>CM065420.1:11792767-12392767 GCA_033060865.1 Dorcus hopei
ATACTCGTTCCGTCCGAAAATTTGGTATACATTTGAACATTTTTTGAAAATTAATGAGACATTAGTAAAGAATTACAATTAAACATATTTACTTTTTTGGCAATTCTTATGCTAGACAATTAATACATAGTTGGCTGATGTCCAATTTTATTTGTGTCAAAAACGTCAATAGAGTTTAAAACTTCATTTCATGAAAAATAATTGCTGCGTTCGAAAATTATACGTCAGATGTATCTGGAGCGTATGATCTCATCTTTCTCCATCACGATTTTTAACCTATTTTGTATCTCGCTCATCCGTTTAAAAAATCTTATGTTTATAGTATTTCCATGACAACAGGCGATCTTTCACATCCCACATTTAAGTAGGGTGTGAAAAGATCGCCTGTTGTCATGGAAATAATATAAGCACAAGATTTTTTTAAACGAATGAGCGAGATACAAAATAGATTAAAAATCGTGAGTGAGAAAGATGAGATCATACGCTCCAGATACATCCGACGTATAATTTTCGAACGCAGCAAAATATTACACACGCCTTGTTCACAAAATGGCAGATATTGTTATAAATAATGAAGTAAGCTTATTGAAAAGGAATTCCAAGTTCAAGCAATTAACCGGTGAGCAACGTCATGATATATTGCAAAAATTGTTGCAGTTGAAAGAAGGCCAGAAGCTGAAACATGGTAGTATAAATAAAGTTGCAGCTGAATTTGGGGTAACCCAAAGGGTAACCCGCTTATCCGTGTCTAGAATTTGGAAAGTGGCTCAAAAACAGTACAATGACGGTAAAATTTGTGCTGAAGTTACTTCAAAAAAGAAAAGTAAATGTGGACGGAAACGTAAAGATTATTCTGAACAGTTAGCCAAAGTTAAGGAAGTTCCTTTCAATCGTCGAGGGTCAGTTCGTAGTCTGTCTTTTGCTGCCGATATTCCAAAGTCTACATTGTTCGACATTTACAGACATCGTTATATCTTCTACTGTTTGTTAAACCTTTGTTGACAGATCAAAACAAGTTAGAGAGACTAAAGTTTTGCTTGTCGAAAGTGAGACCGGATAGAAGTTTTGAAGATTTGTACTCGATTATGTCCACATAGACGAAAAATGGTTTTATTTAACGCAAAACAAGCGCTCTTATTACATTATGAAAGACGAAGAACCCTACCGAAGTTGCAAGAGCAAACGTTTTATAACCAAACTGCTGTCGCCCGACCACGTTTCGATCCACATCGACAATTTCTTAATGGAAAGATTGGTATATGGCCCTTTGTTTATAAAGAACCGTCTAAGCGAAACCCGAAAAAAAAACAGACCTAAAGGAACTTTGGTAATAAAAAATGTGGAGTCCGTCAATTCAGCAGAACGTAGAAAAATGATTCTTGAGAACGTCAAGTTAAAGTCTCCCAATAACCGATATATGTACGACAGGATAATGCAAAACCTCATGCTTGTGACGACGATGAAGAACTTCTGGCTCATGGTTCAAGAGATGGCTGGTCCATTCAGTTTAAATCACAGCCACCAAACAGTCCCGATTTAAATGTTTTGGATCTTGGCTTTTTCAATTCCATACAATCTTTGCAACATAAAGCTTCGCCAAATACAGTTGACAAATTGACAATGTTTTTCTAACATTGCAAACCTGTATGGAATCAACTATGTTGGTTGAAGGAGGAAATTCGTATAAGATTCTCCACATCAATAAAGCCAAAACTTATCATCTAGTTTAGTGTGGGTTCCCAAGAAGCCGTAGACAAAGCTAGATCCCTCATCAATTAAATTTTATTCGTGAATGTATATCATAAGTTCGGGCAAAAATAAATTCCAAATGTATACCACATTCAAAATTACATAGAATTCTTTTCAAAAGCTTGTGTTATCGTATTCTCTGTCGCGACGCATTCCAAAAAAACATTCTTTTCTCAAAAGCTCTGCGACATTCATTTGTTATCTTAATTATTTGTAACAACGTTTCGGAGTAATTTAGAAAGTTAAAAGAAATAAATTATTTATTCAAAATTACATAGGATTCGTTTCAAAAGCTTGTGTTTTTGTATTCTCAGTAGCTCTGAGTCTGTCTGGACGCATTCCAAAAAAAAACATTCTTTTCTCAAAAGCTCTGCGACATTCATTTGTTATCTTAATTATTTGTAACAACGTTTCGGAGTAATTTATAAAGTTAAAAGAAATAAATTATTTATTCAAAATTACATAGGATTCGTTTCAAAAGTTTGTGTTATTGTATTCTCGGTAGCTCTGAGTCTGTCTGGACGCATTCCAAAAAAAAACATTCTTTTCTCAAAAGCTCTGCGACATTCATTTGTTATCTTAATTATTTGTAACAACGTTTCGGAGTAATTTAGAAAGTTAAAAGAAATAAATTATTTATTCAAAATTACATAGGATTCGTTTCAAAAGCTTGTGTTTTTGTATTCTCAGTAGCTCTGAGTCTGTCTGGACGCATTCCAAAAAAAAAACATTCTTTTCTCAAAAGCTCTGCGACATTCATTTGTTATCTTAATTATTTGTAACAACGTTTCGGAGTAATTTAGAAAGTTAAAAGAAATAAATTATTTATTCAAAATTACATAGGATTCGTTTCAAAAGCTTGTGTTTTTGTATTCTCAGTAGCTCTGAGTCTGTCTGGACGCATTCCAAAAAAAAACATTCTTTTCTCAAAAGCTCTGCGACATTCATTTGTTATCTTAATTATTTGTAACAACGTTTCGGAGTAATTTATAAAGTTAAAAGAAATAAATTATTTATTCAAAATTACATAGGATTCGTTTCAAAAGTTTGTGTTATTGTATTCTCGGTAGCTCTGAGTCTGTCTGGACGCATTCCAGAAAAAAAGCATTCTTTTCTCAAAAGCTCTGCAACATTCATTTGTTATTTTAATTTTAAGTAACACCGTTTCGCAGTAAGTTTGAAAATTAGAAGAAATATGTTTTTTATTCTTCAAAATTTTACAGAATCCTTTTTTTTTAAAGCTTGTGTTATTGTATTCTCTGCAGCTTTGAGTCTGAGTGCATTCCAAAATAATTCCAAAAATAAAAAACTTCTTCTCCCAATAGCTCTGCAACATTCATTTGTTATTTTAATTATAATTAACAACGTTTCGGAGTAATTTTGAAAATTTAACGAGAAAATTGTGTTTAATGAGGACGACAAAGGAGCGGCGACCGTTTCGCCCGAAGAAAAAGAAAACAAAACGATCAGAGAAATCTAATAAACTAATAAACGCGCGACGTTTCGAAAACAAAAATTTTAATTGATGCGATTTCTTCGTTCCTAATTGTAACGGCCGGCGTTGCAACGTTAGCAACGGCAAACGTTCTTGCGGAGATTTCTGTACGTCTCCTCCGGATTTTTCTGAAGGCGCGTCTAATTTCTCCGGCGGTAATCAGTGGGATATCTAATTTAGAGCTATTAGCTGACGCAGTTTTGTGCAAGCGATACGCGCGCATTATTCGCAATTATTACAAAAGAAGGCATCTCGTTACATGAGCGTAGGTAATTTTTTCCCCGTAGTAAAGCGGCGCACACCTGTTTCACATTTACCCGGTCGGCTAATAATGAAATATCGCCGGCGAACTTGAATTTACAACCGAAACTAGCAATGTTTGTTAGGACTTCTGTAATTCTCTTGGTAGGAGGCGGCATTTATACGCGATGGGAGACTCATGCATAAGAAGTTATAAGAATCGACTTTTTTGTGCTTTTTAAAGCACTAATTTATTTTACAACTCACAGCCGGACGAGAAACTCTTGCCCGATCCGCGCCGAGCGCCCGACGAACAAAACTCAACTGGCCCCCTGTTGAACATGTGGTAATGATTAATCGTTTCTCTTATTTTTTCCGGTGGACTTTTTCAATTTCTCTTCGTCCTCTTCCTTTTGGTTCTTCAACTGTTTCGGGAAAATTTTCGAAAAAACCTCATCGATACGACGACGACTTCGGTCGGCCGGCGACGTGAAGAAGCTCTCACGGTACAACATGTGCTCGACTTTTTTGCCCGGCGTAACATTTATAAGAATTTTTAGATAGGAACAATAAACAGCTGTCCGTTTTAATTGCCCGACGTTTCAGCGAGCTATAAATTGCTTTCAGTTCTTCATAATTCTTAAAACTTACTTTAAATACGTAAATCCTTTCAAACATTTTAAACAAGCGCCCTCGAATTTTATTTACTAAAGTTTTTTTTTTCTTCTCATTGAAAACTAATACTAAATACATAATACTTAACTTGCATACATTTTTTTTTGCAAATATTCAAGATGTGGCAAAGGTACATGAGTTTCACATAGTATACCGTTTAACCTGTAGCTGTTTGTATGGGTTTTGATAACGTGGTGAGCAAAACGGATAGTCTACAATCACAGCCATGGGAAATGCTTTTCTGTCAAGTTCTGCAAATATCCGAGGTATAGTTTATTTGAGGCAAAGATACATGGGACGGAGTTAACTAATAGAAGGGGAAGTTTGACAGTATATTGTTTGATCTACAGTTGTCTGTATGGACGTGGACATGGAGACAGAAGGAGCAGCACTGATCATAGTAAATATTAGAGGTCAGAATGACAGGTGAATGACGTGTTTACAGTTCCTTAGCGAAATTGCCAACTGTACCAGTAGTGCCAACCGCTAGATCCTACTTATTTAAGAAATAAAAGAAAACGATCTAAATTAGTATCTCAGAAGGTGCGGTACACGTATTTATAAATAGCGTGACAATGGCAATAGTTGGCAGCCCTTACAACAAATGGCAAACTATTTCTAGTAATACTGTTTGTTGACAGACAACTACAGATGCCACTGTCACTGTTTAGTGCCTTTCTAATGTCTTTACACATGAAATGGCGAATGTATTTTTATTATTGTCACTGAAGTGACATTCTGACTTTCTCCTGAAGCCTCGAGTTTAATTTTGCAGAGTTAAATCTGGCAACACTGGCCCCCAACACTCTCCATTCTAATTTGAATTGAATATTGTCTAACTCTAATAAATAAAAAAAATCGAATCTTATGAGCCAGTCCGCAGCTTTAAAAACAAGCGACAATGTGTAGTTTTTGAAATTATTTACCGATTGCCAACTGTACCGGTAATACCAACCGCGCAATTCCAGCCTGATTTTTTAGTATTTCATTTAATTCTAAGTCCTGTCCAAATTTGATGATATTTATAACTATCTACTATGCACTTTAAAAATAGTAACTAAACCAAGTGAAATTACATACTTGTTAGTAGACAACCATACCAATGTTACCAACCGTGCGTACCATAAAACTCTTAAGTTTTAATTTAATTTAGGGCGGAGATATCCACCTCTTAATAAATTGGCTAATAGTTATTAGACGAATAACTACCATGGAAACAATAATTCGTAAAAGTATTCGTCGAATAACTTTAATAGGAGATGGATATCTCGACCCTTATAATTATTTAATCAATAAAAAAATCGTTTGGAGCAATAATTGAGATCGTTAAAATGAATTGATTTTTGTAGAAAGTGTGCAGCACGGAAAACAAGTGACATTTATTGCGATAGTTTCCCAGCGAGATTGCCAACTGTACCGGTAACACCAACCGTGTATTGCGTACGCTCCTACCCTGAATTGCTGTATTTAATTTAATTTTGAATCCTAACCTGAATAAGGACGTTTAAGAAATTAAGAAAAAGAAACGACTGACTAGGTGCCTTGACATCTACGATTAGATCAGAATAGCAGATCATTTTCAAAACAAATGACAATCTCTGTCCTGCTGACAGACAACTGTATCAGTGCTACCAACTATGCGTAACTAAAACCCTAGGTTCTAATCGAATTTATGAAATTATCAATAAATAAGTAGGAAGTTGTGTGGCTGGTTGTCTTGTAAAATGAATGGACTTTTCTGAAGAGTCGACAGCATTCAAAGTGACAGTGACTATTGTGACAGTTTCCTTGCCAAATTATTTGCCGACTGTCAATGATCCAATCGTTTGTTACATGCAACTCAAATTCTATGGCGTCTAAAATTTAAAAAAAGGAATAATTTCAGTTACTAGGGAAGACTTAGAAAGACAATCGACCTTTATACAAAATTAATGGCACATGTCATATTTCAAAGGATCATTCATCACAAAGGGTTGCTGTAGCTGATAAATTTGTTGTCCAATGAACCTTACAGTGTAATCGGCGTGCCCCTAGGATTAATCTTGGGACTACTGTTATTTACATTATTAAGGGCCAGTTTACAGAAAATTTAATTGCAATCAAATTTTGATGACGTTGTCAATTTGACAGTTCGCAATGTAATTCTTATGGCAACTTAATTGTGATTAGTTTAATTCGAAATTAAATATTTGATTTGCTTTCTGTAAACCCGCCCCTAGTAACGACCTCACCAAATGTTGTTCAATGCCCTCTTAAGTAATTATCTATGCAACTTTTATTATATTAAGGGACCGTTTTTCCATCTTCCAGTTAAAGTTATCCGGCGAATAATTTGATTTTTATGAATGGTTGATTGATTTTTATGAATTGTTTCCATGGTAGTTATCCGTCAGCTATTTTATTAGGAGGTGGAAAGACCGGCTCTAGAGCAAACGAACTAACGAAGTGGCTCAAAGTGCAAAAATAATGAACTCGTCTTAAATCCACTTAAATCACGTGACGTGCTAATTGCAACAAAAGGGAGCGTAGTGGTCAAATCTCCTTAAAGTTAAAAAGTTAAAAAGTTTTTGGGTATGGAATTGGACCATCGTAGTATCAACGTACTACATATACAATTAGTTAATAATAAAAAAAACTGATTAATTTGTGAAATACTTTGTCTTATGAGGTGATGATGATAATGCATTTCGGGTAAGTCATTCTGCTATCTGTCAGGGTGTAATATTTGGGGTAGCAGTGGGTACAATTATATAAAGTTTCTCAAAGAACAAACATTTTTTGATAAAAAATGGACTTTTTGAGCTTGCCATCATTGTACACACCTACTTGTAGCAGTTGATTGATCTCTCAGAGAAAAGTAGAACAAAATAAGGTCGTCCACAAATACCCAGTCAAACTTGGGACGATATAAAATTCGGGGCACTGTATGAACAAAATAAACGTACTCCAAACAAACAACCTAACTTTGAAATTGAAGCCGCCTTCTATAAAGTAGATGACTTCCATCCTTTGCAATCAACAGAGATGAGAGGCTTTAGTTGGTAGTCCTTTTTTCTACAACTTTGTTTTTATTTATTATTATCACCCTGTATAACACATTTCGCCATATTCTTGAACAAATTCGAATTTTTGAGCAAAATGAAGAGATGGCACCAGTCTTGACAAGTATAGATACAAAGATATGAGTTAAAGGCCGTTGACCCGAACGAATTAAAAATAAAAGAAACAGGAAGTAATGGGAGGAACACCTATAGTAGTTGTCTAACACTCGCTTTCATGCGATAGTTTGGGATTATGATAGATTGAGTTCATTGTTTCCCTTACTTTTTAATACCCCCGTAGAATAGGTAACAGAATACTATTCTTTGTGATTGCCTTTTTCAAAACGATCGTATTTTTTTCGTGGCGTCACAAAAATATAATTCTATTCATCGTGATCCCTATGCTGAATAGAATTGACAAAAAGCATTAAGCTATAAATATGGAAGAAGGATAGAGAAGTTAGGAACTAACCCAAATTGAATTTTTATTGAAAATAAAGAGATAGCACTAGACTTATATAGATATAAGAAATGACCTAAACACATTCAACCTGAACAAAAAAATTCTGGATAGAATCGATAAAGAGCATTAGAATATAAATGTGACGGAAAAGGAAACGTGGGCAGAACAAGGAAAATTAATAATATCTAACGTAAAGGAGAATAAGAAGACAAAGTTTGATATAAACTAAATAAATTCTAATTAGAACAAAGAAAAACAGTAAGTACCTCCAAAAATAAAAAAGCGGTCAAACTTTTTCGTTTTCTATTTTTTATTATCAATTACATCTTCTCAGTAATATGACGAAGTAGAACTTTATCTTTATTATCCTTGGCCAGTTTTAGTCAGGTTGATTCTTCTCTGTTCTTGGTTTCATTTTTGTTTACCTCCCACTTTAGCCCATCTTCTTCATGCTCTTTTCTTATGGTTTTTCTTCAAACATTTCTCTTTTCCTTCTTTGGTTGGTTCTCTTCAACTTATTCCTCACATTTCACCTCAATTGTCCTCGTGCGACTCCCTCGTAAGTTGTGTATGTACATCACCAGCTCTCCCACCCTCTTTGTTTTAAGTTTTAAATTATCTCTAATCGCCCCAACACAATACATTCTGTAAATTAAGTTCATTTACTTTTTTCTTTTCTTTATTGTACTTGGCACAGGTTCTTGTTTTGTTCTAAGTAAGTATTTCACAATAATTATTCTTAGCAGTATAAATATTCTCAATCCTTCCTGGTAATTTGTTTATAAATATGATCTTCTTCGTAAAATTTAGGTATTTTTCATAAAATTCTAAATTTGTTATCCTTAGAAATTGCACGCATTTGTGCGTATATCGTGTGTTCTAGTTGTACGTCAACTTTACTTTGTTTTAATTGTAACTTTGCCTCTTTTTTCTTCTTCTATCTGATTTTACATTCGCTTTATTGTTAAAGGAACGCTGCGTCCTTTCCTTCTTTTCTTAATCCATTTTTATTTTCTCTTTGTTGCACTTTCTGTTGATTCTTCTCATATTTCTATGTTCTTTATTTTTTTACGTTAGTATATCATCGAATTTTTCTTAGCGACTTATACAGGATATCTCAGAAAAACTATTCCTAATTTTCAGAAGAAGTAGAAGGCATGTAATTAAGCAAATTAATGTTTCGGCGTCAAGTTAAAACGAAATAAAGAAAATGAGGACTAAAAGTACTCTCGATGTAAGAAGTAACTTTTCTATTTATTTCTAGTTGCTAAACAATTTTGATTAAGGCCAATTTAATAAGAAAACTTGAAAAAATGTCAAAATTAAGGCTACCATTTAGGTTGCATAAGTTATGACGACGTATGATTCGACAACGAATAAAATCCAAATATCTGAGGACGATCACGAATGGCATCAAAAGTAAGAGTAATTCGAGCCACTAATTCCTCTTCTATGTTGACAGATGTCGCTATCGATTTAGTATGACCCCAAATGAACAAATGAATTGGAGTCATACCTCACGATAGAGCAGGCCAGTGAAAAGGACCATCTTTAAAAGAACAATATCTGGATTGGGAGAAACGATCCTTTTGCTTGGCCTGTACGATTGCGAAATATCATTCCAATTCATTTTTGCATTTGGGGTGATATTAAATCGATCGCCTGTGCAACACCAGCCAACACAGAAAAAAAGTTAGTGGTTCGAATTATTCTTGCTTTTGATTTGTGATCGTCCTCAGATATTTCGAAGAATTCGTCGTTTAATCATACGTCGTCATAACTTATGCTACCAAAATGGTAGCAGCCTTAATTTTGAACATTTCTCATAATTGTTCAACTTTTCTTATTAAATTGAACTTAATTAAAATTGTTTAGCTACTAGAAATAAATAGAAAAGAGTATTTCTAGTTCTCAGTTTCTTTATTTCCTCTTAACTTGAGGCGGAAACGTCCACAACTTTATTAGTAAAAGTTGCTTAATTGTATGCCCTTTACTACATCTGAAAGTTAGAAACAGTTTTTCTGAGACACTGTGTATAATGTATTTTTTTCTTCAATGTTACTATAATTTTGCAATATTTTTTTTTTACTAAGAAAATTACTGCGTTGATCCGTTTCTATATTTTTTTTATTGTTGAATCTTAAAAAGATCTAAGTATCTAAAAGAAAACTGTGGTCTGACAAATTTAGAAATAAAAAATTTTAAACGTTTCTTCTGGCGATTAATTTTAATGTGTGCAAATACGTTTTTCAACAGCCAAGCAACCATCCTCAGTACACAAATAAAAACGATAGATAAATAGAATCTCCTGTGCAAGAACATTTTATTGTGTTAATTCTTATTTTGTTTTATTCCCTTTTACGGCGTTTTTTTTTTTTTAATTGTTAATTTAGACTCTTTTTTGTTTGTTTTGCTTTTAATACAGAATCTCTTTGCTTTATTTTCTTATGTAATTTTATTCTCTAATGCCATTTGGAGGATCCTGGTAAAGGAATCTCTTCTCTTTTTCGCAATTAATTTGATCCTACTCCTGGCTCGCCCTCGCATTTTATTTTTGAACACTTTTATCTCTTGCTTGACTCTTCATTTTTTCCTTTTTCTTTTTTGTATTCTACCTCATTCATTTGTCAATGGCAATTTGCAAATCAATGGCCCATAACATTTACGGAACCAGGGGCAAAGGGAACGTGCAAAACTTTTTAACAAAATCTTAACGAACCAATTAAATTAAAGCTGGTTCTTGTCCGATGAAAATTGTATCACAAACTCTTTTAAATGGCGCACAAACACTTAACGTTTCGCAGTCTGACGAAGCTGTCGAACGACTGCGAAACGTTAAGTGTTTGTGCGCCATTTAGTGGCCGTTTAAAAGAGTTTGTGAACCAATTAAAATTAATACAAAAGTTACGTTTCTACAGAAAGTATGTACATGTACATATTTAAAAAGAAATTAAGATGAAAAAAGAAAACGAAAAGCAAAGTATTTAGGTGTAACAGTTACGTGTAAAACGTAAATCTAGAATATTCAAATTCTTGCTCCAAACAAAGAACACGTTAGCATGAACAGTTTTAAATTTTATGAGGAAATTATAATCTTAAAAAAGGACACAATGACACAAAGGAAAAATGCCCAGTGGCCAAAAAAATGGATAAATCTTTAAACCATTTTTCTTTAGTCTTCAGGTTCAGGGCTCAAGCTTCGTGTGTTTTGTTAGAATGGTTTGCAAGGAATCGTGATATTTTATGATTTTCTCATTGATAATCTCTTTCACTTAGGCCCGATTTTACAATCGTCGGATAAGCATTATTCTTAGAATAACGTGACGTATGTGTGACGTAGATATGGAGGAACGTTAAAGGATATTCAGCGAACAGTTATTCCGCCCTTAATCCACGATTGTAAAACTGGGCCGGTGCAAGTAATTAGGTTTGAAGCAAAAGTGGAAGAAAATATTATTTTGTTCTGTATTCTTTATTTATTTTATTTTTTCCATTATCTCTATAACTTCTTCGACTTCTCTTTCGTTTATTGTAATTTTTTAGTTGTCTTTCCTTCAGTATCCTCTACATTTACTTTTGGACGTAAAAGTAAGATTCCTTGGATTTTTGTACCAACAGCATGCGCTTACTTTTTTAACAAGTCCTAAAGTGTTTATTGGGCGCAACACAGCAACGTTTATTATTTATAACACTGAAACCACCAATCAAAGTTGTGAGCTGAACGAAATCATAATAAGTGACCTAAAAAAGTGGTTCCTCCCAAAAAGTCGAATCAGAAAAGAATTCGACAGGTACCCAACGAAGCAGCTGCATTTTATACCTAACTGTAAACAATCCAAGACAAACAAAAGTTTGTTCTTTTGTATTCATTGTTTTTTAATCTGTGAATTAAACTATGTACATACATCTGTTTGGATATTTATATTAATTATTTATCTGTCTTTTTTTTTTCAATATTAAAATAATGTATTAGGCGTTAAAGGATGTTGCTGTAACTCAACCTGAGGATAATCCAATTCCTGAATTTTTAAAATGTATTTTATTTTGTTATTTTATCAACGGGTTTATTGTCGTGGTGGCGAAATGAGATGGAACAACAGTGAGAGCAGGTGGCGTTGAACGCCGCAGCTTTTGATCCTCCCCCGTAGATTCTAACTTCTAAGCGTAATTAGAACTTCGTTTGTACGTGGGACGGTCGAAAAGTTTCGCACACGTTTCCCCATTGACGATGATTAGCAAACCCGCGCGCGGCGCGTCGTTCGAGGAAAGCGACGCGACGCCCACTTATCTTCGGCGTTAATAAAATTTCGAACTTTCCTCGGAACTCGGCCGTCGCGGCGCATTCATAATTGTCCGCGTCGACGTTTATTACGGTCGAAACTAGCGCTTAACAAGAGTGGAAAATAATAAAATAGTCGCGCATTGTTTATTGCGGTGTGCACGACGAGTGCCTATAAATCGCGGACCGGGCGAATCCAAGGCGGCGTGGTCCGTTCAAGGCACGCTCGATCCGATCGCAGCAAGCAAGAAGAAAGGCACTACTCCGGAGGACGGGCAGGCAGGACGGCTGACGTAAAAAGTGGTCAATGCGCGCAACTACAACAAGACAAAACTATAATAAAATCGGCATCGCCGTAGAGGGGGAAAAAAGGGTTATCGAAGTGGGTGTTTCCAATACGGACACTCCCAAAACTCCTCCCGCCTCATATCAGATAGATTCCACAGCCTCCTACTTTTATGTACACCTTTCTGTTTGCGTTTTTTGTTTGTCCGTCTCGGCCGACTTTACAATTTCATGCATGTTTGATACTCCCACCTTACGAGTTGTGTGAACTTTGTTCTTTGTGGATGGAGCTCGTGCTTTCGATTCGATTGCCTGACGCCACCGTCGCACGTTTCGCCTAAAAGGCAAAAGGGCCCACAGCCTAGATTCGACAGCGAAACGCGACTTATGAGGCGCATTAAGTGCAATCACCACTTAAACGCTCTCGAATTAATTCGGTTCATGTACAGGTGTTCAACATACAATTACTTTATGACATTATAAGTTCGAGTTATTAACGTATTAATAATACATATGGGGCATTTAATTTTAAAGACACGTAAACACTGGGCGTATTTAGAAAAAAAATCAATAACTCATGTAATTATCAAGTCGATGTAATATTTAAGAATTTGCGTTTAAATACAGTAGCCGATTTAATTACGTAAATGTTTTTTTTTTTCGGATTTCATTTGTTTCGATGGTTTAAGAACAGGGTCGGCCTTGGGACAGGTCCCCAGATGAATAGTGAATTGTGAGAGCCACCCCAAAAAAAAATTAAAATGTATTGAAAAATACAAAAGAACACTTACATTCAAAGAGACAGGATTCGGGTGTGCTTTCCGAGTTTCTTGATACAAGGTAGTGTGTTTATCATGAGATGGCGCTTCAAATACGATTAAGACTCTGACAGGACGCTTACGAGTATGACTCATAGAAGAAGATAGGAGCAATTAAGTGCTGATCTGTATTTACAGCTTTTCAACTTTCAACTTTACGTTTTTTTAAACAAAGTGGCTAAGAAATTTTCTGCGTTTGACGTAAGATGGCGCTTGAAATGCAATTGAGAACCCTGTATGATACTCAAGAATATGGCTTGCTGAAGTGGACAGGACTAATCAAATCCGAAACTGCTGTGATGAGAGCTTCCCAACTTGAGTACATTTTGAAACGAGGTGGCCAAGAAATTTCCTGCATTCGACCTCAGATGGCGCTTAAAAAATGAATGAAAACCGAGTAGAAATATGACACATGGAAGCAGACAGAACCAATCAAGTCCGGATCTGCCATTCGAGCTTTCCACTTCAGTGAAACGATTTGAAACACGACGTGGCAAACAAAATTGTCTTGATTGGCGGAAGATGGCGCTTAAAATGTGATTGAAGACTCAACCGTAAACTCACAGAAGAAAACATGATTAGTCAAATCCTGAACAGCTTTTGAAGCGTCTCACTCAACTTCAGTAATAACGTTTCAAAACAAAAAAGAAATTTTCTGCATTTGACGTGAGATGATAAAATATACCGTGTGTTTTGTTTTGTGCTAGAAACGTAGCCGCATCTTCGGAGGTACCCTTTCGACTCACGCCCTTAATATTTTCTCCCATTTTCAAAACGGGGAAGATTTTTTTCAATTTTTGAAAATCGCTTGTATTAGTTGAGAAACTCCAAATAACTCGAAAACGGTTCACGTTAGACCCACGTTGCGACCCATCAATTCGGACTAGAATTCGACGCAGAATTAAAAAATGCAATAATATACAGGGTGTTCCATAAAGAATAACGTACCTTTAAGTTATACCTCGATAGCACGACGTTCTGTTGTTGTATCTCACGAACGCGTAAATTCTTTGGCCCAGAAAATGAAAGAGCTATGCATGACTCAACTTGTAAGCGAAGGCTTGCATTTTTTATCCTTTCTTTTGAAATGTAGAGATTTCTGTCGTATCTCCCCCTTTTTCAAGTTTTAAAGAAACGATCGCTATATGTACCGGGTGATTTTTTAAATTTTTTATCAACTCTTCCCATGGAATTCGGACGGCATGTCTTAGCTTTATTGTGAAACGGCAGAAAGTAGTGCAATGACGTACTTTTTATTTAAGCTAAGACATGCCGTCCAGATTTGAAGTGTACCAGCATTTTCTTATTTCTTATTTCTTCATGTATATCTACTTTTAACCAAAACGCAATTATAAAAATGTTTAGCTTAAAAAATAGCTTTTTTATTGATAAGCTTATTATATGTATTTGTATATACAGAATCGGAAATTTGAGTACTGGACATAACAAGTTTGCTTCAATTCGGTTCGCGGAGAACTAATTGCCAATGGCCCGGTGGCGGGCGGTGACCGGTGACCGGCATCGAAAACGAGTGGGCGTGATTAGTCAAATTTCTATCTTTATTTTTCTAGTGCGTTCCCTGTCGCATACGTTATAACAGGATGTCCGGTTTAAACATTTTCCGAATCTGTATATCATTAGCAACAGAATTCTGCAAAAGATGAACCCCGCCATCTCGCGAGACAAACGTTAATGAGAACTAAGAATTCTTACACAAGGTGATTCAAAAATGGCGCCTAAATTCTCCATTATGTTAGTCCAGAAACTTAATAAGAGAGTAGATACCAGAAAATGTTGAAAAAGATTTTATACCGAAATTATGCAAGACATAAGAAGTCAAGGCTTTATTTTAACATCTTAGAAATCACAAAAAGCTTGAATAATGAAGTTCTATGCAAAGTTTGCTGCGTATTTTATTTAGTCCATACAAAATTGATGGAGAAACTTGAACAAAAATAACTACAAAAAAAATCCCGTCCTACTATCACTATTTGACAGCGTAATGGGGAATTTAGGCGCCATTTTTGAATCACCTTGTAAAGTCGTTTGACTCTTAAGCACAGGACATTTCAAACTATTTGAACCTCATAAAATACTTAACGTGTTACGATGATCTTAAACAGTTTAATAATTATACAGTCTTTTTCTATTGCTTTTCCTCTTTTGTCAAATGTGTTTCCTAATTTGTCAAATGACTTTCCAGTCTGACATATTCGGAAACATAATTGACAAGAGGGTAAAAGCAAAAGAAAAAGATTGTAATACATAACTTAACAGTCGATTTTATGAGTTTCAAGTCATTTGAAGCGTTTTGTAAGGTGGTATAAATGTAGATGCAAAAAGAACTTTGAAACTTTGCGTTTTGTCCCTCCATACCTTCTCATTTTTAGTTCTTCAAGGTCATATAGTTATGTACCCATCAGAACTTCCGAACCGAGGCCCCATTAACATCCGGATAGTCCGACTTTTTTAGCAGACATTTTATATCTTTCATAATACAACAGACACAATTTTTTTATTTAATTTTTACGCAATTTCGGTCACAAGTTAAAGTCTGGTTCAATTCTGACACATCCTGAAAGGTACCAGAAGACTTCCAGTACCAAGAAAAAGAACGCCATCTAGGGACTTATACAATAACTTGCTAATAACAAAAGACAACGTTGTCTTTTATGTCCTATAGAAAGCGTTTTATAAGATGGTATAAATGTAGATGCAAAAAGAACTTTGAAACTTTGCGTTTTGTCCCTCCATACCTTCTCATTTTTAGTTCTTCAAGGTCATATAGTTATGTACCCATCAGAACTTCCGAACTGAGGCCCCATTAACATCCGGATAGTCTGATTTTTTTAGTCTGTTTTTGCTTTTTATTTATTTTTCTCAGTCGACGTCTTCTTCTGATGATTGATCCAGATTACAATTGAACTTTCTTTTACCATACTTTTACTTAAAAATATTATGAATAAAATGGAATAAAAAGATTAATGGAAAAATTGACCAGGAGTGTAAATCGAATGAAATTTAAAAGTTTGCTGCAAGTTGGTTTTTGATTGCAATGGAATCTCGAGCATCCCCTGAATAGTTGATTTGGGCCCTATTTGGGGTCTCTTCGATAGAAGAGTAGCTCGAGAACTCCAAGATCACAAATTATCGATAGAAATTTCTCAATGCCAATAGATGAATCATTCAACATTAACAGAATAACAAAACAAAGCTAGAGAAATAAAATTTCTGAAGAAAACAGAAGGAAAAATTAAATAAACAGAAGATTTCAAATGCAACAGTAAACTTCAAAAACTAGTATAACTAAGCCACAAATACAAGTGATAGATTGATGAAAAGATACATGAAGCAAGGATTTAGGACAACAACAAAATGTAGAGATCAAGAAGGGCATGGAACGAGAAAATAAGAAAGTAAAAGAAGTGACAGATGAAGAGGAATGTCATGAAGGGACATAAGCAATGGAAATGAAACAGGATGACCTAGAATCTAGATAATATGTAATTGCTTCCTTCTAGTGCGTAACTTTTTAATAATCCCACGTACGTAACCAGCGGTTCTTTCCATATTAATATTAAAATGCGGTCATCTTTTATTAATTTATTGGAGGCTTCTTAAAACGAGACGACCTGGTTCCTTGTCTAGCTGAAATCTTAATCAAACCTTTTACGTTGCAAATAGAAATTTAGAAACAACTTCTCATGTCATACTTGATACGACGCGACGCGACGCGACGTCAAGAACATCTAATTTAACTTTTAATATATTTTTTTTATCAAAGAAGAGACTCGCTCGTCTTTTACGGTCGCGGTTTTTTTATTAAAACCGCAAACTTGAAGAAAAAAGTAATCACTTATTACCCGTTGAAAAAAAAATTAAAAGTAATAATATCACAGAGAGAGAAAACTGATATACATTTTGTTTTTGCTGAAGCACTTTGGAGCTGAATTACAATGTGGTGTTTGAATGTGTATAGAATCAACCGGTACGCAGGTAATGGGCCCGGGATGAAACAAAGGAGGCCATTGAATAAACCTGACAAAAACTGGCAATTTCGTCCAGTTATATAGGGATTTAGGCCATATACCATCTTTTCTGTTTCTGAGAAACTTCTGATTGTAATTTGAATGAACTTTTTGTGTGAGTTTTCCGTCAGTAGGTACCCATTTAGGTAGGTGATCTTCATTTTCTTGGCGTCCATTTTATTACAACTGCAATGCTCAATTAATTAGCTAAAAATTGATTGTTTTCATTTTATTTTTAATATAAAATTAATTATGTGATAAATTTAATACACATTTTTTTTCCTAAGATTATATCTAGAAGACAATAACAGTAAAAATAACAACCAAATGTAATTTAATTAAAAAAAATCTTCTAAAACCCTAGTGAGGGTCGAATATTTTAATTTCCAATTAAATCGACGTTAATTGCTCGGCGATTCAATAGCGCATAGAGAGTACAGTTTATTTAAACCATGGCCTTCTAAATGAAAAGCGAGTTCTATCTGGCCTGCGCAAAAGTGCAGTTCAGGCGTGCTCCGCCAAGCACTGCTTACAGGGCGCTTTCTTAACCTAAAATTTTGACAGTTCTGTCACATGTGAATGATGAATGAGTTCGTGTAAGAACAATTAATGTTATTGTTGTAAAAATTTGAGCATACTGGATATTATTTACGTTGGAATAAGGTGGAGTATTTATGTCCAATTTCGACAACTTAATTTAGCATTAAACTATTACGGTTTTAGATGAAAATCTTACCTGCATATACTAATAATTTCTGTGGTAAGTTACAACATGTATAATAAAGCTTCTTTTCTCATTGTGCGTAATTATCAACGCCCTTTTTAACACGTTTTACATTATCAAAAGTCGAAACTCTTTTATGTAACTTGTTGTAATTATTCATAACACGAAAGTGCCAGTCTTTCTTTACTGCGCAAGCGTACTTCACCCCGACGAGATCAAATGATTTGTGCATGAATCTATAAAGTTTATATCACATAAATTATGTTGTATTACGGTAATCACAGTATTAATTAATTTTGCGTGAACTCACTTTGATTGACAATAATGACAGTGCACTTCACTCATTGCCGTCAGTGCCCCATAACCAGCGCCAAAGTGTCGACTTTTGGCGTTTTCTCGAACACAAAAATTCAATGTAAATTTTTCAAAACGCCCAGGCCAGTTAGAACTCGCTTTTGATTTAGAAGGCCATGATTTAAACCAAAGAGTCCTACTTATACGAGGTACATCCGGAAAGTTTTAGCTACGAATCAAGATACCTTTAATTTTAACGACGGGGTACATAATTAAACAAGATACTTGCTGTCTAATATATTAGTGTCTTAATTACCTTCATAATTGGGCCTAACACACAGGTCTCCCATCGTTTTTCCTACTGTGCAAAATCTACGGTTGGAATCTACATCGTCGTGTTCTCCTGATTCATACGTATCTACATCTCTTTCCTTTCAAAAGTGATTTTGCGACGGTCTCACTTAAAGGGGTCTCGCAAGGGGATGGCAATTTTTAATCGACAATTAAAAAATTGGTATTTTATTTTGGTAATCGATGCAAGACACTTAAAAGTCGATCACTTACCATTCTTTTCTTTCAAAGGTGATTTTGCGACGGTCTCACTTAAAGGAGTCCAACATCCATTTGACTAGTTTAATGGAGGGATGGCAATTTTTAATCGATAATTAAAACATTGATATTTTATTTTGGTAATCGATACAAGACACTTAAAAATCGATCACTTACGACTCTTTCCTTTCTAGGCCGATTTTGCGACGGTCTCACTTAAAGGAGAATAACACCCATTTGACTAGTTTAATGGAGGAATGGCAATTTTTAATCGATAATTAAAAAAATTGGTGTTTTATTTTGGTAATCGATGCAAGACACTTAAAAGTCGATCACCTACCACTCTTTCCTTTCAAGGGTGATTTTGCGACGGTCTCACTTAGACATTTGACGAGTTTAATGGAGGGATGGCAATTTTTAATCGATACTTAAAAAATTGGTATTTTATTTTGGTAATCGATGCAAGACACTTAAAAGTCGATCACTTACGACTCTTTCCTTTCAAAGGTGATTTTGCGACGGTCTCACTTAGAGGAGTCCAACACCCATTTGACTAGTTTAATGGAGGGATGGCAATTTTTAATCGATAATTAAAAAATTGGTATTTTATTTTGGTAATCGATTCAAGACACTAAAAAGTCGATCACTTACGACTCTTTCCTTTCAAAGGTGATTTTGCGACGGTCTCACTTAAAGGAGAATAACACCCATTTGACTAGTTTAATGGAGGGATGGCAATTTTTAATCGATACTTAAAAAATTGGTATTTTATTTTGGTAATCGATGCAAGACACTTAAAAGTCGATCACTTACGACTCTTTCCTTTCAAAGGTGATTTTGCGACGGTCTCACTTAGAGGAGTCCAACACCCATTTGACTAGTTTAATGGAGGGATGGCAATTTTTAATCGATACTTAAAAAATTGGTATTTTATTTTGGTAATCGATGCAAGACACTTAAAAGTCGATCACTTACGACTCTTTCCTTTCAAAGGTGATTTTGCGACGGTCTCACTTAGAGGAGTCTAACACCCATCTGACTAGTTTAATATAGGGATGGCGATTATTAAAAAAATTGATATTTCACTTTGGTAATCAATTCGAGAAACTTAAAAGTCGATCTATCGATTCTTATTGGTCTATTGAGTTCATTTTAAGTTTCCAGTTTCCATGGAAAGTCCCTAAATTTTCATCCCAATCTGCTCAGTATAATATTACGAATCGATTGATTGATATACCAGCACAGGTAAGAAATTGTCACAATAATCAAACTTTTCAGAAAGTATCTCACTATTTTTCTGTTGCTCAGCATTGGTTTTAGTAACTATACCGAATTTAAGCTTGGCACTTGGCTTATGTACACATATTATAAATGCTCCAAAGAATTGATTGGTTTGTCGTCCGTCGAGATATTTCTGAATCGTTTTTTAAAGCTTCAATTATAAAAAGGGTTTTTGACACATTAAAGCCCCATTTCCTTGGCAGTCGCGTTGTATTGATACATTAGTTCGTTACTTTTCGGACGCACTTCGTACGTGCCCACCTTTACAAATAGCTAAGCTAATTAAGACAGACCAAGGTTGTTTTGTACGATAATTTTTTTTAAATTATTTGTTGATGTAATTAGAAAAAAAAACGTTTAAAATTCGCCAAGGATAAAGAAACTGAAATACTTGAAAACGCAGTGATTTCAAAAAAGGATAAAATGCGCTAAAGCTAAAGCTAAATTTTTCATGAATTCAAAATCTGTAAGATAAACAACAAATAGTACCTACTGTTTAGTATTTACAAAAAAAAATAGAACAAAAAGATCTGCTAAATCTGTGATGATGCATTTTCATTGTCCTCCAGTGTATTAAAACCTGAGAGCTTCGCGTTAAGCATCTTTACAATTTATGTTGCACGTTATTCGTTGGAGAGGAACAAAAGAATATCCCTGAATAAACATCAACAATGAATGAACGTAATTAAAAGTGATTAATAATCGATAATGAAGAATAAATGCGGGCCATTGTGCGTCAGCCTTCGAGACGTGCCGGACTCAATTAAAAGATAAATTATGTGTGTTTGTTGCATCCGTACGTCTGTGGCTTCCTTTTTTTTTCTTCTTTTTCTTCTTTTCAATGCGTATACGCGAGTTAATTTATTTCGTCGTGCTCGGCTACTGGAATTTCGAATGCTAATTTATGACGGCGACGATCCCGCTTCGTCTTTGTTTCCTTTGCACATGTTTTGCCCGTTCGTTATAATAATAATACTAACAATAATAATTGCGCCCACGCTCTCCAATGGTTCGAAGTGGTTACGTACGTAAGAAGAAATTAATTCAATTTATCTGAACAATGACCTTCTGCATGAGCCATATTAGAATCTTAAAAAAAAATAATAATAATAACGATCGATTTTACGTATACGAGGTATCTACAAAAAGTATTTTACAAACAAAGCAGTTTTTAATTTTGTCCCCCTCTCTGATGTCCCTCTATAAAGGCCACATAAAAAATGTTTTAAGTTGTTTACCAAATAACAGAGTTTGTTCCATTCGTCAGGATTTCGTGTTCTGAACCGTTCAAAATCGTACTGAGCATGAGCAGTGCACAAAATTGGATACAAATTTCATATTGCGCATCCTTTGAACGGTTCACAACTTGAAATTCTGTCAAATGGAACAGGCCTGATGACGTTTGCCATAAGCGCTATAAAAATATCAGTGCGCATGCCTCACACCGGCTCAACGCAGAAACCTCCAAGATATAACGTATGCTTTTATTTATTAAACCATCCTTGTCGTTATTTTGATTATTTTCGTTAATTATCCTCACTTTTTATTTATTTTCTCTACTATTTTTTCGTGAACTTACACCTACGAACTTTGAACAGAAAGTAGTGTGGAAAAGGAAGTTAAGTTATAATCAACGATGACTTAAATAAAGTCACCAATACGAAAGCTCTCCAATAATAACCAAATTTTGTATATACGAGGTCTGTACAGAAAGTATTTTGCTAACACCGCGGTATTAACGTTTCTTATTTTGTTCTCTTCGAAATATATCACTTCCTCAACCATATATTCAGTTTTATGTCGCCTGCTATTGTTAGCAACAGCTTGTCAAAGGAAGAACTGCCAATATTTTGATCGTAAACTCAGCTTTATTTTACATTTAATTCTGCGTGTGGCTCTACGGACTAGTGTTCAGGCCACTTAAATGAAGTGTCGATGCGAAAACCCCCTAATAGTAACCAGACTTTGTATATACAAGATCTGTACAAAAAGTGTTGTATATTACATTGTGATATTAACACTTTTTGCTTTATCCCTTCACAGTATATCACTTCGACAATCACGTATTCGGCTTATTGATGCCTACTTGTTTGAATTGTAAAAATTTTCTTTGTACAAATTAGAAGAAAAATATGCTCCTGATGGCCTGGTGTCATCTCAGTTGTCTGCTGTTTACAGGCTGATTCTGAGAGTGAATTAGAATGGCCTTCCAGATTCACGTGGTGTTAATTGATTCGTGGATTCTTTCAGTTACGCGTGGAATCTTGAAATCGGTATGTAGGGTATGATTTGAGATACTTTCCAGTTGACATCTGTACATGATGGCCCCGTTAGATTTACTGGCGCAAACCCCAAAATTCGTTCCCATATTCATCATGGTGTTTCCAAATTGTCCTTTGCTAATGAGCGATCAAGCGTATGACAATCAAAAAGTATTTCTTTGATTAATTGAGGGGTTAACAAAAACGCACTTACGACATCTAGAATGTGTAAAGGTGATTGAATTTGATTGAACAATTTAGTTCATTCAGCCAAAAGAAACAGTGTATTTTTGCCAGTGAACGAAACGTGTATACATTTGTCTCCCTTCGTCTTCAATTCGTTCCTCTCCTATTTGGTTGAATCAACCAAATTGAAACGTGTATTTCCACCTTAAGGATGAAGTATATCAACCACCAGAGACATCTGTCATTTTTATTCTCTGTGCTTTTCGAAAATATTCTAACGAAGAAGCTTTTTATTCTGTATTTTAATAAAAATTCAATTTGGATGTGTTTCTAAATTGACGTTTGGTACGTGACAGTGACACTGGCTGTCCGAGTCGCTTTGGTACCTTTGCGCTTTTCCATACTTCCTCTGCGGAAGCTTATTTAGATTTTACCTCCTTTCGTCCCTTACTTCCTGTAATCTCTTCACAGTTCACATCTTTATACTCCTCGTATCGTAGGATGCCTTGAGAACGACAACTTGCAAGCGCATTTTCTCACAATAGTGAGTGAATAGCTTCCTCTATTCAGTTTTTAGATCCTATCACTTTGTTCCCTTAGATCTTATATTCTTTACACCCCTCACTTCTTTATATACACCTACGTTACCGCTTGTACCTGAAGGTATCTCAAACTGACTTGATGGATGGTGGTGTTGTGAACAACTTCATCCATACAGGTTTTTTTAGATCATACCACTTATCCCTTCTTCCTTGTCGCCGCTCACTTCTCTATATGCTTCTTTACACAGCTCACATCTTTATATACACACACCTAAGCTACCGCTTGTATCTTAAAGTATCTCAAACTAACCTAATGGATGGTGGTGATGTGAACAACTTCCTCCATCCAAGTTTTCTTAGATTCTACCACTTTTCGCAACTCACTTCTTTATATGCTTCTCTACACAGCTCATATCTTTATATACAACTAAAGCTACCGCTTGTATCTTGAAGTATCTCAAACTAACTTAATGGGCGGTAGTGATGTGAACAACTTCCTCCATCCAAGTTTTCTTATATCCTACCACTTTTCTCTTCTTCCTTTTTGCAACTCACTTCTTTAAATGCTTCTCGTAAAGTATCTCAAATTGACTTGATGGTCACCAAATAGCAGTGGTAGTTTTCTCTCGCCCCTTTTCAAATTATTATATTTCTTTTTTCTTCAAAAGAAAACCCTGAACGTTTCGATCATCGAAATGTAAAGTTTCTTAATAAAACCTTCGTCATACAGAGGTGTGTACACTGTTTCAAACTAGCGCCATCTTTGGATTTTATTGTCACTTAATACTGCCTGTTTCTAAATTATTATTATTATTTTAATAACTGTGAATCCCGAACGCATGGACTATCAAAATATAATTTTGAATTTTTATTACTAGTTACAGTCAATCTGACGTGATCACGAAATTCTTTTAATAATTAAGTTACTAAGTATCGCGTGCTTCCAAATTACCTATTGGATTATTTTTTTAAATAACAAAGAAACCAAAATGAATTGATTATTATCAAAGGTTGGTAAACAAGAAATTACATAATAAGGAATAACACTCCAAAGACGAAAAATGAACGTCTAGTTGCAGTCAGCGCCATCTACTGAATGCTGCCTTTATTAGACCTGTGATATTAGATATTGCTGATTCTTTTCAAGTCAACATGGTTAATTTGTTTAATTGAAACAAGAAAGAGGGAAACGTTTTATTTTTTTTTTTTTAATAATATATCTGCATGTCTGATTTCTTTAGCAGCAGCTCTTCGCTATTTAAAATTTCATCAAAAAGAAAAAGAAAGAAACTTAATTTAAAAAAGTTGCTATCACACTCAATCTTGATTGAACGTGATTTCGAAATTATTACATTTTCTTTTCAACAGTTAAAGTGACGCCATCTATAGACTTTTCCAATTACTAAGTATCATGTGTTTCCAAATTACCTACTACATTCTTTTTTTCTTAATAACAAACAAACCAAAATGAATTGATTATTATCAAAGGTTGGTTTAGAGAAAAAAAAATGCTAATAAGCATGGAGCGCTCGGAGTGTTTCTTTATCTCATTCTTACGTGCACTGAGACGCATTCGTTCTCCCTCACACTTCTGCTCAGAACGTGCCCCGAGCGTAATGTCGAACGCACCCTAAATTGGTCAAACTTGTAGATATTTGAAAGCTCGAATTTCTTCACATAAAAGTGACGGTAACAATGAACAAAAAAACTGCTTGTTGCGCTCTGGCCCAACATTTTAAACAAACCAAACACAACATAGCTTATCAAGACACTTCCATTTTAAATATTGAATCCAATTACTTCAAACCTTGCTTTCTGGAAATGTACCACAAATAACACTTTAAATAAACAAATAGATATCTCTGGTTTAAGCATCATTTATCATAATTTATTGCAAAACGGTAACAATAACACTAATAATATGTCAAATTTAGATGAATTGAGTTACGACAATATGACATTTTAAGTGTTTTGAGGTTTGTGCGTCAGAAATTTCCTAAACAAACAAAATTAAACAACATTCAACTTCAGGCAGGTTGTAATTAATTTTAATTTAAATTTTAGTTAGAACTTTCAAATCATTTTGTTGTTAGTTACCTTTACAGTCAGTTGCTAATCATGTTGGTACCAATGTGTCACCGTACTTGACGTTCTGTCATTCTGTCATGCCAGACATGTTTGCTAAACTTAAGTTTTATCCTTTTTAATCGTTTTTAAGTTTTCAAATTTTATTTTAATGTGTTTGTTATTGTCATTATTGTGATCAACAAGCTTTGAAGTTTTCACTATTGGCTAATTCATGTTAAAAGTGTTCTCCACGTTGGCGATGTTAATGCAATGCTAAAAAACTTAACCTCAACCGATGTAAGTAACAGATTGTTAAGCCTTTTTCTTCTTCTTTTCTTCTTTTTCTGCCCTAAGATCACTGCTTCCTGCAACACCAACTGGCTCCATAATAAGGAATAACACTCCAAAGACGAAAAATGAAAGTCCAGTTGCAGTCAGCGCCATCTACTGAATGCTGCCATTATTAAACCTGTGATGTTACTGATTCTTTTCAAGTCAATGTGGTTGATTTGTTTAATTAAAAAAGAAGGAGGAAAACATTTTGTTTATTTTTGAATAATATATCTCCATATCTACCTAATTTTTTTAGCAGCAACTCTTTACTACTGCTATTTAAAATTTCATCGAAGAGGAAAAGAAAGAAGCATAATTTAAAAAGTTGCTGTCACACTCTAATCTGACGTGATCTCGAAATTATTGTAAAAAGTATAAAGTATTTCCTTTTTAACAATTAAACTGGCGCCATCTATATGTAGATCTTTCAAGTTACTAAAGATCGCGTGTTTCCAAATTACCTATTTTATTTTTATTTTTTTTAATAACAAAGAAACCAAAATGAATTGATTATCAAAGGTTGCTTGCTTTGCGCAGAAATACTTATTGTCTTTTCGGCATTAGCCATTCCAGACAGTTTGCTTTTGTATTTGCAGCTGGGTCTCAATCTTCAGACAGCACCAACACCCATGGCCCTGGTGGGATTCGAACCCACACCGTTAAACTGCGCCATCTACAGATTTTTCCAGTTACTAAGTACTGCGTGTTTCCAAATTACCCAATCGCAAAGAAACCAAGATGAATTGATTATTATCAAAGGTTGGTTTAGAGAAAAGAAAAGATATTACATAATAAGGAATAACACTGCGAAGACGAAAAGTGAACGTCTGGTTGCAATCAGCGCCATCTAGTGAATGCTGCCTTTATTAAACCTTGATATTACTGGTTTTTTACGTCAACCTGGTTAATTTGTTTTATTAAAAAAATAAAGATGAACATTTTATTATTTTTGTTAATAATAATATTTAAAATTTCATCAAAGTTGAAAGTCGAAAGTCGAAAGTTGTAAGTCGAAAGTTGAAAGTCGAAAGTCGATTATTTTTAGAAGTGACTACCTGTAAGGGAACTTTGTGCTCTTCCAATTTGGAACATCCTATATAAAAGAGCGTATCTTAAAAGTTGCTATCACAACCCAGTTTGTTTTGTACAAAGCATGATGTGTGTGTGTGTGTGTGTATGTTTCTGGGTACACCCTGTATTCCGTTGCATGAAAACAAACAGAAATGCGTTTCGCGGAATTTCCTGAAAATCCCCATCGTCGCGCATCTGCGAGAAACAGCTCCCAGCGATTGTGTTGTGATAAGTTTGCAGTAATTGAAACTTTAACGGCCGTCAGAATTTATCATCAGTAATAGAAGAATTCGAATCAGCAATTGTGCATGAGAATTAAACAAAACACTCTCGGCGATAACGAGCGCGCCTTCCCTTTATCACAATCGATTAATTTCGCGCCGTATTTGTTACACATCACGTATTTATTTATAATGGGTATGCACATATTGATTAGGGCACTGTTTGTGCGAAGTGCATTTTAATCTCGCATAAATGTATGTATACAGGGTGTACCGCATGAATATGCACGCTCTACATTTAAAGTAATTTTTATTTGAAACTTTACCTAAGTGATTGTTGTACGTCGTGTAAAATTATGATTTCACACAAATCAACTGTGTGGTGCATTTATGTGTCGCAAATGAAGCCCGTACGCGGTCGCTCTTCTTTCTTCCCCAGCAGGAGCAGGAGCGACCGCAATCAAAACCGTTTACGAGCGTTATTATTTTTTCTCGAGAATTGTTAACATAATGTGTACACCACACCTAAAACTGAATCACAAATGTGATCCATTCATACGACACCTACGGCCCCGTCTCGGCCAACCCCATTCGCCGTCCTTGTCTGGCGCGTCCTCGTGACGTGCACCGAGATACAGACGCGAGACCCACACTTATTAATAGCAGACGACAATGGGATCTTTTTGAACGCGCGGTGATGTATTTTTTAATGTAGGCTGCTTATGCTTCTTTGTACTCGAATTATAATGTATAATGGCTTTTAAGACACCCAATACTGCCCTAATATACGCCTCGTTCCGTCTCTGTCTTTCACTTGCCCTCCACGTCTACCTTTCACAGATTAATTTGGACGAAAACAGACTTCGTTACCAAAGCAAATACCACAGCTGTCAATAATTTCAGTCGAAACAGAAACTGATTCACTCACTCACCATCAAGTGAAGTGTATTTTAAAAAAATGTGCTCACAATCTCATTGTCTCTTGGTGTACTCAATGATTTGCATTGAATGTTACTGAATAAAATGACAGAATTCGCAGAAGTTCCTTCCAGCAAATCAAAACAAACACGCCGGGAGTGTCGATGCTCTCTCTTTTCCTTATCAAAACGAAAATGGGTTCATTCTGGATCATCTGGAATCTCACTTTTCCAATACTTTTTAAAACCAAAAGAGGATTCCTCAAGCTGGGAATTCAGAAGACTCTTTATTTTTTATCTCACGCCATTACCAAGATAGCTGAAGAAACTGTGCAAAGAAGATCGAATTTTGAAAAGAATTTTGGGTAAATCTTAGAAACCTTGATAGAAGACATATAAGAAACATGGAAAGAAATTCAATTTCAAACTGGCGCCATCTATAGATTTTTGATGCTACTAAACATCGCGCGATTTCAAAATATTGCATTTTTTTTAAATAATAGTAAAGCGAAGCCAATAGATTTTATCAAAGATTAAGCACTAATGGAATGAACACCAAAAAAATCATCAACGTTTGGCTACAGTCAGTGCCATCTATTTCTATTTTAAACCGGCGCCATCTATAGATTTTTGCTGCTACTAAACATCGCGCGATTCCAAAATATTCCTTTTTTTAACAATTGTAAAACGAAGCCTATAGCTTTTATCAAAGATTAAACACTAACGGAATTAACAAAAAAAATCAACGCTTGGCTACAGTCATTGCCATCTATTGTTATTTTTAACCGGCGCCATCTATAGATTTTTGCTGCTATTAAACATCGTGCGATACCAAAATATTGCATTTCTTTTTAATAATAGTAAAACGAAATCAATCGATTTCATCATCAAAGATTAAGCACTAACACAATTAACACAAAAAAAATCAACGTTTGGCTACTGCCAGTGCCATCTATTGCTATTTTAAACCGGCGCCATCTATAGATTTTTGCTGCTACTAAACATCGCACAATTACCATACATTGAATTTTTTTCATTGTAGTAAAACGAAACCAATAGATTTTATCAAAGATTAAGCACAATTGACATACAAAAAATCAACGTTTGGCTGCAGTCAGTGCCATCTATTGAATGTTATAGAATCTTTACAATTTAAATTAGTTAGCAGGTGTTTAATCAAAAGAACGCGAAAAATACTTTATTTTCTGCATGGCATTTGATTTTTTGCAACAGTGTGATTGTTACTTCTTGATGTCGCGTCGGCTCGAACTATGATACAAGAGGAGCAGCTGAAATGAACAGGATTTTGTACAGTCGCGAGCAAAAAAATTGGTCGTCAAGGTCATTCAGAAGTTTTATGGAATCGTCATAAATTAAAAATGTTTTCTTATTCGGTAGTTCGATTTTAATCAATTTGCCAAATGGATCGTTGTGCGAAGCTTGTGACAATCGAGACCAATTTTATAATAGACACTTGTCATGGGGTCAAATAATGACACTGAGGAACCTGTACAAAGGTAAAAGAAGACCAAATTAGCTAGCCCTACACCAGCATTCATTCATGCCATTCTTTCTTTCGAGAATCTTTCCCTTCAAGAAATTGAAACGAAACAAACTAACACAAACTGAATCTTGGAAATAGTGGAAGTATAAACAAGTCTACACGAAACTAAGTATTTATCGTGTCGGTGAGGAACGTCGAACATCCCTAACATGATTCCCGAAGGAAGTAAGAATGTTGGCTAGTCATCTCGTACTTCACTAACATACGTTCTTTCCTTCACGATTGCGCTTTCCGGCGGGAATGAATGCTCGTGTATGGTTAGCTATTGTGAAAGGAATTTAGGATGGAGATAAGAAACCTGAATGGGGAAAGGTATGGGAATTACTGAGAGATATCAAAGCACAAGACCAAATAGAAAGAAACCACGAAACGCCATAGATTCACTTTATACCGAAAAATTGAGATTAAGGAATTCTTTTAAGTTTAGAAGAACACCAGTAGGACAGAATTCATGGCATTGAACAAAAAAAGCTGCTCACATCACCATCAGAATGACCATCAAGCAATCGTACAGTACGAGGGGTAACTATCAATTTAAATGTGTATAAAATGTGAGCTGCGAAAAGGGAGGAAAGAGGAAGGATTGTGAGAAAGTTGGTGTTGCACATGATGACCATTAAGTGAGTTTGAAATATCTTACGATTTGAGGGGTAACTGAGATGTGTAGAGTCCGTATAAAGTTGTGAGTTGTGAAAAAAATGTAAGGTCTAAGGGTGGAGAAAAGGGTTGAATCGAAACAAACTGACTTGATGACCATAAGGTCAATTATGATACTAAGGGTAGGTGAGAGCCGAGAGAAAGAAGAAGAGAGAGAGAGAGAAAGAAGAAGAAAACCTAGGTGGCGGAAACTGTTCACATAACCGCCAAGAGGGTTGTGAGAAAAATGGAGTTGCACTTGACATTAAGTCAGTTTGATATGAAGGCTAGCTAAGATGTACTCGTATATGTAGAGTCCGTATAAAGTTGTGAATTGTGAAGAAAAGGTAAGGTCCAAGGGTGGGAAAAAGGGTTAAATCGAAACAAACCTGGACGGGGGAAACTGTTCACATCAAACTGACTTGATGGCCGTTCAGATTTAATATAAAGAAACTATAATTTCAAGACCAAAATATTTGGCCGCTCTCTTATCAAAAAAGAGAAATTTCATTATTTAAAAGTGGGCGATATTAAGTTACAACAGGCCGTCATAGGTGGCGTTAGTTCGAAACAGAATTTCAGTTTCACATCAGGTTCAATAACGCGAAGCTTTTATTACAAAATTAGAAAGTAGTTTTAGATTTTTTAAAAACAATCAGCTTTACCTCCTCTGTTACTAAAAAAAAAAAAAGAGAAAAACGACAATTTAGAAACGGGAGATATGAAGGTTACAACAGAGACCTCTAGATGGTGCTAATTCTGAACACAACTTCGGCATTGAATTCTATCTTTTCAAAAAACTGCAACAATTTCGAAACGCGCGATGTTAAGTTACAATAGAAACCTACAGGTGGCGCTAGTTTAAAACAGAAACCTACAGATGGCTGTAGTTTGAAACAGAAACCTACAGATGGCGGTAGTTTGAAACAGAAACCTACAAATGGTGGTAGTTTGAAACAGAATTTCAGAATCACATTAGATTACGAATCTTCAAAATCATCTGGACTTCTTTTTTATTTATTAAAAGAATTAACGGATAAATTTGGAGGCAGACGATATTAGGTTACAACAAAAACCCTAGGTGGCGCTAGTTTGAAATAGAATTTTAGATGAAGTACAACGAAGCTCTTATCCTGGCCTACTGCATTCGGTAGCTAACGGTGTCATGGCCGCTGCCATTCTTTCGATATTTTTAATGAGGATCGTCCTCATTTAGCGCCATCTATTGATGACTATGAACAGCGACCTCTCATTTGTAGATTAAAACATGTCAACCTGTCAATTTGTTTCTACTCATTTCCTGTTGGATGAATTTTTCAAGTGATTCTAACCATGTTTGAATTGTTGGCGAATTGCTAGCTAGGATTTTGGAAAAAAGATATATTTTTAATCTTTACACGCAAAATACTTTAGTGACACTCAGGTGACAAGCAAATAAGGATGAATGTAAAGGAATGAGACGTGACGTCATTTTCAAATCATCGTTGCTCACTCTGTATTTAGACTTTCCGTTTTTATATATGCCTGTTAGAGAGCTTTTAAAAGTGCGTAATTACTAATAACTTCCTCGGAGGTAATTGCGCCTGAGATTGGCAGTTCAAAAAGCAAATTTTCGAACGGAAATTCGAGTCGAGCTCAGCGTCAACAAAGAGGCGTCGTGCGAAGATATACCGGAAGTGCGTTCCCTTTTCCCGGAAGCAAAGGTGTCGCGCGTTTTCGCACGCACATTTCGCGTTCGTTTTAACGCTCCGAGCTAAGGACCAATTGAATCGGGAACGGTCCGGAGAGAGGAAGAAGAAAAAAAAACGAACCGAAAACAAAAAGCTTTTCTTTTTCACAAAAGAACGGGTATTTCATTAAGGCAGCGGCGATACGTGGAACGACCGGCGTAGGAGTGACACCTATTGTTTATTTTGACAGTTTGATTTTTCATCATCTGCTCTACCCTTAATTTGCATAGGTTATTTAATACGCGCCGCTGCGTGCTTTGGGTTTTTTCCGTCGCCGCTGCTTCGATTCCGTTTTTGTTCAATACAATAAATAAACAAAACAATTGAACGCGGCGGAAAGGAAGAGGATGTGTGAAAGATTAGATGTCTCAGCCGGGCATTTGGTCGGCCAGCGCTGATTAATTCCATTAAAAATAGGACAATATTTAATAATTCTCGATAAGGCGGAACTATTGCGAAACGACGAGGACTATCTCTCTTTTACACAAACGAAGCCGACGAATATTAGGGATTTTATTTTCGGAATGTATCGTTTCATTGAATTAAACAAATGACGCCTATCTCTGTGCACACGTCACGGACGACGACAGAAACAGGTGTTTTGGCATCGACGATTTTCAATTATGGCTCCACGTCACACGTCAGGGACCCCTTGACCAAAACGTTCGATCCAATGACATTTGTTATTAATATAAACGGTTTCCGGTCGATTCCCGCAACGATAAAACGCTGACACGAAGCGATGAATACGTAAAATAAACCAAATTCCATCACATCGTTTTCAAACTTAACTCAAAACAAATAGCAGGTGATCGCAAAAAAATTATTCACAGTTGGCAGCACTAGCATCTAATTACGATTAGTTGACAGAATAAAAACGAGGTATTGTTATAGTAACAATTTACAAAAATCTCACTATCGTAGATCTAGATGGTTTAGAATTGCTTCATCCCCAAAATAAACCTAAGCAAAAATTCTTCAAGTAGGCATAACATCTCACTATCGTAGGCAAAGATACGTAGTCTCAAGCCTAATAATCCTAAGGAACTTTGTCTCCATTTTCAACAAATTTTATTTAAACATAGCATCTCCAAGAATCCATAGCATTTCCAAGAATCTCACTGTCATAAATTTTATAAGCAAAACTTAATCCCAAGCAAAAAAAAACTCAATTAGACATAGCATATCCAAGAACCTCACTACCGTAGGCACAGATCGTGTTGAAATGCGTTGTCTCAAGCCTAATCTAAGTAACTTTGTCTCAATTTTCAACAAATTTCATTTAAACATAGCATCTCACTATCATAAAGTGGACTGAGTGTATTTAGACATAGCATGTCCAAAAATCTCACTGTCATAGATTTTATATAAGCATAGCATCTGCAGGCATCTCACTATCACTAACTCACCTAATTCCAAGCAAAAAAAAAATCAATTAGGCATAGCATATCCAAGAACCTCACTATCGTAGGCACAGATCATATTGAGATGCGTTGCCTCAAGCCTAATCCAAAGTAGTATTATCCCCATTTTTTACGAAATTTATTTAAACATAGCATCTCATTCTCGAAGCTATCATAGACTAAACTGAGTGTATTTACGCATAGCATCTCCAAGAATCTCACTGTCGTAGATTTTATACAAGCGTAGCATCTCCAGGCATCTCACTATCACTACCTCATCCAATCCCAAGCAAAAAAAACTCAATTAGACGTAACATATCTAAGAACCTCACTATCATAGGCAAAGATCTTTTTGAGATGCGTAGCCTCAAGCCTAATCCCAAGTAGTATTATCCCCATTTTTTACGAATTTTATTTAAACATAGCGTCTCATTCTCGAGGTTATCATAGACTAAACTGAGTGTTATTTACGCATAGCATCTCCAAGAATCTCACTGTCGTAGATTTTATACAAGCGTAGCATCTTCAGGCATCTCACTATCACTACCTCATCCAATCCCAAGCAAAAAAAAAAACTCAATTAGACGTAACATATCTAAGAACCTCACTATCATAGGCAAAGATCTTTTTGAGATGCGTTGCCTCAAGCCTAATCCCAAGTAGTATTATCCCCATTTTTTACGAATTTTATTTAAACATAGCATCTCATTCTCAAGGCTGTCATAAACTAAAGTGAGTGTATTTACGCATAGCAACTCCAAGAATCAATCTCACTGTCGTACATTTTATATAAGCGTAGCATCTCCAGGCATCTCATTATCATAAAATGAATCGAGTGTGTTTAGCCATAGCATCTCCAAAAAAATTATTATGCAGATTTTATATAAGCATAGCATCTCCAGGCATCTTACTATCATAAACTGGACTGAGTATTTTTAGGCATCGCATCTCCAAGAACCTCAATCTCATAGATTTTATTTAAACGATCATCTCCAAGTACTCACTTAGGCATAGCAATTCCAAGAATCTCACTCTCATAAATTTTATTTAAACATATCCTCTCCAGGTATCTTACTATAACAAACTGACCTAAATATATTTAGACCTGCATCTCCAAAAATCTCACTATCATAGAATTTATTTAAGCATAGCATCTCCAGACATCTTAGTATCATAGTATGTTTAGGCAAAACATCTCCAAGAACTTTACCGTCATAGATTTATTTAAATGGTGAACTATTATAGGCATCCCACTGTCACAGAGTGGACTGTATGTTTAGGCCTAGGCATAGCGTCTCCAAGATTCTTACTGTCATAGATTTTATTTAAGCAGAGCATTCTAGTTATCTGTAATCTTACGTAAAAGCACCTCTAAGCATCTCACTATCGTAGACAAAATCATTTTGAAATGCTTCTGCTCGACCTCAATTTTAGGTAATATTGTTCTGAGTTTTAACAAATTAAAAATATCAATGAACAAAAAACGAAAATCATTTGGGTTTATTTGTACATAGCATCGCCAAGAATCTCACTCTCATAGAGTTTACTTTAGCTTAGCATCTCCAAGCACCTTACTATCATAGATAAGATCGCTTCTTGAGATTCTCTATTCTCTCAAATTTAATCCTGAGTAAAAAAAGCGATAAACAATTAGGCATAGCATCTCACTACTACAGACATAGATCGTTTTGGCCGTAATGCTAGATAATAATATTCAAAGTGTCAACGAATTAAAAAAAGTGATAACAATAGAAATCGGTAATTCGTTGAGTTTTTCTGTGCATAGCATCTCCAAGAATCTCACTATTACAAAGTTTATTTAGGAATAGCAACTCCAAGCACGTCGATATGACAGACTGGATCGTTTTTTGAAAACCTAATCCTAAATTAAAGAAGGCGACGGTTCGCTTCATTTTAAGCACAGCATCTCTAAGCATCTCACTACCGATACCGTAGGCATACACAGTTTGTTTTGAGATGCTCTGCCTCGAGCCCAAACCTAATAATTGATATTGTTGCTACGATTTTCAACGAATTCAAAATTTGAGAAAGGAATCGTAATAGCACTGAGTTTGTTTAGGCGTAGCATCTCTAAGAATCTTGCTATTGCAGAGATTATTTGGGCATTGCATCTCCAAGCACTTCACTATGACGGACTTGATCGTTTTTTTTTTTTGCAAACCTAATCCTAAGTTAAAGAAGGCGACGGTTGACCTCAACTCTAAGCATCTCACTACCATAGACGTTCATAGATCGTTTTGAGATACTCCGCTTCAAGTAACATTGTTCAAATTTTCAACGTATTCAAAATTTAAGCAAAGAATCACTGGCAATCACTGAGTTTGTTTAGGCATAGCAACTCTAATCTAATCTAACTATTATAGAGTTCATTTAGGTATGGCATCTCCAAGTACCTCACTATAACAAACTTGATGGTTTTTTGACATTCTCAATCCCAAATCTAATCCCAATTAAAAGTTAGCGACAAACAGTTCACTTAGCATCTCACTGTCTTGAAGGCAATGGCAATGAGATACTTTGCTTCATATTTAATATTAAAAATATGTTCTAGTTGTAACGAATTAAAAATACAAAAATAATTTAAAAAGAAAGCGAAAGTGAGTCGAAAAAATCATACAGTCTGTTTGGGCGTAGCACTCCGAGCACCTACAGTTACAGACTGGTTCGTCTTTTGAGATGATCGATTCCAAATCTAATCTTAAGCAATGGAAGCGACCTCAGTGGGATATAACATCTCCAAACATCTCACTATCATGGGCTTAAATTGTTTTGATTTGCTTCAAAATATAAAAAGTAATAAAATAAACAAACGAGTTGATTTATGCCATATCATTTTCATAAATCTTACTATTCATAGACTAGAGTTTATCTAAATATATAGCATATCTAAGTATCTCACTATCATTCGACTGCCCTTATTCTAAAAGTAATAAAACAGTCAAAAGGAAACGAGTTGATTTCGGTCATAACTTTTCCAGAAATCTCACTATTCATAGACTATAGTTTATTTAAGCGTATAGCATCTCACTATCACAGATTATACTGTGTCTTGATATGCCCTAATTCTAAATAATATTTTTCAATTTTCCAACTAATTTAAAATATAAAAAAGAGTAATAATAATAGAAAATGACAATCAAACTCAATTCAATTAAAACCATAGTGAGAGTATTACGTCGGCGAATCCGGTGAGATCGAACGCGCGCCCATAAATAGCTATTGTTATTAAGGACGGATACTTTATATTCATTAAAAGGATCTATAATAATCCGGGGCTCCTGAACCGCTGCGAAATTTAAAACAGAAGTGATTACGTTTTTCCCATTTTACCTCCGCGGCATATAAGAATCATTATTACTCGGTATCAGCTTCCCGGTTCTGATACCATAAAACAGTGTCTGAGTTTGAATTAAAAATCAAAATATATTGCCCCGCATATATCCCCAGCTGGTTTAATAAGCCGGGAAGTCCGCAGTGGCGTGCGCCAGCCAGAACAGGATCTCGCTCGCTCACTCACCCTCGTTTAAGAAACAAAAGTGTTTTGCGTTAAATAAATTCCACCAACATTTTGTTGTTTAGTTTTAAATATTGTTAGCACTTTTGTTTTACTTACTTACAAGGTAAGTTTCTGATTGCTTGGCATTTGTTGATGCCAACTCTTCAGCAATTCACGAAAAAGGAACAGGAAATTAAAAGTATTTTAAATTAGGAGGATTTTAAGTAGCTGACAGAACATATTCAGTACGTTTAGTAATTGATTTATGATAAGCTATCTTCTACAGTCGATTGTACTTTGAAATAAGGGTAGATTCGTACATACTTTTAAGCACATGCAGTGACTGATTAATTTTTTTCTAGCATCGACTTGTTTGTTTATTAATATACGTTGTTAATTCCTTGTTCTATTCATATCTACATCAATACTTCTACTTTAGGTGTTATATCAAGAGAATTATCGTATTTTTAATACTTTCAATACCTCGTTCTTGATTGTATTTAAAATCAAACTATTTCTGTAATTCTCATTATATTTACTGTTTGTACTGCGTATTTGTTATCTTACTAGCTTTAATTTGTCCTTCTAAGTATTCTTAATTATTTGATATAAAGTTATATATGTTTGATACTGCCTTCACACATACCCTAATCTGTGTTTAACAATGAAATATTCTTTTCTCAAAAATGATTTCCATCTAGTGATGATTTCATACAACTTTAAAAGGGTCTTACGCGATGTCGTACTGAAAAAAGAGGGAATCTGTACATCTCAACAAAGTAACCTTCAAACATTTTATTTTCTTTGTGAAAGTCTTTCAATGTGTACATTGGTTTATGTAAGATTTTATTGATGTTATGTTAGAGACCTGCAAGTGATGAAGTGAATTTATTTTAAAAAAGTGAAGCGAAAGAAATCGTACGCCACTGGCGTCAGCAATACCCGCACTCGTTCGGCGGATGAAACACCTATTGTTTTTATAATAACATTGAGATATTACAGCGTGCGGTATAGAAAGGTGGCTATGAGCATATTTCACGTAATAAGAAGGCCGGGGATGGAGAATTTGAACATCTTGAATAATAAGACGGCCGCGCATATGAAACGTCCAATATACACACGCACAACTCGCAGTTAAACTTAATATATTCATTGATAACTCACGCGCCCCGACTCTTCGCCATTTTTTCGCATCTCCTCGCGTTCCGCGCGTTCCTGAAGCTAATCCGCCAAGTAGGTTTCCGCTAATCGTCGTCGTACCTGAGGAACGTGATTTACGATCGAGTTGGCAACGTCGAAATGTCGCAAGCCCAACCTTATGCTGTCGAACTTGAAAAAACACGTTGAAGGTTCGAATACACGGACCACTTTAATCACTTGAGTGACTCGAAGCTAATTGTCGTCGTATCTGAAGAATGTGATTTAAAATCGAGTTGGCAACATCGGAATGTCGCAAGTATGCCCAACCTAATGCTGTGGAATTTAAAGCAGCACATAGGAGATTCGAATACACGGGCCACTTTAAAGATTTGAACGACTCGAAGGTAGTAGGTTCTCACTAACTGTCGTCGTACCTGAGGAATCTGATTTACGATCGAGTTGGCAACGTCGAAACCTCGCAAGCCCAACCTAATGCTGCCTGACTTGAAAGAACACACGGACTATTTTAATCATTTGAGTGACTCGAAGCTAATACTCAAAGTAACCGCCGTCGTGCTTGAAGAATGTGATTTACCAACGAGTTGGCAGCCCAACCTAATGGTGTCGTAATTCGAACTTGAAAAAAACACACCGAGGATCCGAATACACGGACCATTTTGAACATTTAAGTTCGATCGCTCCAAATAGGTCTTGCCAGCTGTTTGGGGTCGATTGAACCGGCACTTAGCAATCACTTTATTTTAAAGTCTATTGGAACAACTGGGCCTAGCTGAAGTGTCAAACAAACAAATGTCCACTACAGCGTGTGACAGCCGACATTAGCAGTCCAATCGTGCTTCTAAGGTCTTTAGTGTGTTAAGAAATAGCCTTCTTCCTTAACTGCAATCTGACTGTTAAAAATGGTCCGTGTATTCGAACCCTAAAGCTAACTACTTAAAGGCAAAGAAATTAAAGAAACCTCTTCCTCTCTCGCTTTGGAATAGATGCGACAAGAATCTTTAATTACTGACAATACATGAACGATCTAAATGATTAAGAATATTGGGTGTGACAGGAAAATAAACGTCAATTGTAACGACGCCTGTCTGTGATTGGAGTACGTTGGCAGTCTAGTAATGGTTCTAATGTCGTTAGTGTGAAAATAAAATGAAATACCTTAGCCGTCCACTTCGACTGCTAAAAATGTATTCTATAAAAATGCTCGTGTATTCGAACCCTGAACAGTTGTTCCAAACTAACTATGTAAAGACAAAGAAATTACTAGAATGTCCATCTCCTTGAACCTTATACATCAAAAATCATGAAATACTGACAAAATTTAACGATTTAAATGATTAATAATGGCGGACATGTCAACCAGATACACGTCGATTGTAGCGGCTTGTGCTTGGACGATGTTTGCAAAGCGTTAGTGGTTGTGTTTATTGTCAGTACGTTAAGAAAAGACAGATTGCAAGAATGGTCCGTGCATTTGGGCCCTAAATATTCTTTTCTCAAACTAACCACTTATTAAAAACAAAGAAAGCAGTTTATCAAGCGGATAAACTTCAATCGTAGCGGCTCATGATTGAACGATGTTAGCAGCGCGATAGTGGTTGTGTTTGTCGTCAGGGCGTTAAGAAAATACCGCCCTGCATGTCGTCCATTTCGATTGCAAAGATAGTCCGTGCATTCGGACCCTAAACAATTCTTTTCCAAACTAATCGCTTTAGAGACAAAGGAGTTCATTCTCCTTGAGCTACATACATCAAGAATTTGAATAAACATTAACGATTTAAATAATTTTGTGACAGTTAAATAAATGTCGGTTATAGCGGCGTGTGATCGGATGATGTTAGCACTGCAATGTTTCCAGAGACGTTAGTGCGTTAAGTAAAGACAGCCCCGCATGCAAAATACCTTGGCTGTCAAATTTCGATTGCAAAAATGATCCGTGCATTCGGGCCCTGAACATTTTTTTCCAAACTAACCGCTTAAATATAAAGAAACTATTGAAATGTCTTTCTCCTTGGACCATATGTATCAAGAATCGTCATATACTGACAAAATGTGACGGTTTAAATGATTAAAAATGGCGAACATGTCAAGCAGGTAAACGTCAATTGTAGCGACTCGTGATTGGACGATGTTATCGTCACTGCGTTACGAAAAGACCACCCTGCATGCCGTCCATTTCGATTGCAAAAGAGGTCCGTGCATTCGGACCCTAAATAATTTTTCTTCAAACTAACCGCTTAAAGACAAAGGAATTATTAAAATGTCATTCTCCTTGAGCTACATACATCAAGAATTTGACAAGATATTAATGATTTAAATAATTTTGTGACAGGTAAATAAATGTCGGTTAAAACGGCGTGTGATTGGATGATGTTAGCGGCGCGGTAATGATTCTACCTTGACCTTGAAAAAACTGCGGATGGCATGTGTCCAGCCGAAGCGACCCATCAAAGGGGGGATCCTGAGTACTAAAGCAGAAGTATCGACAATGACCAGAAGGTCTTAAGCAGGTGTATTCGACAATAATCAGAACGTCTTAAGAAAAGAGGTGTGCATCGACAACAACTAAAAGCTCTTAATGAGTCAGTTTTTCGGCAGGGGAGTATGTCAACAAACAATAACTAGAAGGTCTTAAGAAGTTTGGATGTGGCGATGACCAGAAGAATCGTTGCTTTTACAAAAAAAAAGTCATCGAGTTCTTCTTCAGCGCGTGATAAGGCTGAATGCAGTAGACAACTGATTCCAGTATGGAACTTGAGCGCAGGTTGTACGTTAAGAAAAAAAATGTCTGTCTGTCCTTTTCGACTGGTAAAATTGGCCCGTGTATACCAACCCTAAATCGATACTTAGAGGCAAAGAAAGTTATAGGAAGTAGATACATCGTAAATTAGGCACTATTGACAAGGTGCATATTTTCAAACAGATGGTTTATTCTTTATTTATTATTTACTCGTTTTGCCTGTATCCTAGAATGTTGAAAGAGTTGCATGTAATCTTTGGAGTGTTTTAATTTAAACTGGCAACTTTTCTTTGAAATTTTTTTAAAAAATATTGATTTTAGTTTGAGGAGTTCTAATGATGTAGTTCTTTTATAGCAATATTGTTACGACTAAGGTTTCTGAATGTCTTGATAATCCTGGATGATTTCTCTTGAATATTTTTTAAATAATAAATCATAGAAGGGTGAAGGTAAATTTTGGCCCGCGCCGTCGTCGATATATTTAATTAAAACCTTCAATCGGGGGGCGATTTCGAGTTTCTTTTAGTGTAACTAGCGTAAACCGGTGATTAATTAGATTTAAGTCAGCGGCATTTCGAAACGGCGAAACCGTGGAACCGGATTAATTGCGCGATCGAAAACAAGCATAAATCATTTAAATTGTGTATAAATACAGCCAAACAATACGGCGTCGGAATCGACAATTATGTAAACGACGTGCCCCGAATGAAGAAAGAAACATAAAATAACCCGCGCCGCAACCTTGGCTCACATTTAACGAAAAACGCATCTCAACACAGAACACAGAACGACGCCGTAAACAAATCTGTTTCGCCTTAGTGTGTAATAGAAAGGAGCAACGCCGAACCCAAAAAGAAAACGAAAAAAAAAGCTCACCCCCTTCAGCCTTTAAAAATCATCGTAAACATTTCAATTTTGTTTTAATAAATACCAGATGGCTACGCGCAATCGATTCAAACTTGGGGGGGTTCTAATGACGAGGTATTTAAAAGCTCCCTCTTATGTCGATGAAGAAAGCAAAAAATATATGTGTATATGTGTGTGTGTGTGTGTATAAGAAATGTGGACCATATGTTCGTTCGATCCGTTCGATCTCGAAACGAAAGAGGCGAAGAAGAGGAGGCTTCTGTGAAGCGTCGTAAAAAAAGAGATGTTTAATTTTTGACATTATTAAGCTGAAATCCGAAATTATAAATGATTTTGATGGCTTATAAAAGCATTAATCCTCGCGAACTTATAAACAGATCAGATGTGTTTGTTTATGCTGGAAGATTAATAAACTTCCACGGCTACGGGCCCGCGCGCCGTTTATAAATGATATTAGAAGAAAGAACGCGTATATAAAACGTACGGGTTCGGGTAGAAATGATTCCCACGAATATTTGTTTATGCTCGTCCGCAGTAAAACTTCGAATTTATAAACGACATAACTATGAAAACTTTAATGCTACTTGTTATTAACTGTGCGCTGCTTAATAATAGACGGGGGGCTTTACTGCTTTTTGATCATCATCGTGATTATCTGATCGCGCGCCGAACGTGTTTCCACTTAAAATCTACTGTCTTCTATGTAAACAAAACGAAAATATAAAATTCAGCAACGTAGTAATGAGTTTCATAGAAATCTAACGTGATCGTCGTAAAACCTAGCAGGCCTTGCAAATGCAAACGTACTCGTACATACATACCGTATGTTTCGTTTTTCATTGAAAACGATCGCGCAGAAGCAACTCGCTCGCTTGGATTTATAAAGAATACTTTCTTAAGATAGAATAGAATAAAATCGAATCGATTCTATTTTTTAAATGTATGCGGTCTCAAGCTCGTATGACCTCCATAATGTCGAAGGGCCTTTGGCAGATTCGTAATGTGACTCGTTTTAAAACCAATCCGGCATTCGAACGTAAGTTTTCCGCGATTGACAGTAAAATAGTACTTTGAAGTCGGTGCTGGCTGCCGCCGCGCCGATGCCGTTGTTGGATGTTCGTTCGGTGGAAGTTTCGTTTGTAGACGCAACGAAATATTAATAATTGCGAAGCTTTGTGGAGACGGATCCATGGCGCGCACACGTTTCTTAATTAACGCGGAATTTGTGTCGGCGCGGCGCCGATTAATTAACGAATGCGGAATAGTTTTCGACCATACTCATCTAGTCGATAAAAAAAAAAAATCTTATGGGGTGTTCGTAAACCCCCACGATCTCAAGAAAATGAAAAATGTAATCTCTGTAGGCCTCAACAGCGCTAGTTGTTAAACGAAGCCCCGTTTTCTATATTAAATATTCGCGTATCTATATATCCACCCCACATATATAAGGCATTCAAAAATATTGCCCGGTGGATTTATGTCGTGACACATGGACTATAAATTCTGATCAAAAATTCAGACAATGCGCGCTGCTTAAGAAGAGAGCGCCCTTTGTCTTGCAGGGCGTAAGGGCGCGTTTCGCGAGGTCCGCGCGCCAATTTGGGGGGTAGCGAAATAAGTCATATGGGCAGATATTTATCACGCGTGCTTTGCATATTGGACGCGTACGCGTGTGCGTGTGCGTGCGGTTTTTTAATGTGGCCGTAAAGCCGCGCTTCATACAGTCGACGTTTGATTGGGTCTGTGACGCAGTGCCATCGGAAATGCCACCCCAAACAAACTAAGTCAGCGGGGGTTTTTGTTTGAAACGAATCGATCAGGCCTTCTTGAAAAAAGTCTCACCATTATGCCCATTTCTATATTTACACTATATTACTCGCTGATCTAATGTCATTGTTAATTCAAGGCTAGATTTATAGGTGACTCTATGCTGTAACAAGCTTCGAAAAGAAATAAGTAAGAAGACCTGGTTATTTCAAAAAACAGTAGAATACTTATAAGGAATGAAAGTTTTAAAAAAATAGAAGAATTTGAATGTGAAATTGCAATGAAAAAAAGCCCTGAAGAAAGCTGAAACAAGAAAGCAACAAAATTTGCCAAAATTTTCATTGAAAGCTCAAAGCTGTGCGATGCAATGTTTTTAGTGATATGAATAGATGAAAGTGTAGAAGAAGAAGAAAAAATCAGATTGAAAGAGATTGCGAAAACCGGAAAAGCACCAAAACAGAACTGTTGTACAAAGCTCAAGACAGTATCGAGCAAAGAAAATAGTGCAAAATGAATGAGAGTGAAGAAGAAAAAAGAATTTGAAGTTAATTCAAAGCTAGATTTACAGGTGACTCTATGCTGTAACAAACTTCGAAAAGTACTATGTAAAAAGACGTGATTATTTCATAAAATCAGTAGAGTTCTTGCAAGGCATGAACGTTTAAAAAAGTAAAAGAATTTGAAGGTGAAATTGCAATGAAAGAGATTCAAGAAGCCCTGAAGAAAGCTGAAACAAAAAAGCACCAAAATTTTCATAGAAAGCTCAAAGCTGTGTCAAGCAAAATATTTAGTAATATGAATGGAAAATGAAAAAGGAAGTGAAAAATGAAAGTGTAGAAGAAGAAAGCAGATTGAAAGAGATTCCGAAAATCGGAAAAGTACCAAAACAGAACTGTTGTACAAAACTCAGGACAGTATCGAGCAAAGAAAATAGTGCAAGATGAAGTAAATGAATGAGAGTGAAGAAGAGAAAAGAATTTAAAGTTATAATGGAAGAGGTTAGAGAATTCCTGAAAAAGCAGAAACCGGAAAGGCATCAAAACATGACAGAATTGCTGCAAAAAGCTCAAAGCAGTGTCAAGCAAAGTAAAGAAGATATTTAACGAAATAAGTGAAGAAAAGGAAGAACCGGAATAAAGCACCAAAATATAGTAGAAAGCTCAAAGCAGTATCAAACAGGAAAATAACAAAAGTGCCGTGGAAAGTTCAAAACAAGTCGAAGGAAAATATTTAATGACACACTAACGACAGGAACAGTTCGCCAAAAAATTGACAAATCAGTATCATTTATGCTATGTTAAAAAAAAGAGAAAAATTACATTGTTAAATGCAATGGCAAAGCTATTCGCCGTAGAGAGAACGATTGAAGGCAAATCAGTATGACTCCAACTCGGCTTCAAACAAGCTTCAAGATACCAAAGCTCAAAGCAAGCAATTCATCTCCAAAGAAATAAAACTGTTAAGGAAAAATCGAAGGCAATCAGGAAGGCTTATTAAAAAAAAAAATCAGAATGCAAAACGTATCCTAAAGAAGGATTGAAAAAGTCAGTATGTTTTAAGCTTTTAAGCTCGGCTACTTGTAAAGTAAAGCGAGGAAGGATTAAAAACAATCAGCTCATCCCCAAAGGACTTCAGGAAATAAAACTAACTAAGGAAAGATCGAAGGGGGCCAGTAAGGCTTCTTTAAAAAAAATCAGAAGGCAAGACCCATCCTAAAGAAGGATTGAAGAAGTCAGTATGATTTTAGCTTTTCTTCAAATTACTTGAGGTTGCAAAAACTCATATTCAGTATGGCTTTGACTTAGCTTTAAAGACCTTCAAAGTGCAAAACTCTTATTAAGAGCAAACTTGAGGTACTTAATCAGTATAGCTTCAGTTCGGCTAGTTGTAAAGCAAAGCAAGAAAGGAATGAAAGCAATCAGCTCATCTCCAAAGGACTTCAGGAACTGAACCATTAAGGAAAGATCAAGGGCAATTTTAAAAAAATTCAGCATGCATAGCGCGTCGTAAAGAAGGATTTAGGAAGTCAGTAATGAACTTCAAATGACTAGAGGATGCGAAAGTCATATTCAGAAAAGTTTAATGACAATAGTATGCTTCATAGTGCAAAACGGACTGGATGCAATCAGCATGGCTTCAGCTCAGCCTCTTTTAAAGCAAAGCAAGGAAGGATTGAAAACAATTAGCTCATCTCCAAAGAACTTCAAGAAGTAAAATCATTGAGGAAAGATTGAAGGCAGTATGGCTTAGCTTTAAAACAATTCAGGATGCAAAGCGTGGATGCGTAAAGAAGCACCGAAGAAGTCAATATGATTTTAGCTTTGCTTCAAATGATTTGGGGATGCAAAACTCGTATTCAGAAAAGATTAATGACGACCAATGTGGCTTTGGCTTAACTTTAAAGATCTTCAAAGTACACAAAAGGGCGGACTGGAGGCTATCAGGCTGGCTTCAGCTCGGCAACTTGTAACGCAATGCAAGGAAGGATTGAAAACAATCAGCTTCTCCCAGGGGATTTCAGGAAGTAAAATCCTTGAGGAAAGATCGAAGGCAATCAGTATGGCTTTGTTCTAAAAAAAATCAGGATGCAAAGCGCGTCTTAAAGAAGGACCGAATAGGTCAGTATGATTTTAGCTTCAAATGACTTGAACATGTAAAACTCGTATTCAGAAAAAATTGATAATAATCAGTATGGTCTTGACTTGGCTTTAAAAACCTTCAAAATCCAAAACTCATATTAAAGGCTGATTGGAGGCAATCAGAATGACTTCAGCTCGGCTACTTGTAAAGCAAAGCAAGAAAGGATTGAAAACAACAGCTCATCTCCAAAGGACTTAAGGAAGTAAAACCATTAAAGAAAGATCAAAGGCAATCAGTATGACTTGGTTTTTAAAAAATTCAGGATGCAAAGGGCGCATCCCTTAAAGAAGGACCGAAGAAGTCAGTAATGACTTTAGGTTTGCTTCAAATGATTTTAGGATGCAACACTCGTACTCAGAAAAGATTAATGAAAATCAGCATGGCTTCAGTTCGCCTGCCTGTATTAAGAAAAATTCGAAAACAACCAGTATGTCTTCAGCAAAAATTTGCAGAATGTAAAATTCATGTTAAATAAAGACAGAAGATGATCAGTGTAGCTTTAGGTGTGCTTTAATAAATTTCAGTTGTATTAGAGAAGGATCCAAGGCAGTAGAAAGCAGTATGGCTTCAGGAAAATGTTGCAGGGTGCAAAGTCATATTAAAAATGACTGAAAAATGATCTATATAGTTTCAGGTTCGCTTCAAGAAACTTCAAGATACAAAAGCTGAGCTTTAAAGACCTTCAAATGCAAAACTCATACTGAGAAAGGATCGGAGACATCACCAAAGTCTTAAGGCGACTTCAAAGAATTTCATGATGCAGAATTCGTATTAAGGAAGAATCACTATGGCTTTACCAAAAAATTTATGGGCGCAAAATTCATGTTGAATAAGGTTTGAAGATGATCAGTAAGTCTTCAAGGAATTTCAGTTGTATCAAAGCAGTCAGCTTGATGCCAGTTCGGTTTTAAACACATAGAAAAGACTAGACTCATAATAAGGAAGGGTTGGAAGTAATCAGCTTGGCTTCAGCTCGGCTGCAAAGGATACTTGTATTAGGGAAGAATCGAAAACAATCAGTATGGGCTTCAGCAAAAAGTTTCAAGATGCAAAAGTCATGTTAAAGAAGGACTGATAATAATCAGAGACAATCAGTATGATGGCTTTAAAGACTTTCAAGGAAAGAACTGAAGTCTTTCATCATGATTTCAACTGGGCTAACTTTTTGGTTTGAAAATTGAAAGAACGAGGTGAAGACTACATGATGAAGAAAGGTGCAGAGATTTAAGCAATTCTTTGATTACAAACTGCTGCCTGCAGATCAGGAGATAGAAGATGATGGAGCAATTTGCAACAAATTTTGCAACCATATGCCAATGCAGCAAATCGTTTAATAAATCATACTTGAGTTATAAAAGTTCAAGAATACAATCAAAGTAGCCAGAGAAAATCCTCTCCGGAAACCACAGTCGGAAATGAACCCAAAACATCCTTGTAAATAAAAAGTTACATAAATTAACGAACACAGACAGATTTAGAACTGTAGGTGAAACAGATTTTTGCAAACTTTGTAGGAGATGTAAATTTTAGTGATGACGGTCCTAGAGCCTAACTGACTTCAGTGAGGGGCAAAAGCTTTCGATGTAAATATAGAAAAATGTTTCAGTTTTTGAAACAAAGTCGAAAATTTTCAAAGGTTTGCTAATTATGTTTCAAGGGGTGATTTAACTTTCTAGTTTTATACGACGCAATGGAGTCTTCCATCATACATCTCGGAAATGCTGCGTTTGCATTTTTGTGTTAACATCCTGTAAATACCCGTGGATCGTTGGGTGTGTAATAAAAGCAAGCCAAAAAGTTGTATAAATAATAAATCCATTCCGCTCTGCCGACTACTGAATCGGACTATCGCTTATTCCATTACGGAGCCTTTCCTTTAACGCTAAACCGAATTATGCCATTGTCTCTTTCGCTTAAGTTGAAAGGGTAGCGGAGCCGGGGGTGCGACAGGGACGGAACGACATCGCAAAAGTAACACACTGCGCGCACCGAAGTAATTCTATCTGTTAATTTTATTAATCCGCACTAGAGTCGCTGTGTATCGCCCGATGTTTTTGATTTACACGCCCATGGCCTTCTCCTTCCGACGCGTGGCTCCTTACGAGTAGGTCGTCTCACTCGCGCTTCCCCTTTTTCCGACGTTAGACTTTGTCAAAGCTCGGATTTTGCTACTATCGAAATTCTACATATATTCCGCTTGTCTTCTGCAGCGTGCATTCAAAACAGATTAGCGGCGAAATTTCTTGGCTCCCGCGGATTTAACTCGCGCCGTATAATTCGTTTTCCGTCGTCGGTCGCGGCGGCGGCGGCGGCTTCTTTTTCCTGCGCTAATTAAATCAGAAAAGAGTACGTATGCCCGTCGACACAATGATTGCGAATCGAACCGACTCTGTCGCATTGAATCCTGTCGTTAGTCGCAACTCTTTGATAACTAATTAGAGATATAGGGGCGGCCCACCCTTATTTTACTATTGCTAACCCTTTTATATCAGTCTTTGTTTCTCATACCTCTTTCCACGGTATCCTCCTCGTCGTTCGAAACGAGTTTCAGCTGCGCGTTCATGCCTCAGAAACCCTTCATCATTTATATCTATGTTTTACATTAGATATTAATTAAATAATTAATTGCAGTTTCTAATTAAATTAGTCACATCTTCATATCACATCCTCTCCTTTGTCCTTCTCACATATGAATTGGTGGTCGTTTATATCACCCAATGACAAAAAAAAATTATAGAACTATCAACAAATGAAGAAGTTAGAAGAATAGAGTACTTGGGACCAAGTTGAACAGTGAAGAAAATCTAAAAAGAACAAAGGATAGCAGGAGATGAATAGATCGGGATAACTGTAAATGGTAGTGAATCGAATTTATTCTGAAAAAAAGCCAGACAGTAATCAGGAAGGTAAACATAGGACCAATGAAAAACTGCGTTGGAAAAAAGAAACCTAACAAGAAAATTGTGAAAAAACTATAGAAATGGTAGAGAATGGTGCAGAACAAATAAAAGAGGCCAGATGGCAACGTAACAAGACAGGGTACTGTGGGAGATGACAGGAGACAAACCATCAGAACATCAGAACACAACAGAATCTGACGCAGGAAGAGATAAAAGATATCGCAAAACACAAAAAGAAATTAAGAAATCTTGACGAGGTAGACGAACAATGCGCACGTTTTTGTTTCCCTTACCATATCATGCTTGATGATATAAGGTTATGTTAACAAGAGATTATGGATTAGGAAAAGGAAGCCAGAACGAGAGAGCAGTAGAGAAATTGAAGAAAAGAGTCAGAAAGGAAGCACTAAAACCAATTTATAAGAAAGAAAAAGACAGACTAAAGAAGACGCTAAAGACTTCAAGAGTAGAAGATTATGGACTAGAAAAGGAAATCTGGTGATAGGAAGACATGGAATCAAGTGATAACAAAAGACGTGATATTAGAAGATTTCCGAAAGCCCACAGATTGGAAAAAGAAAGCCAAATGTATTTCTCTTACAGACAAAGAGCGGAAGCTCTCTCACATCCCTAGCTTTTATAGTCGAAATTTTTTAAGGATTTGAAATAGTTTGGGGTTAGCCCTGATTGCTTTCCGCCACTTAGTAAAAAACAAAACAAAGGCAGTTACAAGATGAGACAGTGGTAGAGTAATTGGGAACCAACCCAATACCATCTCTTCCTAAAAAAAGCCTAACTGAAGATGTTAGAAGACTTTCAAGTATTAAAAAAATTGGATTAGGAAAAGGAAGCCGAAATGTAATAAAACTGGATGACAGAAAGGCAGATAAAGGAAAACGTAGCAGTAGGAGAAGACTACGAATTGGAGAAAAGCCAAACAGTGAAAAGCCAGCTGAAGGATAAGGTAGATGGATAGCAAATGATCTTTGCCTTAAATAATTCTAATTAATCTTAGAAGAATCGAAAATTTTGATTTCGGAAAAGGAAACTTGAGTTAAGAAGTGAGAAAACTGAAATACGAAAAAACAAATCTAGACAAAACGTAGCAGAAGCAGAAAACTGCGAATTGAAAAGAATCCAAGCGGTGAGGAGACAGCTGAAGGATAAGGTAGATGGAAAGCAATCGAGAACCAACCCCAAATGATCTTTTCCTGGAAGAATTCCAATTAAATGTGCTGGAAGAATAGAAAATTTTGGTTTTAGGAAAGGAAATTTGAGATAGAAAGCGAGAACACTGGACTATTAAAAAAGAGAGGTAGGCAAAACAGATAAAAAAAGGCAGATAAAGATAAGGTAGTTGGAAAGCAATCGGGAACCAACCCCAAATGATCTCTTCCTTAAAGAATCCTAATTCAATATGCCAGAAGAATAGAAAATTTCAATTTTGGAAAAGAAGCTTGAGGTAGGAAGTGAGAAGACTGGATGATGAAAAGATAAAGGTAGACAGACGGAAAACTAGAAGGGGAAGGTGTTAAAAGATTTTCAAAAGCCGAAGACAGGGGACCTCGAAAAGAAAACCAGACGATAAAAAAGCAAAGGTAGCCCGAGGATAAGGTAGCCGGAAAACAAACCATCCCATCCTCCCAATTAAAGATAGAAATTTTTAAAAAAAATGATTCAGAAAACGAAGTTACAGAATTGGACGGTAAAAAAAAGAAAGAGAAACAAAGAGGATGGTGCTAGAAGAAAACCAAAAAGAGAAACCTGAAGAACACCAGGCAGCAAGAGAAGTAGATATTTAAAAGAAGACTCTCTGAAGAAACAGAAGTGGCAGCGAAACGGATCTAGTTTGAAGAAATCAGCAATGTAGCAAAGCAGCTCTTGAACCAATGGAAAACTGCAACGAAGAGAACAAATGGCGAAAATAAGGATAACAAAATAGCAGGATAAAAGGAGAAGAAAACTTAACAAATAAATTAGTGCTAAAAGAAAGCCAAGAAGCACCAGAAGGGGACATCCAATCGGCGGGTCGGCTTGACCTGAAAACGGTAGTATTGAGTAAATTGTACTTTATTGTTACCCTCGTCCATTAATGGTACTTCCTTTATTATTCATCATTGATCTTTTTTGTTTATTTGGTTATAAATAATATAAAATCGATAATAATGATCTAGATCAAGAAGAGAAGCAAGCTAGATTCTTGATTGATATAAAGATTAGATTGGCTGAAATCTTCAGAATCAGAAATAGTCTTTAAATGGTTGCAAAGAAGAGTTGGTTAGGAACTATTTGGTTATTTGTCGGAGCTAGATACGTCGTCGAATTTTTAACACGAAAATAAAAATACATCTTTTTCATGAAAGGAACGAACGAGAGAACTTCGAATGCAGTGATTTTTTCTTTGTTTGAAGCATTTTGCTTTGGGTCATTCGCTGGAGGTTCGATTGAATCAAATGGAATCCGGACCTGCACGTTTGCGGACCCGCACGTGGAAATACCTGATAATCACTCGGGTAAAGAAATTGCGCCCGCTTGCTCTATTATCGTTAAAGTATTGTACATTTCCCGAGAAGCTTGGAAAACTTTGGAAAATGTGAGTGTCAAATTCGTTTTATTTTTCACAAATTAATTATTCGAGGAAAATATTTATATTACGTTAAATCAAGAAGACCTCAGGGTCGTAGTCTTGGTCCTCTTCTCTATGTGCTGTGCACCTCCGACATATCAACTACCAGAGCAGCACTTTCGCGGATGATATAGCAATACTAGCAACTGAAGAAGGATGCATCCAACATCCAAGAGCACCTAAATCTAATTGGCGGAGGGAAAAAATGGAGAATGCTTCAGGAATGCCCAATGTCAACCTTATTGATATACCACGGGGAGAAGAAGGGTCTCCATTTGGACCCCAAACTGAGTTGAAACCGCTACATATTAAAAAAAGGTAAACAAGTAGAATTGAAAACTAGATAGACCGTATAACACATCAAGAAACTATCAATCTACAAGACGTGTGTAACTGAATTCTGGAGCTGTGTCGGTATGTCTAATACCTATAACATCACACATATAAGCCAGTCTAAAATTGTCCATAAACTCTACATCCCCTGAAACATCGCAGTGTGCATGGGGAAGATGCACCCCACCTTATTTTTCCAGTTAAATTTTGATGGGGTTGAGAATCGATTAACAATGACCTATGAAAGCTCGCACTGAAGAGATGGTGCGAAAAGTCGAAAATTTTATACTGCAAGTAAAGGTCTATGAAGTCTGTAACCACCAACAAAGGCCAAAATTTTCTGGAAGAAACTGATGGTAACAATTTTTTTGGGATGCTGACTCCTTAATCTTGTTTATTGATTACAGGAGGGGTCTAACATAAAAGAAGAAGCCCATGGAGACACAATTGAAAAAGAAAACGTCCACATTGTTATTCGCAACAATTCGGGTTCATAAGGCTGTGGGTTCATAGAGTTAAGGTAGCCCCGTCAGATTTCTTTCGTCTCAAGGGCAAAGCGTTTTGCAATCTGATGAAGCACTTAAAGAATCTGTTGAGTAGAGTTGCTAAAGAATTTTTTTTTTTGAGGGTATGGGACAGTTGGAAAAAAATGTAGAAAAATAAAGCGTTGTTTTTTTTTCATGGCTAGGCAGATAACATAAAAATACGCTCTCATTCTCTTTGCTAATTAAAAACGTACCTGTTCATAGAAGATTGATGTAACAATTTTTGTAAATTATTTGTCTTAGGTCTGCAAATGTATTGAGGGCGCAGGGGCGCGTCTGTCCCGACACTCGAGCAAATGTGTAGAACGAGCAATAATGATTGTAGGTCACGTGGTTTTTATTTGTGTGTGTATGTAAGGAATTATTACTCTTTGTGCCGCCTTGAGATTTGAAACTCTCCACTTTGATTGATATCGACGTGTATTTAAGTGGGAAGAAAGGGGACGAGAGGGAGAGAAAGCTTTTTCTCTTAATCAAAATCTTGAATAACTTCCGAACCGTGACAAATAATCGAGTGGAATTTATATTGAAATATTCCCGCTTTACATCATTAATTACAACTTGAGATAGTTTATTATTAGATTTTCAGTCGTACTCGACCGATTTCCACTCACGTTTTAATCGAATTAAGGTGCACGCTCTCCGAGGCGGACGGTCAAAATTTTATTTTGTTCCTCCGGAGTGGAGGAGCTTATTAATATACATACTTGCGGTGGTGGTGTCAATGACTGTCGCGAGAGATTCTCATAATTTCCGATATTTTTTAGCCGCCCGTTGACATCTGGTGCGTCCCAGAACAGATTTTTGAGCTTATACCGGATACGAACACTAAATCATTGACGAAAATCGTTCTTGCTACTATGCGATTCATTCCAAGTTCTATTTTTTTTTCTGTGTGTCTCCCAGTCACTTCGATGTTGCTTCTGTCGCTGTCGCTGCTGTGTTATTTTTAAACAATGTGGAATGTATTTTCGATTTCATTATATTTTTATAAATACGCTCGACGGATTTAATTATTTTTTTTTTGTCGCCGGTCGCCCGAATGCCCCGTGTCAAAACAGTAAAAACGCTGCGGCTTTATTTATGCGATCGCACGCGAACGATGGGCTCTCTCTCATTTCGGCAATTAAAATATTTTCGACGAAAACAGCGCTTCGAGTTCGGTAAATTATGATACATACGTTCACTTCGTGATGGTGATGGTGATGATAGCGATAGCTGACGCACGAAACGAAGCCAACAATCCAGAAAATTCCATTATTATTTTTACACTCGAATCGGCGCAGGATTTGCAATGCAGATTGCACACCTGCACGACGCAACCTTGAAAACCTTCAAATTTTCGTTGAGTTTTAAGATTTTCGGATTCGAAAATTGTTCTATATTGTTTATGATTATGATTAGGACTTCAAGCTTTCGGTTTCTAAAGCTCAGGCTGTGAGCTAAGGTATTGATAAAAACTCCTGGCGAAAATTTCATGAAAGCAAACCGCCGAAACCTCCCCCGCCAAAAAGTAATCATCGACGTCGGACAGAGACGACAACAGCGTAGTACTTAGTTAATTAACAGATGCGATTACTAATAAAGTTATCGGTTTCTTTAAGCGGATTGCATTTCGAAAGTTCCATCTAATTACACGGTCGGACGGAGGCGGGCGACAGTTTTTATTATTTCGACGATTCCGGAAACTTTCCGCCCGCCCATAAAGCGGCGCGGCGAAAAGTACCTGGGGAAAAAGGCTTTGATTTTTTCCGGCTCGCAGTTAATTAACGTGCGTACAAGAGTTTTCCCGTTCCAAATCGCTAATTAATAATATCGGTCGAGTGCTATAAACAAGAGCGCCCCGGAAAGTAATTTTATTAATCAATTTGCTCCGGATTGATTGAGAATTCTGAAACGCCATTAATGATTAATCTATTACGGAAGAAAATCTATCGGGATGTAATTAATCTTGGAATTAATTACTTAAAAACGTTTTATGCGCGCATATCGGGGCTGAAAAATTTCTAAATTCAATTTCCTTGTTACTCGAGGAAGATATATGATCTACGAAAGCACTTCTTACATACTTATTTTAGATTGTAAAAAGAAACACTCAATATTTCGCACTATTTATTTGTGCAGGAACGTCGTAGAGCGAGAACGCGATCCGATCTTTATTATAAACTTTGTTTTTTTGTTAGGTTTGATGTGTCGCTCGTTCAGGTCTCGCGACCAACCCCAATGCCGTTATTCTGATTATGTAAATAATTATGAAACTATAAGTGTTCCTCCCCAAATTAACAGAGATTAGTTTTACACTTCTGACGAACAACACGTATTGTCTATTAATCTCGGTCGCAAAATTACAACACTGTTTTCCAAATGTAAATCTAAAGAAAATTAATTATAAAGTAAGTACATAACATGTACTTCCAGACGTGACACGTCGCTTGGTTGAGAAGTAGTGTAACTATGGGGATTCCAAGCCACTTTCTTATGGAAAAATAACATTATGCACCAAATGTGTATGTACGTCGCTCGCTTGGTGCGGGGGCGGCATGAGTTAAACTCGTAATAATTATTTAAATGTTGTTGTTTTGTATTGCAGAGGGCAACATTAGCAGAAAAAGAAGTCACAACGTTGAAGGAACAAATAGCAACCAATTCAATTCCACATCTGGACGGCGCAAAGGAAGGCAGCAACATGGAGAGACACACATTCGAGAACGAGATCGTCGCCAAGGAAAAAGAAGTAAGTCCCTCTTCTTATACAGGCAACACCCGGTGTAAACGCAATTGTAAAAGATCAGATGAGCCGCCGCCCGAAAAGCCCCGATTTATTTCTCGCTTGTTAGGTGCCCCGTAATCGGTTTACCCCGACGCCGAACAAGTGTATCTAGAGTTTTTCGCACCTTTTCCCGAGGTTTTCCGGCGAGGGCGCGACGAGGACGCGAGGCGTCGCGTGCGCGAAAGCGCCGAGGGAAAAGTCACTAATCCCGCTTAAGTTGTTGAGAAAAAACATCAACTTGTAAGAATCTATGGCGCGATGAATTCGAGACGGGAAAACAATTTTGGACGGGAGCGTGGAAAACCGGGGGCCCCGGCCGACGAAGGAACGTTCGCCGATATTTGTTTCCACCGGCGGGCGTCTTATTACGACGCCGCAGATGATGGTTTTCCCACGCGTTTATTAATTATAAATTGTAGGTTATTAGAGGTATCGTTGATTTCGTTTTGTGATTTTTGTAGAGTAGCAAAAGGGAAAATTTATTTTACAATCCAATATAAATTAAATAATTATTAATTTTCACCATCACCACGACCTAAAATTTATGTATACGGGACGTTTCCGATTATCAGTGTTCTCGAAAATGTGATTATTTCATACAATCAAAATTTGTTAATTTAGAAAACCCAATTTAATTTCGAAATTATTTGTTTTTATCAGAACTGGATTACTACACTAATTAATTATATTTTCAATAGATTAATAATAATGAAGTTTATAATTAAATAAGTCGGGTTCTTCAGCGTCTTTTCGAACGAAACTCCTCTTCTTGGTCCAAACTACTTCAGTAAGCTCTGTCCAACACTCTTCCCTCTTGCTCTTACTTTCTCGTTGGTTTTTCTTTGTGTGCAGAAAGTCCTGCGCTCTTCTTAGACGACACATTTCGGCTAGTATGGACGTTGAATGCAGATTTAAATCTGCATTCAACGTCCATATGATTGGCTCGAGTCACATCCACTCTCTTTTCAATTCCAAACAAGTTAAATAAAACACATCACCATTCAAGGTGTCTTCTCTGACACGATTTAGTCATTTTTTTGTGATACTCATTTCTTTACTTGCGCTTTCCACCCCGGAGTTGAACAAACCTATTCTAAACGGGCTTTATATCGCGTGAGTACCTCAAGGTTGCCTTCTGAGACCTTTCGGGCGAAAGAACTTTTGGCGGGCGCCCTTTTACGACTTTAATTTCGTTTTCAAGCAAATTTCCGACTTGCAGCGGCGCAGATCGCTATCAAAGTTTACGACCTGCATAAAATTCCGGGCGAGTTAAGATCGACGTCGCAAGAGGTAGGTAGTCGCGAAACTATTCGGCGGCGGTAACGTGCGTAACCTATCGAGATCGCCAAGGCGATAAGTGCGGCGGCGACGGCGACGGCCGTCTTTGTTACAAATACGTGAAATTCTTTCCGATTACAATAAATTCGAGGGTGAATGCATACAAATTGTAATTTACACCGCGATCGCGCCCGACGATAACCGGAACGCGTTGCTACTTAGTTATGTAATTTTATTGCTTGTTGGGCCACTGCGTCTTGCATGCACCTGCCACTTTCGTATACGGGGAATTATTGATAATTATTCGCCCAACTACGGGAAAAAAAGAAAAAAAGAAAAACATTTGTTCCACCGTAATTGCTTTCTAATTCCATACATTTGTTATACCGTTCATAAAGCAATTATAAGTTCTTTAACAATACAAACACGTTTAACTCTTTTTTATGGATTGCAAGGAGGAACAATTTTCTAAGAAAATCTAACGCAATCCCTAAATTAGGGGATGATTTCCCTTGTAGATCTTTAGTAACCTTGAACAAGAAAAGAAAGCAGACTTTTTGAAATTTCGTTTCACGTTTCCTCCCAATTTTTTTAAACCTTAAAACCTTTAAACCCCTTCTCTTCCTAATAATGAAAACTAAGGCAATCTTCTGTTCTAGAATTCATGTTAGACTTTTAGATTTAGTAATAAAGATGAGGTGAGACAATAAGGATTCAGAAAACACGCACGAGGACCCCCAACTATGAGAAAACAATCAAATTCCCACTTTATAATCTGCTGCGGGGAAGATGCGCAGTGTCTATTCTCGTTCTGGATATTCGTAGAAGCAATAATACGAGAAATAAAGACAGACATCCCCCCTGACAGTCTGGGGTGCGGGGTGGAAAATTCTCATTTGACGTTTTCGATTTTCATCAATCCTATAACTTGGTCACCAATAATTAATGAACCTTGTTTTGCATATTCCGTTACGTATAAATGATGAGAAGCAACAGTCAATTCCATACAACTTTACAATATAATTAAACCAATGAAACCTCTCATAAAAAAACAATGAATGGAAGGCTTGTGGTTTACTTTAAGATGGATATTCAATACTACATCAGGTTTTACAGAGGCTAAAAAAAAACGCGCGACGTTCAGAGTATCGTGTTCAGGAATATGTTTTAGAACTCTTTCAAATTTAACAAATTCAACTCCAAACCTTGCAGGTCATTCCAAAGAGTATCGTCTGACACGAAAGAAACAATGATAAGAATAATCTATTGATGCCATTCACTCGTCCGAATTAAAAGAGACAATGAGGGGAAGTCCTCCTCTCATAGTGTACTGAGGAAAACGACGCTTTTAAAGCCTGAGGCTCTAAGTCGGATGTTAAACGCTGCATTCTTCAGTTTGGAGTGGCCTAAGAGGAAACATACAACCTTACAGTCCCCTGTAGAATACGAGCCCATCGCCAGTAAAGTTCGTATGCATTTCTAATTTATATATAAATTACGGAACTTTGCGAAGCTCAATAGCAAAGATCATAATCAAAAGACGACCGCAAGATAGCTCAAGGTGACTTGCCAAAAGCAGATTGTCTTTGGTCAGGTTCAGGTTGAAGAAGCAAGGGATTTGCCAGAAATATGCAAGACTGAATGGTAGCTCGTACCATTGGCTCAGGCAATCTTGCATATTTCTGGCAAACCGGGAAAATTTCACTTCTTCAACCTGAACCTCACCAAAAATAATCTGCTTCTGGCGAGTCTCCTTGAGCTATCTTGCGGTCGTCTTCTGATTAGGATCTTTGATAGTGACCTTCGCAAATTTCCGTAATCGTTTTATACATAAATTAAAAATTCATTCGAGGAGGTACGAACTTCACTGACGCGACGATAAGCTTGTATGTATCACAAATTTCATTTCTGTTTCTTTTACTACAGGCTTTTCGGGGAAAAGCTTGAGTGGTTACTGTTGTCAGTAGAGTCTAAGCACAGCTTACTTGCTATTCCACCTACCTTTAGCCCAAGTCACAAAAATTGCAAGAATTCAGAAGATTATTTACACACCGTTCTCCATAGTAATTAGTGTACACTGATTTTGCATCCAAACTGTAAGCAAAACAGCTCTCGAATATGTACCCCCAGACATTCTAGACATGTTAAAATTCTTTTCCCATAGAATATCCCATACATTAGAGGCTTGATACGTAAAAAATCACATGCGACTTCCTTGAGAAAATTGTCAATATTTAATTCAGTCGACTTGGATTTTCTGGACTGTTAGGTCCAAGTCTGCGGTAGGTCAAACTTTTCTCTTTTGATTAAACTTTCCTCCTCTCATGTTCCTACTTTTACAACAACATACTCTGAACATCTCGTTTTCTCTGCTTTCTGATCACCGATAGTTCCTCTTTTTCTCCCCCAAAACGTTCCACTCTAATTTTTTTTTGCTTGTCTGTAATAACTGCACTACACAGCTTTTCTATGTGTTTGATTTCTTCGTGTTCTTACATTTACCTCCGTTCAAATAATAAAATAAGTGAGTTAAAAAATTCATTAAGAAAATCAACATGATAATGTGCTAGATGGGAATTAAATAAAGAAAAATTACTTTGGCACGAACAGGTGAAACAAATAAAACGATTGGAAATTTGAAATGTACTGCACCAGACAATGAGAAACTAGAAGAGAAACAGACGAAAAAGACACCACCTCGAGATTTTAAAGCTACTGCACCAGATAGTAAGAAACTAAAAAAGAAACAGACGAAGAAGACGAATATAAAAAGACACCACCTCAAGATTTTAAATGCTCCTCAAAAGACATCAGTGATGAGTAGATATTCAGTACAAAAAAAAAGAAAGTGAGGAATCGAACAAAGAAAGTGAACAGCAAAACATTAAAGACACAATTAACTAATGGTGTGAGCAAGGAAATTGAAGGTACTGGGGAATAAAGAAAAATGAACAGCCGAGAAAACTATGGAAATCAAATGAAAGTTAACTTGAAAGCTCGAGGCATTATTGACAATGATGTGAACTTGCCTCTGGCCAAGGAAATCAAAGAAACAATGAAATTAAAGATATTGCAATGAAATTGAAGGCATTAGGAAAAAGAACAAAGGAAGATTAAATTTAAAAATGTGAAAGCTCAAAGTGCTACTGACAGTAAGGTGAAGTTGCCTCTGGCAAAGAAAATCAATGAACCAATGAAATTGAAGGTACTAGGGGGGAAAAAGAGAAAAAGGAACGGTCAGAAAAAGTACGGCGGCATCACATGAAAATAAAATTTAAAAATGTGACAGTGACGTGAAGTTGTCTCTGGCAAAGGACGAGTTCAGAAAAAGAAAGTAAGACTCGACATTTCAAGGATGCCGAAGTTAGTAGTAGCCTCTGATGTTAAAGATGAAAAATGTGAAAGTCAAAGACTTTTCTATAAATCTAATGTGTGCTAATAGGAGCGAAATGGGAAAACCATATGGACTCAAAAAAAAAGGAACAAATAAAACAGAATCAAACCAAGACCAAAAAATTGAACCGTTTGTGAACCATTGCCATAAAGAAAAAAATTGAGGAGGAAAATGAACTGACGGTGCAGGACCAGGCAAAACAAAGCAAACAGATAAAATGAAAAAATTTAACAAAATCGACACGTTTTAAAGGATGATTGGACCAGCGAAGCAAAAACTGCCAAAATCGAAAATAAATCAGTACAGGCAAACATACCAAACGAAAGTTAAGGAAAAAAATTTAGATTCACTTTTTTCTCTAATACACAGAGCCATTCATAAGATTCGAACCATATTTTTATTATTGGTTTTTGAGTAAATGATTTACAGAGATCAGTGCATCAATCAGAACAAAACACATCTCAACCGTTTGTAGTCGATCATTTCAAATTTGGCGGGAGATTCGAAAAATCATAATTCCCCAAAAAAATTGCATTAATTCGAAAAGTATAAAACTTTTTCTTGTAGAATTGATGCAATCAGACAAAATTAAATGCATCCAATAACATACAGTGTCTAAATGCAACAGGAGTGTTTTTTTTTTTTTATTATTATAACCGAAAATCTCATTTTTCCTTATGTGGGTGGTTTCAAAATTAAGATATTGTCAAAAATCCTTGAAGAACAAATTTAGTATTATTCTTTAATCTGTAATTATTTAGGAAAACAGAACTAACAATAAAACGTTGCCTCAAATTCGGTGTTCTTTATCGAAAAGAGAAATTTCGTTTTAAAAAGCACATTTTTGTTACAATTACATTAATTATTTTGTTTTTTATATGAAGAAAGAACAATAAATGTGCTTCACAGCAGATTAAACATTTTTTTTTTTGATCTTTCAGAAAAATTATAAAGTTCGATATGTTACGGACTTATCACTTTACCTTTGCATGATTACAATGGACGTTATTTGTAGACTTTTTTCTTCTGTGAAAAGTGAAAAGCTTATAAGGGGAGTGCACGAAATCAACGCGGGAAACGCAAATAAGAAGACGCCATTTTAGGGAATCGAACACGCTGAGTCCGAATCTGAAGTCCGTTTCTGGGGGCGCGTTTCTTTACAATCAAATTATAAACTATTTTATCGCAATAGGCAAAACGAACTCAATAGCGCAGCGGATAATGCTAGCAATAAAGAACAAATTACAACCATTATTTTACTTGATAAAAAGAAAATTTGTTTATAAGGAGAAAAAAAAATTAAATAAAAATGCACCATATCAAGACTAAAAAAGAATTTTCGAATGAAGTAATGATTTTGTTGATTGTCCATGATTTTTATTTATATACCTACATTGTAGCATGGTAATAAATGTTTGTTTTAAATTCTAATTAAGCTCCGGTTTCGACATTATATCTTCATCAGGCTGCCTATCTCCAAAAATTTGTTAAAATTAACATCAATCGTCACAGGAAAGAAGAATTTGCATTACGCAAATTCGGACTCAGGGTTTCCTTAAATGCTATTCTCATCTTTTCTCCAAGCACTCTTCTTTTGTCAAGTACCACACCTTACACCAAAACATCCTCTCCTCCGTAACACTTTTATAGCACCTGAAATAGATCTTTTCCGATTTGATTTCGCCTCCTTGTATCGGCTCGTCTAATTTATAGGCAAATCGGACTTACCCTGTGATCTGACTCCAATCCTCTCTGGCTTCCAGTGGTCCTCTTTTAACCCTTTCCTTCTATGCACGTACATTTTTCACTTGACCATCCTCTTTCCCTTTTCCCCGTAATGTATTAGAAGTCGATGGATCGCTCCCAGTTCTTTCAAAACTTGATCTCTCGTTCATCCTATAACTTTTCTAAAACTCTTTCCTGAGTTGGTTTACAGAGTTTCTTCTTTCCACTTCGCCAGCGTTGTCTAAACGAATTTGCCTTAGTTTCGCCAAGTCCAAATTATTGATGTGATTTCCTACTTTTGGATATCCTCCCAATGACGGGTGTTGGTTAGATCAAAGAAAGGTTTATAGCCTACTGCGAAAACGCTTGAGCCTGTTCCAGAAGAATTGGTTTACTCTTTCAGGAAACTCTTTCTTTTAAGATTTACAGTATGTATGTCAGACCTTAGTTTCATCTCGTCAGGTGTCGAGCTCAAACTGTCTAAACGAGTTTACCTTTTACGTCCGAAATAATGAGGTAATACCACCTCACAGGAGAGGCATCTGCATGTAACTTACTTTGTCGAAAAGCGAAGCTTCTTAATACTTTTTGTCAAGTGTTCGATAAATTTCTTGGGCCAGTCTGACGCAGAATATTATTCCCTAATCCCTATTTTTCCGTATTTTAAAATCTCCTCCCCATGATATGTCTTGGTTAGGCCATAGAAGGGTTTAGAACCCCCTGAGAAAGTAACTGAATCTGTTTCACAATTTTCTTCTTTCCTGATTTGTCCTTTCCTAAAACTCCTTTGTTGCATGGTTGGCAGTACGCCTGTTCCACTTCGCCTTAGGTGTGCCATTGGTTCACCTTTTGCTAACAAGTCCAAATTATTAAAGTGGCACCTCATGGGAGACCTATTCCTACTTTGTGTCAAAAGACGAAGCTTCTTAGGATTATTTGGCAAAAACTCAATAAATTTCTTCGTCTGTATTTGTCACGGAATGTTATTCTGTAGTCAGTTGCCTATTTCTAGGTCTAATACCCATTATATGTCTCGGTTAGGCCACAAAAGGATTCAGGACCCAAAAGTCCCTAAGCTTGCGAACTGGACTCTGTGGCTTTTAGTTTCTTTGGATGCTTTCTCTAAATACCATCTGGTGGAATATTTAAAAGAAAAACTTAGGAGAACAGACAACCCTTACGACTTCGTTAGGATTTTACTTAGCCTGTGATCTGTTATACGCTAGACCAACAAGTGTGTGGCAGGCTTTTAACTGCAATAATATCGTCCAACTAATCACGATAATCAAGCAGTCGTAAAACGAGTACCATGCGAATGGTCAACTATTAAAAACTGTATACCTCGTTTGGTGGAACTTCTGGGGAGTTATGAAGACACACTTTTGCTACTAAACGCATTGCCATGTGAATAGAATAAAAAAGTACATAGTTGGTTTTTCCATGGATGATTTTTTCTAGAATGGAACGAAAACTGTGTTGTCTAAAGATGATTGGGTTTGTACTAATTCAAAAGTTTGCATGTTAGTTTATTTTTTCCTTTCCATTTCGTCGCTAATTATCTGTCTGTCGGTCACCAATAACCGGCATCAGCTCCCCTAATCAATAATATTATGCCAACGAACTTATATCGCTATCAAGGTCCGTTCGCCGAAGAAACAGAAGCGGAAACGGAAGCGTCCTTATCGACGCGCGGTTATCGGTTCTTGTCATTGTGTTCGGTCGTACGTAATTTTTTTTTTTTTTTGACAAACGCCGATGCACACATGCGTGAATGGAACAAATGAATTCTGCATTAACAAATGAGTTGCGAACGGATGTATTTAATGGACTATTCTAGTGAGGTTAGAACGCCTATTGATGAGGGGTATTTACATTTTTATTGTGCACGACGGCGGAGCACTTTTTTAAAAATGTGTTTTCATGCATATTCAATAATTTCGAGCGGCGTTCGACGCCATTTTGCTGTTACAATCAACGACTCCAATACATATACAGAGTGTATACAAAAAAAATACAAAATATGTATTGGAAAATAGAATCAAAATAGAACAATTTTTTTTTCTTTAATTAGTATCTACTTATGAAAGTAAGTGAATAATAATTAATTGTTTTATTATGAGGCCTCATAGAAAGGAATTGTGTAATTATCGCAATTTAAAAAAAAATAATTATTATTTTAGCGGCGATCTACATCTACGTATGTACGACTTTACTTTTAGCTTTTCAAGTTTAATGGCGTATAAATTCATCCATAATTCGTATCGTATGGATGAATTTGCAAACAAGTCGTTGAACTAGTCGCCAAATTAAACGTTCTGCAAACGAGCCCGTTTCCGGGCGTTCAAATTCGTCCAGCATGTTGCGTCCTTATGGACGGCGCCATAAAAATAATTTTATTAGTCATACAATGATAAAAAAAAAATCGCGTATTATATGCAAGATCGATCTAATTTTAAAAGCCGTGCTCACTCACACACGCGCAGACAACGCACATATAGTGTCAAATAAAAATACGGCCGCTTCTATTTTTACGAAAACATAAACGTCGCCGCCCGGTTATTTTTACAAGCCCCTTCTTTCTTTCATCGATAGTAAACAATTTAATATACATAAAAGTTTATTTTCGAGTTATTAATCCTAGATAATATAATCGAAACTTTATTATGACTTCGTGTTTTACTTTTTTTATTGGCACCTCCGGGCCCGACGACGACGGGAACGCGTGTTTTTGAACGCGGAAGGCAACGCGATTATTTTCGGACGCGAATTACAAAAGCGCTTGTTTTCGAATTTCTTAACGAGCGCGCGCGCGCGCCCCCGTTGATAAGTTTTATTGCACGCCGCTGCATACGCCCAATCCGTTAGTCAACACAAAATATGTATTCATCGAGGTACGTCGGGAAAAAATTGGAAACACTTTTTCTAGCCGCCGCCGGTACGATACAGTTACTTTGTTGTACTAATACGGAAACAATACTTTATCGCACTAGTATGAAAAAGCCTAAGCTTTTTGTTTGTAAATTTTATCAACCTGTCACCTGTTCTCACCAATTAAAATAAAATAGATTTTAAAATGAAGGTAAAACTGATTTTCATTAATTCTTTAAGAGGAAAAAAGAAGATGGCGAATGTTTGGTTTTGCAAAGTAAGTAAATAGTAGTAGGTACAGAGTGATTAATTAAGAGGGTAAAATGTCACTCATCTCGTTGAGTATGAGTCAAGTTCAAAGCGTATTTATTTATGCCGTGTAGGCGATAATTCAAAAATATTTTTCTAGGCAGTCGTTAACGTACTGGGTGTTCGACTTTTTTCGGACGCGAGAATTGATGGCGCGGTATCGCGCGCGAATATATTTCTTGTTTGATGTCGAGCAGAAAGACAAAGGGACCGGGCGAAAATATTTGAGGTTAAAGAAACAACTAATTACCTCCCGGTAAATAATGTCAGGCGTCCCAACAATATTCGAAAATAGCCCGAAGAAACGAGCCCCGCACCTGTCTCTCTCTCTGGCCCATTGATTTTGAATTATAGAGCAGGACGGACGCTATCACTTATCGGCATCCAAAATAAACAAAATACTTGTAAATACCTATAGTGTCAGAGACGCGCGCGACGCCCGTCTAAACGTCGGGCGCTCGCCCTCTCCGTCGTCGCACCTGCCCGACGCTGCGCTAGAGCGACGCCGACTATTTTCGACGGCGTTTCTTTTTTAGCGGATCCGGACTCGTTCGGATGCCAAGTTGAAAACAGATCGCATTATTTGCATCATTAAGCCGGAAAAATTCACCACGGACGGAACAGGAATGAGACCGACGCCGTAGAGGACGACGCAGCGGACGGAGATGACCGCTGACGACGCTCGGCGTCCACACAGGTCAGACCTGGTGACTCACGGGCTTGAAAAAATGCGGCTTTCTAATTTGAAATTTTGACAATTTAAAAATACTTGCAACTATTCGACAAGGTGCTAGGAAAGATATCGCCACATACCAGGTGCGTCCAAAAAATATTTTCCCTCTATCAAAGAATCTAATTACAATAATTATTAATTAATTAGATTTAGCTCACTTACAATAAACTTGAAAATCTCAATCTATAACCTCTTGCTACCCTTCGGTTAAAACGTGCGGACCACAGAAACATCCAAGTGGGAAACAAACCTCAGTAGTATAGAGTCGGCATGCTTGAGAATTCAAGTCCAGATAAATCGAGTACTATTGCAATCCCAAGACCAGGATTCAAATTGCAATATAACACTCGGCCCTAAACCTTGAAACCTTAACCGAACCACAGAACCACCTTATGGTATATACACTTGATGGTCATCCATCCAAGTGGGAAACAAACCTCAATAGCATAGAGTCGTACCGTCGGCATACTTGAGAATTCAAGTCCAGATAAATCGAGTACTATTTCAATCCCAAGGCCAGTATTCAAATTTCAATGTAACCCCCAGTTCTAAACCTTGAAACGTTAAACCGGACCACAGAATCTCCTTATGATACACACACTTGATGGTCATCCATCCAAGTGGGAAACAAACCTCAATAGCATAGAGTCGTACCGTCGGCATACTTGACAATTCAAGTCCAGATAAATCGAGTACTATTGCAATCCCAAGGCCAGTATTCAAATTTCAATGTAACCCCCAGTCCTAAACCTTGAAACGTTAAACCGAACCACAGAACCTCCTTATGGTATATACTCTTGATGGTCATCTATCCAAGTGCGAAATAAGCCTCAATAGCATAGAGTCGTACCGTCGGCATGCTTGAGAATTCAAGTCCAGATAAATCGAGTACTAATGCAATCCCAAGGCCAGTATTCAAATTTCAATGTAACCTCCAGTCCTAAACCTTGAAACGTTAAACCGGACCACAGAACCTGCTTATGGTATATACTCTTGATGGTCATTCATCCCAGTGCGAAATAAGCCTCAATAGCATAGAGTCGCACCGCCGGCATACTTAAGAATTCAAGTCCAAATAAATCGAATACTATTGCAATCCCAAGGCCAGGATTCAAATTGAAAAATCACACCCTGACCTAAATCTTGAAACCTTAAATCCACAATCTCTGAAGTATTTCGTAAATTACAAATTTAAATAAAAATAAGAAAGTAAGTCAATTCTGTGTCTTACCATAAAATGAAGGCCTTGGGCGAGTGAATGGAAGCAAAGAAAAAACCTGAAAGATCCTCCACTCTAACAATACAAGAGAGTTGAAGACCACAGTCGGATTACTGGGCGAAAACCATTTTGGCCAAATCTGGTTTTTAACGTGGTTCCATACTAGATCCCCATATGCACGTGTTAATCTGCTTTCTCAGTTCGTCGCTAGATGGCTCTAGTGTACAACATTCGTTTTCAGAAAACTCTCCTGTTTTTTTTTCTTTTTTTTCTCCTGTAAAATTGCAAATTTGGTCCAAGTTGTTCGATTGGGGTCCTCAATTATAGAGACACGATTACGACCGAAATAAATTGTTTGCTCTTTGCAGTCTCCTCCTTTTATTGCTTCATTCCCCGATCAGGATAGATTCCAAACTCTCCGGCTTTCTCTTTTAATCCTTTTCCTCCATGCACGTACATTTTTCACTTGCTCGTCCTCTTTCCCTTTTCCTCGTGGTTATTTTTGTCGTATTGTATTAGAAGTCGATGGATCGTACCCCATACTTTCAAAACTGCGGTCATTTCTTAATCTCTCGTTCATCGTATGACTTTTCTAAAACTCTTTCCTGCGAGGTTTACAGCATTTTTTCTTTTCACTTCGCCAGCGTTGTCTAAACGAATTTACCTTAGGTTCGCTAAGTCCAAATTACTGATGTGATTCCCTATTTTTAGATATCCTCCCAATGATGAGTCTTGGTTAGGTCGAAGAAAGGTTTATAGCCTACTGGGAAAACGCTTGAGCCTGTTCCAGAAGAACTGGTTTCTTCTTGCCTTTCCAGGAGAACTGGTTTGCGCTTTCCGAAAACTATTTCTTGCTGGGTTTACAGTATTTCTGTAAAATCTTAGTTTCACCTCGTCACGTGTCCAGCTCACACTGTCCAAACGAGTTTGCCTTAGGCACACCTTTGGTTTACCTTTCGCTAAGCCCGAATTAATGAGGTAATACGACCTCACAGGAGAGGGGTCTGCATAAAACATACTTTTTCAGAAAACGAGGCTTCTTAATACTATTTGGCAAGTATTCGATGAAGTTCTTGGCCAGTCTGACGCAGAATGATACGTCTTGGTTAGGCCATAGAAAGATTTTGAATCTCCTAGGAATCTGTTCCACAAGTGTCTTCTTTCCTTTTCAGGAGAATTAATTTGTTCTTCCCTAAAATTCCTTCTTTGGAAGGTATGCAGTATGTCTGTGAGACCTTCGTTCCACTTCGTCAGATGTCAAGCTCGCGCTGTCTAAACGAGTTCCTCGTCTTAGGTGTGCCATTGGTTCATCTTTTGCTAACAATAAGTCCAAATTTTTTGTCGCAGAATGTTATTCTGTAGTCAGTTACCTATTTCTAGATCTAATCCCTATTGTATGTCTCGGTCAGGCCACAGAAGGATTCAGGACCTATTGGGAAAGTCTTTAAGCCTGCAACCAGACTTAGTTTCTTTGGATGCTTTTTCTAAATACCATCTGGTAGAATATTAAAAAAAAACTTTGGAGAACAGACAACCCTTACGATTTTAATTCTATAAGTTTGAATATCGACATTTTGCTGATGTACTGCCTTTCTGTGTACAAATTTAAAAAAAAAACTTTTGAGAGAAGACAACCCTTGCGTCTTCGTTACAATTTCAATTCTAAATCTTACATCTTTCTATAAGTCTATAGATCTTCATAATCATTGCCTCTCTAGCGACGCTTTTATCAACCAACGAGCTCATTTATCTTTCTAGGTGTGCCTCAGGGCCACGTGTAGGGGCCCTTTTCATTTTTAAAATGAATCGTACCCTAACCAATCTCTTTTTAAATGTACGATTTTCATTTTTAAAATGAATCGTACCCTAACCAATCTCTTTTTAAATGTACGATCCATGGGGACGGGTTTTTTCTTTGACAAAAGCAATGCTTCGGTAAAACAGTAAAATTAAGAACTAAACTGCATGGATATCAGTAAAAAATCGACCTGACCTTGGCCCTGATAGAAAGAAAAATGACAGTAACTTGTTGAAACGGTGATTTGTACCAAACTTGCTTTTCCGGTGTGCCCCAGGGTCATGTACAGGGGCCCTTTTCATTTTTAAATCGAATACGTACGCAAACCATTTTTTTTTTAAGTTCAAGGTGCATGACGACAAGTATTTTCTTTCACAAAAGGAATGCTTTAATTAAAAAATAAAATTTGGAAGTAAACAATTGCATGAAGGACAGAGAAAATCTAAATCGATGTGATCTTGGCCCCAACAAAGCGTTACATCAAGGGAAATGACAGTAACTTGCTGAAACGAATTCCTCATCGATGATTTGTATCAAAACTAACTCCTCAGTTGTGCCCCAAGGTCATATAGAAAAGCCCTTTTCATTTTTAAATTCAATACGTACGCTAACCATTCGTTTTTTTCTTAAGTATACGGTCCATGAGACCAAGTCTATTCTTTCACGAAAGGAAAGCTTTAACAAAACGAAATAAAATTAAGAACTGGAGAAATGGAGTTTAAAATCGAAATTGACCTGGCCTTGATCCTAACAGGTAGATACATCAAGTAGCTTGACTTGTCGAAGTCTTCAGGTGTGCCTCAAGGTCATTTATAGAAGCCCTTTTTATTTTCGAACTAAAAACGGAGCGTAGCCGATTAAGTTTGAAGTACGGTAACCAGGACGATGATGATGTGGGGAAAATTAAGTTTTCCTTTTAAATTAAGTGGGCCTTTCCTGACTGGTGCAGAAACAACAACAATCACTAGTCGTTTGAAACAAAAAAAAAACAATTGAAGTCGATTCTGTCTAGAAGAAGAAGGAATAGGAAAGATACAAAAGAGGAGGGGAACGGATTACTGACTTTCCACATAGCACGTTTATAACATGTGTTTTTTTAAAAATGCCATAAAGGTTGGCCATGAAAATTAAAACTCATGTCGTAGCTTGGCATCTAACACATGCCAAATCTGAAAATTTAGAGTAAATGAATGGAGCTAAGACATGAATTTTCTTTTCCACAGCCACCCCTTATGGCATTTTTAAAAAAACACATAGTACGACGAATGTCACACGTTTAAATCATTTATGAACACTCTGTACATGTTTGGATTGCGATAAGGATTTTTGCATACAACCCCCTAATGATTGATCCTCTACAGCGCAACCCGAATTTCGGGCAATCATCGACACGTGTAACGCACCCGAATGCGAACCCTTTTTTAACGAGCGCCACCTATGCTAAGATAAATGTATTGTCTTTCGCTCTCCCAACGCGTAATTTCTCTAATTTATTGCTTCATATCGGCATATCCCTTATCCATCTCGGCAACCCTTTCATCCCCGTCCGATCAATCCCCTCGCTCGCTCGTTCGTTCGTTCGTTCGAAACATCCCTTGGATGTGTTTGCCGCGTTCGTCGTTGCGTCGGGCAGGTAAGGAAAAATCGGCGGAAGCGTTTTCGTTTGTTTTTATTTTGGTGGAAACGCAGCGGGGTAACGATTTTACTATGGTGCACGGCTGCGAAGCGGGGCGCAGAAATCACGCAACGTCTGAGCCGATGTTTTATCGCGGCGGAAGATAACGCCGGAGTATCGAGTTTACGTCAAGTGGGCCCCCGGAAAACTCCGGTGGTGCGGAGAAAAACGCCGCCGCCGCTATTATTAATTGCAACCAATTTTCAATTGTTTTTTAAATTTTCTGTTGTAGTTGTAGCAAAAGAATTCCGTCGGCTTATGTACGAACTTTTATGGACACCTTATATTTATAAGGGAGACCACCCCCTGGAATTGATGCAAAATATTTTTCTGAGAATTTTCTACGTACACAAAAGCGTATTTTAAACAAATAAAATATTTCCCCCGCACGCTCCCTCTTGATATTTCTAATTACTTTTTACATCGCGCGAACTTTGTTATGTAAACAAACGTAATGAATACTTTAGCGCTGCAAAGACCCTTCCTTTGTGGTAGTGGCAACGCATGCCTTTATCAAATCAGCGAAATTAAAAAAAAAATTCGTATTATCTTACATACGAAGCGAAAGGGTGCCGCCGGCGCGGTTTTATTTCGCCCGCCTTATTAGACGCCCCCTGGCGGTCGATCTGCGCACCGCGTAATTACCGCCGATTTCAAAAAAAAAAAAAAGAAAAGGGGGAGATTTTACCTACCTCATCGAGACTAGCACTCCTCTATCTCAAATTAATATGGCGTGCATTTTCGAAATCGGTCAGATTTTTTTTGCGTTCCTCCTCGGGCAAGGTTACGTTTTTTTCTGCTGCGAATCGCAGATGATGAAAAAATTATCGCCGAAATAACAGGTCATGGTATCAATAAATAAACAAATATTTAAATCAAACTCTTAATGGGGTTTTATCAGCGACCGTTTTTATCTAATAATAAAAGTACACTGCAAAGAAACGGCCGCTTGCGTCACCGCTCCCGAATCCCGACGTATCCCGTGCGGGGTCAAGCAAGAAGAAAATCGGCGATTCCCCATTGGGGTCCCCGGGTGCGATTTTCTCAACCGGAAGTTCTAGTTTGGACGATCGGGTGACGTCGACTTGGTCGCCGCGGTGGAGACGAAGTCGTAACAGTGTACCGAAAAAGCGCTCATAGGTTATCGCGAGTTCGATTTTTATATTCGATCACAAATAAAAATTTAAACGGATCGATTTTTTACTTAATCACTCCCTGACATGGCGCTCGTGTGCATTTCGAAGTTTCTTCTTCGGCCCGTCTGACATTCTTCTTCTATTCTACTTCTTGCTCAGGTATGTGCCTTTTTTAGCATTTAACTTTCCTGTTGTTTGTTGATGTTTGAGTTAATCGTAGCTGATTAGTCGCTTTAAAACAAAGAAGAACCGTAAGACCTTGCAACGTTTATTCAAATACTTTTGTGCACAAATCAATATTGTTTTGGATTCCCAAATTTCTTGCTTGTGTTCGTAATACTTTCTCATATGCACTTCAAGAACTAATTCACTATTTTCACTTTACAATATTTACAAGTTTGATGTAAATAAGTTGCCATTCTTACACTTCAAACTTATGCAGGTGTTTATTGAAACTACCCCGTGTTTGATTTCAACCTCAATTTCGAGTCTGGCAACCATCTTCAAGTTGTACGTAGCCGTCTCTACGTCTTAGTCCCCGATTGAGTTCACATTCCACTGCCTTTATTTTATTACATTGGTGTGTCTCTTTCTCCCTTTTATGACGTTTTCATTTAGCATTTAGTTCTTCGCTGGATTTTTGTTTCACCTATGTCTTTCCTTCTGTTATTCTGTATTTATTGTGTTTTATTTTACTAAAAATTCTTCCTTTCTTTGCTCTTTGCACTTTTCGTCACGAATGTTCTGTTCGAGTTCGAATGCCTTGTTGAATTTTTTCCCCTCATCTCGTTTACTTCTTCTTAACTATATTTTTTTTTTTGGTAGTTAGTAGTTATTATGTGCTTTTTGAAATAAATTATTTTTTGGCATGGATGCCATGTTCCAATTGTCTTATTCCTGTTCTCTTTCTTCCTTTTTCACTCTCTCCTTAACTCTTGTATTTTTTTCTTTAGTTACTTTATGCTTTTTGATAAGAATTCCATGTTCGAGTTCTTCCTCCTCATCTCTTTTTTATTTTTTGATATTTTAATTATTTCTTTACATTGTTCTACTTACTTTTAATTGATCAATCTTTCTGAAAAGGCAATAAGTGACAATTCAATCACCAAATGACAATTTAATCACCAATGTTTCCTTTTAATAAAATTATTCCTTGCTTTGCTCTTGTTTTTTTTTTTAATTTATTTCATTTTTTATTTATTTTTATTTTATGCCTTTTGAAAAAATATTCATTTACCTTTTTAACATGAATACCACGTCCAAATACCTCATTCAATTCTTCCTCCTCTTCTATTTTCTTACATTTTATTTTCATTCTTTACTATTCTTAGCTCTTATATTTTATTTTTATTTTTTTTCTTTAGTTATTATATTCTTTTTGTTATGAATTCCACGTTCCAAATGCTTTGTTCGAGTCTTCATCCTCATCTCATCCTCTTTTTTTACTTTTCTCCTATTTTCAATAATTTTTTATATTGTTTTACTTTTAATTAATCAATATTTCTGGAAAGGTAATAAAGATCGATTAGTGGCAAGTGACAATTCAATCTCCAAATGACAAGTGGCAATTCATGCCCGGTTGCACCAACTTTTTAAGCAGAGCTTAAATTCATGTTTAGAATGTGACATTTACGTATGGTCAGTGAAATGTCAAATACAGTCTGACTGACATTTAAACTTCAACTTAAGTAGCAATTAGAATGTGACTAACATTTTGTTAAATCTATCTATTATGTCATAGTCTAAACACCACTTAAATTTAAGCTCTGCTTAAAAAGTTGGTGCAACCGGGCACAAGTCTTGCACTTCATAATTTTTTAAATAAAAATAAATCAAAGAGGAAAGAGAAAAATTACTAATTAAGAACATCAGCAATATACAGGGTGTAACTTAATGATTCCAAAAAAAATTGCAGAGGTTATTCCTGTAGTGGTTTTAAGCAAAAAAGTTCGTGTAAACATGCGCCCTAAAATGCTTCGAGTTCTCGATATACAGGATGATAAAATCAACTCAGGTATCCTACATCCTACGTATTACACCGATATTGACGATTCTTATACACAGTGTGTCAATAAGAGAATAAAGAATTGAATTGAATTGAATCACCTGTTCAAATTAATCGCAATCACTGAGTTACACCCTGTATGGGTTATACATATAAAAAAGACCTGAATTTTTGAAAATACAGTCGCACCTCTATAACTCGAAACTCTCTGTAAGACGAAGTTTACTGATGTCCTTGCACATTGTGTATAACTGAAATCTCTTTTTTTAACTCGAAATTTCTATAACTCAAAATAATTTTCCGGTCCCTTGAAATTCGACTTATGGAGGTTCGACTGTATGTCATACAGTTTATTGAAAGATAAGAGACATATAGTCTTCTTCCTCGTTCATACTATCTTTAATTTTTTAAATACCTTAAGCCACGCCTACTCGCTACAAACCGCCAGTTATATCATACCTACTGGGCGGAGTTATCTTAAAATTAAAGTTTTTGTTTTTATCTTTTTTCTGCGGCTTCAAGCTCCTCCTTCTCATTGCAATCCTCTGATCATCTCGATCTGATATAAACGTACTAATGATTGTAGGCTCCTCCTCTTTCGCTTTTATTGTTTTCGACTCCTCGATGTCACCACGTTTCTGAATTGCATCACTCTAGGATCCGCCTTGTCCATCTTGTCACAAAACATCCAATTACATCTTACTGGGCGGAGTTGCCTTAAAGTTAAAAAAGTCAAAGTCCTTGATGTTTCTTTCGTTTTTTATAGCTTTGGAGTTTCCCTTCTTACCTCGTTTTGACCTAATCGAAATGTGCTGGTAATTGTGTTTAATTTCTCATAGCTCCTCCTCTTTCATTCTTTGTTGTTTTCGACTCCTCCTTCTCACTACGATATTTCGCTAGCGTCCAACAAATTGGAACGTATTATCATGATATATTTTTCATAAACCGCCTCCTTATTGGTTCTTAGCTTTAAGTTAAAAGACTAAAACGAAATCAACCAAGATAATTGTCGAAATATTAGCTGCCTCAAAACGGCGAAAGCTTAAGTTAAACACATCTTCTTCTCCACGGGGGAGGGGGTGCCATTTTAAGCTCCGCCTTCTTGCCACAAAACCCCCACTTACATCTTACTAGACTGAAACGAAATCAACCAAGATAATTGTCGAAATATTAGCCGCCTCAAAACGGCGAAAGCTTAAGTTAAACACATCTTTTTCTCCACGGGGGGGAGGGGGTACCACTTTAAGCTCCGCCTTCTTGCCACGAAACCCCCACTTACATCTTACTAGGTTTAATGTTTCTTGCGTTCTGTCATTTGTTTTTTTATAGCTTTGGAGTCTCCCTTCTCACTTCATTTCGATGGAATCGAAACGTGCTAGTGATTGTATTTCATTTTTCATAGCTCCTCCTCTTTCATTCTTTTTTGTTTTCGGCTCCTCCTTCTCTCTACGATCTTTCGCTTGCGTCCAACAAATTGGAAGGTGTTAACGTAATATATTTTACATGAGCCGCCTCATCATTGGTTCTTAGCCTTAAGCTTCGCCTTCTCGCCAAAGGTTTCAACGAAATCAGCCAAGATGATTGATTGTCGAAATACTCGCTGCCTCAAAACGGCGAAGGCTTAAGTTGAACACGAAGGGGTTACCATTTTAAGCTCCGCCTTCTTGCCACAAAACCCTCAATTACATCTTACCAGGCGGAGTTGCCTTAAAGATAAAATCAAAGTAGAAGCAGACACTTTGATGTTTGTTGCGTTCTGTCATTTGTTCTTTTTATAGTTTAGGATTCTCCCTTTTATAGTTTAGGACTCTCCCTTATCACCTCATTTCGATCTAATCGAAATGTGCTAGTGACTGTGTTTAATTTTTCATAGCTCCTCCTCTTTCGTTCTTTATTGTTTCCGGCTCCTCCTTCTCACTATGAAATTTCCCTTGCATATAACAATTCCGAACGTGTTATCGTGATATAATATTTTTCACGAGCCGTCTCATCATTGGTTCTTAGCTTTAAGCTCCGCCTTCTCGCCGAAAGCTGAAGGGGGTGTTGATTGTCGAAATATTCGCTGCCACAAAACGGCGAAGGCTTAAGTTGAACACGGGAGGTTACCACTTTAAGCTCCGCCTTCTTGCCACAAAACCCCCAATTACACCATACTGGGCGGAGTTACCTTAAAGATAAAATCAAACTAGAAGCAGACATTTTGGTGCGTTGATTTCTTGCGTTCTGTCATTTGTTTTTTTTCTTTTATTGGTTTGGACTCTCCCTTCACTCCTCATTTCAATCTAATCCTCTTTCGTTCTTTGTTATTTTCGACTCCTCCTTGTCACTATGTGCTTTCAGTTGCGTCGATCAAATTGGAACACGTTATCATGATATATTTTTCATGGGCCGCCTCCTTATTGGTTCTTAGCTTTAAGCTCCGCTTTCTCGCCGAAGGCTGAAGCGAAATCAACCAAGAGGAGAGGTTAAATTGAGTGTTCAAGCTATGTACCTAACGTACAATGTACACTTCTCTTTTCAAAATCGGAAATTGTTTACTCATAGCTAAAAATATTGAAATGAATCAAATGATTCGGTCCTTGAGGCCAGGAGGCTTGGCGGCTTGTTAGTTAAAGGAAGTGGAGAAACGACTTCAAAAGATGAGGGCGTGGTTGGAAATTGTGTTTCTATGTAAAAATCATGTCCAGTAATCGTTTGTTTCGATGCCAAAAACGTAGGTACGTACAAGTTTTGCAGCTGCTCAAACGATTGCCTTTGCGATTCGAACTATGTGTACATGTCGCGCTTAATTTTAATATTTACAACGTCGAAGCGGGGCAGGCAATAAGAGTGTGCAACTTGGAAGCAATTAAACAAGAACTTATTATTACAAAATCCGAGAGCCCGTTGACAAACAAACGAAAACGAATAAGTTTATTAATCTTAATATAAATAGTAATAGTAACGAAGAAAACAGTCGCATTAATAAAAACGCGCTGCGCGCGATTCTCGTCCGAAGAGAGCGCGCTTTTGCGGCGAAACTTCGGCGCGATTTTATCGCCGCGATCAGATATAAAACGTGAAATTTACATATCAGCTATGCATTTATGACACAGCATACTTAGGAGCTTGGATTTTATTATTCAATTTATTGTGGTGGCCTTAAAACGTCTAGAAATATTTCATTATATGATTAGAATCTAGTTTCATATAATTTAATTCGCCGACTATATATAAATTGTTTTAAATTTATTCGCAGCGCTCACTTACTATATTTGTAAATGATCTGAATGCACAACGAAGGCATTCAAGTTTCAAATACACTTTTTTCTCATGCCATTTATATGTAAGAAAGGAAATCGAATTATATTTGAATAATCATCAGATTCAATTTTTTTTATTTACACCCTGTATATTATAAGACGCGCACACGTGCGGGTAGGTATATTAAAAGTCGCTCGCCAACGTAGGATTCGAACGTAAACCCGTGCAGGGGGTAACTTTTGCCCTCTCCGCGCTCGCCTCCGCTCTTCGCCGCCCCCGAAATCACGGACTTGTAAAAATAATAATCAATAAGGGCCACACGAAAACGTGAAACCAAAAAACAACCCTAGAAATTATCTGATTTCGGTATTAGATCTGCATATTCATATTTTCTTTCACCCCTCTTCATACACACACGTCGAAGCGAGAGAGCGACCCCTTCTCGCTCGCCTGCCTCAACCCTTACGACTCTCATAATACGACCATTTATACTTTTCAATCTTTTGTATTCATTATACATATATTGATTGCAAATTGAAAAAGTAATTATTCGCCGAGTACTACGTAGAAGCCGTTAACGCTTCGCGCCCGCGCGTGTACTTGTAGAGTTACACGATTTTAAAAATCATTCGCGATGATTTAATGGACTGGAGGGTTTTAATCCCTGAAAATAAAACAAAAGCGAACACTTTTTTAATCCAAATTTCTGTTTTGAGTTGGGAGCTTCTTCAAGAAAACTTGAAGCAAGCGCAAGCGCTTTATACTCGAAGAGGTCCTTGATTTACTTTGCTTAAATGAAATTTAAAAAAATTAAATAAACAAAATTTTATAACAGCAAGAAGTCTGAGTAGTAATCAGCCGCCGCCCTGTAATTTAATGAACTGGAGGGTTTTAATAATCCTTAGTGGGAAGAGTACTTTTTTATATACGTTTCTGTTTTAAACTGGGGACGTCTTCAAGGGAAATTAACGGATGTGGAGTATATTATTTAAATAAGTTGCCTTGACGTGTTCTGTATCGCAGCTGTGATGTATATGAACAAATAAATTATTATTAATAGGATTATTAAAAAAAAATACAGTGAAAGCTCTCTTAAGCGGACACCGACCATGACCTGCAAACTGTCCGTCCATTAAAGGTGTCCGCCTAAGAGAGATGCAAATGCATGTAAATTACATAAATGGGAGATTGAAAACTGTCCAGCTGTCAAGAGAGGTGTCTACTTAAGAGAGCTGTCCGCTATGGGAGCTTTCACTGTAATAGCAAGAATGTTACGATGATTTAGTGAAGTGGAAGGATTAAAAGAAAATAAGATAATACATAATAAAATCACTGAGTCACAATTATTTAAATATGTATGTATATAAATAATAAATGTAGCAAGGATCATGCCATAATTTAGTGAAATAAAAAGGATTAACAAAATAGAATGATATAATCATAAATTAACTTACAATTAATTTCAATAATTGTTTAAGTAAATAAAAAATAGAAGAATTTGCGATGATTTAGAGAAGTGAAAGGGGTGTTATCTTAGCAAAGAAATAAAATCAATTATTTTTTTGTCGACGTTTCAGTCTTGAAGTGCGAGCTTTTTCCAGGTCAATTTATGAATGATGAAGTTGACTAGGTCGTCGAGTAGTATTTTAAAAAAATCGTAAATTCATTAATACATAATTTAAAAATAAATTCATTTTTTCTTCAATACAGTTTAAATAATAATAGCAAAGAATTTAGAGGAGTTTGATTCTTGATTTTTCCATTTTTTCATTTTTTTTAATGTAAATATGTACATATTTATTTTACTTTCAAGCACTTCGCAAATGCAGTGTTGCAATAAACAAAAAAAAAAACTAATTTTCGTAGCCAAGGAAAGGAGATAGTGAAGCAAATCATACAAAAAAATTTTTCGGCTTTGTAGTCGAGTGAGTACATTCTTATCGACGTTTCGTTCTAAATCGGAGCTTCTTCAAGATTGGACATCGTTGAGAACTCAAGAAAATCCATGATTTATTTTATTCAAATGAAATTGAAGGCAGAAACAAAAATGAAATAAATAATAAATTCACCATAAATAAATAAATATTTTTTGCCTAGATAGCAAGAGTTTTAAACAACTTTCTTGAAATACACATAAACTCGACTTTTGATTAATCTATGATACCTATATAAAACTCAATTATAAAATGGAGGGTGGCTCGTTCAGAGCCGTCAAAAAAAAATTACGAGCGGATACTAAAAAAAAAGCAAAAACAAAATATCAGCGATATATCAATACGGTGCATCCCCCTCGACGTGCGCGCCTTTTAAGATCGTAATTAAAACTAAAAAATTCGGACTTAGCAAATTGATTTATGTACGATGGGGCGTCGAAAAACAATGCTACTGCACGGCCTAATGGAAGATGTTTTATGTTCGTTAGGCGCGCGTATTAAATCTTGTTTCATCCACCCTCGGGGCCGGTATTCGTTAATATTATTCATTTTTAATTCGATTCTATACGTTCCACATTTAAATGCGATTATTCCAAATTCGCAATAAATAATTCGAGCGCCCCCACGTAATTTGATTACTAATCCTCGAAGCCTAGGCTCTTCGTAAATGAACGAATCAATGTTTACCATTATTGTTATTATTTTTTTTTTAATAAATAACGATTCGTAAGTGAAGTGATCAAGAAGGAATTCAATTATGTACACGACTAACAACAAGGATGACCGAACGACGAACGAATGGGACGAGGAGATGGGGACTTTTTTAATCTCTGAAATGTAATTGCAAATCGAAACAGGAAGACATTTAAAAAGAACGGCCCTATGGGGACCCATCGCAATTAGTCGTCTGCCATGCTATTCTCTTTCCTAATGGTATCAAATGTCCTTTAATATAAGATCCAATCAAACAGAATCGCATGCAAATACCCTCTTAGCTGCGGGGTGACGGGCGCTGGGGGGGCCTGTTTGCCATCACCATCACACAGCGAAGACTCCCCCGAATTATCATCAAAATTATTATTAAACGTCACAGTTATATTTCTCGCAATAAAAATTTAAAAGAATTTTACTTTCCGAGTACAAAATGGGATTTAAAAAAAAACGTTAGGAAACACTTATTAAATGTTACTAATTATAAAAGTGATAAGAGAATTTGTTTGGTATAAATAATGACTTCACAGATAACATATGCCATATATAAACGAGCAAAAAATAAAATTACAAAAAAAAAATTGGAACAGTTCAATTTTGCTTATAATTAAGGACGTTAAAAATATTGATAAGGACGGCATTGATTGCACGATTTCCATTCGATATTTGACGTTTCGTTGTTTATCTACATTCATCATCAGGACATACTCATTAACGTTGTGAAAAATATTCTCGAATTGCTTCAAATGTGCGCCAACATTGATACGGTTGCTCAGCTGTTAAGGACGGCATTGATTACGCGATTTCCATTTGATACTTGACGTTTCGTTGTTTATCTATCTCATCATCAGGACGTATTCATTCATGCTACGAAAAATATTTGCGAGTTTTTGTTTCAAACATGCAAGGATTCTGTGATTGATGCAATTGACCGTCACTGACTTACTATTGATTAGGACTGCATTGGCATTGATTGTACGATTTTCATTCGATACTCGACGTTTCGTTGTTTATCTATCTCATCATCAGGACGTATTCATTAATGCTATGGAAAATATTTGCGAGTTTTTGTTTCAAACGTGCAAGGATTCTGAGATTGATGCAATTGACCGTCACTGACTTAATATTGATTAGGACTGCATTGGCATTGATTGTACGATTTTCATTCGATACTTGACGTTTCGTTGTTTATCTATCTCATCATCAGGACGTATTCATTCATGCTACGAAAAATATTTGCGAGTTTTTGTTTCAAACGTGCAAGGATTCTGAGATTGATGCAATTGACCGTCACTGACTTAATATTGATTAGGACTGCATTGGCATTGATTGTACGATTTTCATTCGATACTTGACGTTCGTTGTTTATCTATCTCATCATCAGGACGTGTTCATTGATGCTATGAAAAAGATATGCGAGTTTTTGTTTCAAACGTGCAAGGATTCTGAGATTGATGCAATTGACCGTCTCTGACTTAATATTGATTAGGACTGCATTGGCATTGATTGTACGTTTTTCGTTCGATACTTGACGTTTCGTTGTTTATCTATCTCATCATCAAGACGTATTCATTAATGCTATGAAAAATATTTGCGAATTTTTGTTTCAAACGTGCAAGGATTCTGAGATTGATGCAATTGACCGTCAGTGACTTAATATTGATTATGACTGCATTGGCATTGATTGTACGATTTTCATTCGATACTTAACGCTTCGTTGTTTATCTATCTCATCATCAGGACGTATTCATTAATGCTACGAAAAATATTTGCGAGTTTTTGTTTCAAACGTGCAAGGATTCTAAGATTGATGCAATTGACCGTCACTGGCATTGATTGTACGATTTTCATTCGATACTTGACGTTTCGTTGTTTATCTATCTCATCATCAGGACTTACTCATTAGCGTTATGAAAAATAATATCGAATTACTTCACATGTGCGCCAACATTGATACGGTTGATCTGCTGATAAGGACGGCATTGATTGCGTGATTTCCATTTGATATTTTCGGCGTTTCGTTCGGATTTTCGGCCAATGTCAAACGTCCAACGTTTTTAATTTTCTCGTTGGCTTTCTCCATTTTTCGATTTTGTTTTTTTTTGTGTTGCACCGGAATTTTAATTACATTACGTTTTCAAAACGAAATCAGGTGAATTTATTCGATTTATTTTTTTGCTTGTTTCTTTTTTGTTTAGATTTATGGCACTCACAAAAAATCGTTGGTGTTTTGTTTTCCCTGTTTCTTTTGTTCTTTTTTTTTCTGTACAAATTTCGTTCTCATCAGCTTTGAAAAAACGAAATCTGTCAAGTTTATTCGATTTTTTGTTTTTCGTTCAGATTTTTGACTTTCACAAATAAAATCGATGTTTTGTTTGCTCTGTTATTTCTTTTACATCAGTGTTTTGTTTTCTTTGTTTTTGTTTTCTTTTTTCTTCTGTACAAATTTCGTTCGTCAAATTTATTGGAATTTTTTTGTTCAGATTTTTGACATTTTCAAAAAAAGAACAATACGTGTTGTTTATTCTGCTCTTTGTTTTGTTTGTTTTATTTTCTTCGTTATTCTTTTGTTTTTTTTTTTTTTCGTTTCTGCATCAAGTTTCATTCTCGCCTGATTGGTGAACGAAAACTTCCCTCAAATATCAATGATCCTGATTCTATAAATAATTACTTTGTAAATACCAATAATACATCGTTCACTGATGAAAGTGTAGTTAATTTGTTTAATAATGGTACTGTTGAAAATTTGAATAGTTTTTTGTAGTATTCCATAATTTCCTCCGAAGCTTAGAAGCTGATGAGATGGCGCCGATCGGAGTACTTGTTAGTCGAACTGAAGTTGAATCCGTTTATCGAGTTGGAAATTGATGAGATGGCGCTAAGTTGAAACCTGAAACGACTAAGCAAACATTTAACCGTGGCGTGGCCATTTAAAGTGACCGAAACTTTAACATTAATTTGCTATCATGAGTAACTACGCGTTGATAGGTACGTTGAATTTCTCCAAATCAAACAGCGCGACATCTAGCGTTTTGTTTATGCAAGATATTAATGGGCAAATACTCAACAATCTTCAACTCAACTTCGACTTCTCCTCCAACTCTACGCGAATGTTTTGTTTTTTTTAATCGAATTTCCTTAAATTTAAATTCTATGAGTGTCCCAAAGCAAGTCTCAGAGGATATTCTTCTTCTTTATTCCTTCTACAGTACTGGTCTTTTACAGGGTTGATTACTGTTGGGCCTTCCTGCTCATGGTCTTTTTACCATAATATTGTTGATCTTAGCTGCTTTTGCCATTCCGTCCTTTTGTATCGCCTTGAGTGGGCACTTTCATATCTTCAAGCCTTATTAACTTCCATTATTTTGCTGAATCTATTTGGCTTTAAGATTCAAGAGTCATGATAGCTCCGTCTAGCTACTGCTCTCTTCCATCAGCGTAGATTTATTGCATGAATCCCTGAAGGAACTCCCGAAATGTTTTCTTTCTTCTTTCTAAACTATTGGTCTTCTTATAGAGGATGTGTCGTGCCACGGTCGTCCTGGTTGTCTACTTTTTTTAGTTGGCTAAGTTATTCTTTGGTACTTTTGCCACTCTGTTGTGTCGTGACCTTTCAATTGGGTCCCTTCCTGTTAGCATCTCATAGTGATGGACTTGTCCAAACGTGCTCTCATTAAATTTGTTCACTGTTGCGTTGCTTTGTGATGTGTGGGATGTTGAGTGATGAACGTAATAATTGATCTGAAGGTGACGAATCGAAACTTGTAGTTGATAATAAAAAAAAAAAACCAAAGTTACTTTTTGCGTTGTGTCCATCCGCATCCTCGCTGCTTTAATTAAAGACGTTACAAATTACTCTCGTTAAGGTTTGGTCGTAATACGATATCCGAAATATTGGATATCTTCCCGATGTAATATATATAAATTATCGTCCGTACTCCACATTTCGGATTCATCAACCAATTTCTGTGTGCGGCCCCTTTTCGTCCCCCGGAGCCCCTCATCAGAACTGACAATTAGAGTGATACAAGCTAAGTCTGAGCAATATCGATTGATTTGATCGCCTCGTCTCGTTCGCACCGCAGCCCTCGACGTCGTTCTCTTTCGAGCGTCGCTCGCACACACACACGTGCGCGCGGATTACACGTTTTACCCACCTCACTCATAAATGCGTGTGCTTTCGCGTTTTAAGATAACACGTTCGGGGCTTTTTTGTCTGGCTTCTCGTTTTTGTCGTTTTTTCTTTTTTCTTCTTTTGCACCCTCCTGCCTCAGCTGCTCCCAACTTTGTTGTTGTTGTTGTTGCTGTTGTCGGTGATGTTGGTGTTATTGTTCGGGCCGCGAGGTGACGCGAAATTAAAACGTTGCGTCTTTGAAAGGTCCGATGACGGCGTCCTATTAAGTCGTAAGAAGCGCACAGGTGCCTCGTAAGTTAGCCGATGATTTCATTCTTCTTGGCACGCTTGGATTCACATGACTTCACGCTTGTGAAGTTACATGTGTGATGGCCGTTGTGTTTCCTCGACTGCGTGCGGAATACCGTGATGAGTACCCTACAACTTTAAAGTTCTACTCCATGTATTACGAGAAAGAGCAAATAAAAATTTCATTCTTTAATTCACCAACTGAACAACTCCTGGCCACCTTTTAACTTATAAATTATTTTTTCTTTTCTAAAAGCACAAAGAATTTTCAAAAATTGGGGATCCTAAAGTTCTCTTCATTCTTCAATAGTGTGGCGAACAAGAAATTACCAGTTAAGTAGCGAAATGACAGAAAACGTTGATGCAGTTGATCACGAAAATCAAAATCAAATTTACGTTCTTCATTCCCCCTAACACACTAGTCAAAATAGGGATTACGTGACTTGAAGAAAATAATAAAGTGCTTGCCTTCTCTGGCCAAAATTGCCCTAAAAAGCGGAAATGAGGTTTATTTTCTTCAATTTTTATTAAGCAATTTGGTCGGAAACTGTACAGACCTTCGTTGCCCCTTTTTTCTGTCCTCGGCTTCTCCTTTTCAGTCCCTTACCAGCCATCTCTTCTTCTTCTCCTTCCTACTTCTCTCTCCAATGAAACTTTCACCACCCATCTGAAGTCAGTCTATATGTTCCAGCCATCTTCTGGTTCTTGCGCCCTCACTGTTTGGGTAATGCTCGATTTCTTATTCCTCCAATTCCTTGCCTCACCAACCACTTTAATTCCTCCGTAAATCTTCCTTAACATTCTTCGCTACCACATTTCTTCCTTTTCGTTCATTATACCTACAGGTAGAGACTTATTTATGCAAGTCTTGATGTGTTACTAACTCTTGAAATCCGGTCGGAATTAAAGAAATGAAACAGAGGAATAGATCTGAATGGAAGAACATTCCTTCTCTTACCTTGAAAGGTCAAAAGCAAATTTACTTTCTTCATTCTTCCGAGAGTAAAGGAGTTGCAAGATTTGAAAACATTTTTGTCCTCAAAGGACTTTCTGCATTCCCCTCTTTCCTTATCCAATTAACAGATTAGAATTGAAGCAGAAGGCCTCCTGCCTTAGAACGTCCAAATTTAATATATGATAATTTATCGATTCTTCCAAAAGTACACAAGACCTGAAGAAAATAAGTAGAAGAAAATGCCGTCCTTCTGTTAACTAAAGTGTTGTGATGACATCACTTTCTTCTTCCCAAACGTGTCAAAAGGGTTCTTTTTTAAATCATATTGCTTTGCCTTCCGCTTATTGAAATCTATCTAAAAATTCGTCTCACTTACTTATAATAGAATAAAAAAGAAAGTAGTAGAACAAATAGAATAGAATAGAAGAACATTTTCTTCTTTATTCAACAGTATTGTTATCAAATTGGAAGTTATCTTCAGAAATCGAGTTTAAATTTGCTTTCTTCACTCTGCGATAAGCAGCAGGCGGTGTAAGACTCAGATAAACGAAATAAAGAACAATTCACTTTCTTCATTCTTCAATAGTTGGTCAAATTAAAACACGTGCGATTCTTCGACTGTACAGTACTCAAATTAGGAGTTCTAAAACCTGAAGCAGCGTTTTAGTTCTTCTGCAATCAAAGTTCTATTTCTTTCTAAAACAAGAAACGATACAGGGAGATCATAAAATAATAGATAGGAGGTATATTTATATCTAATATGTTTGGTTAAAGAGTGTCAAAGAAAGATATAAAATGAATAAAGAAAGAGAGAAATCACCGAAAAGGAATTAAGATCATTTCTAATTGCAGCAATTAAAATGGCCGCCTTATTTTAACGATTGAGCGACGTTTTACGAAATTGATTCCGTCATCGGGGCCTATCCGCGTCTTAAGCCTAATTTGATTTTTTCTTCGGTTAGACTTTCAAATTAATTGAACTTAAGCGGGCAATTAGCGCCGGCGAATTCTCGACGCGATCGCCCGCCGCATTTTTTTTCTCCCGGTCCCGATTCGAAGGGACGACTCCGAAATGGGGCGCGCGAGCGAGCGAGCGAAACGTGCGGACTTCTCTTCTCTATCGAGCAACGAAACGAACTACTAATTTAAATATAACATCTCGTATTTTCCCCAATCAGTCAGCTTTCCCTGAAGGAAAGGGGTGAGCACCATATAGCTTAATCACCGTCCCCCTCCTCCGCTAGCCCCTCGTCCCACCACCGCCCCATCACGTCTAACCTCCCGATAATCAATAATTATACTCAAATATAAAGAGAAAAGAGCCGGGCGAATGCTGATTTCCAGGCGTTAATGAGAGCAACTGAGAAGACAGACATGTGAGAAAGAGACGAGGATGTGTTGTTTCGCCTTGCTCTTGCCTCAATCCTCTGTTGCTAGAAGCTCTTCTCTACATACATACTATGGCCATTCGTTAACCATCAGACCGTTGCGGTTCATATTTTACAAGTGCCGACGAGACAATGGCCAGGTTTTTATTCAAGAACGCACCTTACGCACTGCGCTAATTATTTATGACCTCGCCGTTTCTAAGACAAAGAAAAACAAAAAAAAAAGCAAGAGGATAATTTAGTTGCCAAATTGACTAATCATCTACACTGTCAGCACTTGTACCAACTTAAACCTTTTACGCGAACGATTTATTTTCGAATTCAATCTTTTTTGATTACTTTAATTATTTACGATGAAACAAGTTTAACTAAACACCGCAGCGTGCAATTATTTGCTGCCCTTTCGATCTTCTTTTCTTTCTTTTTTCATGCTCTCATCGTTTTTCAAGTTTTCTTCTTGATGATCTCCATTAGGAAACGCTTTTATTTGCTGACAAAATTAAATGGACTTGTGAATAGGAGTTTGGGACTCTATGATGATAAGTCTGCAGGACACAGAAACCACTCCATAGAAAAAATTTCTTAAATTCATTCCATGAGTGTTCGAGTACAATCCCTGAAAAATGCCAGAGTTCCTTCTTCTTCTTTCTTCCTTGTAAACTATTGGCTTTTCCAACAACGTTTCTCCAAAGTGCTGTGGATCTTCCTGCTCGTCTTCTTCCCATTGGGTTGCTGTTCTTTGCTGCTTTTACCATTTCTTCCAATCTTCCATTGGTTTGCTGAATCGAATTGACAGGTTATCGTATCTCCATTGGCGAGTTGGTTCTAATTACGTTCATCATTCCGTCCTCCTGCCTTGTCAATTGATAGACTGTTCATCATTTTATCCCCCTCTTGTCAACTGATACACTGTTCTCCATTCTGCTAGTCAATTGATTTAACAAAATCGCCCCTCTATCCTTTGTTGTGTCTTATTACTTTACCCATTTTGTTTTTCTTCATATCTCGTGGACTTGGCTGCATTGTTCTCTCCCCCCCTGGTGACTATCTATGCATTGGGAAGCATCATAGTGTTGGTTTCATAATTCCCACAGGCTCGTTGTCTCTTGCTAGTTTCAACAATCGAAACGTTCTCTTTTAGCTTCGACCCCTCGGCTTTTATTCTCCTCGTCTGATTTGTTCTTTCCTTTGGGGAGATTTTTCATTTCCTCTTATAACCTCTTAATTGGGCTACCTCACCCCATTAGCTTATGTTGTTTCTCTATTCTCTTCGTCTGGTTTGTTCTTTCCATTGGGAGGGATTGTATGGTTTCTGTATTCTACATCGCTTTAGCTTATTGTTTCTTGCGACTTTCTCCAAACTAACGCTTTTGTTGTCCTCTTAGATCCTCTTAATTAGGATATCCCATTGGACTTCCGCCCTGCTAGTTTCCGAATCGATTGCGTATTATATTTATTTCTCTATCCTTTTTCCCATTGACAAGTTGGCTTTGGCTATCGCACTTTTACCAGTTTGTCTCTCTCTGCCTTATCAGTTGATAGACTGTTAGTCGTTAACCACCAGTCTCGTGACTTGTTACTTTTGACTTGATTGCTCTATTCTCTTCGTCTGGGGGTAACTATTTCGTACTTACCATTAGGCAATAGCCAATAGTCGTGACTTGTTACTTTTACCATTTGGCTTTCTTTTCTTTCCTGACGACTTTGCTGCTCTATTCTCTTCGTCTGATCGTAACTATTTCGTTCTTTCCACTGGAAAAGATTAGCGTGTGATATTTGTTTCAGTATTCGACTTGCCATTGGCCTGTTGTCTCTTGCTCCTTTCGCCAGTCAAATCCTTTTCTGCCCACTGGTTGCACAGGTTCCGCTCTTTCCACTGCATCTCGTTGTTGACTGGTTTCTTTCTTTTACTGAACCAATTTGGCTGGATTGTGATGTGGGCCATTCGCCTCTTGCTACATCTACCATTCAACTACTTCTTCTTCCGTCTTGTCATCATACATCTCGTAAGCAATAATAATCGTAGTTATTTTGTTTTGTTGAATCAACGGTGTCGGTGAGGATTGGTTGTGTGGAGTCTGCTCAGGAAAGTGCATCCAACAGTAGGTGAACAATACAAAGAGTGCTTGAATTCGATCCAACAACTACGCCAAATGCTCATCCAATGGGTTTAAGTAGATTGGAAACTCTAGTTGCTCCATTTAGCATCCATTTGGTTATTAAGTCGATTGGGCAGTCGATTGTTTTTCCTCGAAGCTTCCTTAGTCGTCAAAACCTATTTTTTTACATATTTATGTTCCGTATGGCGTGGTTCTTAGACCAAATGGTGTTTTCTTTGGTATCTCCTATAGATACATTCAAGTTGTATCCAAACACTTTATTTGCATAACTTGTTAATGTAGATCTTAGATTCTCCTATGAAATCATCATGTATCGGCCAATTAGTTTTTGACAAATCTTCAAATTTAATTTTTAGTTCAAATCGAAAACTACACGAAATCCGATAAATCAAACGATCGGAAACTGCACACGCTTTCTTGAAACTCCCAACTCGAACGCACAAAGTCAGCAGCTCGAATATAATAATTAACGGGCGGACTAATTAAGCGTTGGAAGTAAATCGTCGGAGCCGGGCCCGACGTTTTAAATCAAATTCCAATATTCGATAATGCGAAAGCTTTCAATATCGGAACAATAACACTGCAACACGATCTTAATTAGAATGTGAGCTCGCGTGAGATACGGCCGTCACTGCGACGTCACAGTCTTACCTCGTCGGCTAAAGCACACTGTATATCCGTAGGTGGTATTGATGATTCTGCATCATTTTGCTTTCGGTTGCTTGTCGGAACTGATACATTTACTTTGCTACTGATGTTGATTTTAGGATTGTAATTTCTAAGATCTCTTAGCTGATTGCCGCAGTTGAAGGCGAGGGATGCTTTAAGATAATCGAAATTCCGGCGCGAAGTTGACCACCTGCAATACCTAAACAGATATTTCCCTTCCCTAAGAAAAAATCGTTTAATTTAATTATTTTTTACACAAGGCAAAACATGGAAAAAAAATTGTACGTATGGCGTGGCAATGCTGAAAAATTCTAAACTCTCGAACGTGTCGACTTATTTATGTTAAAAAGGCGAGTTTCGGTGGTGGGTGCGATGCTCGCAAATTAAATTGACATCCAGTTTCGCTTCAGCATACCGAGAGGCAAAACGTAAACATTAAACGGAAGCAAATCACGTATTTCAGGTGCCTAAGTAGATACTCCCAATAGTAATTCGAGATTTAGGGCCGGAGTTCGGATTGAGTACGCGGAATTGTACAATTATGCGTGCAGCAGCCAGCCATTTTGATTCAATCTATTGAGATGACACTCCGGGGATTTTGTCTATGGATTGTACAGATCTTAATTCGTTTTAAGACTAACACACACTCGCGCGCGCCCCTCGCGCCCCCCTTCGATCCGGCGCCGCCGCCGTCGTCGTCTTTTCGTGCACCTTAATTGAATCGGCGTTCATAATTCTTTCGGTTTTCGGCTTTTAATTGCTACGCACAAGGTAGCTGGCGTCGGCAGATCACGATTTCCGGGGCTTATATTGTTGCGCTTTAATTCGATTAAGGCTTCTGATTGGGTAATTTTAGATCTCAAGCCGAGACAAACTTTACTGTACTGCAACAGCTACGATACTAATTCTTATTCACAAATGTGCACATCAAAAGAATGAAAAATAGAGGAGTTCCACAGGATTCTGTTCTTAAACCTTTGCAATTCATTATTGTGATAAATGATTTACTGTTTTACTTTCTTGCTGAATACATTACTATCCCTCTCCAGCATATTGTAAACCTATCATTTTTAGTAGCTAAATTTCCAGACGATTTAAAAATTAACAAAATAATACCCACCTTCAAAAAGGCAACCCCCACAGAATTGATAATTACCGTCCAATTCTGTCTACCTTCTCCAAAATTTTTGAATATGCTTTTCTATCTCGTGTATGCGCTTTAACTTAATCTCTAAATCACGTGGCAGATAAATCCACACCTACGGCAATACAAGCCTTCCATGAAAGTATTATAAAGAGCTGTTGGGATCTCCTGTGATCTCAGCAGGGCTTTTGATTGTGTGAATCACGATGCTCTGAAGCAGAAGCTCTCTTCCATGGGAATTAGAGGCACATCCTCAGATTGGATCTCATCTTATCTTCACAACCGTCCACAATATGTCTGTCTTAGACTTAGACAAACCCAAAATAATTTTCAAGCTGAGTTTGTCTCTGAGAACGGAAACGTGGACACGGGTGTACCTCAGGGGTCAGTCCTTGGCCCGGTGCTTTTTCTCCTCTATATAAATGATATTACAAAAATCGATGACTCTGTACACTTTACAATGTACGCTCACGACACATCGATAATAATATAATTAAAGATAAATATAACCATTTTCTCAATACACTTCACACTTGGTTCGCCAACAATAATTTATTTCTGCACCCTGTTAAGATTAAATTCATTGTCTTCCATAATCCTCAACGTAAGATCCCCAACGTCTCTCTAAATATTAATAACAATTCTGTCAAAGCACTACTGATGCGCATTTCTTAGGACTAACTGTGGATGAACATGTGGACTGGAAGTTGCATTGTCATCGATTAATTTCTAAATTAAACTCTTTAATATTCCTCTTCCGCAACTTAAAGTTATTTTTGAATAAAGAACAGCTCAAATGCCTCTACTTCGCGCAAGTTGACTCGCGCTTGAGGTACGGGGTATGTTTCAGGGGTAGGTCGGTGTCCATTAGTGACGTCTTCATTGTTCAAGAGAAACTTCTAAGAATCATGGTGGGTGCTCCTAATTCCACATCATGCCGTGATATTTTTTAAGGGTTGACGGTCCCTTCTCTTTATATTTTTGAATTGTGTGTTTACATACATACATATATCAAAACAAAACAAAATTCGTAAAATCAGGTGACATTCATGCTAGAGGTATACGACAAGCCGATCGGTTTCGGCCACCCTTCAGTAAGCTTAATGTAGTGAAAAACTTTCCGAATTACAGTGGTCTCCACACTTCAATATTTTACCTGGTTATATTAAATCTTGTCCAAATGTCAGTCGCAAACGTTCAACGAATTAAAAACGAAACAGAACTCCACGGATTATTGGAATTCCGCAGGGTTCTGAGCTCGCACCTTTACGGTTTGTTACCTTATTATCTGCCGATAGTTTATAAATGAGAAAGACAGAGCTGCCAACCGTAACGTATTCGAAATACGATATGCCATATCATTTTTTTTTAAATTTCTAATAAAAGTAATGGTCACTGAGAAGTTTCCAAAATCTTTTATCCTGATTTGCACCAAAAACTTAAGCTGAGCTTAAATTAGAATGTGACTTACTCAATGTCGTGTAACCTGAGAAGTCACATTTAAAGCTCAGCTTAAGTGTTTGCAAATCGCCATTAGTTTACTGTAAGCGTCAGTAACGTTAATAGGTTAAAAAAGGAAGACGTGTTGCTCTTATTTCTAGGAACAGACCGATGGGGTTCCGCAGGACTCTACTGTTTAGCCTTTATATTTTGTCTTTTGAGTCTAAGCACTCAATCCCAACAATGCATATGGAACGTTTAAGGCTTACTTTACTTTTACGTTTCAAATAGCTTTTGTTGCCTGATTTAAAAAAAAGAAACTAATTCCTTCCTTTCCTCTAACAACACCCAAGGACATCTTATGTGGGATCTTCAATTATTTTAGTTAATTGCCGATGTGATTGTGATGTCAACCAAAGTACGTACGTTCTAAATATGTATAAAACTAAATTGCAGAAGATTCGTTTTTAAATTTTTTCTCAAAACTGGGGTGTAGCGTCAAAGCTTGCAGGGCCCAATTATTGATAACTTTTCTCTCATAAAATTTACAATGAAACAATTAAGGAAACACAAATTAGCTAATTAATGAAAATATCGGTTTTTTTCTATGCTGGTTGCCTGAAGATAGACGTCTTCCAGTTTCACTTAGTCCGCGCAGTGACCAAAAAATTATTCGTCCTCTAATTGCATGAAATCATCAAAATGTTTAAAAGTAATCCAATTTGTGACAGAAAAGCGATTTTTTATTTATGAATGCCCAGCAATGCGTGAACCGAGCTCGTTTTAATATAATGACGACCACGATGCACCGCACGTCGGCCTAATTAGCGAGAGAGACAGAGCCGGACTAAGGCCGCGTAACCGACGCGAGCGCACCCGTCCGACGTGACACCCGGTCACGGCTCAATCGTCACATACATATTCACATTCACATTCACATTCACGTACATACACGAGCGAGGGCAATAGAAATTTTTATATTGGGCCATTAAAATTGTATTTATAATAATAATAAATAAAAACCGGATTTATGGCTACGTCACGCGATGACCTTCGGAGATTCGAAATAGTATTAAGTGATGTATGAACTATAATTGATCATTTCCCTTTGCCATCAGCCATCAGGAGCGTTCTCCTTTTTTGACGTCTCCTTTTCGGGGGGAGGACAAAAGCCCCCGTACGTTACCGGGCGATTTTGTTAAAACTCTTTCAGCTTTAAGAGAGAGAGAAAAAAAAAGTAACAACACGGCCATTAACGCTTAATTGGTGCGGGGCAATTTATTTTTGGTGCCTCGCGCTTTGTCCGGCGTTCAGGTCTCTAGACAACGAAAGAAATCGGTAACGCTGGCGAAAGAATTATTTTATAAAACGTTTCGAAACAGTGGCCCGCTTCAAATTCGGTTTGCGTTGTAAAAATCACGCGGAATAAGTTAATGCAAGGTTTCAACTTGAGGCTGTAACTAACAGAAAGGCGTAATTATATCGCGGCGTGGAAATGATTCGAACAGATAGCGGATTAAAAAAAACGTTTAATTGGGTTTAATTATTTAACGGGCACGCTAACACACGGCGAAAATGAAATACAATTACTTGATTTTATTTTTCAAATAACTGATTCGTACTTGTTCTAATTCGGTACCTATAATTTGTTTTTTCATTAAAAAAAAAAAATAGAAGCATTTCAGAACTTGAATGACCTTGGTTCGTACACCCCCCCCCCCAACCTTCGATGTCAAATAATTTTATCTAGGTTGATTGGCTAGCTCGACGCTCAACCCACAATTTACATCTAAAACTCAATTTAGACGTTGCGATTTTTCTTACAAATAATTTTTTCACAGCGCAATTCTCATTGACATTTTGTGAAAAAATTATTTGTAAGAAAAATCACAACGTCTAAATAAAATTAAGCTTTAGAGCGACAGTAGAAAAAACGAGATGGGCAAAATCAGAGATATTTATAACTAGATAAAGAGATACAGCAGCAACTGTGGGCTAACATGTATGATGAAATCCTCGACTGATCGCAAGTCGGTTTACTTTGTTCAGCATACAAGCGTCCTGGCATCAGTGTGTATCTTTCTTCGTCTAGAAGCTGAAAATGCATGCATGCGCCGGCTTTTAAAGAAGGAAAACATATACTTTAAATGTATGTCTAAAACGTATTTCTAGATGTTGTCCCAAACGTGTGTCCAAATTTATATACAATCCCTTTATCTAGTTATAAATATCTTTGGATAAAATAGACCAAACAGTATAATGCTGAACGACGATGGGTATAGATGGATATAGTAGAAATTAGGGAAAAAAAATAAGAATCAAATACGTAACAGAGAAAACAACAAAGTTATAAATGTAATTGGGCGAAGAATATAACAAGACAATTAATGAAAAACAAGGGACAGTCTTAGAAGATGATGATACCGTAAGGAACGTCTCAAAATGAGAGAAAGGAATGCTCTTGTTGAAGGGTAGATGTTAAACTCCAATTAAATACAAAAAACTAAATAGACTAGCTCTATTTTTATTTTATTTTACTTTTAGTCAAAAAGAAAAGAAAGAGAGCAAAAATAATAACAAAAAGTAATTCTGCGTCAAAATTTGAAAGTAGAGAAGATGCAAAAATTAGTTCCTTTTTTTATTGAAAAAGAAAGGCGGAGAAACAAAAGACCGTAGAAATTACGATTAGGTCGCGATGACATTAATTTAAGAAAAAAATCCAATGAAAGTTGGTCTTCTTTTGCATTTTTTTCTGTCATTATCAAAACATCAACAGCAACACAAATAAAGACGATCAAAAGTTTCGATTTATTTTTTCAATAAAACAAAGAGAGAAAGAGACATGTTTATAAGGCCGAACGCCTTTCGTTTTTATTATTTTTTTATCAAAAGGCAAAGAAAACACTACACAAAAGACCGTATTCGATTTTTCTTCTCGTCACAAAATTTAAGAAATAAATAAATAAGAAAGACAGAAAGAGAACCAAGAAACACGGAAATTTCGATTAAGTCATGATGATGGTGTTAATAAAAAAATAATAATAAGTTGAACGAAACAAACAAACAATTCCTTGGAATACACAGAAAAGAGAGACGATAGCTCAAACAGAAAGTTATAGACAAATATTTTATAGAAAAGCGGTTTTGTTTAAAATTAAATTAATTATAAAACGAAGTTGAACCATTATTTTTTCTTTGGACATTTTTTATTTCTAATCTTTGCTGGAATTATATTCCATGTAGATACCTAAATAATTGTACATAGATAGAATTCTAATTCCAACGAGCGCTCCAACTGTATTCTATTCATATTTACAGTTGGTTCTTGTCCGATGAAATTTGTATCACAAAATCTTCTAAGCGGACACTAAATCGCGCAACTATACACTTTACGTTTCGCAGTCGTTCGACTGCTTCGTCAGAAGTGAAAAAAATTTCACTTCTGACGAAGCAGTCGAACGACTGCGAAACGTAAAGTGTATAGTTGCGCGATTTAGTGTCCGCTTAGAAGATTTTGTATTCTATTCCATGTAATAGATTAGGTACTTACCTATTCTGCGATATAGAATTCAAATGCAATCTTTGATAGACTCCTGGAATTATATTCTATGTAGATAGCTAAATAGTTGTACATAGATAGAATTCTAATTCCAAAGAGCATTCAACTAAATTCTATTCCATGTAATAGATTAGGTACTAATTTATTCTGCGATATAAAATTAGAATAGAATAGATTAGGTACTTATCTATTCTGCGATACAGAATTCAAATGGAATCTTTGATATACTTCTACTTCATAGTAGATAAATAGATATACACCAAATTCTAACAAGGGACTTCAAGGAGAATTCTAGTTAAATTCCATTCCATAGACAAGGACTCATTTGGATTCCAGAGAATAGTAGAATTCTATACCACGTAGATAAATAAATTAGATAGAATTCTAACATTCAAATTCTATTCCAAGTAGAAAATAGTTATACATAAAATTCCAACTGGGTTCTATCTAAATTGAAAACTATTGACAAGAATCCACAGTTTCAGTTCTTCCCGTGAAAATGAAAACTTTCGTGAAATTCTACACCACGTAGAACCCTTGTAAATATTCAACTAGTACTTTATTCCAACGAAGAAATTTCAGATGAATTCAACGTAACAGAATTCAAATAGAATCTTGCTCTAACAGAATTATATTTCATCGAAGAAAATTCAGATCAATTCGACATAATAGAATTCAAATGGGATCTATTCCACGTAAATATGTAGTTATAGATAGGGCAGATAGGATTCCACAGAAAGGAATTCAGATAAAATCGATAGAACAAAATTCATCAAATCTTTGTTTCTATTTTGTGCAACAAAATTCGGATAAAATCTTTATTAGAATTCTAATCTACGTAGATAAATAGATACAGGTGTAATTAATTCTAGCAAGGATAAATTAGGTATCTAAATTCTATTCCCTAGAAACCGTGCAAATGTTTCTCCTTCACAGAATGGAATTCAATTATCATTAACCAAGAGAATTTTGTTTCTGAAATTTGTGAACGTCAAAGACATGTCAAGGGCTTGACTGGATTCCTTAATAAAATTCTATTTCGTAGATAATAAGCGTAGATGTAGACGAGATTCTAGCAAAGTCATCATACAAATATTGCACCATATTTTTTTTGTGTTAGAACTTACAACTTGCCTTGACAAGTGTCACATATATTGTAATAACATAGGGCTGTTCAAAAAAAAGATTACTGCAAATGTGCCAGAGAAAAGAAATTTAGCGCCCTAGTTAAATCCCAAGCTTCAAAAGCTCGTCGGGTTAAGAAACTTGTGCGGCTAATTATTCTATAATTCCGGCTGTGACTGCGACGGGCTTACTATATGTTTTATTTTCTCACATTTGAAGTAGAAAAACCAAAGTCCGTTGTCAGTCTTTCGTTTATTCACTCATTTAATATCAAATTCCCTCGCATTATTGCATGCAGCGCCCAAATCAAATTGAATTAAATGCAAACGATCGAGTTCTAATTTAAAAAAAAAACCGACATTTCGACCAATTTAAACCCCTTGCCGTTCTTCTTGAGAGCCACTAGTTTATCCTTTTGTTTTCTGAATTGAAAAGGAAAAGTTCAATGTACTTTTTGGGTTCACTTTTGCTCTAGAAAGTCAAGAGTTGGCTAATTTGGCATCTGAAAACTTCTACACATTACTTTTGGGAACCACTGACGTATTCTTTTCTTTCTTCGATTTTTTTTTAAACAAAATTCAAGGTTAATTTAAAAAAAGACGAAGAATAACATGCCTCTTTTTAAGTTGAATTGAAGGCAAATACGCAGTGCACATCAAATACCGATTTAGCCAACTTGTTCTCTAGCAACCTCCATTCTTTCATTTTTGAGAACCCCTGTCTCAATCTTTTGTTTTCTGAAAAACATTCTTAATTTTTTTGACGAAATTCGAAGTTCTGTTCAAAGTTTTGAGAACCACTGTCTTAATCTCTTTTATTTTCAAAATTGGATCACTAATTGGAAAAGTTCATTTAGCTATCTGCAAAGTTGGAGTTCGATTCGTTTCTAGCTCTACCTCATTCTTTTGTTTTCTGAAAAATATTCGGAATTTTCGGACAAAATTCAAAATTCTGTTAAGTAGGAAGGAATACTTTTCGATATTCATTTGTTTTTCTATTCTCAGTGCATTCCAGATTCTCAACAATAAACTAACGAATCGCTTACTTTTATTTTTGAGAACCACTGCCGTACTCTTTTGTTTCCTGAATGAAACAACTCTTTGAATTTTTGGACAAAGTTCAAAGTATTTCGACCATTTTAGTTTCGGATGTGCTAAGAACTTGGCCCAGTTTCACTTAAATTCTATTCACAGAAAAGAATTCAGACGGAACCATTTTTTCTACTCTACGGAGTGGAATTCAGATGAAATCTTTGATAAAATTCTATTATTTATAGATAAATAGGTATGCATAGATGAGATTCTAACGAAGAGAATTGAGAATTTATTTCTACTCTGGAAATAATAGAAGAAAATGTAGGCGGAAGCATTGTCTCTGTATTGGGAAATAGAATTCAATTAGAGTTTTTGATAAAATTCTATTCCAAGCAGAGAAATAGACATTCTAACAAAGAATTTTAACAATTGGAATTTTTTCCACGAGGTAAAATTCATTCATATGGAATATTTGTTTCTATTTCACGTTGTACAAGAGAATTCAAATGTTTCTATTCTGCGGAATAGAATTCAAGTGAAATTTCACTCAGATAAATAGATATAGATTAGATTCTAACCAAGACTTTTAACAGAGATTCTACTTGGAATCTATTCAGGAGAATTCAGAGAATTTTTCATAGAATTCTATTCCATAGAAGTAAGGTTGAAAGTCCACTTCGTAGAATAGAACTGAAATTTTTAGTAGAATTCTTTGCCACCTGTATCTATTTATCTACGTAGAATAGAATATTTTATCCGAATTTTGTTACACAAAATAGAAATAAAGAATTCATCTGAATTTTGTTCTACGGAATAGAATTCCTTGTTAGAATTTTATCTGTACCACTGTGTCTCTTGCTTATAAGGCACAGAACGCTTTCCTCTGAATTCTAACGCGTAGAATAGAAACTCTGATTTCTTTTCTGTGAAATACTTGATAGAATTCTTTGCTATCTATTAAAGAAAGATTTGAAATCTATTACGTCGAATTCGAGTGAATTAATTTACTTCGATGGAATAAAATCCTAGTTGAATATTTGCAAGGATTCTTTATTAGGATCAGATCCGTGCCTACGTGAAATGGAATTTCACGAAAGTTTTCATTTTCACGGGAAGAACTGGAACAAAGATGTCTGAGGGCTTTTGTCTATAAAATTCAATTTAAATAGAACCTTCTTGGAATTTTATGTGTATTATATTATGTATTATGTGGAATTCTACTATTCTATGTTATAGAATTTAACCGGAATCCTCGTTGAAGTTCTTCGTTAGAATTCTGTGTATATTTATTTACCTGCTATTCAGGAGAATTCAGAGAATTGTTAATAGGATTCTATTCCATAGGAGTGAGGTTCAAAGTCCACTTCGTGGAATAGACTTGAATTTTTTGGTAGAATTCTTTGCCACTGGTGTCATTAGAAACAAGAAAGCAAGAATTATTCTACTCAAAAGTTAACAAATATTCTACTTGGAATCTATTCAGAAGAATTCAGAGAATTTTTAATGGAATTCTATTCCATAGGAGTGAGATTCATGTTCTACCTCGAGGAATAGGACTGAATTTTTTGATAGAACTCTTTGCCATTGATGTAATTAGAAACAAAAAAAGCAAAGATTTGCAAGAATTATTTTACTCAATAGTTAATAAATATTCTACTAGGAATCTACACAGGAGAATTCAGAGAATTTTTAGTAGAAGTCTATTCCATAGGAGTGAGATTCAAAATCCACTTCGTGGAATAGATTTGAAATTTTTGGTAGAATTCTTTGGCATTGAATTATAGAAATATTCTACTCAAAAAGAATCTTTGTTACGATTGTAGGCCATAGAATAGAGCCCAAAACAAATAGTGGCGAATGTAGAATAAAAGATCGCAGAAAATATAGAAGCACGAATCAAAAGACAAAAAGGAAAATTTTTATTTTTTATTAAAAAGAAATCTCTACGTTTTTCTAAGAGTTCAAAGGGTCGCCCTATCAGAATGCACTTGCATATTATTTTCCAGAAAATGAAATAAATCGGCATTTTTCCAAGAAAGAAAAACGAAGGTCTTTCCGTATTCAGAAATTTCATTTTCACGCTACTTTGAATGCATTTGAAGTTGAAGTAACGCTCTTCACACTTTCGATAACGCCGCGAGAAGTGACATTTAAAAAAAATTAGTGGGCTAAATTTAGCCCACTTGTTTTTTTCACTTGGTCCCCTGTTATTTGCGGAAACGCTTCATTGTTCTTCGCTTGGACCACTGCCCGACGGTTATTTATTTACATTCACATTTCGTTACTCATCCATTGTGCAATTGGCACTCACCGATCCCTCTCGAAGTGGAACGAAAAAAGGAAAAGACGCGCCCGGTGTTGTTTTTGGCCCCGATTTTTAGACGCAAGCAAATTTGACGACTCACCTGTTACGATTGGATCGCGACAACCAAGGAGTTAAATAAATTTGTGTTCTTGAGTCATCCGGCGTACCAATGCCAAATTTGTTTGCACTTTGGTTACTCAGGGGGGAAATTGGAGGCTTCGGTGAAAAAAGACGCCATCGTCTTTTTGCAGGAGGACCGATCCCTGTTACAATTGGATCGCGACAACCAAAGAGTTTCTTGTTTTCTTGAGTCACCTAGCGTGCCAATTCCAAATTTGTTTGCATCTTGGTTACTCAGGGGGAAATTGGGGGCTTCGGCGAAAGAAGACGCCATCGTCTTTTTGCAGGAGGACCGATCCCTCTCGAAGTGGAACAAAAAAAAAAGATGCCAGGTGTTGTTTTTGGCCCCGATTTTTAGACCTGCTACGATTGGATCGCGACAGCCAAAGAGTTAAATAAATTTGTTTTCTTGAGTCACCCGGCGCTGCGTGTCAAATCCAAATTTGTTTGCATCTTGGTTACTCAGGGGGAAATTGGGGGCTTCGACGAAAGAAGACGCCATCGCCTTTTTCCAGGAGGACGTCGCGTAGTTGACAACCGCGCTTACTCTTACGGCAAATATTTACTAAATAAAGTATTTATTGCCCCCCAGGTGACGCCATGCTCGGCGCTTATCAGCGAGCCTTATTTTAATAAATCGCTATCTAAAGATATTTATTAATTTCAGAGATAGTGGCAATTTTATCACCTCCTCGTAATTTGATTTGCTCGCTGGCGAGCACACGTGATCACGCCTAAGACCCCCATTGTAAAACGGGCTCGTTTATGGCCGGCGCTGATTTATGCCTGCAGATTTATTTATCTCACCTGTATTTAGTTTCTATGTATCGCGATCCGGATCATCAAATAGAGATGGATGTATATCGTTTTGCAATCATCTCCTCTCAGATATAATTTTCCCATTATCAGTGACAGTTTTTTCCCTTTGTTTGCTTTTTGGCGACGATTATATCTTTTTAATTGCTCATTAACTACTAATTACATGACTTCATTATAGATACAGTTATCGTTCGCGTTTGTATCAGACACCACCGACGTTCGTCTTACTTTTTTTTTTACTTTTCGTGTCCATTCAACGTGAAGAAGGTTGCTGGAAAAGGATGCAGAACCAAACCGTAAGTCATCATTTACGTTCTCTCTTTAACATACTTAAGGAAGCCCCCCAATTTTAACAAAATTTTCCGGACGTCCCTGGATCTGTCTTAAACGAACCACATCATCAAAAGAAGACGTTCGCATTAATTTATTAAGAAAGTCGTCGTTCGTAATGAATTCGAAAAGTATTCGATTTGAATGTTTGGCCGAAGCCGCCGTAAAACCGTCGGCGAAAATAATCTCCAGTCATTAAAACAAAACGCAGCGGAGAAAAAAATTCGCATAAAATCGAACAGCTTGGAAAATAAGGGTGGAAAAGGGAAACGGAACAGGAAACCCTTCGCGGATGATAAATATAAACCAATATTTCAAATAGATACCTACGAGGGGATCGCTTTTTGCATATCCGAAGTTCGAGTGCGCGGCCGGCGCGTTCGCCGACGCGACGCCTTATCGGGCGTCTCGCTCTCGCGCCCTCTTCGGGCCGGCGACGCCGATAAACGCACAACGTTCGGCCCCGAAACAAAAAGGGAGGCGGCAATTGTTTTCGGCCCGGCGAGGTTTTTTGCGACGGTTTTTTTTTCCGCCAATTTTGAATAATTGGCGGCGATTTGGCTTGGAACGGGAGACGCACGTGTAGAGCTTTTTATTAAAAAAAAAAAATTAATAAATAGAATTTTTGCGGAAAAAAGGCACATACAACAAATATTTTAATAGTAAACCGTCAGCAATTCCTTAGACTTTCATAATCCACGGCGTAATTATATTTTACTCGATTTTTTTTAAATACCTAATTCTGTTATTTGTTAATGTCAAGATATGAAAAAAAAATACTACATTTTCGCTGGTAGAAAAGTACTATTACTTTCCTTTGTGTAGATACACTGAGAGACAATGAAATTGCGCATGACCTTTTCGTTTCGTTTCGATTGTTAATGCTGTAAGTTTTAATTCATCGCAGATTAATAAAATAGTAACTATATTATTTATTAAATTCAAGAAACATTTTCGTTAATAAGAAAAGTCTTTGGCTTTAAATTTCCACGGGGGCCTCAATATGCAAGAAACCTTGGCATGATAGGGAACAGTCTCAATTGGATTAGATCGTTTTTATCTGGACGAAAACAATATGTCAATATCACTCATCAACAACATTCCCAAAAACATGTCGCTAATTCTGAAGACATTGACATCACCATGGGAGTCCCGCAGGGCTCGATCCTGGGTCCTGTTCTCTTTTTATTACATGTAAATGACTTATCTAAGGTTACTCCTGATATTAACTTCACCATTTATGCTGATGATACTTCTTGCGTTGTATCCGACCCGTCTTTTGACATCGCACGTGTTAAATGTAATGACCTAATGACTTGCTACAAAAACTTAATCACTGGTTTAGCTGCAATGATCTTTATCTTAACTTACAGAAGACCTCAGTTGTCGTTTTTCATAATAGAGAAAAGGGCATCAAACAAGTCATTTTGGAACAATCTAGATTTCACTGACAGTGTCAAGTTTCTTGGTATTAATCTTGATAAACACCTGGATTGGAAAACACTGCTTTGAGCTAGTTTCTAAATTAAACTCGATTTTGTTTGTATTCAGGAATCTGAAATCCCTGCTTAACTTACAGCAACTATTGCAATAATTGTATCATGCCCATGTAGTTAGTCGTTTAAATTATGGTATTTGCTTTTGTGGTCGTTCCTGTATCTTGTCCAATGTTTTTATTATGCAGAAAAAATAGTTCGATGTATGGTTGGGATCTCCAACAGATTCTCGTGTAAAGATCGTTTCAAACAACTTAACATTCTTACGCTTCCGAGTATTTTAATTTTTAATCTCTGTGTCTATACATATGTACTGGAACATTGAGCACTTCAATACGAATAGTGACATTCATCAGTTAAATACACGCTACATTAGCGGTGGAGTCAATTTTTAGTCATTGGTGGCATGGCGATGGAGTCGACTTTTATTCATTATAAAATAATTACATTTTTACTTGTTAATTAATTTTACACTTGTCAACAAATGAAACAAAAAGAAAATATTTTCGTCGATAGGAAAAGTAATATCATTTTCGTTTGCGTAGATACACTGGCAGAGAAAGAAATTGCGCAGAACCTTTTCGTTTCACAAGAAATTATTTCTACTGCCAGAATTGGAAGATTCATTAATTATAAATTGGTAAAATAATTGTGTGTACTTGTTAATGACAAGAAATGAAACAAAAAGGCACGACATTTTTACGGACGAAAAAAGCAATATTTTTTTCTTTCTACAGTTACACTGACAGCCAAAGAAATTGCGCCTTCTAGCCTTCTCGTCTTGGAGGAAGCTAACATTGCAGGTTTTTAATTAATTGTAAGTTGACGCTCGCTCATCTCTAATAATAGAACTTTATCACAACCAGTAATTCGGCGAAAAATATTTGTAATTTGTACACATTCCTGAGATAATGCAACAGAAACTATTCTTTCCATGTGTAGACGTTAAAATATATTGAATTCAAAGACGTACGACATTTTAAGAGCACAAATTTTTTAAACTCTCATTAAATACGATTTTTTAATTGAGTGCGTCGCGTCGCCGGCTTTACTTAAATAGAACTGAAAGGGGGCAGTTATCCTTGAATATCGGAAATTTCTCTAGATTTGGCAACCCTGTTACACAACGATTCGTTTGTATTTATTTGCCGAAAAGGCAAGGGTGAATGGAACGTTGACAATATGGCGCTGAATATGGCAGAACATTTTAAAAATAATAAAAGCCTAGGAGTACTTGTGGCAAAAAAGAATATCCTTAGGGCTGATGCTTCGTGGGAATTATTGTTCCCATCGGAAGCCATAAAAGGCGATGGAAGGTAAATACGATAAGAGGATTGCCTATAACTTAAAGAGAAAGGCCGAGCATTTTGAAGACATCTTAAATAAAAATACAAGAAGACCAGTGCGGAGAGAAAAAGAAAGAGGAAGTTTCAGAGAAGAAAGGGAAGAGGCCGCTGCGGTTTCGAAGCAGAAACGGAAGCACGTAGCAGCACATTTTAAAAATAATAAAAGCCTAGGAGGACTGGTGGCAAAAAAGAACATCCTTAGGACTGCTGCTTCGTGGGAATTGTCCCCATCGGAAGCCATAAAAGGCGAAGGAAGATAAACACTGTAAAAGGAGTTGCGTATGTCTTAGAAAGATGGGCCAAGAGATGTTAAATAAAAATGAAAGGAGACCAGAACGGGGAGGAAAAAAAACAGAAATGGAAGCAGTGGCAGAACATTTTAAAAATAATAAAAGCCTAGGAGGACTTGTGGCAAAAAAGAATATCCTTAGGGCTGATGCTTCATGGGAATTATTGTTCCCATCGGAAGCCATAAAAGGCGATGGAAGGTAAATACGATAAGAGGATTGCCTATATCTTAAAAAGAAAGACCGAGCATTTTGAAGACATCTTAAATAAAAATACAAGAAGACCAGTGCGGAGAGAAAAAGAAAGAGGAAGTTTCAGAGAAGGAAGGGAAGAGGCCGAAGCAGAAACGGAAGTACGTAGCAGCACATTTTAAAAATAATAAAAGCCTAGGAGGGCTGGTGGCAAAAAAAGAACATCCTTAAGACTGCGCTGCTTCGTGGGAATTGTCCCCATGAGAAGCCATAATATGTTTGCGATGTTGGGAAACACTAACCCACTTCCTTATTCCCTTCCCACCTATTCAGGTATTTATCCCAATGTTTCAACTGTTTAGTACCACTGTCAGTTGTCTGTTATCCCCAAGAGGAAATGGTGATTGGTACATTTTCCTTCCTTAAATCTTGCACATTAATTCAAATCGTTGATTTCTCTATACGTCAATCATATAGCTACCATCTTGGGGAAAGAAAGCGATGAGTAAAACAAAAAACAAGTGCTATCAATAAATTTTGTACCTTTCTTGCCATCTCGGTATACATATGCCAAACTTAATATGGCCTATTGAATAGATTGGTTCATGTGACGTCTTCAAAGGGGGGCCTCAGACTTGGATGGGTCACCATCAAGTGTATGTGCCACAAGAGCGTTTTTACATTCGTGGGATAAACTGAGTATAGCACTATTCTTGGAATAACGTACGTAGATGTGACGTAGATATGTTAAAGGATATTCGGCGAATAGTTATTCTGTCCTTGTTCTATGATTGTAAAACTGAGCCTGAGAAAGAGAAGATTGGTGATGAGGATGAGGAATTTGTTGCCTCCATGTGTAAGGACAAGGAGCACTTGATTAAAACGAGGTCCCGAGTATTTTGCCTTCTTCCCTTGCCTCTTAAATTATTTTCTCAACTCGATTCAATCTTAATCTTTTGTTGTAAGAATGTGGGGGGGGGGTATTTATTTGGTTTTCCTCCGTCATTTTTGGTACCTCTGTCTTCAAATACTTCCTCCAGGTAGGCCTTCTCAAATCTACCAATTGGAACTTCTTTCAACTTTCTTCCTCTTTGCCTACTTCGACCGCCCTTTGTGGGATGAGCATCAACTTCCTTCCATTTTGTTTTGCCTTTGTTGTTTTTTGTCGTCCGCCGTTGCTTTCAATTTCTTTCCACCCAGGTGTTCTTGGATCTATCCCAATTCGTTCTCTTTCAGATTTCTTCCTTTCGTCGTCCATTTCGTCTGCCCCATTTAGGGCAAGTCTAGGTCTCCTCCCCACCGCAATATTTATGGAAGAACGCAATGAATTTCTGATTATTTAATTTCAGAAAAATAGTTCCTCCACCCAGGTGATCTTAGACTTACTCCATTTCGTCCCTTGCCTTGCGTACTTCAGTTGTACTTCTTTCATCTTTGTCCAACTCGACTGTTCCTCGTTGGTCTTCAAGTAGCAATTACATTTCCTCCACACCCCTCTTAGTGCACTGTCATCTTTAGTAACAAGGAACAAATGTAATGAGTAACAATCTTACAAACGAAATGTTTTTTTTTTAATTTTGAAGTGTTTCGTATTGTTGGTTAAACCGTGTACCTAAGTTGTTGCCACGTCGATGGAATTATTATTAAACGCGGCCCTTTAAAGAATTTGCTTAATCCACAATAAATCAACGTCGATCGTCATCAGGATATCCAAGTTTGACGGCACTCTTCGCGTCTCGCTCTCGCCCTTGAAGTGCGCCCCGAACGCCAACAGAGCGCGCGCCCCGAATTTCCCAATCGAACTCCAAATAGTGATGTCTCTACAAATTTCCATCAAAATAAACTCGACCCAATCGCTAGATTATAATTCTCAATATCATCCATCCCGCTCGGATTTGGCCCCACCGAGCGCGACGCCGTCCCGCTCGGGAGCGCCGGGGCGCCCCCGCACACGCGGAAGACGGACGCCGCCACACGTATTCGGCAAATCAATCAATAGTTATATGAAGACATTAATCTGTTCAAACCCCTTTATGTATAAGGTGTCTGGTAAATCGATTCGGCGATGCTTTTAGGGCAATATCGGCCTTATAGATATAACGATATGCGAGGAGTCGTTCGGTTCGTTCATTAACGGGGGGGGGCCTCGCACATTTACTCTCCGAACAATGAACGTTTATTATTTCAACTGAAATCATTGCGGGACTGTATTTTCCATGCGTTGTTGCAGATAACTCAACTCCTGGAGGAGGTGCAGAGGTTGCAAGTGAGCATCACCAAGTTGCAGGAGTCGTCGATGAGTCAGATCTCCAGACTGGAGGAGCAACTCGAACAGAAACGACAACACATAGCGAAATTAGAAGCGAAGCTGGAATCGCAACGAGACTATGATGACCTTAAACGAGAAATCAGGTTTGTCTGATCTCTACTCTTTTTTTTTCTTCTTCTCTACTTGATTTGATTCTCCTTACCGTTTGACTCTACTCTAATTCTTTAGTTTCTTTACTTCACTCGAAATCTATCGGTTCTTCTTAATTTGTGCAAAACCACTTCTCCCTTTGTCCAACAATAGAACAAAAAACAAAACAACATGCAACAGCAATAACCCTGAAGTTGTTCCACGCTCTCAAGAACTTAAAGTTGTGCAGCGAAATGAAAACGGTTTAGTTTCGTTAGTTTGGTTCTTCTCATTTTCTTTACATTGACTGTTACCAGTTGATTCCTATTCTTTTGACTGTTCTTTGTCTTGATACTTATCGATTGACTCTTATCAGTGATGACTCATTGATTTTTTGCTAGAACTCTTGCCGTTACTCTTACCATTTGACTCTTATCAGTTTCCTTACTTTGATCTAGTCGATTGACTCTAATCACTGCGTTTATTTTGATTGTTGATTTTTTTTATTGTGCCTTGAACTATTCAAGAAATTAAACTTGAATTACTCCGGAGTAACTTAGAACTGCTCCGAACTGATCTGGGGAGCACCTCATGTCTTTAAATCTAATAACGTCTTTGCTTTGACTCCCATCAGATTCAATTGTCAATTGACTTAAAAAAAAATTCTCTTATCGTTTTTTTTTTTACTTCAGACTTCAACTTTTATCGGTCTCTTTGCTTTGCCTTGCTTTGACTCTTATCAGTTTTATTAATTTGACTCAATTGACTCTTATTATCAGTGTCTTTATTTTGATTCGTCGGCTTCTTTGCTAGTACTCTTGTCAGTTTCTTTGCTTTTCAACGCTTCAACTCAAATTTCTTACCATTTGACTCTTATCAGTTTCCTTACTTTGATCTTGTCGATTGATTCTAATCAGTGCTTTCGTTTTGACTAGTTTTTGATTTTTCTCTGGCTTAAACTATTTAAGAAATTAAACTGTAATTGCTCCAGAGTGGTCTTAGAACTGCTCCGAACTGATCTGTAGAACACCTCGGTTCGTGAATCTTTTCAACTGACTCTTATAAGCTACTGCAACTCTCTTATCAACATGTTCTCTTTGAGTTTTATCAAATTATCTACTCTGACCTTGTCAATAAACTCTCAAAATAAAAACTCTCTTATCGGTTTGTTTACTTCAGACTTCAACTCTTATCCAGTCTCTTTTTTGCTTTCCATTCAATTGACTCTTGTTAGCTGATGCTTATCAGTTTTATTAATTTGATTTTTGCCAATTGATTTTCATCGGTTTCTCCAGTATTTCTTTACTGTGATTCTTGCCAGTTGACTCTTATCAGTTCGCTTACTTGATTTTTGGCAAATGGCTCTAGTCAGTGCCTTTACTTTGACTCTCTTATCAGACTCTTTATTTTGCCTTATTCTGGCGACATCCTCGGCCCATGATTCTTATCAGTTGCCGATTCGTCTTTAATTTGACTCTATTAGCTTCTAACTTTAACTTTTATCAATATCTTTGACACTTAGTTGCTTTTAATGAGGGAGCCTTACCAGTTGACTCTTATCCAGTATCATTAATTTCTTTGCTTCCTTGGAAGCATCCCTTGACCAATCCTCGCTAATACTTCTTGGCTTTTGCGCTGGAACTGCTTTACTATTCCTTCTTCTGCCAAGCACTGCAACATAAGCAGAACAATCAACAGCAGCAGCAGAAGAAAGGACCAACAGAACTCAAGAAGTACCAATTTAGTTTCTTTGATTGACTCTAGTATCAATTTCTGCATTTTGAATTTCATCAGTCTCTTTACTTCGACTCTTTTCACTTTCTTTGCTTTGACTCAGCGTCAATGTCAATTCCTTTACTTAGGACTCTTATCTTATCAGCATCTTTACCTTGCACTCTTTGATTATTCTTTGATTCTTATTAGTTTCTTTACTTACACTCTTATCGGCTTAGTTGCCCTGGAGTGAATCTCGGACTCTTAATACTTTATTTAACGCTTTAATTTCTTACCGATTGACTTTTATCAGTATCTTTATCTTGACTCTGTTTTTAATAGCTTCTTTATCACTCTGTCAATCGGGGACTCTTATTACACTTTTGTCAGTTCGATTCCCACCGAGTAAACCTTGGACTCTTATTAGATTCGTTATTATACGCACGCCTCTGATCTCGCACTCTTAATATTTTTTTCCTTGACTGGTTCTTACCAGTGGACTCTTAACAGTGTCTATTATTTTTAATTAATAGTTTCTTTATCAGCTCAGTTCCGACTGAGTGAATCTGGGACTCTTATTACTTTCTTTGTTAGACTCTTATCAGTTCGATTCCCACTGGGTAAACCTTGGACTTTTATCAGATTCATTATTTAGACACATCCCTCTGATCTCGGACTCTTAATTCTTTCTGAACGCTTTGATTTCTTTTCCTTGACTCAGCTGACTCTTGTCAGTGTCTTTGGGTAGACTCTGTTTTCCTGTTATTTTTAATTAATAGTTTATCAGCTGCGTGAATCTTGGGCTCTTATTACTTTCTGTGTTAGACTCTTATCAATTTGAATCACACTGAGTGAACCTTGGACTCTTATTGGTGTCATTTTTAGACTCTTATCAATTCGGTCCCCACTGAATAAATCTTGAAAACAAGAACGAGTGTGGCTGGAGGAGGGGCTTTTGGTCTTAGAACTTTTCCTGTCGGTCTTAACTTCTTCATTTTAACGTCGTGAGTCTGACTCTTATCAATTTCATTAAGTAAACACTGGGCAGAGTTTAGTACTAACTTTAGCTAAAAAATAATCTAACTGGCGGGAAGTTCAAACGCTTTATGAACACCCACATGTGGTCCAGAAAATGTGACTGAGTTTTTTAAAGTCGTGACGAACATGTTTGCGATTGCGAGGGTGGTACATTCACAGATTTTCCTCTGTGTTTCAGTATATTGAGATCGGTGGACTTCTCGACGAACAATCCCGATAACAAATCTCTGGAGTTGTTGCTGGAGAGGTCCAAACAAGAAACGCCGAGAACGCCTCCCCAAGAAAACGAAGGTGAGCTCACTCGATTGAATCTCTTTTAGAACTCGCTCGTTTTTGTACCAATAAGTAAGGTTTTCGGCGCTCTTGAGTTTTTAACAATTAAAATAAATAATAGAACTTCGTCCGAATGTGAAAACGAAGGTGAGCTCACTCGATTTGATCTTTTTGAATTCGCTCGTTTTCGCGGCAAAAACTAAAACTTCTGGGTGCTTAAAAGTTTTTAACAATTGAAGTAAATACTTGAACTTCGTCCGAATGAGAAAACGAAGGTGAGCTCACTCGCTTTAACCCTTTTCTTTTTTAAAACGCGTTCGCTTTCATACCGAAAAGCAAAATTTCTCGATCTTAAGCAACGCTCAATTAAAATACATAATCGTGTCGTTTTTTTTTTAAGTACGTATTGTGGCATTTGCGTACGAAACATGGACATTAAGTCCGCGCGCGCTCGTTATTGCATTATGTTCGGGTGCCGTTTCGTCAACGAGACACATTTTCCCATAGTTTTGCAAGACGCTCGGCAATAAAACAATGGATCCAGTTTTCCTCGACAAGTTTCAGAAAGACGTGGCGAAATCCCGCAAATTCGAGTGTACACCGAACGCCGCGAGCCTTGCGAAATCTTTTTATTGTGATTTATGGCCTCGTTATTATTAATAAACACCGTAATTCTACGTGACTGCGTTTAAGGGGAAAAATCGGAGAGATAACGACGCGTTGACATCGAAATAGAACGCAAACACCATCTTATCGTCTTGTGACTTTTTCATTTTTATGGTAAGGCGAAAACAAACTTGGATCTCACAATCAGTGATGCTGAACAAAGAGTAAAGGTAAACACAATGAGATCGGCAAGAAAATAAACGCTATGAAAGTTTGGCCCAGACAAGTTATCCCTTAAGCGTAAGCAAGGATTCTCATCTTTCTCTCGGAGAGCAGAGGTCCTAATGTAGTACCCTGAGTGCAATCTTAATTTCTGTTTCTAATACATTTTAAAATTGGTGCGTTATCTATGGGTTCATCGACGAAACGTATTCATGACTTCCTCCTTCCTCGCCCGAACGAACTAATTCGTTACGAAAAACAGAACTAATTAAAAATATGGCTAATTCACGCGAGTTTTACGTCGGCTCGATTTTTTTTTCGGGCCGCGTCCGCGATAGCATCGCTTAGGCTTACTAAACAACAATGTAATATGCTAATCAGTCCGGCCATAAATTTAATAAATAATGCACAATAAAACTACGGACCGTGTTGAAAAACCCATTACGAAAATGCAAAATAAATAAGTACGCGCGTTCTCTGATTTATTTGTCGTGAATTTCCATTTTTTCTTTTCTTTTTTTGGGGGAGTACATAGATCATGTGATGCTGTGTCTTTTCTTCCCGTTGTGACGTCTGACTCTCCTTTCTTTCCAGGTCTAGAAATTCCGCCACCACCACCATCACAACCACCACAACCAGCACTACCCGCAGACATACCCACGAGTTCCCCGTGCAATCCTCTCCCGCCCCCTTTCCAAAACGTCGAAACTTTCGGCACCCTCTTAGGCGAAGAGATAGTCGCTAATTGGCGACGCAGCATCGAGCAAATGTCCCTGAACAACCGAATAATACCTTCCTCGCCCTCTGCAGATGGACTCGTGAACGCCCCCACGCCCGTGGCGGCCGATTCCACGGAGAAGAGCACCGCGTCCACCCCCCAACCAGCCGATTCAATCACCGGCCCCCAAGCCTCACCCATCCTAAACGGAAACCCCAAGAGCCCAGAGGATAACAACAACCACCACGTCAGCAACAACAACATACCTCTAGCGGCCACCATGTGCGCCGTCAATAACTTCTTGCGCAACGACGACCTCAAGAGCCCCTACCGCTTCGAGGAACACCGCACGTCGTTTCGCTTCGCCGAAGACCTGGGCATGCCACCCGGCTCGATGGTAGGCCGCCTTGGGGAGAGCCTCATACCAAAGGGAGACCCGATGGAAGCCAAGCTGCAGGAGATGCTGCGGTACAACATGGACAAGTACGCGACGCAAAACCTCGACACCCTCCACATCGCAAGGAAAGTCAGGGAGCTCCTGTCCATACACAACATAGGCCAAAGGTTGTTCGCCAAGTACATCCTGGGGTTATCTCAGGGTACAGTCTCCGAGTTGTTGTCCAAACCGAAACCCTGGGATAAACTCACCGAGAAAGGGAGGGACAGCTACAGGAAGATGCACGCGTGGGCCTGTGATGACGCAGCAGTTCTCCTCCTCAAATCACTCATACCAAAGAAAGGTGAGTTCACTTATTTCACCATATTGAATTCTACAGGGTGCTTCAGGATACACTAGTGAAACCTCTGAGGGTATTTTGTTATCATCTCGTCTCTGTTTCTCAAACGGCGAATGTCAAACTTTTCCTTTCACTCTTTCTGATGTGTTTTCTTTGAATCTTTTTTCTCATTTCAGTATTGGAACCTCTTGTAACACTTTACAAGTAATGACTCTTCTCAGCCCAAAAACGAAGACGCTACAGATTTCTTTCCGCTCTTCATTACCCTCTCGAAATTTTGATGGTGATCCTGAATCACCCTGTGTAAGAATATGTACATGTCGTCATAATTTGTTGTATTTAGAAAAAGTATGTGAGACGAAAGTCGTAAATGTTTTGTGTTCTGCGTCTTAAACACTAAATGGAAGTTGAATGGAAATGTTTTCCTCGTTTTTGTCGCTTCCTGTCAATGTCAAAACAAAAATTACAACGTCGCTTTGAGTTTGTTTTACACCAGCCGTTCCTAAACATTTTATTTACAATCCCCCCGGCTTAGAAACGGATTTGCTGCAGAACTTGTTTGCTCTCCAACTATTGTGGAATGATTCCCCGAGGTATTGCTAGTGAATCGCGAATCACCCTGTATAAAAAGTATTTGTCAATAAACCAGTAATCCTTTTTGATGATGTTCTATGTCTTGAACAACAAGCAGAGGTCGAATGGAAATGTTTTTCCTCTAAACTTGGCTAAAATCTTTTGAATTTAAATTTAATTAGGCTCAGTTAATTTCTGAGTTGGTCAGCAAGCTCAATTAACTCAACTTCCCCATTGCTTGAAACTTGGCTAAATCCTTTGGAACAGTTTGAGTTTCATCCAAATCTTCTGAGCTTGCGGAACTTGTGCACTTCGGCTAAAGGTTCAGCTTAACTGAGCTCAGTAAAACTTCTGGGCTTCTTAACTACTTTACTGCCTCGACCTTTAACTTTAAAGTTGCATTAAACCCAGTGGAGCTTCTCAGCTTCTTCACTGCTTCTAAACTTAGAACTTGACTAAAACATTTTGGAATTTGAATGTAATTGAGCTCAGAACTCCGCTTTTAAGTTTACTAACAACTTTACAGTCTTGACACTTGGCTAAAACTTTTGGAATTTAAATTCAATTGGGCTCAGTTAATTTCTGAGTTGGGCAGCAAACTCAATTCAATTTCCTCATTGCTTGAAACTTGGCTAAATCCTTTGGAACGGTTTGAGTTCATCCAGATCTTCTGAGCTTGCGGAACTTGTGCACTTCGGCTAAAGTTTCAGCTTAACTGAGCTCAGTAAAGCTTGTGGGCTTGTTAACTACTTTACTGCCTCGACCTTTATAGTTGCATTAAACCCAATGGAGCTTCTCAGCTTCTTCACTGCTTCTAAACTCAGAACTTGGCTAAAACATTTTGGAATTTGAATGTAATTGAGCTCAGAACTCAACAACTTTACAGTCTTGACACTTGGGTAAAACTTTTGGAATTTAAATTCAATTTGGCTCAGTTAATTTCTGAGTTGGGCAGCAAACTCAATTCAACTTCCTCATTGCTTGGCTAAATCCTTTGGAATGGTTTGAGTTTAATCCAGATCTGCTGAGCTTGCGAAACTTGCGCACTTCGGCTTAAGATTTTACTTTAATTGAGCTCAGTGAAGCTTCTGAGCTTGTTAACCACTTTACTGCGTCGAAACTGGGCTAGTTTCTTTAGCATTTGAGTTGCATTAAACCTAATAAAGCTTCTCAACTTATTCACTGCTTCTAAACTTAGAACTTGGCTAGAATTTGTAATTTGAACTTAAATGAACTCAGAACTCAGCTCTTAAGCTTATTAACTAACTAGTTTATAGTCTTGACACTTGACTATAACTTTTGTAATTTAAATTTAATTAGTCTCAGTTAATTTCTGAGTTGGTCAGCAAACTCAATTCAACTTCCTCATTGCTTGAAACTTGGCTAAACCCTTTGGAACGGTTTGGGTTTAATCTTAATCACTTCGGCTTAAAGTTTCACTTTAATTGGGATCAGTAAAACTTCTGAGCTCGTTAACTACTTTACTGCCTCGGAACTGAGCTACGTTCTTTAGAATTTGAGTTGCATTAAGCCCAATAAAGACTCTCAGCTTCTTCACAGCTTCTAAACTTAAAGCTTGGCTAAAATATTTTGGAATTTGAATCTAATTGGCGTTATGACGTTACCTGTCAATGTGAAAATGAAAATTACAATGTCATTGTGAGATTGTAATACATTAACCATTTCTAAACGTTTTATCTACAAACGAATATGCCGCAGTACTTCCTTGTTCTCCATCTACTCTGAAATAATATCTGGTAAATCGCGAATCACCCTGTATAAGAAAGCATACATATAAAATACAAATTTGTTATATTTATACAAAGTGGACGATAAGAAATCACTGAACCTTCATGATGATGTTTTAATGTCTTGAATGGTTAGCAGAGGTCGAATGGAAACGGTTTTCTTTAGCGTTTTGACGTTTCCTGTCAATGTCAAAATACAAATTACAATGCCATTGTGAAATCATCAACCATTTCAGAACGTTTTATTCTCAAACGAATATGCTGCAGTACTTCCTCGTTCTCCATCTACTCTCCTCTCGATTTCCGTGGGTTACATTCTTTTGATTTTGATATCAGTGTTTTCCGGGTTTACGATCGAAATAATCTCTGGTAAATCGCGAATCACCCTGTATAAGAAAGCATACATATAAGTTACAAATTTGTTGTATTTGTGGACGATAAGAAATCAGTGAACCTTCATGATGATGTTTTAACGTTTTGAACGGTAAGCAGAGGTCGAATGGAAACGATTTTCTTTGGCGTTTCGACGTTTCCCGTCAATGTCAAAATAAAAATTACAATGTCGTTGTGCGATTATAATACAATAGACGTTTTATTTACAATCTCCGGCTTGGCACTTCCTTGTTCTCTTGGAGTTATACCCTTAAGTTTTACTAGTAAATCGCGTATCACCCTGTATAAAAACGTATATGTATATGTATAATCAGAATATATTGTACCTATATAAAGTGAACGATAAGAAACTAGAGAACCTTTATGATTATGTTTTATGCCTTGAATGGTAACCAGAAGTAGAATGCATTGCGTTTTGTTGCTTCCTGTGAAAACAAAAATTACAGCGTCGTTTTGTGACGGTAAAAACAATAGAATCACAAACACACACAATTAATAGAAAACGTCCCGCTCTCGCTCGCTCGCTCGTTCGCTCGCAATATAACAATTTCTTCTAGTTTAGCCATTAAAAATAAATTATGATTGTTCGAGGCAGAACGTAACGGTATAGACCGTGTGACGATTTTCTTCGGGGACAAGTTAATATCAGCTCTCCGGATCTAAGATCCGCATTTATATAATAATCAAGTCGAACAGACAGTCGTATAAATAGTAATTACTCTTTTGATGCTGCTGCTGCTGCTCTGCTACTTGTTTGTTTGTCATGGGAATATGAACTTGCCGACGACAGCCGGTAAAAGTTGTGCCACATTAACGTATGTAGTAGCAGTAGTAGCGTGCAAGTGCAACGGCAATCGAACATTAAATTGACTTCGCAGAACATCACATACAGCGCAGAGTCGCTAATATAATTAAAACATGATTTGCATTTGTACTTTCTTAAATATGCATGCCGTGGTGGAGTTACACGACACGACTTCCACCACATTAATTTTCCACCGCGGTTTCGATTGTATTTTAACAAAACCGTTTCTTCGTGTATTTTCCAGCACGGTTTCGTTTGTATTTTAACTAAATTTTAATCGGGCTCCTTACTTAGGTGACGCAATTTTCAACGATTGTTCGATTTGTTAACGGCGATTTTTCTCACGCACACAAACGGACAATTAATTTCCGAAGCGATTCGCACGTTCTTATAAATAATCAAGGTTCCTCCGGCCATTAAAATTCCACACAATGGCTGATGCAAAAAGAATAAAATAATCAGAGTTGACGTTGCGATAGCCAATTTTATAAGGCCGACTTTCTAAACGCGCTCTTTTCAGGATTTAATGCACTCCTCTGTTCCCGGCGATTAATTATCGAGTCGCAGTTGCTTGAAAGATGACATAAAACAATTGCGAAACGCGCGCAATTAATCAAATAATAGCAGGAAATCGGTAAGCCACAGCTGATTGTAATTTTTTTTTTGTTGCTGCTTGATACACATTCGATGTAGAAGGTTAATGTTGCTTGTAAAAAGATAATTTAATTCATTTAATTTTTTTTAATACGCTGACGCAAAAGTTCACAAATTACCCTCGTATATAGCGCGCCTGCTTTGTGTAATTTCAATTCTAGAAAAAACAATGTCCAGCAACGTACGATTAAATTTATAGCGCCCGCAGCAAAAGAACTACTACAGTATTTACAGAAAGTTTATTACCAAAGATTTATTAATCTTTTTGTATAGAGACGTTGCCCGTCCGGCAGTGGCGGCGGCGGCGGCGGCGGCGGTCGTCGCCTCCTTTTTTTTTTTTTTCGAGGGGGTCCGCCGCCGATAGAGGTAAATTATACGTGTGCACTTCCGCGGCCGACCTTTTGTTCCAGAGAATCCGAACGCGTCCACGTCTCTTGACGCGATAATAAAGATAAAATATTGCGCGGCTAACTTTTGTCTTTTTCAAGAACGACGCCGGAGCCCGCTCTATAAATAAACATATCGCGCCAATTACCATCGGCGATAATGTTGATGATGATGATGACCACGACGGCGATTAGTGATGAAATACAAATTCCGAAAATTAATTTCATAGATTGAATGGGCGGAAGTGAATCATGATGTGTGTGTTCGGGCGAATTTTAAAATTGCTCCTTAACACGAAAACTATCGCCCCGCGCTCAGAAAAATTCACTAAACTTGTTATGTAATTGCCTGCATGCATTATTTATTATCATAGGAATGACAGACAGTGTCGGCGAATTAATTTGACACATCCGTTAAAAAAATGCATTTTGATTCAATATTTAAACAATTGCGCAGCTGAGTCTATTAGAAAGTTAATTGGGTCACACCGTTGGGCGCCAACTACACACTTTGGGCGCCAACTACACACGTCGGGCGTCAATTACAGAAGTGGATTCGATCCTTAATACATATGAGACCAAAGTAGAAAGGGGAACTTCCATATTTTAAAGTGTAGGGGATTTCTTGGGACGCTCCACATTGGACGCCAATTATAATCACACCTTAGTACACGTGATTCCCACGTAGGAAATGAAACTTTCACGTTTTAGAATGTAGGGGATTCCTTGGGACGCTCCATTGGGCGACAATTATAGGCGTGAGATCAATCCCGTCTTTGTAGAAATGTTCTAGAATATACTGGCTATGTCGATCTGGGTTTCCTGCGTCCATCTAGACCTATGAGGCGAACATCAATGGAACAACAGCTATAGACACAATTCACAAGTATTTTCGTAGCGGCCATTGAAATATGTTGATCTGATGGTACGGCTTCGTCCTCAAAATTCCGTAAGAAGTAACGTAGAGGTTTGAAGTATCGAAAAAATATGATGGCATGACATGTACCGATCTACCAATATTGTCACAAGCAGTTATCTAGAAACTGCTACGTACTATTTGGAATCTACTGCTTTTCAGTAACTCCTGTGGTCCAAGATAGACGAACATTTTTGGAATGGAGACCACCAGAAATGGAAATGGAATGGCTAGACAAGGAAGACAGAATTGTGCTTAGAAACCAACTGTCTCTAATCCCATTGGTCAACCAAGTTTTGAAATCAGAGATACTAGATTAACCGATCTTAAGAGACGACAAAACAACTTACACACACTAATCCTAACATACTTGATCACAGAAGAATTGCGCGCATACTTGGCTTCTTCTTTCTTCTTGTTTGTCAGCATTAACATCTTCGTTATGAGGGAATCTCTACATCGGGTCCTTGATATTCCTGCTCGTCTTCTTCCGACCCGTTTATTTCTTTCATTAAAGTCGAACTTTTCTGGAATGAAAACCACAAAATGGGATAGGATATGGATAAGATTTTTCTTGGAAAACTTTAGTCCCACTGATCAACCAAGTCTTGAAGTCAACGGCACGTGATTAATCAATCTTAAGAAATAATCTAAGAAGACGACAAAAGAACTTACAATACTAATCCTAACGTATTTGATCAAAGAACAATGGATGTGTAGTAATTACTGCGCATAGTTGGCCTCTTCTTCTTCTTCCTTCCCTTGTTTGTCAGCACCTTTGATCTTCCTGGTCGTTTTCTTCCGACCCCTTTATTGTCTTTCTTTCAAGAAAGTCGAACTTTTTTGGAATAAAAACCACAAACTGGAATGAGATAAGGAAGGCAACTGTCTCTATCCCATCTGTCAATCAAGAACTCATGAGCCTTTTAGAAAAACGACAAAACAAGTTAGACACGACCGTTCCTAACGTAGTTGATCAAAGACCAATAAATGCGAAGTAATTACCGACTTTTTCTTCTTCTTCGTCTTCTTTCTCATTTGTAAGCTTTAAGTTGTTTATTACAAAGGAAGTAATGGGCCTGACCCTGATCATCCTGTTCACCTTCTTCTGACCGATTTACAGGGCTCTTTCGTTTTTTCTATGATTGTTCCATTCCCGTCATGGTAAAAGTGCCCTTTCTACTTCAGGTATTTCCTTCTCTTCTTTTACTGTTTTGTTTACTCGTAATACTCGCATTTCAAAGACCTCTCTTGACTTAGGGGGTCATTCTAATCGGGGTTGCAAGTTACAACTTGGTATGATCCTACTTCCGAACATATCGAGACTTCACAACGTTGTAACCTGTTACCACCGAACATTGCCGAGATTACAGCTTCTTACTAGTTGCTATGGAAGTATGTACCACCGTTGCTAGGTTGCAAATCCGATTAGAATGACCCCCTTAGGCGACAATCGGCGTAAGTTCAACCCGCTGCGTGTCCGACATCTAGGGAAAAACAAATTTGATTTAGTAGTCAATTTCTATATTGGCTTTTATGGCATGGCAATAATCGTCTCAGCTGCTATGGCTTCCTAGGCAATAAAAACTAATTTAGAAATGAATAACTGTAGCCCTTGTAGCTACAGAAAGTTACAGCCTTGGCTTAGTGGTGCCTGGTCTGATAGTCTGGAGGTCCTAGGTTCGATCCCCACATAAAAAGCAATAAGAATAAAAAAAGAAACACGAACATACATAGGTCCAATTATTTCCAGGGCAACAATAATTATAAATTGGCCTTCCTCCGGGTAAACCCCCAAAAGATGGCAGATGCCGAAACGTCGGATTGCATTAATCCCAGAATAGCTCAAATAACAACTCCAATATTAATGGCTCCAATCAATAGAAATGGTGATGATAACTAGAAAGCGGCCAGTTTTAGGTTTTTCATATTAGAAGTAACTAGTTTGCCTTCAATAAGTAATTTACAAGGTGTTGATTGGGTGTGGATAAATAAAAATAAAAGAAATGTAGAAGAATCCGTAAAAATAATTTTGATTCAATGATTACGGTTGAGCGAATGATCTTATGTAAAACCAACTATTGGTATGACGTTTAAAATACACTCAATTAGAGTCAGCATAAGTCCAAATCCGTATTATTGGCTTATATTTTCATTTGTTTATTATTTAAAGGAGGAGACGAGAGCATGTTGATTATAAATATCAAGAGCATCCGAATTCAGCTTTCATAAGTCCAAATTTCAGTAAGTTCGAAGTAAGATCTGAGGACGCAATATGACAATTTAGAAAAAAAACTTAATCCAAATCCATTTCTTAAAAACATTTACAATTTTGATCGAGAAGTAACGTCTGTTACGTCCAAATTTGAGGTGTTTCGATATGATTTCTCACATTTTCATGGACTACAAAAGCAACGTTTACCAAGGGTGAAAGTTAATACCAAAGTCTCCATAAGTCCAAAGTCGTTCAAATTCATTCGCCATGCCTACGATTATTACGTTAAGAAAAACGTCTGAGTCGAGTTTCCATAAGTCCAAATTCGAACAAATTCGTTTCTTATCAAAAGAAAGTCCAAATTTTGTAAATTTTAGTTATCCAAAAATAATTAATGCAATGTTGTACCCCAAACGACGATATTTCCATGGCGAACAAATAGTGTATTATAAAGTTTTATAACCGATTCACCAAGGCCCTTGTCGATGTTTACATGACGTAAGGCGTTTATACAATTTATGATATATCGGGACAAAACCTCCATCCTTCAGATCGCCGAGTGGCCTTGCTCTTGCAGGATTCAATAATTAGTTAAAAATGTACCTAGCGTAATTTAAACTGAAGCTTACATTAGGAAGTTTATTTAAATTTAGTTTAAGGTCCCGCCAATCTTACAATAGTTCAGTTTCTGGTCAGTATTTTTTTTTTGTCCATTCAAGAGTCTCCCTGTACGAGTATGTACAAGGGCAGTTCAAGAATTTTAAACGCGCAGGAATTTTTTTTTAGCGGTGATTAATCTTTAAGTATCTAATCTCGACGGAAACAAATTTCGAACTGACACGGACATTTACTACAGTTTCAGTTTTTTTTTTTTTTTTAATTCGCACGTAATATTTTAATTTATGAAGACCGCACATGAAATCAGATACTGTACGAAGGTAGCAAAATAAATAGAACTCTGGGGCGGTCAAGGAGGGCGGGTGGTAGAAATATCGAATTGTTCGCGCCGGCATTATTCAGAGTTTTAAAAATAAAACCGTGAAACGATCTATCCGTCAATTTTTCAACGGAACACGACACGGCGAAAGAAGCCGGGCGGCGAAACGAGACCAAGATATATAAAATTCGCGTGTTAAGTGTTGCATGTGTAAAAAGACCGTAAAACTTTTTTATAATTCCAGGCCGGCGATAGAAATCGAATTTTCTTGTGTTCGGCCCGCAGGGTTTACGATATCCGCGCTGCTACACGCTTTTTCGTGCGACTAGGGCCTTTATTAACAACTTTATTAATATTGCCCATCATTACCGGGGGTACATCGATTATACTAGTTCAATCGATAATTAAAACGAATTTGTTTCACGTGCACGTCGTAATTAAACTACCTTGCCCCCCTTGTACCGATGCGATGCTTAAATACTATCGTGACACAGTTCTTCCTTCCACATTTACATTTATTTTCAAAGTACGAAAACTTTTTGTATTCAAATTAAAAAATTGCATATTAACATCCCTTCAAGTTCTAAGTTGAATTCGATTCGGCAATCAACTAACAAAATGTTGAAACCGTCTTGAAAGGAGTTTTTTTTTTCTTGTCGCGGGGAGTTTCCTTCGCGCGAGACTTAAATTAATCTTCTAAATTTATACAAAGTATTCCCACTTCGAACACAATGCGACATCTCATTGTTTTTGGCTATTATTCAATAAAACCGGCGGCCGACGGTGCGACGCTCGCACGTCGTCGTGCAGCGCACCGCAGGACGAAAAAGGACGAAACGTCGCCGCGTGCGCCCCAAAGCGGAAGGAGAGCGCGCCGAACGTTGTACTTACAATGCAGATACAAGGCTTTGTCTCGCGGCTTTGTGCGAAATAATTTGTTTTATTAATTATACTTTTCAATAAATATTCGACCGATACAGAGGGACAGCGCGCCCCACGGTTTTTTCTTTCGCGGACGCTTCTTTGTGCGACGCGCTGTCTCTTTGTGAAAAACGCACAAGTGCTCTCGACTGTGTCCGAAATTACTCGATGCCCGAAAGGACAATTGTGCATCTTTGTTAATAAACGAGTGCGCCCCTTTTTGCGCGCCCTCAACCGTTTACATAAATTGTTTGTTTAGATTAGATAAACAATAACTAGGTCATAATTTGAAGAACCGTCTCGTTGGTCCTTACAGACACTTTTTCCTCAGGCAAAGACACTGGCATTCCGACGTTCGGCCGTCCGGAGAACGAGTTCGCCGACGATCGCATCGTTCACATCCTGAACGAGGCGTCGCAAATGCAGATGAAGAATCAAATGGAAGACAGCCACAGCAACGACGACTCCAAATCGCCCCACGGCCAGTGCCCCAGCCCCTTCTCCAAAGACTCATCGCAGAACCGGAAGCTAAAGAAGTACGAGAACGACGACATTCCCCAAGAAAAAGTCGTGCGGATATACCAGGAAGAGCTGGCCAAGATCATGGGGAGAAGGATGGACGACATGCGCAATCCCAGAGAACCATTTCCTAGGTAACCCCCGCATGAAAATAAGACACGGCTGCGCTAAACTAATCCGTAGTATGTTTTTTCCGCAAATTTTCAGCGGCGCCCCAATGGATCGGACGCAAGAGGAGATACGCATGGCCCTGGATGCGTACCATCGCGAGCTAGCCAAATTGAACCAATGCCAAAATCCGGGACAACTTCCCAACTTGGGTCTACTCGCCCTCCAACAGCACGCCATGGCTCAACATCAAAATCCTTCCATGAACGGCGGCGCCCAAGACTTATCCCTCCCCAAAGAAAAAAGCAAAATGGTGAACGGCACGGATGAAAAAGAGAAGGACTGCGACGAAGCCGCAAGACATTCCGGAAGCGCTTTCAGCCTAGTGCGGCCTAAGATAGAACCGGGCACGACGCCCCAAACCACCAGCTCAACAGCTTCCAGTCCGTTAGGGAACTCAATTCTTCCACCTGCGATGACGCCCACTGATGACTTTTCTAGCTCAGCGGCCGCCAGTCCTCTGCAACGAATGGCTTCCATTACCAACTCATTAATTTCACAACCCCCAAGTCAACCACATCACACCACGTCGCAAAGACCTCTGAAGGCGGTGCTTCCCCCGATCACCCAACAACAGTTCGACATGTACAACAACCTCAACACGGAAGACATCGTGAAGAAAGTCAAAGAACAATTGAGCCAGTATTCCATAAGCCAAAGACTGTTCGGTGAGTCAGTTCTGGGACTCTCACAGGGTTCCGTCAGTGATTTACTAGCCAGGCCGAAACCGTGGCACATGCTAACGCAGAAAGGGCGCGAGCCCTTCATCCGGATGAAAATGTTTTTGGAAGACGACAACGCAGTCCATAAATTAGTGGCGAGCCAATACAAGATCGCCCCGGAGAAGCTCATGAGGACGGGCGGCTACGGTGGATGTGAGTATTCACCGGGCATTCACCGGATCATAAAAAATTTTTCTCGCCGCAAAGTTTTTGATGATCCGACCCCCCCTGATCGCCACCACCCCGACTCAACCAACCTTGATTTAGATGCGCACTTCTTTCCAGCGTGCACGTCCATCAGCAAGCCGATGCCGCCCACGCCGAAGATGTTGAGCGAGGCCGCCGGTTTACTCAACAAAATGCAGGAGTCTCAGAGCTTGCTTCCGCCCTCGCTGCAGATGGCGCCGCATCACAATCAAAACAATCCACAACCGCCGCCGCCTCCGATGCTGCTCACGCCGCCGGGGGTGCCCCAACATCACGCCATCAACATGCAAAACCCGGATCACATGAAGAAGGCGACGAATCACAGCCCGCACGGGATTCCCCAGTCGCCCATGTCACAGAGCTCACTCAGGAGCCTGCACCAACATATCTCACCCAGCGTTTACGAAATGGCCGCCCTCACTCAAGACTTGGATACGCAAATCATCACCACGAAGATCAAGGAAGCTTTGCTTGCCAATAATATTGGGCAGAAGGTAAGCAATCCGGGGCGACCACTTCAAATGTCTCCCAATTTTATTAAGGGGGCTCACAACGACGTATTCGTCAAATAAGTTAAAGACTTCAATCGCCCTTTTAATTTTTCTTCTGTATTTGTTCAAATATTTTGATCTCCTCGGTATATGACAAGAGGCATTCAAATTTTAATAAGTGTATTTTGAGTTTGAGAAGTAGCAGGAGCTTTCGCATATGTGTCCAACTTTCTGCCGGTCACTGTATCATCGCCCGCCCCTCCTAAACGTCCCTAAATACAATATGTCGCATTTATGTTATCTTTTTGTTTCTAGATATTTGGCGAAGCTGTCCTTGGTCTTTCGCAAGGCTCCGTAAGTGAATTACTCTCGAAGCCAAAACCTTGGCACATGTTGAGCATCAAGGGGCGCGAGCCCTTCATTCGCATGCAACTGTGGCTGAACGACGCCCACAACGTCGATCGGTTGCAGGCCTTAAAAAACGAGCGCCGCGAGGCCAACAAACGACGCCGTTCGTCCGGACCTGGGGCCCACGATAACAGTTCCGACACTTCCTCGAACGACACGTCCGAATTCTACCATTCAAACTCGCCAGGGCCGGGGCCTCCGTCTGCTAAGAAGCAGCGCGTACTGTTCAGCGAAGAACAGAAGGAAGCCCTGCGATTGGCGTTTGCCTTAGATCCGTACCCCAACGTGGCGACCATCGAGTTCCTGGCCGGTGAACTGGGGTTGTCGAGCAGGACCATCACGAACTGGTTCCACAACCATCGGATGCGCCTTAAACAGCAAGTACCGCACGGAATGGCGACCGACATTCCACCGAGAGACCAAAGCGGAAACCAACCCCCTTTCGACCCCGTTCAATTCAGACTGCTACTAAACCAAAGACTTTTAGAATTATCGAAGGAGCGGATGGGTTTGAGCACCGTCCCGTTGGCGTACCAGCCTTACATAGCGACGAATTCGAATTTGGCCGCCATCTTCAGCAGGGGTTTACTCCCAGCCGGCGACATGGACTTGTCGGCCTTGAACAACGCCGTCAAGGAACAAATGAGCGGGTTGGACCTGTCGATGACCTCGCTGAAGCGCGAGCCGGGGGATTACGACGATGAAGATGACGTCGAAAGCAACGTGGGCTCCGAGGACTCGAATATGTCGGGGAGTTTACACGGGGAAGTAAAAATAGAACCTAAGGAAACCCCCGTGACGAGCCAGGGGCGATCGTCGAGGAGAAAACCGGCGGCGCCCCAGTGGGTCAACCCGGAATGGCAAGACGAGAAAGAGAAGCAACAAACCGGGGATGAAGTCATCATCAACGGGGTTTGCGTCATGCAAACGGAAGATTACGGCCGAAGAAACTCGGAGGAGACCGTCAGGGTCGAACCAACGCCTGTGATGGACCGTTTCGAGGACGACCAAAGCGACGCTTCTTCGGTGAGCCACGATAACGAAGGCAACGCCGCGGAAAGACACGAAGCGAAAGAAGAGGAAAGACCGAGCGAAGAAAACGCAAGCGATGAGAAACAAATGAAGCAAGAAAACGAAGACGAGAGATGGGACTATTAAGTGTTTTTGTATAATAGTTTTAGTGGCACAGAAAGAGTGTGGACCCCTGGGACTTCGTGTAGCCGAAGCGGGTTGACTTAAAACAAAAAAAAAATTCTTATCGTGCAATCATCGAAATAAACGAAAATTACCCCAGTTATTTATTGTGATTAGTATAAAAACTTATTTTCTTTTTTTCTTTTTTTAATTTGTTGAATCTTGCCAGCGGGCTCACTTGTTCTGTTTTTCTATAATTACATAGTTTTTATGTAGTTTTTATCGATAAGACTGTTACCTATTAAATTAGCCAAAAATAATCAAAGAAGGCTATTGCTAAGCAAATGTTTTGAACATTGTGATATTGCTTAATCTGTTAGTTCTTTCTCCCCCCTCTTTTTTTCCTCCCTCTCCTCGCCCCTTCATTTTTAAACGAAACGTGCTTTACGTGTACGTGATGATCATGAAAAAAAAAAGGCCAAATTTTTTTCGTTTCGCAATTAATCGTTGGGTGTCTCGTCTCAACTTGGCTTCTTCTCTAGTCCTTTCTCTTATTTACTGAAAACGCAATCGCTGTCCGCCCCCCCACCCCCCCGTCTTTTTTTTAAATTTCGTTTTCAGTCGTGGCCAGTAACACGCGGTTTTTTTTTGTGTTGAAGGAAATCAGATCTCAGTGTTCTCATTTTTTTTGCGCGTGGTTTTCAAACGGGGCGCACTCGGCTTTATTGTACTCAGGGAATTTTTACTCGCACGTGACCCTCCCCCCAACCCGCCGTGTGTGACCGGCCCAAGAAAGTGACTGACGGATCTAAAACGGAGAGAAGGAAAAAGCCGAGTCCGCAACGTTCGAAAAACCGTTCGCCCCCCCGATTCCCTTACGATTTTTTTTTATAATACTAAGCTTTAAATGAGTTTTCAGGAATAGTATAATAAGAACTTGAAAGAAGCATATCGTAAACTTGTAAATATTGAATAAAACGAAGATACAAATTCCATTTTTTCGTTCGCGTTTGTTTCACAAATACTGTCCGATAGATATATATTAAAAAAAAGTATATAATAAAAGTATAAATTTAAAAAAAAGCGACGACAAAATATAGCACGCGAAAAATCTATTATAATTTTCAAAAAAGAAAAGAAACAGTTGAATTATAAATTCGAAAACGGAAAACATAGTGCAATATTTTAGCGTTCTCCGAAAAAATGATGTATATTTTGGCAAAAACTATAAGTACATGTAATTTCTTCCAAATATTTCAATGTAACACATTGTAAAAATTAAAAAAAAAGAATTGAACGTAAAATATACGTAAGCGTCTCCCGCGGAGAGCCGGGAGATCCATTAGCAAAATATGTATCATAAAAGTGCACATTTTTAAATAATACAACATAGAATAGGATAGTTTTTTTTTCCTGCTGTAGAAACAAAGATATTTAAAAACGTTTCTTATTTTCATTCTTTTTTCTATATTTTTTAATTGACGCTCGCGAACCTCGCCCGCACTGCGCCGGCGACCACGATACGTAAAAATAAATGGCATTCAAATTTATATTGTTCCGGACCTGCGGCGGTGCAGGCCCGAGGTTCGACACCATCTTTTTTATTGTATTTATACATAGTATTTCGAATTCTTGCTTAGAGCATAGATTTGTTCATTTTTATTGTAAATATTTATATCATATCATTATCTCCTTTTGAAGTTTCTAAATTAAAATTCTCTGTATTTAAAACGTATGACTTTCATTCTATGAACACTCCCCCAAACGTTACGATCGTACCAAAAATTAATGTGTGCTGGGCCCACGGTGAATAGAATACTAACGGTGGCAGCATTCAAAAGAGATAGCGAGTCGTTACGTCATCGCATACCCGCTTCTCCCTCTAATACAACTGTCAACCGTGACAGTTAATATTGGTTAATAATTGTGTAAAAGGAGGAGCGGGTATGCAGTGACATAACGGTTCGCTATCTCGCTTGCCGAAATGCTATTCAATCCACCGTGTGCTGGGCCCAGACTATTTCCACTGCTTCTCGTAAGTACATGGCACATTAAACAATTTAGAAGAAAAATGACTTTGTCACTTTGACTTAATCGCCCAAACAAGCGCAAACTCACTCAATTACTTAAAAACAATTAAATGTGGAAATAATTTCATATTATTATTCCCAGTGAGTGAACTGTCAGCGTGACATTTTTAAATTCATGACAAGTTTTATTACGTCAGCACAGTATAAGTAGAGACACTTAAACGTCAATGTCAAAGAAAACGCCATTCTGTTTGATCCCCTTATGCAAATGTAATGTAATTTGCAAGTCAGTAGGTATCAAACAAAATAGCAGCTGTGACAGTTATACTCAAGTATCCCTACTGTGTAGATTCGCATACTGTGACGTCAGCAATAAATCGTTGCAATAAATCATAATATCATGCCCATGCGTTCAAAAACTCCAACGTTTGGAGTTGGCGTTAGTTCGACAAACGCATGTCGGTATTACTTCACTTAAATTACTTGACGTTTTAATGTAACTAAAGACATACCGTGTTTCTTGCTGTCTCAAGTCATGGCCAACCCTAAATGTGGGAGTTTTTCGACGCATGATATTATCTCCTTTTGGAGCTTAAAATTCTCTGTATTTAAAATCGTGAAGTCACCCTCAATAGTCACGATCAGGTTTAGGCCAACTCAGTGCCCTTGGCGTGCCAAAATTAATATGTACTGGGCCCAATCTATTTTCAACGCTACTCACAAGTACGCAATTTGGAGGTAAAATGACTTCATCACTTTGAGTTAGTCGCCCAAATAAACACCAATTTACTTGATTCATTTAAAAAAAAAAATTATTTGGAAGTAGTTTCAAATTATTATTTTCAGTGAGTGAACTGTCCATGTGACATTTTTCAATTCATGACAGTTTTCATTATGTCACATTTTATTGAAGGTCAACTTTGACACTTTTTGCTTGGTGAAATTAAAGTTACTTGCAAGTTGAAGTTATAGTCAAACGTGTGCTGGGCCCAGGCACTCGCTCGCAACCCACAAATGTTTAGAAAAATTTTATTGTCCGCTACTGTACATACATGAACAATCAATTTATATAATTGAGGATTTCTATTTATTTTGCGTTTTTCTGTGAGTAACAAGTGAGTGCAAATGACTGCACATATTTTAGTGGACTTGTAAGCTTCCTTTCCGAGTTAAATTACGGACAAAAATCCCCAGAGTTTTAGTACCAACTGAAACACACTTTTTTGATCACGCTATACATTCCATGAAATCTACTAGTTTGTTAAATGGATCTTTTTACGCACGTCATTGATTTTTTCCGTATGAAACACTTCAATACTTTCAAAGTAAGTAATAAATCGTAAGTTTTACTTTACAAACATTCGTATAAAGACGTGCCTTTTTCAATTCTAACGAGTAACGTAGCTAGATACAATAGTTACACATAAAAATTGGTTTTAATAGTGCCGTTTGTCAATGACGTGCGTAAAAAGATCCATTTAACAAACAGTACAAATACAGTTCGAAAGGCCTCACTGAGAGACGTGTTGAAATTATTAAAAGAATCAAAGACAAATAAAGTATGGCATCAGTATCAAGAGCTCTTAATAGGGGGCAGCAGTGAAAACGACAGCTTCCTATATCCTCATTTTTTATCACACTATACAATCCATAAAGTATAGGAAATGCAGATCTTTTTTTAATTGCTTTATACATCAAATTATGAAAGGATTGAGAAGTTTCCATTAGTATTCGAAATGCCTCAATCGAAAGTCGTGTTAGAAGATTCGAGGTAATGTTTTTCCCCCTTGCAAATAAACTATTACGTCTTGCGATTGCAGAAAACAATTTAAAAAAAAATAATAATTTGGAAGTAATTTCAAATTGTTATTCCCAGTGAGTGAACTGTCGGTGTGACATTTTTCAATTCGTGACAGTTTTTATTATGTCACATTTCACTGAAGGTCGACCTTGACATTTTCTGCTTGATGAAGTTAAAGTCGAAAGTATTGTCAAACGTGTACTGGGCTTAGGCACTCGCTCGCAAACCCCCTTCACCGTCTTTTTTTTTCTAATTACGTGATTACCTACAACGCTATAACACGCCACTGATCGTCATGATATGTACATTAGGCCGGTGGACTTTAAACAATGTTTAGTGAAATTTCGGGCAATCTCTTTAAGGCACGGGAGTTCTGCGAGTCAAAATTAAAATTTATTTTCGTTTTCCCGATTTGTAAATTGCTCACAATATGGATTGATACGTTGTCAATCATTCATTTTTTTTTTCTAAGTATGGTGGGAGTTATGATCTTAAGGGTTTCAATTCAAGAGTTTCGCAAATCAACAAAGTCTGACGACCACTACTTTAAGCCAATTTGGAAACCGGGGGGCGCTTTACAAATACCAAGTTTTTTCTCAAAAAAATGAACCTGATGAAACCAAAAGTTTGTTGCTAGAAGCTAGAAACAATAACCAAACGTGTTCTGGGCCCAGGTGTCCAAATTCAAATTCCCTTCACTGCTCTGCAATTGCTCATCGCGAAGCGTTAGGGTAACGCAACGGCAATTTGGATTCAAAATGGTGGTACTTTCATGTCATTTATTTTATTACTTCAAGCAAACGTGTGATTTATTGAAAAAAATAAGAGTTGATTTCAAATTATTCCGAAGTCAACGTGAAAGGGTTTTTATTTAAACAAAGAGAAACGATTTATTAAATTTAACAGTTACCTGTGAAGTTAAACCTCATTTAACTGTCAATTTTCCTAGTTACCGTTTAGTGCAAAAGAACACAAGAGTTTGAACAAAATGAAAATGACGAAGAAAAAAACGAATAAAAATGGCAGCAACTCATCGTATCTTATAAATATCTTATGCATTCAAATAAATTCCTAATAATTAAAGTAGCCCATGATTTCAATGTTTCCTCTCCTAAAAGTTTGTAGCCACTGACAGCTGTCCAATTATTTAAATTAAGCAAATTTCAAGTCGTATCACTTTGTATTCTCAATTTCTAAAATGCTAGCATTACAACACAAAATTTACTTTATAAATTTTTTATGTGATGTGATCAGATAATATGACACTGACAGTTAGAGTGACAACAGTATAAGAATCTACACATTAGCGTCACTCGAGTATAAAGCTGGATTTACATGGAGCGTTGAACGCGTTAAAACGCCGAGCGTACTGAACTCCCATTGGTTAGTGCTCGTTACGTAAAGAGCAGTAGCCAATGTGAGTACAGTACGCCCGGCGTTTTGACGCGCTCAACGCTCTATGTAAATCCAGCTTTACTGTCACATTTGCCATTTTGTTTGATACCTACTGATTTACAAATTACATTACATTTACATATAGGTATCAAACAGTATGACGATTTTTTTGACACTAACGTTTAGGTGTCAGTACTGGGTAATTACTTATACTGCGCTCTTGTATTGCGTTTACGCCAACTTTATAAAAAAAATCACAGCTTACATTAATCAGCAATTCATTTGAAAGCACGGCATTAATTTTTTTAATGTAACTGACAAAGTAACGGTTTCATTTTAGTAGAGAAGAACGAAGCTTGAACGAAATCAGAACAGTGGTCGAATATTACTGCCAAAAAATTGACGAAAAATTTAAAAATGATCCAAATTGAAACAAGGTACAAACAAATGGAGCGAAAATGGCCGCAATTCGCGGTACTTTATAAATCTATCGTCTTCGATAAGTTGTCTTTTAGCGTTTTCGATTGACTGCTCTAGAGCACTCTCAGAGTATCTCCATCTTATTTTAACCTCATGTAATAATAAAGGATGGAGATATTCTGAGAGTGCTCTAGGGCAGTCAATCGAAAACGCTATTTGATTCATCGCTTCACGAACCCCAACAATTCAAGTTATTACCTGTCTTTTTCTGTTTCTTCGTTATTACGGTGTTTATTTTCTTCGCCGTCTCTTTTTATTACAAACTATTGAAGTTTGAAATAGTTTGCAGCTTCTTTTCCTCTTCTACTTCTTCTTCATCACTCTCTCTGTCTCTCTCACTATCTTAAAAAGGCAGAAATGAAATGTTATATTCTCCTCTCCTCTCTATAACAGTGTCAAATTTGACAAGTGCTAAGCAAACAATACTGTCACACTGTGCCAACTGTAAACGCCAGTGCCAACTTAAAATTTTGAGTGGCGTGGCTTTAAACTCGATTTATTCTTTACATTAGTAAGAGCCACTCTTTATTGTTGACTATTAGCAGCAGTAAGAAAGTAAGCATATTTGTCTTTACAAATGATTGTATAGGGACCATGCACTTGCGAAGCCAGCGCCACCCATGACCATATTCTGCATTAGTGGTATGAAAATACGAAGTTGTTTAAAATTATTAGTGAACATTTGAACTTGAATATTGTAATGTATTTCAATACCAGGAAGTTCAAGTATTATGTATTACAATCGTAAATTGTCATAAGAGTGATATTATTCCCATGCAATGAGTCTCAAGAAATATTTTCATATCACTAATTCACAAATCACCAGGCCAGGCGGCGCTGAACGCAGAGATGTGCATGGCGCCTGCCATGTGACCTAGTTGTGCCTGACGGTTAGGCAATAACAATACAGAAAGTTGGCAGAATTGCAACAGTACCAACATTAGTTACGTTTATTTCAGAGTGACAACCATGTGGCAATAGTCAAGGGTTTTGTGACTCCCCATCCCCATACGGTAGCGGACAATAAAATTCGGACACACTTGTACATTGTACATATATTTGACGTTTAATACATATACAAAACGTCACCAGTAATTCCGACGATTAATGTAATTATTTATTTATTTTGACAGAAATATAACCTCAACAAAAGCCTGATTTGCCAGATTTGTCGTAATATGCACATGTCAAATTCTGGTCCGCTACTGTACATACATGAACAATCAATTTATATAATTCAGAATTTCTATTTATTTTGCTTTTTGCTGTAAGTAACAAGTGACTGTATATGACTGAACATATTTTAGGGGATTTGTAAGCATCCTCTCCGAGTTAAATTAAATACAAAAATCCCCAGTTTTACTGCCCAACTGAAACACTCTTTTTTGTCACACTATACATTTCATGAAATATACAAATACAGTTCGAAAGGCCTCATTGAGAGAGATGTTAAAATTATTAAAAGAATCTTTTTCTTACAAATAAAATATGGCAACAGTAGCAAGAGTTCTCAGTAGGGGGCAGCAGTGAAAACAACAGCTTCTTAAAGTCCTCAAGATGCAAATCGTAGCGCATCAAAATCCCTGTTTTATCACCAACTGAAACACTCATTTTTGATCACACCATACAATCCATAAAGTATAGGAATTACAGAGCTGTTTTTTGATTTCTTTATCTTTATACATCAAAATATGAAGGGATTGACAGGTTTCCATTATTCGAAAGGCCTCATCGAAAGTCGTGTTAGAAGATTTGAAATGTTTTTTTTTCTTGCAAATAAACGATCATGTCTTGCGATTGCAAAAAACTCTGAAAACATTGTAGAGTTTTATAGGTCTTTTTGAGAGGAAACGAGCAATGAAAACTGAAGCCTCCTGACATTCTCGAGATGCAAGTTGCGATGCATCAAGACAATGCACAGAAAAGTCCCAGGAACCATAGCAAATAGAAAGCCGCAGTTTTCACTGTTCCATTCTCCTCAAAGATCTCCACGAGATGCTCAAAATTTTTGGTAAACAAAGAAATCATGTAAATCAAAAATTACTTCCTCAATAATCATAATTATTTCGAAATGGATGTTTCGTCAAGCGATATTAAAATTGTTGATCATCTTGACAAGAATGTTTTTTTTTATTATTTAAAAGACTGGCAGATATACATATATCCTTTTATTTGCGTATGATGTACATATTATAACATTTTTCCTCACACAAACGTTTGGGTTAAATACTTTATTATTCCCTGTATGATCCAAGAGAACGGAACAAACACATCAATGACACCGTGTGACTCAAGAACACAAACGGAACGTACACAGAATACGCGTCTTCTTTTAACGACAATCGAAAAACAACTTTACCCTGTTGCTGCTTCAGTAATTATTATTCACAAGTCTTTAACAAAACGGAAATAAACGCCGAAATTAACGCCAACAGTAGTAAAAACATCGAGGGTGATCCCCTCACATGTGACTTCCCTTTCGCATTATTATATTATTATTATGTATAAACAATAACATCTTTTCTTATAAGCTAGGTCTACACTCACATTTATTTCAATAAATAAAAACGCTCGATTTTATTACAACCTGTATAATTCCAGAACGATCTTGAAATGAATATTGTGGTGGTTTCGAAACAAAAAATCGCGTAAATCCATCAATCAAGAAAATAATAATAAACTCAAGACTGTACACTTACACATTTATAAAAGCGAATATAAAAATTATTAAACCTAAAACCCTACGATTTTTTTTCTTTGTAGTATACATCTTCGTTCTGCCTCATCCGCTTTTTAAGACTGGGCGAACTGGTATCCGACGACGCCCTGATCTGCAAAAGAAATCGTCCGGATTTTATCGATGCCATTCGAGGGGGCCGCGCGAAAATAAACGTGAAGCGTGCAAGCCTATGATGAGAGGAGCTCGAAACGCACTTACCTAACTAAACACTTCGCAAATTATCAATGAATATTGCACTTATAGGTAACTTAAAACTGAAACTAAAATGAGTACGAAATTAGTAAAACGAACCAAATGAAACGACGAGCGCACTCCTTGGCAGAATCCTCAATCAAACCCACTCACCCCCCTCTTTGAGGATTCCTTCAAGGAGCGAGAGAGCAAAACTGAAAGAAACAAACGGTGTAAATACTTGCGTAAATATTTATTAATGTTACATGCCGACATGCAAAAGTACATACAAATTACATACACTTCAAATAATAATATATCTCGAAGATTAAAAACAAACAAAAAATAATAAGGGGAGAAACTAAATAAATCATAAATAGAGGCCATACGAGTTAACTATCTAACTAACTAATATGTACAAATCTAAAATATAATCAGGCTTTGTAAGATACTTCAAACAAACAAACAAAAAATTAGTGTCCTAATAATAGAAACATTTTTTTTTATTATGAAATAAATAAAACTATAAAAGCATTCCAAGCAGAATGTAGCACGGCGTGTGTAAATTCAGATTGTACTTGAGCGGCTTTCAATAAAGCAACTAAATAAAAAAAAATGCACTGGAGCTTGATTATTAAAAAAAAAAAAGGTAACGTACATGGATTGGGGCGGGGGTCGGAGGGGGCCAATGAGTGATTGCAAAGTCTACATGACATCGACAAACATCTCGCAAGGATTACCCATAGCAATTTTAAAGGATTGTCTACTACCGGCTATGTCTTTCGATTGTGCTGCCACTTGCGTTCCGCTGCTTTGATCCGAGCCGTTTGATGACCCATTGCCGTTGCCAGTGGCGGCGGGAAGTGCTGACCTAGGCCCCAACGATGTCAGATCACTGTCCGAGGCGCTGCTGTGACCTGCAGCTGCGTCTTTTAAATGATCTGATCCATTCGAAGATCCACCTGAATTAACAACAGTTAAAGTATACGAGGGTCAAACAGAAAAAAAAAATTATGCCATAGCGCCAGGCCTACTTCTTTTGGGTTAATACTCCGAGATCATTTAAAACACATTCAAAACAAAAAATGACAATTACACAATCGTAATCATACAGAAATTGATTAATTCTTGTATATATAAAGACAATAATAAACACTCACCACTACCACTAAGCACAGACTCTTCCCTATTGTATCCATAAACAGTATTCTCACTGGCAGTATAAAATGGCATCGGCATATACTCCAACGGGTTATACGTTCCGCTGTATGGCATGTAATTGGGGACGTTTGGCAAGGGTCCTACTGAATCGGTGTCCGCTTGAATCTTCAGATTGGACATGGCAGAGCACAGGTCCCCGAAAATGTAGTAGCACTGCTCGGAGAACGTGATCTTGTTGACGGTGTGCCTGATGAAGCCGGCCTTGAGGAGATGCGAGGCGTACTTCCGGGCATCCCTGCGATCCTGGAAGCCGCTGACGTGCGTCAGTATCCAGTCGATCATGTCCGTGCCGATGAACGCGTTCGGTATCGTTATTTTCAGCCACATGCGATCCCGGATTTCAAGGCCGCTGTCTGGACGTTGCATGGCCTGGACGATCGTTGCCATCGGAGAATTTACAGTCAGGGGTTCCTCTAAATCTAGAAGCAAAATTAACAATGAAGACCACGTAAAGTAAAGTGAAACAAGACAAGAAGCGTGCAACAAAAATAAAAAAAATAAGCGGTGCAGACGTACCAGAACCGAGCAGACACTCACGTTCATTAGCGGGAATGGTACTTGTAATGGACGCACTTGATACAGTCGAGCTGCTGGGTGGCCTGGCCACGGGGTCGCCTCGTACAGCCGCCGTATGAGCCACCCATGCACCTAAAATGATCACCGATCGTAACACAAAATGCACAAACAGCTTTAAAGGTATCACCTGGATCGATAGGCCGAACAGGCTCAGTTCTTGGTATCGTAAAGTAACCTTTCGGGTTTGGATCCCAACATTTAGCGACGACCAATTTGATAGGCCTAAAACAACCAGAGTTTCTACAAAGATAACAACAACAAAAAAAAAGAATCTTACCCAGGTTTCTGCACGACCTCTCTGAGAACACGCACGGCTTCGTCATTGGACATGTTTTCAAAATTGACGTCGTTCACTTGCAAAATCATATCACCCGGTTCTATTCGTCCATCTAAAGCCACAGCACCGCTGTAATCGACAAGCAATTAATCCCTATTTTGTACGTTAAATTCCCAGCACAAACCCTTTCATGATCGATCCCACATATATTCCACCGTCACCTCCCTTATTGCTTTGCCCGACGATTGAAATCCCCAGGAAATTGACTGTGTCCATGTTGAGGGTGACCGTGATGATGTTCAAGGACATGGTAGAATCGGTGATGCTCGAGTAAGAACTAGTCCTGGACATGGCCTGCATTCTTTGTTTCCTCCGCCTCTGCGGTCGTTTTCGGCCTATGTGCAATCGACTGACGCTGGAGCATTCTGAGAGTGCGGTGTGCCTTCCTGTCGTTTCCGATACAAAACTGGTCGTCTCTAAATCCGAACTTACAATCGATTCTGTCTCATACAACCTTCAACAGAAATAAAAAAATTGGACTAATTTATACTGCAGTCAACACTTGAAATTAAATCTTCTTCGCAACAAGAACCAGCTCAGATATTTTATTTATTCAACCAGAAAATATTACAAAGTGTAACACCTAAAGAGGCAAACTAAATTGCCCGTAAAAGGCCTGATGTGAACTTAAAATTAAACTTAAAACTACAGTTATACATAAAGTATAGTTAAACTTAATCTATGAAAGAAAATATATAAGAAAACTTAATAACATCTTTAGGAACTATTAATACTTAATAATATCATTTAGATTTAAGGCTTAATTTATGTTTATGTTATGTTATGTTATGGGGGAGAAATCAATGAGTTGTTTAAAAAAATTGCACATTACCCATTCTTTATTAAACAAGTTTTTCTTATAGTTCTTCAGAATCTGTTACAAATTTAAAGTTAAAATAATAGTTACACCAAAAATGAGAACTTAATGTTTATTAATAATAATAATTAATTACATTTTGCAATTTTCTCTTGGTTTTCCAGTCTGTGCTCCAAAAAAAAAAAAATTTTTTTAAGTATGTATAGCCTTCAATGCTTAGCCACGGAATTAAAAACGTTAAATCTGGTGAGTAACTGTAAAATTATTAAAGGAAAGTGTCACATGATTATAAAACATGATTAGACGAAGACCAATAAAAACAAAGGAGAAAAGAAAGATGGACAAACAGCTTAGCTTTCTGAAGAAGGGCAGTGACCGTCGTTTTCCTAAGCATTCTTCAATATGTATTAATGGATCTTAAGTAAATAAAAAAGGTAAAGGAAAGGAAATCTATTTTTCAGAATTTGCAATTTCACCCTTATTAAAGGTGCACTGAATTACTACGGACCTGGTGTGAAGAAGTTATACTTGTAATGGTTGTCATCCAACACAATGCATTGGTTTCTCTTATCCAACTTAGGCCCAATTGTACAATGCCAGTTTAAATTTAAGCTAAGGCCTAAGGCCCAGTTGTACAATTCCAGTTTAATTTTAAGCCAAAGCTTAAACCCTTAACAACAATTGTTGAAATAATTGTTGCTATAGGTTTAAGCTTCAGCTTAAATTTAAACTGGCATTGTACAAACGGGCCTAAAACTCAAACAATTATCTGGCCCCTTTAATATCTTCATTTTGTTGTTAAACTGTTTTTTTCGAGCGTTTTAGTTTTCTGGACTTTGTACAACATGCATTTTTTTAAATTTTTGCTGCAGTCGTTTTGTCAGATCCGATTCTTTTCGCCAAATCTCTTACATAAATCAATAGTTGCTTCTTCAAAGTGGCCACCACACTTTTTAGTTTTTTCTTTTGGGTTTTCTTGGCTTTTCATTTATTATCTAGGTCTATAAAAAACGTGTTAACTGTTCTTTTAATGTTGCTCGAGTTATTTGTGCTTGTTTTACTACTAAACTCTACGACTTTTCATTATTGAGTAGCTAACTCAAGTGCGCACAAGTTTTCTTTTGACGCCATTTTCAACTATTATCACAAATAAAATATGTATGGCAACAAAATCGTACAGTACAATAAGAACAAATAGAAAAAGAAATTGACTGAAACTACTTAAGATTAAGCCTTATTTCATTGCATACCATACAGAGAAATAAAAACTGTCAATACAAGATATAATGAAAATATCTTTATGAATTCTGCAATAGGCGCGCTTTCCTCTTGCACAAATGAACCACTCGGAATAGCTCGGAACAGCTCCACAGTAGCTTCGAGCTCCTAATGTTACTCAAATTATTTATTTTCTTTCGTTGATATTTTGATTTGTAAATATTTCAGTGTTTATAAAAATAGGGAAAGAATACTCACAGCCCTACAAATTCCCCCCAACTCCACACTATTCTCATGTTATCTAGCACTCAAAATGCACTTTTCATCTTATTATGGTATATAAAGATTTATAATTAATTGAGTTTCTATTTGCTTCTTAGGAAAATACTTCTTTTAAAAAAAAAGAGAACATTTAGGCCCAATTTTACAATCGTTGGATAAGCGTTATTCTTAGAATAACGTGACACAGGTGTCGTAGATATGGAGGAACATTAAAGAATATTCGACGTACAGTTATTCCGTACTTATTCCACGATTCTAAAACTGGGCCTAAGAGTTTTAGGAATTTCAAAACGTTCTCAAGTCAAGCCTTAACCGACAACTATATAAAATAGTATAAGAACTAAAGTGTTTTTTAATGTACAATAATAAATAATAATAAATTAACTTAATTAGCCCAATATATATTTCAACATTCATATTGGTATTGGTTTTCTAAACTGTTCAGACCAATTTTTTCGATAATTTTCAACGGACAAGAAAGTGCTTCAATTATTTAAGAAAAATACAACTAAAGCAGAACTTAAATAAACAAAAACAATAACCTCAGCATTTAAACTTTAACTCGACTTACTTTATAGAAATGAGTATGCAAAGTATTTTATAATAGACAAGTATAAACAAACTCAACAAAAACAAGTAGTAGGTGTTGTTAACATAAAGGCAGAGAAACCGAAAACTGATTAATAAATTTACAAGACCCAATTATGCAGAAAGACTGAACCTTTTCTTTAAATCATTAGGAAGTGCAACAAAATTAGTGGCAATATTATACTGAAAGGACCTTTCAAAAAAGAAACCTGCTCTTTCATGTAGAGGTGGAATTATTACATTTTTGTGACGAATAATGTAGTAAATCATATTTTATTATAAAGGTAAGATAGAGCTTTCTCATCAATACGTTTTACGTGGAAACTTGTTACATGAAGATTATGTCTGGTGTATGAAATATTCGTTCTCTAATAGCACATTCCAGTTGCTGCTCTAATGTACCTTCATATCTTATTATTATGAGGTTAAAATGAGATGAGAATACACTGATAGCGTTTTCGATTGACTGCACTAGCGTGCACTCAGAATATCTTCATCTTGTTTTATTACATGAGGTTAAAGCAAGATGCAAGTATTCTGAGTGTAATCAGTGCAGGTGAATCGAAAATGATATGATTTTGCATTAGTGCAGCGATTGGAATATATTTTTTAAACAGTGTATAAAACATACACAATCGTTCTGAACTTCTTGAATTCTCTTATTCCCTACCGAGTCTAGAGTCTAGAACCATGCACAGTTAGTAAAGACTTTGATAAATTTTCGCTTTAACCACTTATGGATTTTTCACAAAATTTTTATGTAGATTTCCTTTAAATATCCTGTGGGTCACGATTATGACCTTGAAATAGTGTGGAAATGCATTTTTGAAATATGTTACCTTGAAATTTCACTGGAACAAGTATAGTATTTTAATTTTAATTTATACATAGCAAGAAAACTGTAATATGTTAAACTGCAAAGGACAATTAACCTCAACTTAATTTTAGGAATTAAAAAAAAAACGCAAGTTCTGAGCAAGGATAAGAAAAGATTAGTACATACTTTAAATACTATCAGACTACAATGTTTCATATAAAAAGATTAGCGTGAAACTCCTGCACAAGGATAATGTATGTATTTTACACATCATCATGTGGAAATACATAAAATCAACAATAAATTTTGAAATTAAATTCTTGACACAGCAACCAATTTTTTGTTATTTTGGTTCACTTTTACATTAACGTTTTAGTGCCTAATTTGGCTGCCGACGTTAATGTAAGGGCGACCTGTTCAAGCATTAGAACCATGGTTCAGCGCTGAACTTGGTTCTATTTATAAAGGCATACGTTGCCGTAATGGTAGTTAGAACAAAGTTAAGACCCAATTTTATCATCGGATAAGCATTATTCTTGGAATAACATGACTTAGATATAGAAGAACGTTAAAAGATATTGAGCGAACAGTTATTCCGTTCTTATTCCACGACTGTAAAACTGAGGTGAATGATGTTTGAGCAACTTTTTGTTTGAAACAGATATCTTTAAAAATTTAAATAACATAATTCACACTTTGTATTTGTGAGACATTTAAGGATCTCATATCTCAACATTTATTAATTTTCACTCTATTTCAAGGTCATAATCGTCAACTACAGGATATTTGAAGGAAATCTACAAGAATTTTGTGGAAAATCAATAAATAGTTACAGTCAAAATTGACCGAGACTTTACGGATGTCATTATAAAGATTGCGACATCCTGTGACCAATTTTTGACTGAACATTGTGTGAGAATTGACAAATTTTTATTATTAATAAGCTTAACATGTCAAAAATCTGTATCCATAGGCCCAGTTATACAATGCCAGTTTAAATTTAAGCTGAAGCATAAACCCATAATAACGATTATTTCAAGAATTGTTGTTAAGGGTTCAAACTTTAGCTTAAAATTAAGCTGGAATTGCACAACTGGGCCTTAATGAGTCCTAAATTTTTAACAGATTCAAAGCACGACACCCTCCCATTATCAAATATTATCTACCTTGGTAAATGGCCGTTAATTCTCGATGAATATTTATGATGCCTCCTGCCCTGCCTCGAACTTATAATACTTTCCGTATCGGTACAGACGGACTCGGGTGCTTGTGGAGGTAATCGTTGTTCCGATTGTATAGTAACACTGTCAGTGCACTGGGATCCACCGTCCGACTGATTTGAACCGTCGGCAGACACCAACTAAAAAAGTAAAACAGATCAGACCTTCCTGTTACGAGGTTGCTGTTTGTGACTGTGACATACCCAACTAACGACTCGCCCGTTGAAGCACGGCAGATGCGCGCTGTCTTCCACGATTTCTTCTTTGACAACACTGCAAGTAAGTAGGTACGAGGGAATTAAAATACAGAAAGCCAAGACATATAGGTAGGGGTCAAAAAGGTTTTTAATGGCTGCTGCCTTACATTAAAAAAAAATTGAAATGAAAAATGAAATTCAGGTGTGGACTGTGCACGTTTCGCTCTGGTAATTCAATTAGGGTTGAGAAACTTACCCAAAATCATCATCCATGGACTTAAAGAAAAACTTATAGTTGGGCCTGTTCAGGACATTTTTAAAATCGGCCAGCGTGACCTTCTCGGGTGCGATTGGTATCTTGACGAGGTACGGCGTTTCTTCGTCATCTATGTGGTAGATTACCTTCGTCTCGTCCATTTCTGGGCGGCTTTTTTGCGAAAATTTCGGAGATTTTGACAGGAACACAACACCTCTAACACAACATGGCCGACGTCATTAAATCATCCCCACCCATGCGCTTTTTCTTCACTCGAACATCGTTGACGCGCGAACATCACCGAAGATCGCCGAAAGCCATTTTTAAATTAACTTATTAATCGAAATTAACTTCAAATTAATTAACTTATTAATCGGAATTAAGTTCAAATTAAAGCGGAACTTTTAAAAAACAAATTAATAAATCGATTCCGTGTAGGCAGTAATACCAACTTGTTTGCTAGTTCCGATAAGCGCCGCGCAACTGTCAAAAGTAAATTAATTAGGTCAATAATGTCGATTTCAATACGTGTGCTCATATGGTAGTAGTTTTAACGTGTCTCCTCATGAAATAAATCGTTTTCGATACGAAATAATCTCGCTCGCCTGCGCGGCCGTGAATCGACGTCGAAGTCCGGCGAGTTTAAGTGAGAATTTTTGAATTCGCAGCGATTTCGCGAAACTAACCAAACCTGAGATGGACTGACTGAAACTGGAAATATGGCAGATAAATTGGGTCTGGGCAGCGAAGTGAGGGAGCTAAAGATCGGCCAGAGCTTCACGAATGCCAAATCCACTGCGTTCCATGCAATTCGATGTAAGTCCACTTCGTTATCTCTAAACAAGGCGAGATAGTTGTTGCTATGCCAATTGCTTTCAGATGATTTCAAACCGGCTTCGGTGGACGTCAATAAAATTGCCACCGTGGACATCGGCAACAACAACCAAGTAACAGTCACAGTCCCACATTTAGGTAAACACCCCCTAAATAATCAATATCTTATTCTTATGAATTCCTTAATTTGATTTTGGTGTTTTCTTTGTTCCGTCTCGACGGGTTTCGACTTTCAAAAAAGTCCAAACCTATTGAGAAAAAAACATCAATTTTATATTATCGTAGATGGTGCTGGTACACCTCAAACGATATTCAAGGGCTCCCAGAGGCCATTCAATAAAGAGTGCGTCTTGATCATCGATAAAAAAACCGGCGATATCACCCTCGAGAAGCTCTCGAGTAACATCCAGGTCAAGAAAACTCGGAGCGAATTAATCAAGCCCCCGTTACACGCAGATCGGGGTGGGCAGAGTCAAAGCAACGACAGGAGCTCGTTGGGTGCCCCAAATTCGCAAACGCCTTCCATCGGGCAACGCACTTCTAATAAAACGAGGGTGACCAGTGGAAGCCGACGGGCTGACCGCCCTATAACTCATCTAATCCCTAAACATTCACCGTTACGTGCCAGCCCCAACTATCCTTCGCCAGGCCATCATAAATCGCCGAAACGAGATCGTGATCTGCATATCAGCCCCGAGTAAGACTCTATCACGGCATACTTTTTGATTACCACTTCAACTTGTTATTTTTTTAGAACCCAAGGCTCACAAAGTACTTTAGCAAGTTTACCAATGATAGGAATAGACGACTTTTCTGACCCGATTGTGCCAAGTACGCAGCCGAGCAACGTCCAAAGCATCGTTGAAAAATCTCCCACGATCAATATATCCGACAATGAGAACGGCATTCAGGAAATGAGTGATTCGTCGTCGTCGTCGAACTCGAGTGATTCGGATTCAGACAACGAGAGGACGATCGTCAACAAACCGGCCCTCGATAGGACAAATGGACATACGAACGGCTTGCCCACCATCGGCATGGCATCCAAGGCCCCCATGCCCGCTCATATCTTAAAAGAAGACTTATGCCTGTCGTCTGAATCGGAATCTGACTCGGATTAAACTCGTAAGTTCCACACAGATTCGCATTGCTCCTTTAATCACTTTGATTTAATTTTTCAGGTTGTGTAAAGTTAGATGTGTGAACGTTTTGCCTGCCTGAAAATGGATCGCTATTTATATACATAACAAAGTATATTATTTGTTATCCGAAACATGTATACTACCATGTATAAAATAGGAAATATACACTAAGCATCATTTACTTCGTCTTTTATTCGATTTATAACAAAAAACAAATACATTGTATGTACACTTGGAGAGACTGCACGTGTATGTGGAGATGTAAATTAATTATCACAGGAGAATTACTATCACATGATTATTGCTGTACTTCAGTGAACCCTAAAGCTTGACAACATGCAAAAATTTAATGAACACTACAGAAAACTTGATTTTTACATCTCCACTACCATTATGGTAGGTAAAAATATGAAATTTATTCCATCTCTTTACTCTCATAATCTAAGATTACCTTCGCAAGTTGAACTTTATTCCCCAAGAACAAATTCTTCCGTTCCAAGTCGGTCTCTTCGTGGTACCTGACTTTCAAAGCGGGATCAGTGGCACGCATGCGATGTAAATCGGGGGAAAACTTCACAAACATCTCAAAAATATTTCCGATTTTCCTGTAGGCTTCTTGCATCACAAACGGAATGTCGTTGTCGCTTTTCACGATGGGCAAAGTCAAGTTGTACTTTTTCCGAGCTGAAAAAGACACCGTTTATTTCACCGGGCCAACAAATTATTTAAAACGCGATTTACCTAGCACATAATCTCTAGCATAGAACGACACATATCTGTATTCTTCTCTGTCGAACTGCCCGACGCGTTTGTTCACATCAAACGTCTGCACCTGGCTGATTTTTGGGTTGTACTGTCTGAACGGAATCGGGTTGAATATTTGGAAGTTTTCGATAGTGTTCATTTTCACCTGTAAATAAGTGAGTAACTTATTTATAACATAAAGGGCTTGAGACTTACCCTATTTAAAAATTCGATGCTAATCTCCGAGTACACGTCCAAAAACAAAATCAGATCCTGCACGCCTATTTTCCGCAAGGCCAGGTCAGTCACAACGAAATTCAACGCGGGAAAATCCTGCAGCAAGATCGGGGCCTTCGCACTAGGCAACCGAATGGAAACCCACGCGACTTTCGTGTCTTCGCTGTGGTACTTTCGAGTCAAATTAATGGCAACGTCCTTCAAGTTCTTGTAGACGTCATCGTTGCCCTTACTCGTCGTATTGTACTGATACAAAAAGGCGAGCATCAAGAAGACTTTCTCCCGGTGGTCCAGCACCGAAGAAACGAAATTGTTAATGAAGCGGTTGGCTTCGCCCAATTCGCTCTCTTGAATTGGAAGCAAAACTGTGACTCGCCCATTTTCCGTCGTGTACGGCTTGCTGAGGAATTCTACCTGCCCCAAAGGCTTGCAGACCTCGAAACGTTTCACCACTTCTTTCCCCGTGTGGAGATCTCTAAAGGCTAAGTCAATTTGGTAGTCGAGGCCTCGACTTAATTGAAAAGTGCGATAGCCGTTGATGAGTCGGCTAAATTGGAAATCATTTGCCCTTGTGTATAAAACCTTAGCCGTGATGGCACTTATAACTCGTTCGATATCGTCCAAGTCAGCACGGGTGTGGCCGCGTATATTGGTGTAATCATCCGGGAAGAACATGTGCGTCATGTTGAAGTAAAGCGTGGGGGCCACATCGAATCGACTTGCCGGTTTACTCCCAACGCGTTGCCCACTCGGCCAATTCCCATTCAACCCCTTCGCTAACTCGTTTATTTCCGACTTAATCCTTTTCAGCTGCTGCTTAGAGTAAAAGGCGTGCAACAAATAGAAATCGTTCTTCTGCAACACGGGGTGCACGGTGATGGATTTCTTGAAACCCCTGTTTTTACTTAAGGCACTCAAATAATTCTCCAGCTCGAAATGCTTGAGCTTGTAACTCCTCATGCTCTGATTCTGCACGACGTCCTGGCAGTTCAACCTCAAACTGTGGTGAACGCAACGCCCCAGGTTTTCACCTAAATCCTCCGACACGGCATTCCTTATGCACCAATCCAAGTGTTCGAGCATCGCCTTCAACACAGAATTACTGAGCAGGATTCCCGAGCTCAAATCACAGTAGCTACCGTCGCTGATTTTAACACCCAGGTAGACATTGAGGCTAACGCTGATTTTACTCACGATCTGCTTCAGAGCCCTTGCGTTTAAATAATTGTGGTCGTGCATCAGGAAGTAGTAGTCGTAATCGATGAAAGAATCCCCAATGTATTTGATTATTTGGAACGGTCTGTACGCGTGCCTGGTTCCGGTAAATCCGACGATCCCACTCAGGTTGTATCTATTTTTTATGTTCTGCTGCGCTGTCACAAAAAATTTCACCTTATCCACCAAATGCGCGGTGGTTCTATTGATGTAAACGGCTTGGCTGTTAATCTTTTCTTCCGAGGACAAGACCCCGATGAAGAGCTTCTCGCGTATTCCGAGCTCCGTCGAGTAGTATCTGGGCCTCACCAGCTTCGTCTGCTTGGTTTTCTTCGTCGTGTTGTTACTCTTCAAGAGTAATTTAGGCACCGTCGTGTTGGTGCTCAACTCGACTGGATCGAACACAACGGGTTCGCTGGGGCCATGACAGGTAAACTCTCTGAAATTCGAGGATAAATACACGCCCAGGACGATCCCGAAGAGCAGGTAGGCGTTGTTGGAAATGAAACGGAGGAAGAACTTGAGCAGCCCCATCGCTCCAGACAGTTGTTGGTCTCTGTTGTCGACGTCGTCAAATACACATTTGCGTGCTTTAGAGGCGCCGTTCAGCTAAAATAAAACAACTTTGTAAACAACAAAACTACAAATACGAACGATTTTGGATCCGTACACAACTGTTGTTTACTTAACCTCAAAGGTCGACATTTTTTTTTAATCAGTTCTGCCACACGTCGCAAGTTAAAGGCGGAGGGTTTAATCGACGATTGTCGTGTAAAAACGTGTGTAATTAAGTTGTGTAAATGAAACTGCAACGAAATTAATTACCATGCTTTTTCTAAAAGGGAAAACGTCGCTTATTCCACAGATTAATCTGTGCTTATTCTTTCAAGTTATGTCAACGTTATTTGCGGCACGGCACGTTTGCGTTGGCTATGATGGGCGGTGCTTATTTACCCTGTAGTGCCACCAATTTCGTTTTCCGTCGCATTATGAAATTGTATTTTACATAAAAACTATCTATTTGATGCCCGTAGAGTGTAAACCGTAAAATAAATTATTTGTTAATACATTTGCACATTTAAATTATTCTGAATCGCTTGTAGTAACTCAATTTTAAATTTATTTTAGGCCACCTCGTGTTGGTGTAATTGTAGTTGATATGTTGGCAGCGGAAGCATAAGGTAATGAAGTGAGCTGCTTGTTATGAATGAACTTGCGACCTTGCAGACGACCTTGCGTCGTAGTAGCGGCCATTTAAAATTTAAAGGGCGCATAGTATTTTATTTTTGTAGCTTTTTTGGAGTAAATCGAATCGATTTTGGTGCAAATTCGAATTGTTATTATAATAAACAAGCGTTTGATACTTTGATGTAACTACAATTAAAAATTGTAAAATGTGTAAATGTTACAAACGTCTCGTTGCATGTTTTGTTTGCATATTCAGTATGTATAATTATAAAATTGTAATATGTGTATTATGACAACTGTCAAAGTTATAATAAAACTTTTTTACTATTGATGACGTCATTTTTATTAATTATATTAATATTAAAAAAAAAACATTTATTTGTTAATCTAACTGATTTTTTGGGCACTTGTGACAGCTGTCACATTCATAAAGTTTTTATAGTTAAGCTGACTGACTGTTTTTTTTTGCAGTTTTGACAAATGTCAAAGTTTTATTAGAGTTTTAGTGGACTGTTGATAACGTCATTTTAATTAATCACATTAATAAGGAAGACATATTAACTGCTTGACAGTTAGTTCATTTTTTGACAATTCTGACAGCTGTGGAAGTTTTAACAAAATTTTGTAAAAGAATATTGATGTCATTCTAATTAATCTCAATCATAAAAACGCTTACTTTAATTACATAATTGTTAAATTGACACCTGATTTTTTTTACAATTTGTAACAGTTGTCAAAGTTTTTGTTAATAAAGTTTTCTAGTGGACCAATGATCAAACTGATTGACAGTTAATTTTTTGACAATTACGACAGCTGTAAAGGTTTGAACATAATTTTTGTAGTAAACTATTGATATAGACGTTCTTATTAATCACATTAATAAAAAGAAACTTATATTTTAATTGTCAAAGTGACTAACATCTAATTTTTTGGACAATCTTGAAAGCCGCCAAAGTTTGAATAACTTTTTTCTTTTTAATAAACTGTCCTTGACATCGTTTTAATGAATCACATTAATAAAAAAGACATATTTTAGCTGTCAAACTGATTGACACATTTTGTGACAATTATTACTGCTGTGAAAATTTAAATAAAATGTTTCTGGTAAAATATTGATGTAGCCATTCTAATTAATCAAACTGAAAATAAACCTACATTTATATTTTAATTGTCAAACTGACTACCATCTAGTTTTTTTGACAGCCGTTAAAGTCTCATTTTTTTTTCCTTTTTACCCTAACTATCGGTGACAACATTCTAATTAATCACATTAATAAAACAAACTCATATTTCAATTATGAAACTGACTGATTTTTCACAATTACGAGAGCTGTCAAAGTTTTAATAAAATTTTCTAAGTTTTCCTAGTAGAATGTTGATGACGTCATTCTAATTAATCACCACATTAATAAAATACATTTTAATTATCAAACTGACATCTGTTTTTCTGACAATTACGTCAACTGTCAGAGTCTTATTAAATTTTCTAAGTTTTCTGGTAGACTGTTGATGACGTCATTCTAATTAATGACATTAATAAAAATCATATTTTAATTATCAAACTGAGTAACAGCTAATTTTTTGAAAATTACGATATCTGTCAAAGTTTTAAGAAGATTTTCTAGTAGATTATTGATGACGTTATTCAAATTAATCACGCCAATAAAAAGAACTTATATTTAGATTGTCAAATTGACTAACACCTGATTTTTTGACTATTTGACAGCCGTCAAAGTTTGAATAATCTTTCTGGCAAACTACTTATGACGTCTTTCTAATTAATTATTAATAAATATACTTTAATTATAAAACTGAGTGAAAACTGATTTTTTTACAACAATTTGACAGCTGTCAAAGTTTTAATAAATGTTTGTAGTACACTGCAGATGACGTCATTCTAATTAACCGCATTAATAAAAAAACTTTTTAATTATCAAATTAACTGACAGCTGATATTTTGACAATTACGTCAATTGTCAAAGTTTTAATGAAATTTTCTAAGTTTTCTAGAAGATTGTTGATGATGTCATTCTAATTAACTACATCAATAAAAAAAAAACGTATTTTAATTATCAAACTGACTGACAGCTGATTTTTTGACAATTACGATAGCTGTCAAAGTTTTAATAAAATTGTCTAGTAGGTTATTGATGACGTCATTCTAATTAATGACGCTTTTAGACAATCTGTGGAAAGTTTTCTAGTACTCTATTTATAACGTCGAACCATTAATCAATCTTGACGAAGCCGTCAAACGATACCGAAACGTTTGGGCTTGTGCGATTAAGCTGTCTGTCGACAAATTACAAATTACAACGAATGTGTGTGATAAAAAAAAGACACCTGCTTACACTTCCAAGGCCCGCTTGGATAATCACGTTATTAGATTGAGAGTTAAAGACTTTTTTTTATTAAACGTCAGTTTCAGAATATGTATCATGTGTTCATTTCATATTCCGGTAGCATTGCCCGGAGTGTGATTGATAATCTGTCCAGCCGAGAAGATATGCCATCCGAGGGTAAGTTCGCGTTTACGGTCAGATCGAGTATTTCTTTTTCTCACTCTTACACGCAGTGAAACGCAGTCGCTTTCCCTCACACTTTTGAACAGAGCGCTCGGCGAGCGTAAACGCGAACTCACCCCGAGATCCGGGATTGTCTCGAAATTCCCAATATCAGATTTTGCGCCATCTGGTAACGAGGAATCAGCTGGTAACATTATTATTATTGAGAAAAATGTTTGGTAAACTAGCGAATTAGGTTTGGCAACACTGGTCTCAGTATTAAACAATGATCTGGTAAAGGGTAGATAGACAGTGCTTTACGTTTCCTGCATTCTCGATTGATATCAGCATGTGAGTGAAATAGCGAATATCTGTGAGTAATTTTGGCTCATGTATCCGACAAGGATGTCACTCGAAACCTGTCACGTGACTTAGGATGAGCAATGCTTTTTAAATGGGTGTATTTACCATCTTTCTCTTAAGTTAATATCAATTCCTCTTTCTCTACAGGGAATCTGGCTACTTGATAAATCTGTGGTATTAAAAGACCGCTGAAATTACGAGAGAAAAGTAGAGTTGACGAGAGTTTTGTCAAAAACATAAACAAAAGACGATCAATTGTTTACATATTGTAGTGCTTTTTTTACGGTTGTGGCCCTACGTTGGAAACCAATCTTGTTTTTATTGTATTAAAAAATATAAAAAAATCCACTTCAGTAATTTTGGAAAATTTATCTTTTTTATTTTATATTATTTTCTGAGGCTTGTCACGGGATTGTAGATTCTTTTAATTAAGAAAGCCTAATCTTCTTCTTAGTATATGTATATTTTTGAAAAAATCAATAGATTTAAATAAATTGTCCACGATCTTTGCGAATCGTCTACACTTTATTCATTCCTTGAATATTTTCTAATTAATTTTATAATTTCCTTCAATCGATTTAAATACCTTGATTACGATCCTTGTAAATCGTCGCCAAAATATTCCTTAATTGAAATAAAATCTTCTTAATTTATAAAAATCTGTTCAATAGGTTTAAATGCCTTAACTACGATCCTTGCAAATCGTTTTTAAAAAAGCCTTTACAACTATGATAAATATTATTCACCATGTCAACCACCATCTATATGGCAAGCATCGCTTTTTCTAAACTTCTTCCATCGTATAACTGCTTTTACTTAAATATCATAATTTTGACTTTCACATCTGATATGTGCATCTTTTTGTCTAATTTTGTTACAAAATAATAGTTGCCTTACAATCTATACATTTCGTAAGTATAATAAATAATTTTTTAATTCAAATTTTGCTAACAATGAATCTAATAAATCCTAAACACATTCATCTGACATAAAAAGGTAATTTTAAATGTTTTCCAGAAGTTCCGTGGACGTCCTCTACCTTTGTCCTCTTGACCCTTACTCTTCTTCCGTCTGGCAAGTACACGAGTCGCCTCTTTCTGTTATTCTTGGGAGGCTTCACCGGCCAGTTCCTTACTGTCAAAGGATGTTTTATTTTCCCTTGAACCTTATCCAGGAATTCAGAAAACTCCATCCAATTCAGATTGTTTTGGATGTCCTGGATCCACGCCACCATCCGGTACATGGATGGTAATCTCTTCTTCGTTGTTCATTCTTTAAAGGATTGTTGATTTGACTTAGATTTTAACAAAAATTTTTTAAATTTTTAACTGAAATTTACTTTGTATGACTTTTATAATATATATTTTCTGATGTTTTTGGTGTTTAAGTTTCATGGAAAATGATTTCAAATTATTAAGCTTTTGAAAAATTGGATTCCTTTCTTTGTTGTTCTTCCCTGTATTTTTGAAAAATACTTTAACCATATGGTGATTCAGGTAATATCACAGCAATATACATACATACTTAAGAAATGTACGTTAATACGTGGGGTGAACATTAAGTAATGAGGTAGCAAGAAAACGTGCGCTTGCGCGCTGTAAAAATCAATCGTGCGTTCACTCCTATTGATGAGGATGTATTTGGCGAATTAATTCACAGATGTCGTACGTCTCGAATTAAATGAGGCAACTGTAAGCGTTAGTTAACACCTTCCGGTATAGACGGAGCAAGACACTAATTTTGATTTAGAAAAAAAGAAACACGGTGAAGATTTTTAATTTAATTTAATTTCGTGTAATGTAATGAGTTAATAAAATTTGCGTTTACCAATGGCAGCGTCAAGGCGCGAGATCAAAGAATCTCACACTGGGCTACAAATAAGCGCTTACGCCGAGAAAATTTAATAACAAATTCCTGTAATCAGACATAATTGTATTTGTGTACACTCTTTTGAATAGGAGCGCCCGCTGCAGGGGTCGGCTTTATTGGGGGCGAGTATAATAACGTAGCGGGTAGTGAGCGAGCGAGCAGTTCGCAAAACGGCGGCGCGTGATAATATTTTGCTAGGCCATCCCGTTCCCATTGTTGTGTCAATAACAATCAGCCGACGAGTGTTTCTTATTATCCTTTTAATTTTAATTAAATCCTGCCGAACTCTCTCTCCGTCTCTTTACCGACTCAAAGGTTTATTAGAGGGCCCCTGTGTTTAAAATTATTAGATTCGCGTGAACAATGGAACGCGCGGAAATATTATTTTTCGGCAACTCGTTTTTGTTAACTGCCACAATTTTTTTTCTTGCTCGTGTGTCGATGTAATTTTGAGCGTTCGGTCAACATTATCTTGTAAACAATCTGGTGCACACAATATTGAATTGGGTGCTCCTCGGGGGTCGGTACTGGGACCTTTAGTTTTCCTTCTTTAAAAAACAAAGAAAAAAATTAATGCGATCGAAACTTGTCGTGATCTCGATGCCTTTTGCATTGTTCTTTCTTTCTTTTTTGTTTTTGAAAAAAAAAAAAGAAAGTTGAAACATTTGTGATAAAGTAAGTAATGGACGTGAAAGTCCAGATTGTTAAAAAAGTAAATCGAATTTCGTTGTGAAAACAAATCAAGAGCAAAATTTCTCTCGCGAACTTGGACGATGATTGGACCATGAGAATCAATCCTAACACACGATGATGCGTAACGCGGGCGGTTTTCAAAACTTTCGGTTTTTCTAATTTCAACTTTATTTCAAGCGAAGCCAAAAATTCACCTGGTTGAGCCATGGAGCAAACGGAAATGCTAGAAAACGTCGTGAAAAGGGATGGGCGTACCACAGGGACGCATTTTGGGTCCTCTGCAGTTCATTTTCTTCGTAAATGAAGTTGAGAAACGAAACCAAACGAAATGTGGAAGTGTAGCAAATAATAACATTATAAAATATGGGGTGGGAGTGCCAGAGGGACCTCCTCACTTTATTTTCATTTTAAACGAAACTGTCAAGCTGAGTTGAGACAAATGGTGAAGTCGAACAGGTAAGAATATTAGACAACATCGAGAATGGGGGGAGGGTGTCCCACAGGACCTCATCACTTTAATCTCGTTTTAAATTAAGTTGCCAAACGAAAGCAAAAACTCAATTGAGCGAAATGGTGAAGTGGAACAAATAAAATATTAAGAAACATAGAAAATGGGAGGGTGGGTGTACCACAGAGAGACATTTCATGTCCTCATCACTTTTGTTTTCGTTTTAAACGAAGTTGTCAGGCGAAATCAAGTACTCAATTGAGCGAAATGGTGATGTATAACAAATAAAAATTTTAAGAAATATCGAAATCAGGGATGGGTGTACCACAGGTACACATTTTGAGACCTCCTCGCTTTATTTTCGTTTTAAATGAAGTTGACAAGGACTCAATTTAGTAAAATGGTGTAATGGAACAAATAAAAATATTAGAAAACATCGAAATTAGGGGTGGGTGTACCATGGGGACACATTTTGGGGCCTCTCCACTTTACTTTTATTTTAAATTAAGTTTCTATGCAAAACCAAGGACTCGATTGAGCTATATGGCGAAGTGGAACAAATAATAATATTAGATCTTGTTGAAGGTCCATAACTAGGTGTAATATTTAATTAAAATTAATAAGGAGGGTACTTCCTAATTTGATAGCTTTTTAATTTGGCTACCGGTTGCGATTTAAAATCTTCATCAGGCAGCTATCGTCATAATGTTAAATTTTGAAAGCACTTTCATTGGACAGAAGTATTTCTCCTTCTCCTGTACAATGAAAGTGTTTTCAAAATTTCACATTATGACGATAGCTGCCTGATGAAGATTTTATATCGAAACCGGTAGCCAAATTAAAAGCTATCAAATTTGGAAGTACTCTTCTTATTAATTTTAATTAAAAATATTAGAAAGCGTCGAAATCAGGAGTTGGTGTACCACAGTAACACATTTTCGTCTTAATTGAAATTACAAAGCGAAACCAAAAGCTCAACTGAGCAAAATGATGAAGTGAAGTGTAACAAATCAAAATATTAAAAAACATCGAAATCAGGGGTAGGTGTACCACAGGGACACACTTTGAGACCTCCTAACATTATTTTCCTTTTAACCGAAATTGTCAAACAAAAGCAAAAGCTCAGTTGAGCCAAATGGTGAAATGGGACAAGCAAAAATATTAGAAAACATTGAGAATGGGGGGGTGGGACACATTTTGGTACATCCACACTTTATTTTCGTTTTAAATTGCCATAACAATAATAAAAATATTAAAAAGCATCGAAATCAGGGGTGGGTGTGCCACAGGGCACACTTTGAGACCTCCTCACTTTATTTTCGTTTCAATTGAAATTACCCAGCGAAACCAAACACTCAATTACGCAAAATGATGAAGTGTAGCAAATAAAAATATTAAAAAACATCGAAATCAGGGGTTGGGTTCCACAGGAGCACATTTTAGGACCTCCTCACTTTATTTTCGTTTTAATTTAAATTACCAAGGGAAACCAAACACTCAACTGAGCAAAATGATGAAGTGTAACAAATCAAAATATTAAAAGACATCGAAATCGGGGGTAGGTGTACCACAGGGACGCACTTTGAGACCTCCTCACCTTATTTTCGTTTTAAACAAAATTGTCAAGCAAAAGCAAAGGCTAAGTTGAGCCAAATGGTGAAGTGAGACTGGTAAAAATATTAGAAAACATTGAGAATGGGGGGGTGGGACACATTTTGGCATATACACACTTTATTTTCGTTTTAAATTAAGTATATATAAGCCATAATAATAATAATAAAAATATTTAAAAAAAAAACATCAAAATCAGGGGTTGGGTTCAACAGGGACACATTTTGGGACCTCCTCAATATATTTTCGTTATAATTAAAACTACCAAGCGAAACTAAACACTCATTTGGGCAAATTGATGAAGTGTAAAAAATCAAATTATTAAAAAACATCGAAATCAGGGGTGAGTGTGCCGCAGAAACACATTTTTGGACCTCTTCACTTTATTCTCGTTTGAAATGAAGTTGCCAAGCGAAACCCAAGTCTCATTTGAGCGAAATGGTGAAGTGCAACAAATAAAAATATCAGTACGCAACGAAATCGGGGGTGGATGTACCACCGGGACACATTTTCGGCCCCATTCACTTTATTTTCGTGTTCATTGAAATTGCCAAGCGAAACCAAACACACACTAGATCCAAATGATGAAGTGTAACCAATCAAAGTATTTTCAGAGCTATCGTCGCTTGGCATTTCAGTTGCTTTGCTGTTCATTTTTTTTATAAACGATTGTGTTTTGTTTTTTCTTTGATTCTTATGCAAGGAATAAACTACAAACTTCAACAACAATGCGACCGTGAACAGAATAATTTAATTACCTACGCCGGTTTACTTCTCCTTGATGGATTTATAAAAAATGGAAATGTCTTCTTTATTTATTAATTTACGAAAAGTGGCAGGGGATAATTTCAAAGAAAAATTTTATTCTCTATCGATTGGGAGAAAAATATTGAGGATGTTCCATTTAAGAAATTTACCTTCTGTAGGTTCAATTGTCTTTTTGATTGCAACAACAAAGTGTCTGAAAATGCGACGCGCTTCAGTCGCCTTTTATCTTTGTCATTAAGACTCCGAATGCAATATGTTTCCTTCTCTTTTTCTTGTGAACTGCTGCGTATCACAAATCAGTTTCCAAATTGTATGCATAGAAAAATAAACGCTAGTGTATACCAGGCTCTAATTTTATGGGTGACTATATTGTTAGACTAATACATAATCCATAATAAGGATTAAGACTGATTTAAAATGGCAAACCAAGAGTGAAACGTTACGAAATCAGGTGTGGGTGTATCTCAGGGACACATCGTGGGACCTCCTCACTTTATTTTCGTTTTAAATGAAGTTGACAAGCGAAACTAAGGACTCAATTGAGCGAAATGACGAAGTGGGACAATTAAAAAGATTAAAACACGTCGAAAATAGGGAGGGGTGTACCACGCATTTTGGACCTTCTTCACTTCATTCTCGTTTTGGATGAAACTATCAATCAAAATGAAGATGCGAACAAATGGGTGACAAAGTATTTACCTGAAACACTTGAAGTGTGCCGCACAGGCACGCTTTGGACCATTTTTCTTTAACTTCATCTTAAATTGCAGATTTCAATTGTTTTACTTAAAGAAGGAAATTTGAAACAATTTAAAATTAGAAAGCTCTAAGCAACTTATAAGTCGTCGCAGATTCAACTTTTTAGAAGAGACAAAATAAATGCATTTCTAAACATTCTTTTTCCTCTCTTTCTCTCTCTCTCTCTGGGATGATGTAATTAATTTTGAAACGCAACCTTGTTATCAGTAGATCTTTCAAAACCACTACGTGTGTTCATTTTAGGCATAGACTCTTATACCGCGTGATTTTTTAGATGGTATATCATAGCTTTACTGTAAAACAGCATCAAGAAGTGCAGCTACGTACTTTTCACTTAAGCTAAGACATGCCGTCCAGATCTCATGGCAGCAGTTGATAAAAAATTTAAAAAAAACACTCGGTGTAATCTGGCCATCCTATTCATATGGGTCTGGGAATTTCTTTAATACATAAAAAATATCACTGCTTTAGGAATGTACACTCGCGAATAAAACAAATGGTCAAATACTTGTTTTACACTAACACCCTGTATTTTCTGTACATCATTGTGCATGTTTCATTTAAATTAATTTACTGTACCATTTATTATCATTTTGTTAAATGTAGTGGAGTTGTAAACCTGCTAGGATAAAATTTATTAAAAATTCACTTTCTCTTCACGCTCATTAAAAAACAAAATCGTAGGTGGTTAAAAGTGCTTATCTTTTGTTATTCTGGAACAAAGGTTCTTTCGTCGTTGGAAAGTGCTCAGAGCGTTTATTACGAGAGGTCGAGAGATCCGACGTCGTCGTCATCATCGTCGGATGCAGCACTCCAAGCGACGGCCGACATCTTTGTAATTCCAGGGGCGTAAGTGACACTTGACGGCGCCGACGACGTCTCTCCTAAAGACTTCACTTAAGTCGTTCCTTCCTACCTCATTAAAAAAAGAAACGCGGCGAACAACTTCGAAATAATTTTTGTATAAATCACGGCCAAAAGATGTCTATCTACTTTCTTGTAAATGAGACTTGATCCGCAGTAAACGCCAGTAATAACTTCAACGGCGGCAGCGTTTAGGGTTGTGCACTTCCTAATTGGGGATTGTAGAATCAAGTCACCCTTGACTGACACCCGCACCCTCAATTGTTCGAGTATCAGGTTACTACGGTCGCCGCGCCGGAGCGAATGGGGCGGCCGGGAGAAGGAAGGGATTTATTATTATATTAGAGAGACGGATTTATCCGGAAATTGTCTGTTTCGTCCTTGCGTTAGAATCCAGCGCTTCTGGACTTTCACCTTTCAACTTTATAGGACAACGCCACATTCTTCCAGTAACGAAAAAGAATCTGTTCTTTTTCACTTTGGACCGACCACCTTTGGACAAACCATCTCGATATAAAAAAAAGGTTAAATTTATTCGGAAATTGTCTGTTTCGTCCTTGCATTAGAATTCGGTGCTTCCGGACTTTCACCTATCAACTTTATAAGACAACGCCGCGTTCTTTCAGTAACAGAAAAGAATCTGTTCTTTTTCGCTTTGGACAAACCACCTCGATATAAAAAAAAAGTTAAATTTTTCTAGTTGCTTTACAAAATGTTCATTAACTTTCAAAAAAAGAAAAAGAGTAACTCAGTAGTGAACCTTGCGGAATGCCAGTGTGAACTTGGCACCTCATAATAATCAAATGGATTTTGATTTATAAATGGATTATCAAAAGAGACTGCAGTTTAATAGAAGCCGTTAGGTAGGTAGCAATTTTCTATTAGCGTCAGCGCCTGACGCACACTTACTTAGACAACCATACCAACACATTTAGAACCTCCTCATAAAACTTTGCAGGAAAATTGTAGAAAATTTAGGAGTAAAGTTGACATTTTGAGTTAAATAGAGAATTTAAATTCCTTCCATATCTCTGATTAGGGACTACACTCTTAAGAAAACCACCATTTTAAGATAAAAACAAAGTAGGGTTATAAAAAGTCAAGCGGGAGTTGAAGTGTACGTAGTAGAAAGGGTCGGAAGTGAAAGATGATAAGAATTTTCCTTGTCGGGGGACGTAGGTTCCTCTGGGCTCTAAAGCTATGGAACGTGATGTAATAGCAACAAAGCTCAAAATAAAAGAGGACTATGGTAAGGGCAAACAACATTGCAACTTTAGGAGAAGTGGGACCCCATAGTAGAAGATGTAGGTATAGCTCACTCCAAGGTTTTCGTACGATCCCTCAGGAACTGACTTCTCTAGGGAATATCCCTCAGCAATATTTGATAAGAGTCCACAGAAACCAAAACAAACATCGCGACGGCCACATGAGGACTAACAACACCTGCTCGCAAAAGGGTCCAAAAATCATTAATTAATTTTGAATTTTCCTTTGGTCGTGGCAATCCTTGTTTATATTAAAAATTCCTACTTTTTGATAATTCTCTCCGGGAACTGACGCCCTCTATCTGGACTCCCCTTTTATCGCGTTAAATTTCGATCACCAGAGTGACTTAAGTTGCCTACCCTCCAGGTCAGTAACTAATTTTTTTCAGGTCGCCCTTCAATAAGTGGGGGTATACCTCTTGCGTCGTAAATTCTTTATTGTGTTGGTGTTTATTTTGGTATATCTAAGCGGCCACTTGCTTTAAGGGGGTCCGGTGCGTTAACTAAATGATTCCATCGCGCCCATTATCATACGAGAATGTTTACGTCGGAAGTGAAAGATGAAAATGTTCCTTGTCGGAGGGCTCAGGTCCTCCCAGGCTCTAAAGCTGTGATACATGATGTAACAACAGCAAATTTGGTACATATATCTAAGCGGTCACTTGCGCTAAGGGGCTCCGGTGCGTTGACTAAACGATTTTGATTTCATCGCGCCCATTATCAAATGAGAATGTTTACGTCGGAAGTGAAAGATGAAAATGTTCCTTGTCGGAGGGCTCAGGTCCTTCCAGGCTCTAAAGCTGTGAGACATGATGTAACAACAGCAAATTTCAAAATAAAAAAGGACTATGGTAAGGGCAATAATCGAGTATCTTAATTAGCAAACAACATTACAACTTTAGGAGAAGTGGGACTCCATAGCACTGCAAGGGTTTGAAACGATCCCTCAGGCACTGACTTCTTTAAGGAATGCCCCCCAGCCAGTCACGCAGAAACCAAGACAAAATTCGCGACGATCACATTAGGACTAATAACACCTGCTCGCAAAAGGATCCGAAAATCATTAATTCGTTTTGAATTTTTCTTTGGTCGCCATTAATCCTTGTTTACATTAAAATTTCTTATCTTTTTAGACAATTCTCTCCGGGAGCTGACGCCCTCTATCTGGACTCACCTTTTATCGCGTTCAATTTCGATCACCAGAGTGACTTAAGTTGCCTACCCTCCAGGTCAGTAACTTTTTTTTCCATAAGTGGGGGTATAACCTCTTGCGTCGTAAATTCTTTATTGTGTTGGTGTTTATTTTGGTATATCTAAGCGGCCACTTGCGTTAAGGGGCTCCGGTGCGTTGACTAAACGATTTCGATTTCATCGCGCCCATTATCAAATGAGAGTGTTTACGTCGGAAGTGAAAGATGAAAATGTTCCTTGTCGGAGGGCTCAGGTTCTTCCAGGCTCCAAAGCTGTGAGACATGATGTAATAACAGCAAATTTCAAAATAAAAAAGAACTATGGTAAGGGCAATAATCGAGTATCTTAATTAGCAAACAACATTACAACTTTAGGAGAAGTGGGACTCCATAGCACTCCAAGGTTTTGATACGATCCCTCAGGCACTGACTTCTTTAGGAAATGCCCCCCAGCGATAGCTGATGAGACTCACGCAGAAACCAAAACAAAAATTGCGACGATCACATTAGTACTAATAATACCTGCTCGCAAAAGGGTCCAAAAATCATTAATTAATTTTGAATTTTTCTTTGGCCGCGGCAGTCCATGTTTGCATTAAAAATTCCTACTTTCTGACAATTCTCTCCGGCAGCTGACGCCCTCTATCTGGACTCCCCTTTTATCGTGTTAAATTTCGGTCACCAGAGTGACTTAAGTTGCCTATCCTCCAGGTCAGTGTTGGTGTTTATTTTGGCATATCTAAACGGTCACTTGCCTTAAGGGAGTCCGCTGCTTTGACTAAACGATTTCATCGTGCCCCTTACTATCATATGAGAAAGTTTAAGTTACAACCAAAGCTTAAAATTCATAAATTCCTTCACGTGTCTTATTTAATTCTTTCGTCGTTATTTTTTAATTCGAAGTTCTACAGCAAATGTTTGTTTGTTTCATTCCTCTAACTTTATCCTCCTCAAAAATGTAATTAGTCCAAGAAATTCGCAGTCATTTCTAAACTGACGGAATTTTCTTTCCTTCTCTACGTCAATTAGAGTTTAACAACTGTTTCTGGGTATAATATGAACGGCCGGTAACGTAACCGAAATTAAGGTCGGCGAGTGCAACAGCGCTCCGGCTGGCATTTGCTGACATTTCGCCGAAATATTATGCGGTGACCAATCCATTACGGATTAACCTTTAAGCGTGATGACATTATGCGCCACCCTATACATGTTAATCGAGTCGTTACATCTCTAAACGATTCCGTAGACGGCCCGATTTATTTCGCATAAATCAATAACACCGTCGTCGAGTCTTCAGTAATTTCGACCAATTAATAATTAAATAATTTCAGGCATTCCGGCGATCTACTTAACTGAAAATTCGGCTCCGAGTGGTTGGTTGTTTGTCGTCACGAGATGAGGGGCGTCTGTTGTTGTACGTGTCTTATCGGAATCGGATGTCTTGTTAGCGGCAAGCTTGCCACCAGAAGTACCTCATTAGGTGAAATTCTACATACGGGCCGCTAGTGTGCGCTTTTAATCATGAGAACCTGCCACTGGAGATACAAAACTGAGGCAAATCACGTTTCGCCCTTCAATGAAAGGAGGCATCATTTTTAATTACGTTTTAAGAACGAGGCAGTTTGAAATTTATTTCAAAGACATACACTCCAAAAAAAAATCGTTCTCATATGATCCCATACAATTAATTAGGCAACCATACCTACACATTTAGAACGTCCATATAAAATTGTATTGGGAAATTGAGCTAGAACGTCCTTAGCTAGTAAGTACACTGACAGGTTTTCGTGTTCTCTAATTTGGGGGTGGCCAAACGTCAGGTTGTTTAATAAACTTTTCTTCTTGACAGTAACAAGAAAAATGAAATCAGTACAGAAGGAAGTGAAAGAACAAATGAGATAAGAAAAGAATTAAAGCAATAAATGCGAAATATAAATCAAAAAAGTGGCCAAGAATAAGAAAATGGAAAGAAACGCTATAAGTGTGGGTGGAAGACCAATTCTAAAGTCAAAAATCCAATCCTAAATGGGACGAAGTACGCATAAACAACTCGAATTAATTGTTCTTGATTTTGTTGATGTCAGTGTTTCGAAACAAAAAATGCCCAAAAGAGATCAAGAGGCCGACTAAGAAGAACGAGGCAAGAGGAGGTGAGAAGCGCAGTGGAGAAAGAAGAGGCGACCCAAAAGAAGCCGCATGTAAAGAAGGAAATGGAACTATAATAAGCAGAAGAGCAAAAGGAACGAAATCAGTGTTTTTTTTTAATTGGGGATGATTTTTTTTATTTAGTGAAATGCCACAGATTATTATACAACTTCAGAGCGTAACAAAATTCTAAATGATAAAACCACATTTCAAAATGACATTTATTTTTCGTTTTCCTTTTTCTCTTTTCTCTCTTTTAGAAAAATTAAGTTCTACCACGTTCTACACACACACGAAGCTTCTATTGCTTACCAACAGAGAGCGTTTTATTTCCTGTACGTATGTCGGAGAAGGCCAAGAAAATTCATTCGTTTTGAATTTGAATTTTCTTGGCCTTCTCCGACATACGTACATCCATCCTCTCTTATTACATGAGGTTAAATCAAGATGAAAATACTCTGAGAGTGCTCCAGAGCAGTCAGTTGAAAACGCTATGAGTTCCACAGATAAATTTAAAAAGAAACACACACACAAAGCTTCAATTGTTTACCAAAAGATGGCGTTTTATTTCCTGTATGTAGGAGAAAACCAGGAGAAAACCAAGAAAATTCATAGCAACACAAAAGCGTTCAACGTTTAATAAAACAAAAGCGTTCAGCGCGTTCCTTCGATTAAGGACAAAAGTTTCTCTTTTTTACTCAAAACTGAGAGTTTTTCTGAAGTCAATTTCTTCGAAAAACGCAAATCAAAACGAACGCCATCTCTTGTACGACGAATACCTCTGAATGATTTTTTTTTAGTAAAATGCTAGAGATTATACAACGTCAAAGAGTAAAAAAAAATAGTTGAAGATAAAACCACAAAAATTCTTAAAAACGTTTCCAAATGACATTGATTTTTCGTTTTCTTTTTCTCGTCTTTCTTTTTTTGGAAAGTTAAGTTCTATAAATAAATTTGAAAAAAGAAACAAGCACAACAACCACACAAAGCTTCGATTGTTTACCAAATGGTGGCGTGCGTTTCGTTTCCTATACGTAGGTACGTCGAAAAATTGTTTTAAGGCCAAGAAAATTCATTCCGAAACAAAAGCATTCAAGTATTTCTTGGATCAAGGGCGGTAGTTTCTCTCTTTCACTCAAAACCGATAGCGTTTTCGATTGACTGCACTAATGCGCACTCAGAGTATCTTCATCTCGTATTATTACTTGAGGTTAGAAGAACATGCAAATACACTGATTGTGAGTGCAACCAATGTATGTGAATCGAAAACGCTATCAGAGTTAAGTTCTATAGATAAATTTTATAAAAACACGCACAACACCCACACAAAGCTTCGATTGTTTACCAAAAGATGGCGTGCGTTTCGTTTCCTGTACGTACGTCGGAAAATTGCTTTAAGGCCAAAAAAATTCATTCCAAAACAAAAGCGTTCAAGTGTTTCTTAGATCAAGGGCGGAAGTTGCTATCTTTCACTCAAAACTAATAGCGTTTTCGATTGACTGCACTAATGCGCACTCAGAGTATCTTCATCTCGTATTATTACTTGAGGTTAGAAGAAGATGCAAATACACTGAGTGCAACCAATGTATGTGAATCGAAAACGCTATCAGAGTTAAGTTCTATAGATAAATTTTAAAAAAACACGCACAACACCCACACAAAGCTCCGATTGTTTACCAAAAGATGGCGTGCGTTTCGTTTCCTGTACGTACGTCGGAAAATTGCTTTAAGGCCAAAAAAATTCATTCCAAAACATAAGCGTTCACGTGTTTCTTGGATCAAGGGCGGAAGTTTATTTATTTTTACTCAAAACTGATAGCGTTTTCGTTTGACTGCACTAGTGCGTACTCAGAGTATCTTCATCTCGTATTATTACTTGAGGTTAGAAGAAGATGCAAATACACTGAGTGCAACCAATGTATGTGAATCGAAAACGCTATCAGAGTTAAGTTCTATAGATAAATTTTAAAAAACACGCGCAACAACCACACAAAGCTTCGATTGTTTGCCAAAAGATGGCGTGCGTTTCGTTTCCTGTACGTACGTCGGAGAATTGCTTTAAGGCCAAAAAAATTCATTCCAAAACATAAGCGTTCAAATGTTTCTTAGATCAAGGGCAGAAGTTTATTTTTTTTATTCAAAACTGATAGGTTTTTCGATTGACTGCACTAGTGCGCATTTAGAGTATTTTCATCTCGTATTATTACATGAGATTAGAAGAAAATGCAAATACATTGAGTGCAACCAGTGCAGGTAAATCGAAAACGCTATGAGAGTTTTCGCTTCTTTAAAGCAAATTAGTCTTTTTAGAAAGTTTTGACGCAAACCAAAACGCACGCCATCTCTTGTACGACGAATGTGACAAATTTACGCATCACCTGAGTGATCCAAACAAAATCTAGGGATGCTAGTATAGTCGTCCCAATTTAGTAGCGGTTTTATTGCCCTGCCAAAAAAAGCGACAGAAAGGCGACCGCAGGCCGGTCTCTTTGAAGTTGTTTTTTATAGCAAGATCATAAAACCGATAGAAAACTTGGACGACAATAGGTTGATTTATTATGATTTACTCTAGAAACCGCTTCATTTTTTTACTGTGAACGAAAACCAAGTTTGTTGTGAAAAAGTTGAAAGCTAAAGAAGCAAGCTCCGGTGCAACTTAATAAAAGAAAATTCAAGGTTTCGTTTATGTTAAGCGTTGGCAACTAGAGGTCGACATATTGAAGATCTAACTAGGACCTAACTAGGATCTAACTAGGATCTAACGTAGAACGAATTTAGGAGTTTTTATAATAAATTGTTATGACTCAATTGAAGCCGACGAGAAACACCGAGAACTCGCTAGGAACATGCAGACTTTTCTAGACGGGTCATCGCCCTTTGTTGTGAGGGTGGTCTGTACATCACTTCTTTCTTCTTCGCGTGTTCAAACCTTATAGCATTGCTTAATCGTGAGCTTTAAATAAATGACGTCGACTTTATAAAATTACCGAAACTTCAAGAGTTATTAAAATAAATCGAGAGATTATAGAAGCGTTTATAAGACGTCCGAGGTTAATTTAGTTAACTATTGAGAGCTCTAAAAGGCAACAAATCAAACTCTAGAATCTGGTCGCACGAAAACTTTGCAGAAGACAAAAAAATTTTCGTCCCTAATGTACCACGTTACAGCCGCTCCGATATCGATTCGCGTAAAAGCATTTTTTTGCTCGCAGAGTGTACCCCGCAAATGGCTTGTAACGAACGCTATTCTTTGCCATATTTTCTAATAACGCAGCAATTTTCGTCCGATATTGGGCTCGTGCGGGCGTACAATCTCGAGCAAAAATCAAAGGGCGAAAAGAAGCAAACGTTTCAGGCACTTACGTAAATAATAAAATAATTTCAGCAAAGTTTATATTTTTTTTTAGGTCTATAAGAGTTCCTGAATGTGTGTGCTCTTTTTTTTGTTTAGGCATTGATTAATTCCGTTTGACTTGTTGGTAAACTTCGAATCTCTTCATAACCTGTGATTCAAAAAAAGTTTCATCAAGGTGTGCTACGTTAGATAAAGATAGATATAACGGGCATGTCTGAGATACCAAATATCGGTGACGTTTCTTCGTTAAAAATTACTGTCAGGTCTGTCAGATCTGTTAGATTTAAGTTTTAATTATTTTCACACATTTCAATGTTATGACTTTCATTGACCAAGAAACAGTGTTGTCGCAACACTGTTAAAAGCTGTACTAACATTTGAGTAAGAAGAGTACTAAATTTTTGACAAAAAGTACTAACTAACTATTACATAAATTAATTACATATTGATTTTTTCTTTCATTACATTTATTTATTATGAAACGAATCCGAAAACAAGCATAAAACATTGATCTACTTAAACATCTAACAAAATAACAATTCTTGTCAGTCTTAAATCTTTACAAGTAAAAAAAGTGATATACATACATATTTATATCATTCTCTATTTCTGCGAGTTCCTCATTGAGTTTCATCAGTAGTGACATTGACTTTATTAGACTACTGACACTAATCAATAACCTGTTCATTTTCTAGAGGTCAAAGAGTAGTTAACTTATACAAGAGAAGACACTCGAACAAACAAGTGCAAATTAGGAAAAAAAAAAAAAAGGTTTACGCCAATTTAAATCTCCTTTCGTGTATTATCGAGTGTTTCCGGACAAAAATTAGTTGTGAGAGCGACAATGGGCAGATAATCTGATTCGTGAAACTGTACGCCATGCCAATGGCATTGTGGGATTCGTTTCCTGCGTATTTCGCTACACCAATTTAAAGGGACAACTGTTTCAAGGTCATAGAAACTACTCGGAAAAGATCAAACGAATTGACACAGAGTGTTTTCTCTTGAATAACTTAATATCTGCTATCTAATGTCAAATGCCAAAACTGTCACTTAAGTTAACTCCTTCCTTAGTACCAACACTATCAACTGCCAAATACCTGCTAACCGTCAAAAGTTCCTAAGTTCGAATTTTTTCATAGTTTATCTTTATTTGGTGACCAATTACATTATTCTAAGTGACAGTTGGACCAAAAATAAACGTGCACTAGATTATTTTCTGAAATCACTTTTGCACTAAATCCTTTTAGTACAATTGTACTAGCTGTGTCAACGCTGCCAAGAAAGCTGTTTGTTAGAACCATATTTCAAAAACAGTGAAAAAATTGATGGTTTGTGGATTTATTCAATACGTAACGCACTTGAAGGTTTAGTATAATTCCAACATTCAAACTTTATATTCAGACCATGGCCTTCGAAATGAAAAGCGAGTTCTATCTGGCCTGGGCAAAGTGTAGTTCAGGCGTGCTCCGCCACGCACTGCTTACAGGGCGCTTTCTTAACCTAAAATCTTGACAGTTCTGTCACATGTGAATGGTGGATGAGTTCGTGTTAGAACAATAATTAATGTTATTACTGTAAAAATTTGAGCATACTGGATATTATTTACGTTGGAATAAAGTGGAGTGTTTATGTCCAATTTCGACAACTTAATTTAGCATTAAACTATTACGGTTTTAGATTAAAATCTTACTTGCATATACTCAGAATTTCTGTGGTAAGTTACAATATGTATAATAAAGCTTCTTTTCTCACTATGTGTAATTATCATTGCCCTTTTTAATACGTTTTATTCATAACACGAAAGCTTTTTAAAATGATAGTTTCTCTTTATTGCACAAGCATACTTCACTCCGACGTGATCAAATGATTTGTGCATGAATCTATAAAGTTTATACCATATAAATTATGTTGTATTACGGTAATTACAATATTAATTAATTTTGCGTGAACTCACTTTGATTGACAGTAATGACACTCACTCACTTCACTCAGTGCCGTCAGTGCCCCGTAAACAGCGCCAAAGTGGCGACTTTTGGCGTTTTCTCGAGCACAAATATTCAATGTAAATTTTTCAAAACGCCCAGGCCAGTTAGAACTCGCTTTTCATTTAGAAGGCCATGATTCAGACAAACGTAATTTTTTTCATTGCACACTTTGATGAAAGTTTTTTTGAATCGCTGGTTATTTTTCTTTAATGCAAAATTATAATTAAGTATACCGACTTTTTTCGCATTAAAACTTGGACTATTGAAGTATTATGATTATAGATTAACAGAGTTCCAAACTAGTGGATTCTTTAATTGTATGAAATTATACAACCGGCTTCCTGAGTATATTAGAAAATTGTCTTCTAACGAATTTAAAACCAAATGTTTGGCATTTCTAATCAAACTAGAACCGTATTTTGTAAATGAGTTTACGCAAATGTAATTAAATATTTATTTTAAGTTGACGTTCTCTTTCGCTGTAATATTACAACGATCTTGAAATAAATGATATTATTTTATTATTATTAATGTGACTGCAATGTTAGGTCACTTTCTGACCTAACATTGCAATGTGATCACAGGATGTTGTGATCTAAACTTTTCATTACTATTACAATCGCAATGGCGAATATACCTATAGGACAGATTGGTTTGGTTTGCGGTGGATTTCTCGAGCTACACTTCTGCTGACGAAGGCCCAATTAGGCCTGAAACAACAGCGTTGTACAGAGGCTGCTCAAGGAATCTTCTGCAATCAAAACCGACTTGCAACAAAAATTTTTATTATTATTATTATGAAATTTAAATTTCAAGTAGTGATGTGAGCCTGGGCCCAACGCACGTTAGGTTTAGCACCGAACAAACTGCTCTCAAACAACAAGAGAAGGAAAAAGGTTAATTTGCCTTCAGCTACATAGATCAAATCACAACTTTGATTTCAAGCCGTGACTCGATGGGAAAAGGCCAAATTTGAACCACATTAACATTTCCTTTTTGCACTACTTGTTAAAATGGCATGTAGAAAACTCACATGAAGCTAAATTAGATAAATATTTGGTAACTGCTAAGAACCAACAAAATTTAAACCTCTGGGGGTTTGCAACAAGAGGGCAACCTGGGCCCAGGAACCATTATTGCTTCTGATACTTCCTGGAGTTACGTCATCGCCGTATGGATTCTTTTTTAATTTTCTTCGACTTATTTTAAGATCTTGTTTTAGTTCCGAATTAACTAGGTTAAAAAGGAAGCTCCACATTTTATATAATTCATTATTTTTTTGAATAATTATGGCTAAACTCGTACGTCTCAAATTTTCAAAATATTTTAGCTCCTATCTCAAGATTCCTAGAAGAAATTATGTTTATTTGTTTGCGAGCGGTTCTTACATAACGACAAACTCTCATTTGAAGACAATTTCCGGTTCAAATTAGAGCTAGAAAAATATAGTCGACAATTCGAAGGTCAGGGGGGGTTATTCTCGAACTGGAAGGAAGTGATCGCTCCCGAAAATGACGAAAGTGACACATTTCTCGAAAGGTTTGTATAGGTTTATACGAGAGTCTACGTCATTTTGACGTCACTCCTGCAAAACGAACCCTGTCCCTCGTTTCGAGGATAAGGCCCCAGTTGATCAATTTTTTGTATTGACCAATAACAAGAGCCAATGTCCTATTAAAGAACAACCCATCTCATATTTTTTCTACAATTTTTCCCACGTGATTTAGATCAGAGGACCTCGGAGGTCAAGCGATGGGGCCCCCACGACCAATCCATCTATTGGGATAATGTATGCTTACCCATTCAGTTCCATAGTGGGCTGGGGCGCCATCATACTGATACCACATTTGTTGCCGAAAGTGAAGTTAAGTGTCTTCCAGAATCTCATAAAGCCTTCCATCCATTGAAACTTCATTTTTTCCGCAAGTAATAGTTAATTATTAAATTTATTGTTTCAAACGTCATTCACAAGCGCGGTGAATTGAATACTAACGGTGGCAGCATTCCCGCAAGTGAGATAGCGAACCGTTACGTCACCGCATACCCGCTTCTCCTTTTACACAATGTTAACCAATGTGAACCGTGACAGTTGATGTGTTAGAGAGAGAAGCGGGTATGCGATGACGTAACGGTTCGGTATCTCACTTGAATGCTGCCACCGTTAGTATTCAATTCACCGTGATTCACAACAACTGGATTAATTAATGTATTTTGTTTTTATAATGAGAACTAGATCGAGTTTTTGGCCTTCTCGGACTGATATTAAAAAAAAAATACAAATGTTCATATCAATGCTGGTACTCGCGCTGCAAAAAGTTTTTAAATTTAATGATAATTATAAATTCAAAACATAATGTTTTGTTTACCTATTCGTCACTACGCTAATAAAACTTTGACCTGTTGTAATTCTGTAACGAAGTAAAATAGGACCTAGGTTCATAAACATTATTCACTTAAAATGACCTCCCCAACAAAATGCCAATATGAATCGCCCTGTATATCTGAAGTTATTCCATCAATAGGAATTTATTTCTTTCTTCCTTCCTTTATTTCTTGTTCTCCTGTTTTTTATCTTTTTTCTTTTCCTTCCAAACTGCGCCGGTTTTCGCATCTACTTTAATAATTAAGAAACAATGAACGGTGATCTTTTCTCTGTTTCAATTGAGGAGTGTCACTTTCAAAAACTGTTGCAAACTGATTCAAATGTTTTTTTAAAATAATGGCCACAAAATTGAGGTTTTTGGTTCTGTGACTCCGATATGAGATTGGTTTGAATCCTCTCTTAAAACCGCCGCGCCGTATGAAGGGTCAAATGGGGTGAAAGATAAAGAGTTTCTCCGTAATTAACCCTGCTTACTATGGCCGCGGAATTTACCAAGAAATTTAAATAAGAATGCATGTTTCTAAAATGAGGAACTTTATTGATAAAAATGAAGATTTTATTAAATTCTGCCGCCACCGGAGTTTTAAGGAGCCACCGGAATTTACACTGCCACAACCGGAGTTTTAAGGAGCTTTAATTATTATTCTTCATTGTCGGAAGATGTAGTTCTTGGACTCAACAGCTATAGAGAGTGAATTAAAAGTGCAAAAATATTCCCAAAACTAAAAGAATGATAATAACCGAGTAAGGCCCGACTTTACAATCGTCGGATAAGCATTATTCTTAGAATAACGTGACGTAGATATGGAGGAACATTAAAGGATATTCGGTCTTACTCCACGATTGTAAAACTGGGCCTAAATATGTATTTAATTAGCAAACTACATACATAGGGGGTACAAATTGTTCCTGTCTTTTGGGAGGACCTCGTTTTCAGCATTTCCTTAGGGCTTATTGATTGTCCTTTGGATTACTTTTGTTGGACTCGTGTTTTTCAGTTACTTCATCTTTTGGTTTTTCATTACATCATTTTTCTTACTTGCTTTGCAGGTTTCTTTTGCTTTCTACTAGGCTTAGGGCCGGCACTTTAGTTACTGGTTAACTTTAATCGTTGGTTTATTTCCGTAGGAACAATTGTCTTTACACTTGTAGACATGGAAATAAACCAACGGTTAAAGTTAATCAAAGTATCAGCCCTTAGAGTTGCAAAACTTTTTCCGCAGGAAATCATCGATTTTTAATTTGTTTTTTTCTTATCCATCTTATACTTTTGTAGTTGTGAAGATTCAACAAATTACCTTCCTAATATACGAAAATTATCATCAAAAAAGCAACAACAAATTTGGCGCTCTAGTGAAAAATGCAGTTGTATCTAACAAATAAATTAAATATTTGCCCATTCTTTAAAGTAAAAAAATTCTCAGCAATGGATTGCAGGTAAAATGGAGTGTTTTCACTTTCGAAAGAGATCGAAACGATTAAGCGATTCCTTCCAAAAGTAATCGTCGCGTCCGTGTATGTATAAATAGTATGTCAGTATGTCAGAATGAGAGAAAGAAATGAACTATCAGGAAGTCTTTCTTCTAACATCAACTGTGCAATATTCGTCACCCTATAACCAAAAGGCCAAAAGTCTCTAAACTGACTTCTAGCTTTTCCTCGCTATTTCGACTACCTTCATCAATTAATTTTTAGTGAATCCAGAAGATTTAAAAAGAAGAAGAAGAAGAAGAAGAAGAAGAAGAAGACAGTCAAAAATAACTTCAGTTGTTCAAGTTTCCCGGTGATTTGTATTCAGCAGCAAAATCCTTCCTTTAAGAGATTTTGTGGCGCAGTCAGTAGTCGTGCATTTACATAGTTATTTGTAAATTTTGATGTGCCCAGCTCCTTGGTGAAGGAAGAAGGTCCAAGGGCATTCGATTTTTTACTCCGGGCAAAATTCTATCTTACAGAAAAGGTTGTTAATTAAAACCTTCTTACGCGAGAAAGAAATGCAAGAAAATCTGGGAACTTTCGATTTTCTCTAATTTTCTAATCTAATCTTCATGAGAGGAATGAACAAGAATAAGAAAAAATAAGAGAATGTTACTTTTCTGCACCTACATCCGGAACTATCACTGATTCTCAAATACCTATCAGTTATCCTTTTTATTCTTTAGTGAGCCCAAACATCTGATCGATTGGTGTTATTGTATTTAATCGCTGAAACCCTTTTGTTTGTTAAGACCCCGTCGCGTCGTGGGGTAACTTCGAGAAGCGCCTGGGCCCAGAACTCATCAAAATTGGCACCAAACTCAAACGCCCGCAGCACAGAAAGGAATTGACCTGCTTCCGCGCACCCCTAACTTTTTTGTCTTTGCGTTTTCACTCTTAGCTTCCTAATTGTTACTTTTACAATCAACTATTGCGGGTTTGGTTTAATAATGAAAAGAAAATTTTGAGAACTTCGAGTTTTGAGCTTTGACCTCCTTGTATTATTATTTTCTTAACTCGAATCCTAATTAATTAAAACCCGGTTCCAAAAATAAATTCTTAAGGCCCGTCGTCGTTTAATAAAGCAGGTGACGTTTCGTTTGAGGAACGTGACGATCGATCGGCAAAATGAAAGGAAAAAAAAAGTCGTCGTCAAATCTGTCGAAATCGGTGCGGAAACTCGAAACTGCTTTCCCTTAATACACCACATATTGCTTGTAAATGCCCAATTTATTCTGCTATACAAGGATCAACGCATAATGCAATCTGCGCCCGGATTGGTCCGCGTAACAATGCCGGGGTTATTAGAGGGTTACCGGGGACTGGGGTGGCCGCTCACCGCCGCCGATTGGGCGCCCCGACGCCGCCCACCAAACGTTACCATGGAAATGTAATCTCCAGGTTTAATACACCTTAATGGGGATGAAAGGTTTACGGATATGTCTCGTTTGCCGCGTAATATTCCCGGATCTACTCCGGCACGTTCCGGCGAAACAAAAGAAGAAGGACGCCGTCCGGAATTCCACCCCCTTAATGAGCGCCGCTGTTTAAGCAATTAGACGGCGCAATTTCTTTTCAGCGATTGTCAGGAGAAATATAAAATTACCTCAAGTTTCAAAAGAAGTCGCAAAAAGTCTTATTCGAGGAGTACACTCACGACAATAAATAAATAAATAAATACCGGAATTTGCTTTAAAAATGTTCAAGTGCGAGTGGCAGATAGAAATCACACAGATAGAAATCACGTCCGACCCTTAATCACAACCCCTAAGAAAGCGTAACTAAGTAATTTTCGCCTTTATTCCGCCCCCGCGCCCCCCCAACAACAGTCCACGGGCTCGGGCTGTAATTAACTTAGGAAGCACAATTACCCCCAATCAATCTCATCACGTTGTATTATCTCTCCATTTAGCCTAGCTATAGTCGCGCCGCCCGGTGCTCAATACTTATTTTCGCGTGTTAAGGGGCGCAGAGTTGGGGGCGGCATCTGCTGATCGCAGATTGCGATTGTTAGTTCGAACGCGCGCCGGACACGGACGGGGTGGCTGATGGTGAACTGCGCGGAAAAAAAAAATTAACGAACCCTCGACAACAACAACAACAAAAAAAATTGAGTGCGGATCTGTGATCATGAATTCTTCGTCTTCTTCTTCATTGGATTTGATTTTTAATTCGTAGGTAATTGAAAATGTAAGTAAGAAAAATGATAAATTTAGAGAAGAAAAGCGTTTTTATACTTGAAACAAAAACGTAAACGAGTGGAAAACAGATAAATGTAATAAATGAATTTTATTACAAATCGAAGCGTTAGAAAGGAGCTCCAAATATTCACTACACAAAATTAAAATTAATTTTAACAACATGAAAACCATAATAATAATAATAATATAATCTCAAGGTCATATAAAATATAATTGAATTGATTAATCGCTACTTTAATTTAATCAATTCGATCAATTAATCGATGACTTAAAGTGAAAGGATTCAAGTTTCGTTTATTAATCGTAGTAGACTTAGGCTCGATTTTACAATCGTCGGATAAGCATTATTCTTAGAATAACGTGACGTAAATATGGAGGAACATTAAAGGGTATTCGGCGAACAGTTATTCCACGATTGTAAAACTGGCTCACTTTGTTAGGGAGAATTAACATTATGTATCAAATGCGTATGAATGGTTGCCTATCATAACTTTTGTTAGGCGCTGCTGGTGGCAGTTTATAAATAATGGGTAAAAAAATAGATAGCTTTTTATAAATAACAGTTTCCTGTTCTTACCTTCTACCTATTTTTTACCTGTAATTTATAAACTACTACCAAGGCCTATCACAAGTCATGGTAGGCAACCATACGTACACAATTGATATATAATATTAATACTCCATAATGAAGTGAACCAGAATGACTGTAGCTATCCTACTATTGCGGTTGTTCATATACTGTTCAAATTCATAAAAGTCAAAGCAAAACCCTTCCGCAAAGTACAACACCAGACATCGTAATTTAATCGAATAAGTGGTAGGTTCTCGTTACAGGAAATTAGCAGCTCATAGATTTGTTTAGGAGGAAGACGGCAATGAAAACTGTAGCTTCCTATCTTTTGTCCTTGTCGAGATATTAACTCCTTGAATGAATTTCGCGACGCATCCACCAAATTATATAAATAATTAATAATATAATAACAAAGTATATAAATTGAAAACTGGAGAAAACTTGCTCTTCATAATTAAAAAAAATATACAGGGTGTCCCAACAGTGTGTTCTCGGGCCATATCTCCATAATTACTGAAGGTACAAAAAAATTTTCAACACAATTTCTTTTTTAATTTAAGAGATCTACAACTCAAAATTATTTTCATCTATACAGAGTGAATCAAAACAGTGGTGCCGGACACAACCTTTTTATTTCAAATGGCATGTCCTATATATGAAACCAAATTTGGATTGCCCATAAAATTCTACATATTTTCTGTATACCATTGCCTATACCTAAATCTAACCATTCTTGAGATATTTAACATTTTGTCTAAAAACTGCCATTTGCGGCCACTATTTTATTTATTCATATTTTATTTATTTTTAACTCTAAGAAAAAGATTTTTGGTACAGATGTAGTTGATATATAAGCTTATCATAAGCCATTGTTAAATGCACTTTTATCGCTACAGGGTAGTCACGATAATAAACAAAATCTCAGAAATTTCAAAATGACAAAACTCAATTTTCTTAAATAGCATGCGCTATATTTTTCTGTTCTAAATTCTTCGTTTAATAAAGTACTTTCAAACAACATATAGATATACAGGGGACACCCTGTATATGTATATGTTGTATATAGTATCGGACAAAAGCAAAGCAACAAACCTTGCTTTTCATTCCATTTCATTTTAATACATTTATTTTCTGTCTATTTTGCCAAAGTCAACTTATCTGAGGAATTTTGAATGCAAATACAGAAACAAGCTATTATAGAAGCTTTTGTTTTATACTTTTTTTTTAATTTACACTGGCGACAAAAGTTAAGCAACAAAATTTATACTTGGCTGTGGAATAAGGTACTAACGAAAACGACAATTATAAATGACAGTATACAATTAAATTAAAACTGTCAGTTAACAATGCCAACGGATATTTCGACGTCGAAGAAGCAAGAACGAATTGTAGATGCTTTTTTCGTCAAGCAGCTGTTAGCAGACGTTTTGTTGTATCTCGGTATACTGTGTGCAGAATTTTAAAGCTTTTTCAAGAGCGAAGACGCTTGGAGCACATGCCGAAGCCCAGGAGACCTCGAAAAACGGAAAATATGGACTGAACATTAAATTGTTACATTGAAAGAGTCTCCCAAAGCGAACCCTGGAGACCTGCAACAAGAATAAAAGGTGAATTTTTTTATTTAAATCTAAGTACTCGAAGCATACAGTGAAGAACTTGTTGAAGCAAATCTGTTTGGAAGACGTCCGGCCAAAAAAACACTTATCTCTAAAAAAATCAAGCCTCAAGATTATAGAGTTTGCTAGACTGCATGTTCAGTGAACTCGTGAAGACTGGTATAAAGTTTTATTTAGTGATGAAAGAAAGTACAATTTGTTTAAATTTGAGGGAATACGTCCTAAAAATGAGAGATTTAATTTCAAGTACATAGTCCCCACTCTTGTGGGGTTGTTTTTGAAAACGTGGAGTAGGACCGTTACACTTCATAGAAGGTAATATGGATCGGTTCTATTATAGGGACATTTTAAGGGAAACCTTATGCAGAATGGAATATTCCGTTAAGATTCGAATTCCAACAAAATAATGACACAAAACATTCCTCACTACTAGTAAAAGAATGGTTTCAGGAAAATAATATTCGGGTTAGGAAGTGGCCGTCGCAATCTCCAGATCTGAATCCAGTAGAGCATCTATGGAAGAGGAAGTAGAGAGAAAATTAGAAGCCAAAACTTTTCTAACAAATATGAATTAGAAATTAGAATACGAAGAGAGTGGAAAGAAATGCCGCAAAATGTTATCGACAATTTGATAGATTCTATGCCAAGAAGATGTAAAAAGTAAAGATAGTCCAACAATTTTTTTTTTATTTCGCCACCAACATACAAAACTAAAGTACAAAATACTAAAGAACTTAACAAAAGCAACAGCTTAAATAGAGAATTAGACTATTGTTTATCTAGAGAGAAATTAACATCTAAATAATTAAATGTGAATAAAAAGAAAAAAGAACTAAATAAACTAATGGTAGTTTCATGTTAATTAATTACTTAATTTAGGAGTTGTTTTTTTTTGAGTAATTTACAATTGTTGCCTAACTTTTGTCGTGATACGTAAATTAAATTCTTGCCTTTATTCGAAAAACTAATAATAATAAAGCTTTATGTTTTGAATTATTCGTATTATTAAGTTGAAGATACTTCGTGTTAGACTGTCCTTAAACATGAGACCTGGATATATTATCAAGGGACAAAAATTAATTTGCTAGCAAAAATTAGTTATTTGTTGCCTCACTTTTGTCCGATACTGTATATTATTTAAAATAACTTGACACGCTGTCGTAACTTTGTTGTAATTTAATATAATTTGACTGAGAGAGACAAAAAGTTATGAAAATATGAAAACTTAGATAAGAATGGAAAGTAAAAAGAAATATATTCATTCAAATGAAAGCCATAAAATATTTGCTGCAAAAGTAAACCAGAGGAAACTGTAATACAATGCAAAAAATTCATTAGTCATAGATATACATAACAGGACTGGAATAAACAACATTTAAAAAAAAGTTAACGAAAAATTAAAAAAAGATTTGACGATTCTCCTACTATGGTGGAGAACATTTGAAAACCTAAAGCCTAACAGAAAACAAAAGAAGATCGCAAATACAATAAAAATAATAAATAGGAGTATTAATAAACAATGAAATCCGAAGAATAATTTTAACAAAAAACAAATAAAAAAACATTGTCGCTTCTTAGGTAGAAAATTGCTTAATGCGTCTTATAGTTTTCTTTTATTATTTTTGTGTTAGCCCTTTGGTCAGTTTTCATTTGTCTTTTTTTTAATCCTTTAGTGAAAGGACTAACAAAAAACAAAAGAAAATTGCAAGGAGCATCAAACAATTCTCTACTGAAGAGCGTCAATGCTTATTTTGTCTTTTGTTAAATTTATTATTCATCCTTCAGTCAAAGGATTAACGAAAAACAAAGGAAAACTGTACGAAACAGTAATGTGATTAGAAATTTAATTCGATAAGAAGAAACAAGAAAAGACCAGAAACAAACAGCGACGTACAGCCGAGCTACAAGAAAAAAGAAAAGAAAGTAATTGACGCTTCAATTGCAATGCAAAGAATTGTTCGAAAGTTAAAGGCCTAATAAAAAGCCCAAGAAAGAAACAACAACGTGCAAAAGGAATAGTATCTTGAGAGGAAACAAAAGAGAATAGAAATAAATAACGACGAGACGCAAAATTAAATAAAAACGAACGAAATAAACAATAAGATAAAAGTTAATTAAAAGTAATAACTTGTCTCCTTTAAATTTGTTCTTTTTTGGATTATTGATGCTTCTTTAAGTTCTTTGTTTCTTCCATTCAGTCTTATATTTTTTAAACATCCCGCTTTTTATTTTCGTTACGCAATTTTCGAAAATTCGGTCGGAGGAATATGTCAAACTTCTTTCTTTTGCTTTTCGTTCATCTTGTTGTTTTATTTTTATTTTTTGTTTTTATTTATCGAATTAATTTTTCATATTTCATCGACATTAACAATTTATTTTAATTTTTTTACTAGTCTACGATTTTCAAAAGCTGCTTTCTTGTTTATCTTTTTTTTTACATTTTGTTGCTCTTTATGTGACATTTGTTTTCCTATTGAATTATTTTTGTGTTTAACATTAGCACTCATATAGTTTTTTCTTGTTTACTTTTTTACATTTCAGTGTTCTTTATGCCAGTTTTTTATTTTTCTTTTTGTCAAACTAATTTTATACTTTTTACGTTGGCCTTTCAATTTTCTCGCATTGTGGTAGCAGAGAATGGCAGCTTTAATTTTTTTCATTTACCTTGTTGTCCATCCTCTTTTGTTTATTTGTCGAATGATTTTCTATAATTTCATTGACGCTTTCGGTAGTACCTTTTTATATTTGTCTTCTTCTTGTAGCCTTCTTAGTTTTCCGTTAAAATTTTGATTTCAGTTTCTGTTTTGAATTAACGAGATATTTTTTACGGCCAAAAATTTTAAGATTATATCTTCAAGGCTCCATTGAATAGCATTCAATAAATAGATGAATCCGATATACCTTGTTTTAAATATAATTGATTGTTTTAAATATAATAGATTGTTTAAATATAATCCAGCAATACAGTTCAATTAATTCATTAAGGTTGGTTTCTGGAACGTTTCATAAAGCTAACGGTCCGATTAAAATAAATTTTCCTATAGTTCTAACTGTGTAGCCATAGCAACGTTTACTTTAATCGAACCGTTAACTTTATGAAGTGTTCCAGAAACCCAGCCTAATAAATTAAGTCCTTCGCGATTAATAATCGTATGAAACAAGGGTTACCCAAAAACGTCATCGAAAAATAACTGATCAGATAAAGCGATCATCATGTTTTATATTAAACTCATAAATCGATTCAGAAATGACTAATAAACGTATAAATTTGAAAATTCATGACATGTGTTTCGATAAAATTGAACAATGATGTAAAAGAAAACTTCGAATCAATCGAATCGATTAAGGACTTATATTTCATACATTTATTGCAGATTATTGTTTTGAAATTTTAAGCATCTCGAACAAATCATTTAGTTGATCAAATCGTTTAAATAAAGTAAATCATAAGTGAGTAGTCAATTTGTTATATAAGTACTTTTTATAAGCTCCGCAAATAAATCGGTAGGTAATCGATCGATGCCCGGTTTCTGGAACGTTACATAAAGTTAATGGTCCGATAAAAGTAAACGTTGTTATGGCTACACATGTTAGAACTATAGGAATATTTTATTTCATCTATTAGTTAACTTTATGAAACGTTTCAGAAACCCGACCCGAATCGATTAAATAAATGAACTGATTAGTCCGATTCGATCATTGTTTTTCATAGATGAATCGTTTTAATCGCAACAAACGAATTCATAAATCGATTCTGGAATTAGACCTTTCACGATTAATGCTCGCATAAAATAGAGATTCGGATATGTCTTGTTCGAAAAAAATCGACCAATAATTTAAAACGAAACACTCGATCGAATCGATTACGAACTGTTTAGTCGATTTTTACATATTTCAAATGTTTTATCTTTTTTGTTCGTTTGTAAGAACCGCAAATAAATCATGAATCGATTAAATAAACGAATTCTTCAATTTTAATCACAACAATCAAATTCATAAATCGTTAAATCGATTAGATTTTCCGCGATTAATTAATTAATACCTTTCGTTTTAAATAAAAGAATCGATAATTTAATACAAATTAGACGGATTAATCGATTCAAGTTTATACAAACCATCCATTATTTTTTTAAATTATAAGTACCGATAACTGATTAATCAATTCGATCGTCGGTCAAGTAAATTCTTTTAATCGCAGTAAACAAATTCACAAACCGATTAATGAATTAGAGCTTCAACGATTAATAAATAATGAAAGGTAAAATGTTTTTGAATCGGTCCAATCGACTGATTAGTCGATTTATATTCCACACATTCAACATTTATTATATTTTTTTTTAATTTGTAATAAGCACCCCAATCAAATCGATTAATTGATTCAAAATAATCGTGTATCAATAGATTCATCGATTACTCAAGTGCGTTTTAATTTACATAAATCATCTTAACGATGAAATAAAGAAACTAATCTGTTAATTTTAACTTTTTAATCGCAACAAGCAAATCGATTAATCTATGGAGAAAATTAATAATTGCTTTAAACCATTAATTAGATCGATTCGATTAATTTATTTATCATCTGATAAATATGTGGGCATTTTAGATATTTATTAACTTTCAACTTTTTAACTGTGTAAGCCAACAAATGGATTAACATTTTAATTAACTAATCGAATAATCAAATACGCTTTTGGTGATACCAATCGATTAGCGATAAATCGATTTATTTATATATTTTTAGCATTTTTTAACACTTTAATCTTACGCAACAATTCAATTAATCGTTCATGAATTTTAATCTTCCGCAATTTTAAATTTTTAGTCATAATTGTTAATTAAATTGATCGAGGTGATGAATTTATTAATCATCTGATAAGCACGTCGACGTTTTATATGTTTGTAATATTAAGGCGTTGAAACCTTAATATTACAAGTAAATATATTAATGTTTTAATAAATTAAACGATGAATCAAATACGTTTTTGGTGAAAATAGCCGTTCAGCGATTAATTTATATATTATTTAACTCTTTAATCTTACACAATATTCAATTAATCGTTAATGAATTTAAATCTCCCACGATTGATAATCGAATAAAACAGATACTCGAATATATTTTGTTTTAAATCGTCGATTGTTTTGTGCGATTAAAACGACAGTTGTTAATGAAACATAAATAAGCCGATTAATCAGTTCCTTGAATTAATCGCTAATCGACTGATTAATCGGTGGTTTAAACCAAAACGTATGTGACTACTCAGCTTAACTTTAAGCGTCACTTAGAATGTGACTTACACAAAGTTCTGAAACTTCAAATGTCACAACATAAACGTCACTCAAATTTAAGCTCGATTAAAGTGTTTGGTGCACATGGCCCTAAGGCCCGGTTTTTCGATCACAGTTTAACTTGAAACTTCGGTTTATTCCTATAGCAACAATGGAAATAAAGTGAAGATTAAAGTTAAGCTGTGATCGAAAAACCGGACCTAAGTGATGAAGATTTAATTCACGATTCAGCTAATTCATTCGCGCTTAAAATATTAAAGAACCGTTGATCAAAAAAAAGATAAATATCTAATCTATTAATTAAATTAATCGGTTCGATCGCTTAATCGGCGATTTAAAGCACAACGTAAACGTAAGTATTTATTTATGCGATTAATAAAATCATTAAATGGCCAATTGGTTGATCATATAAAATTTTCCACGATTAATCAAATACGTTCTGTTTTAAATAATCGACTAGTTGATCCGATTCGTGGATTAGGTCATTGTTAGATTGTTTAATTAATTAATTACGTGGTGCGTTTGGCATCCTTTATACACGGAAAAAAATATTTTGTTAAGTTACCACCAATTGTGAAACATCTAACAAGAATTTGGTGTCATATATACGACACAAATTCTGTATTGGTCCTTCAACTTTATTTTTGTGAACAACTGAAACTGTAGTTTTTATCAGTGTCATAAAGATATTTAACACACAAAGTTTTTTGTTAATGTTGATCACGTCTTGGCGTCAACCCAACATCAATATTGTAGTTTTTAACTACGAATTGGTGGTGATGCATCCACAAATGTCATGTCAGTGTTAAAATATGTAGTAGTATAGTATGATGCATTCACAATGACATGTCGGCGTTAAAATAATGAATTGGTATAGTAAACACAAAATAATAAATATTAATTTGTTGTTGTTCTAATAATAAACACTTGTTTGTCCAACTATTTCTTAAAACTAATATTCAAACAAAAGTTTACTATAAAATAGTTGTACCGGCATTTACAACATGTGGTTCTCTCAAGTCAATATTTGTACGAAGATAAACAACAATATTTCAACAAGTTCAGTTGTGGTAAAATTAACAATACGATTTTTCTCCGTGTACTGTAAAATTTTTGTTAAAGGCGTCGGCGTCTTCATTAGAAACTTTAATCGATTAATGAATTAATCGATTACTCAACTACCATTTGGTTTAAACCGCCGATTAATCAATCCTTTCCAGATAAATGTTAGTTACGAACAACATGGACCGTGAAAACGAATACGCGCCAGCAACAGACGCAGACGGAGGCATGACCCAGCCCTACCAGAACAGGACGTCTTTCCTCATCGAGGACATCCTGTACCGTCAAAAGCGAGGAGAGGAAACCGCCGTGAACAACGTGGACGCGCCGCCACCGTACAGACCCGCCTCAAAATACGAAAACGAGAAGTCCTACCAGTCGGCCAAACACATGGAAAAACGAGGCGAAAAACCCTACGGCTATTTCCAACCCGGCTTCGTCCAGAACTGCGTGCAGGGCTTCCAACCGACGGAGAACGGATACATACAGGTCATGGGGGCACTCGGCGCCTACTTGGGCACCCCGTACAAAACCATATCGGATCCATATTTTTTAACACAAGGTATGAAACGCCAAGCGATCTGATGGGAAAGGGAAAAGTCAACCCAAAGGGTCGGTGAAATTAGAACTCGTGTCTTTTTTTATTTAGTAGGTGTTCCTATAACGCCATACGAAATTAAAATGTTATTCTAAATTTTAAAAACGTGTTAAACAAAATGGGTTCAATAGCCGCATCTGACGGCCAGTTAGGTTCGAAACCCATTCTAGTACACGTGGTTTGAACCCAGTTGAGATTTATACCGGCCCGTCCGAACGTTTCCCCAATTTATAAGGCAAAGCTGAAGGACAGGAAACATCTAGTAAGTCGGTCGCAGCATGAATAACTAGTCCAAACATGTCTGCGCCTGACAAGCTTGCGAAAGCTTATTCTTTCACCATTGTGTATCATTCTATATTAAGTCGAATTTAGGCATTCCCTTCCACCATGCGCTCTTCGGCAACACGTCGGCGGAAATCTCCCTGAACGCCCTCAAACACTGCCGGCGGAGGAAAGCCCGGACGGTATTCAGCGACCCCCAACTCACAGGTAAACGAAACGGAAAAACTCACTCTTCCCCCATAAAAAAAATGCGATTTTTCCAGGTTTGGAAAAGCGCTTCGCGGCGCAGAGGTACCTCTCGACGCCGGAACGCGTCGAATTGGCCGGCGCCCTCAGCCTCAGCGAGACGCAAGTCAAGACCTGGTTCCAGAACCGCAGGATGAAGCACAAGAAGCAAATGAGGAAGATGCAGGAAGAGAAGACGGGGGCCGGGAATGGGGCGAGCGCGACGGGGAATCCCCTCAGCAATTCTTCGGCGACGTCGTCGACGATAAACGAAAAAGGACGGGGTGGTAATAATCTGTTTTTTTTTTCTGCTGCGAACGTAATGGTCGGAGTTTGAAAGATGATAAGAGAAAGTAGATTATCCTTAACCATTAATTCCTTACTTTACAAGAATTTTATAAACATATTCGCCTCAAATCCTTCTTGGTTTCAAATCGTGTAAGACACGGGTCGCGATTCCCGGTAGGTAACTATAGAAATCGCTTCCACCGTCTTCTTTCCGCAGTGCTGGATTTGTCCTTTTCCGTCGGTACAAGCAATTTTCGGGATTGGCAAAGTTACGCCTCTTCTTCTCTCTTAGAAAGAAGGAATTTCGTTAGTCAATAAAACATTCGACTTCTTAGAAAGACATTTTCATATATGTAGTACCACTTCCGATAAGGAACACAATTTTCTTTGAATTGTTTACGACAAATACAAACTGTAGTTTAAATTTATTTGAGAATCCTTTTTGAAATGTACGTTGTAGATTCATTTGTGACTCAAGTTGCGTTTTAATTTATCTTTACAAAAAGTATTTATTTCTTTGTCAATTTAAAATAAATAATAATTATATAATATATATTTCCTTTCACCCTTAGAGTGTCGGGGTTAAATATTTCCTATCCGTAGACAAATTTACGCCACTGTTTTTTCTTTCTTGCTTCATTCCATGTCTTTCAATAGTTTTCTTATTGTGCTTTCTCATGATTCTCTTGGTCTTCCGCTTTTCCTCCTTATTAATATTTTCGCTTCCCAAATTCTTCTTACTTCATTCTCTGTATAATATACAACGGCAACTAAGCTTAGTTCTATGTATTCTAATATCGGTTGCGTTTCAAGGTCTTCTCTTACTTGTTCATTTCTGATTTTTATCTTGTTTTGTTACTCCTCTGGTTCGTCTCAAGTATTTCATTTCTATTGCTTGTATCTTACTTTTCTGTTTCCTTGTTAGTGTCCAAGTTTCACATCCATATGTTAAGATGGGTTTATAAACTGCTCTGTGAACGTTCATTTTTGTTTTCGATGATACTTCTTTTTTATTAATGAAGGTGGTAGACCTTAATTGCGTTTTCTCTTCTTTTGTTTATTTCTTTTTCTTGTTTTCCTGATATTTCTATTGTAACTCCTAAGTATTTAAAATCTTCTACTTGTTCTTTCTTACTCCGTCTAAGTTTACATTTAAGTTTTCTTCTTTTTCCGTTACTGCCATGATCTTTGTCTTTTCCGGATTCATTTTCATACCGCTATTTTCCAGTATTTTATTCCTATTGGTTACAGATTTTTATATCCTATACAAATAAGCTCTTGGTTCTTTCATTGCATTTTCTTATGATGTGATCCATGAACAACGTAAACAGTGTCGGGCTCATTCCCCCGTCTTGTCTCAATCCTTCTTGAGTTGCAAATATTTCAGATTTCATATTTCTAAATATTACCACATTTTTCGTGTTTGTATACAAACTTTGAATTACTCTGTTCATCTTGCTGTTTACTGCTCTTTCTTCTAATATCTCCCATACTATTGTCGAAGGCTATTTGTATGTCTATGAATGCCATATAAGCTTTTTCTCTTTTCAGTTTGGTCTTTTCAATTATCTGCTTTGTAGTTTAGAGTATTGATAAATAATCAAGAACTGAAATAATAAATAAAAAGGGGGTTACTCGTCTCATCGATCGTCTTTGTCACTCGATCGAAAACGTCTTTGAAGCGGCTCGTGTCTTGTCCTGTCCTTTGAGGAAACTTGCGGTCGGTCACTAGTCCTTTCCTTCAAGGACTCCGAGCGGAAACTCGAAATTAAATAATCGTCCTTTCGATGAGATCGATGGCAAGACGTGCAGCGGAATTCCTTAAAGTTAAACATCAATTAAGGCCGTTCGCCGTTTAATGAAGCAAATTACGTCGTAAGATGGCGGCTAAGATCTCAATTTGAAACACGAATAACTCGATTATGCCCTCCCCCCCACATCAGCCGCAAACGCACGTAGGCTGCATGAAATTGTTTATCGCAAGAATAAATAATCGCATTGATAATAATAATCGAAACGAATCGAATTAGGCGTGTAATTTCCGTGCTATTAGTAAACACGAGAGCGTGATTGTGTATTAATTTGCGAGAACGCGCGCGTCTCGCTCCGGGAGGGATGAATGCGCTCCGGTAATGCCGTTTTAATGAAGCCTCCGGGGATTGTTCACTTACTGTAGATCCTGTAAGAGGCTTTCAGCAAACCGACTGCTAACAATTTACTGAAAACCGATACTCATTTTAGGTTCGCTCGACTAACGTTTCTTAATTGCTTGCCTTCTTCAGATGCGCCCATGGATTTTTCGGGGAGGACGTCGCAGAGTGATCAACAAAAAAGTGGATTCGGCCCCTCGTCGAATTCGACGTCGCACGCCGACACGGACATCAGCGACTGCGATAGTGATATTGACATCGTCGGTGATTCCAAATCGATGGCTTACACATACAAGGGAGCTTAAGTATCACAATGTAGTACGTATTTTTTTTTATTATTATTTACTCACAACAAATTACACGTTTTTTTTGCGGAATAATTGTCAGTCACCCTGTATGTTTTATTTATATTAAAAATATGTATAACATAATTTTATAAGTGTGCTATTTTCAGGATTCAGCATTCTACAAGTCCAACCTAAAAATCAAAATGAAAATGGAACGTTTGAGACGTCAACCGCCAACGTTTGTACAGTAGCATTAACTTCTTAAATATTTATTGCTATATGGATAAGTTTTCTGTTTTGTATAAACCATTCGGATTGTAAAATAAGCCAGTTGCACACAGTGTCAAAGAAACAAGTTATTTAATCCACTAACTAATAGACAGGGTCTTGTAAAAAGAATTATAAAATAAGGTCGCATTAGATGAATCTGTTCTGGAATTGCGTCGTTTATTTCTTCGTTTCTCCTAAAGCACAAACGACGAAGTAACAAAAGAAACATCGTTCAACTGTTAGGTACAGTAAGTGAAAGACATTTTATTATTATACCGGAGAATGAATCGGAGCGAAGTGTAATTAAATGAAGCGGCGTGCTCCACATTTATAAAGTAATGCAATTTGCCCTAATTACTTCCCTGTAATGTTTCCGTTACGTTTTGTCATGTAGTAGTTTAGCATATAAAAGAGTTACTTATTATTTCGTTCAGTTTTTTTATATAATCGAGCTGCGCGAACATAAAAGTCTCTACTAGGCACAATAACCCAAAAAAATCCGGAAACTTTTTGAGTATACCTTGTAGGTATAGTAAATCGCATAGTGAAAATTTAGATACCTAATAAAAACGATGATGCAGCAGATGTTGTTAACCGTAGAAGCTATCATACTCTTGAACGTTTCATAGCTCACGCTGTTGCTAAAAAATAAATTAATTAAAAAGACATGGCACTAACTTACAAGGTCTGTGTATCAAGTAATTGAACCGATTGTGTGGAAATATTCATTATCGACTTAATTATATGTTAACTTTATCGAAGTAGTTGCTTTGAGAAGCCATTCACTGATATTATGTAGAAGTCTGCGAACACTATTTAAAAAAAAACAATATGTGTTATGTCGCCATCTCTTCACGAATTGGAGGAGTTTCTTATATTTTTTTGTGTCCTTAATAGTTTGGAAGTTGACTTAATTTTTTTTTTGGTGACCCATTCTATTAAATAAAAAAAATAGTCTCGCCTGCTTTTATAAAGACGATTTCTTTTTGACGTTGTTGAAAGAAATTATTCCATTTATACAGAGAGTAGGTAAAGACATGAAATGATAGTTTGGAAGATTAAAAACCAATCAAAAGCGAATTGCTCTCTTTATAAAGCAATTTAGTTTATTTGATTGCCTAAGCTGTTTATTCCACCATTAATCTTCCAAACTATCACTTCATTCTACTCTCTCTATATCTAAAAAGGGCTCTGAAAGAAATAATATATTGTCGCCATCTGTAGATGAATTGGTAAAGTCATCTTGCTTTTCCTTATTACTTCTAAACTAAGACAACTGCTTTAGAAGACTTTCCCAATTCATCTAGAAGTGGTGAACGTTCGATTTGTTTCGCCCTTAAAAGAATGCGTTCCTGAGACGTTCTCAAGAAAGATAATGTACTATGTCGCCATCTTTCGATGTATCCGGGAACTATTTTAACACGTTCTTGCTCCATCGTTCTTTTAGGACATCCCATGAATCCCTCGATTTGTCTCGTCCATAATTTTTTGACGAGCTCGTGAGATATTTCCAAGAGAATTAAGTATGGAAATGCCATCTATCGATGAATCGGAAGAAGTTTCTTTTTTATGCTCTTTTGCTTTCTCTGCTTTCTCATTACTTGGTCTAAATTTCTAATGAAAGATTCCCCATGAATTTTTCAATCTGTCTCGCTCAAGGATGAACTCGTGAAACGAAGTCGTGAGAAATGTGTCGCCATCTCTCGAAGTGGGGCAGCTTTTTTGTTCTCAGTTGCTTCCTCATTGAAACCTAATTTGATAATGCTTGTAAAAAAGTGGTGAATATAATATTAAAAAAAACTACATAATTGAAAGTAATAAACAAAAAAAAATAATTTAAATAAAGCATCAAGAAAATTAATGAAAATAAATATAGAATCCTTAAGATGATTTTAGAACACCCTATTTCTTGTATGTGTATACAAGATTTGGTTCAATTTCTTCAGTGATATTTAGAGTTTAAATTGCTGAAGAAATATTATAGGAAAAAAGTAGGATTGCCTAAAATAAAGTAACAAAATAAAACGTAATTTTAAAAATTTTACTTTTAAATAAATTTAATTTCAATTTATTTTCAAAAGGGGAACGAAACGTATTCATAATATCCACGAGAGGCATTTATTCCTAATATTAATACATATTGAAGGCGTATATTTGTTTTTGCTAATATTGCGGATAATTATCGATTAAATTATTAGATGAATGTTACAACATGTAATAGAAAAAATTATTTAATAATTACAATAAAACAAATATTTTAATTTTCTGTCAGCTTTCGCTCTTTATTACTGCATTTTTAATCGCAAAGAATTTAAATTAATTGAAGATATTGATATTTGAAATTTATAGTTTTTTTTCTTTTAATTTATGAAACAAAATCCAAATGGTTATAATTGCTTTCTTTGTAATTTCTGAAATATAAATCACTCGATTATGCATCAATTGTTTTCAGTTATCGTTTCGATAATTTTTCCTTAAACAATCAATTCCTAGTTTTAATTGATAATGATAAATGATTTATTTCCTATTGGTTCACAAAGCTAGGATCTATGTCAAAACTTAATTAATCAATACATAAAATAATAATTCAGGAAAAGAAATAAATAATAAGTTTAAAATAAAATTAGTTACAGATATTGACTTAAACTATAATAACAGTACAATTAAATTGAAATAAGCACTTACACAAATTTTTGCGGAAAAACTTTTTCCGCCGCAATCGAGAATTGAACTCGAGTCTTCTGCTAACGCGGCAGATGCTCTGACCATTGAGCTAATGCGACACCGAGTTCAGTTATCGTCTAATATAAATTAGAATCGGATGGTAATTTTTTTTTTGAACTCGGTGTCGCATTAGCTCAATGGTCAGAGTATCTGCCGCGTAAGCAGAAGACTCGAGTTCAATTCTCGATTGCGGCGGAAAAAAAATTTCCGCCAAAATTTGTGTTAGTGCTTATTTCAATTTAATTATATATTATTCGCTAACAATCTCCTTATTTAATTAATTTATTTATTATGTTTGTCCTGCTTAAAGGCAATATCAAAAATTTACCATCCGATTCTAATCTAACACAAATTTTGGCGGAAAATTTCTTTCCGCCGCAATCGAGAATCGAACTCGAGTCTTCTGTTTACGCGGCAGATGCTTTGACCATTGAGCTAATGCGACACCGAGTTCAGTTATCGTCTAATATAAATTAGAATCAGATGGTAAATTTTTGAAATTGCCTTTAAGTAGGACAAACATTATGAATGAATAAGGAGATTGTTAGCGAATAATATATAATTAAATTTAAATAAGTACTAGCACAAATTTTGGCGGAAATTTTTTTCCGTCGCAATCGAGAATCGAACTCGAGTCTTTTGCTTAGGCGGCAGATGCTCTGACCATTGAGCTAATGCGACACCGAGTTAAAAAAAATTACCATCCGATTCTAATTTATATTAGACCAGCGTTGCTCTCAAGCGCTTGAGAAGCGTCATCCCCTCCTTTGATGGATTGCGCAATTTCATTTAAATGCGCGATAGACAGGCGCGGTGATATCATAAATTCGTGGTGATAGATTGTCTTATCAAATTAAGAAAGAATAGAGCGCCGAGATTTATAAGTCTGCGATATAAATCCGCGATTAAAATAAAATGGAAATGCAAACATTTTTTAAACAATCCTGGGAGCGTCAGTAGTCATCCGTTTCTCATCAATGTAATATTTATAATTAATCGTACTTCAGCCATCTAGATTCCTTTATGTCGTTGTTGTTTTCACTGACTGGACTTGTATCGTTGCGTCATCGCGATGAGTTTCGTCTTCCCCTTACTAAATGGAAGGGGATAAATTTCAAACTGTAACGGCTCGTAAGCATCGCTGTATTAGACGATAAATGAACTCGATGTCGCATTAGCTCAATGATCAGAGCATCTGCCGCGTAAGCAGAAGACTCGAGTTCGATTCTCGATTGCGCCGAAAAAAAATTTTCCGCCAACATTTGTGATAGTGCTTATTTGAATTTAATTATACCGTATGATTTTTTAAATTTTAGATGAAGGGAGGCCGCGAAAACAAAACGTATGGCATAAATTAGCAAATACAACAATTTATTCAAAATGATACTTACAAAACTTCAAAAGGCATTCATAATTGAAACATATATTCGCAGTGGTGTTAACCAAAACGTACGTATAAGTTAATTTAAGCTATATATTTTCCTCTTCACGGTCTCCCTTGATCTAAAATTTTAAAAATCATACGGTATATTATTCGCTAACAATCTCCTTATATAATTAATTAATTTATAATAACAGTTTTTAATTATGTATTTTTTGTGTTCTGGTCTAAAATGACGCACACTCAAAGTTTTTAGGTTTCCGGGTAATTTGTTGTACATTTCTAAACCCATTTGTAAAGAACTGGTACCTTGAAGTCTTTGTAGTTGCTACAATCCGTCATATCAGGTTTTTTAAATATCGGTATAATTTTTGCGATCTTAAAGCATTGAGGGTACTCACTGGTAGTAAGGATTGCATTAACTATTTTTGCCAATGGTTTCGCAACGAAAGATGATATGTACTTGTTTCACTATTTTCGTGTTTATATTAAAACAATCACTGATACTCTTGGTTCTCAGATTATTTATGATATTTTCTACTTCTATTGTTAGTGTAGGATCCATGTATATACTTTTTTCATTAACTCGTACCATTTGTAAGTAGACACTTGATTTGAGTTTCGGATTAGGTTTGTATTTGATTTTTAATTTCATTTACGACATTTTTGTAATAAGTGTTAAATCCATCGGGTGTTGGTTTATTTATTTGAGAAGGTTTGTGACTTTGTGATGTTTTGTTGATCACCTGCCAAGTTGCCTTTGATTTGTTGTCAGAGTGCCGCATACAATTATTCAACAGAATTGTTTTTTAAATCGCAAAGAAAATCTGTTTTATTTCATCATCTCCTCTTGTCTTGTAGGTATTACACATTAGGTCCTGTAATTCTTTATTTGCTCTTAATTCTGGTGATAACTAATATTAAAATAGTGAAGAAAAGTATTCATAAACACCTCCATCTTGATGTTTGTGGTATTTTCCGCGTTTATATTTGACCAGGTTTCAAGAGCAATTAAATTTATGAATCGATTCATATTAGAGATTGAAAACGATCTAATGTGGAAAGTAAGATTGAGATCCAATAGTTGATTTTTATTATTTGCGCTTCATGATCTGAAATTCCAACGGGACATACTGACTCAACAGAAAAATTACAAAAAATGTTGTCCAAGCAGGTCGCTGTGTTACCTTGATATTCTTGTAGGTTCGCGTATTTTTTGATGGAAGCCAAAGAATGCGAAAAGATTAATTAATTCCCGCGTGACTTCTCAACGACTAACGAGAAGCAGCAGCAACACAAGCAGCAGCAGCAGCCCTGAGGAAGTCTTTCTGCAACGTCGACAGAAGAAGTCAACGTGACGCGGTTCCACCTGGAAGCCAATTCAAACATGGACGACGGCCGCGGAAGCTTTCAAGTTAAATTAATTCACGTAGTCCTGTAAGAAACGTAACGTTTAACATAATTCAGAGAAAAAAATTCAAGAATTAAATCATTAATCGCATTTTTAGGGGCCCTCTCTCATTAAACCCGCCAGAAAACGATTTTTTTCCTCATCAAGATATTTCTGTGCTTTCTCGTAATGCGTTTGCAACAGTTCAACCTCCTAATTCGATGAAATCCAGCAAATTCGCCCTTTTCAAAATTTTACTACGAAAGGAGAATCCGTGCTGACGTCACAGCGCCGAAATATTATAATTCATTCACAACGTGCGCCAGTTCTCGGAACTAATTCAGGTCAGCCAATCAGCGACGCGACCTTCGAAGGTCGTCCGAGTTTTGAATCGAACCGAGCGCAATTCGAATCCTCCGGCACTTTCTTACGGGAATTTCTTGTTCAGCGGTTGGTATCACTTACATCAGTAACTACAATAGATTATTTTGACGGTTTGAATTGCAACGATTCAAATTCTCGCATCTAAATGATTTTTGGGTTTGAAATGATTGCGAAAAGCATAACACACGGTGAGTAACCAACTTTTTTTTGTTCGGAACAGACGACGTGACATAACCTCAAAATTTGATTGTTCGCTTTTTATACAACGAATTATTATGAATATTAACTTAAATAGTTCTTTAAAAAATTAAGATACTCTTAGTATCTATTAGAATTAAGTTAAAAATACGATTTTATTTTAATATAATAGACTTGTTATTCTTATACATAACTGTAACAACTTTATATTGTACTTTCTAGTAAACTATTAAATAAACTGTTATTAATGAATTATTGTTACCATTGGATCTTCTTGATTTATTTTCATGAGGCTACTGTTTTTTATTTTTCTTGGAAATGTTCACAATTTGTTTATTAACAATGTTAACATTTCCTATTTATACGTTTCTTAATCACTTCAGGGAGCACAAAATTGCATTATTTTGTTATTAATTGATATAAAATTATTTGTACGTGTTGTGCCATACTTAATAGATAGACCTCATATGTATAAAAAAAATTAAAAAGTTAGACAAATGAAAACAATTAACGGTCCTTTCACTCTACCTGATCCTAAAACCAGTGTCATATTTTATGGGCAGACCTCGTATATAAAAAAAGAAAAAGCACTTTTCATTACGAAAACTTTAATTTGGTGGAAAAAGCACTAAACATGATTGCAATTATGAATAAAATGTAACCTTATGAACTGTAATTTTAGTGTAGATTATCAAACCTTAAATACGACTCACTTATGTACAAGTAACAATATTATTATTAACATATATGTACGTTCTTCAATTAACATTTCACAATTTGCTTTTGTCAATAAAATCCTACTTCCCCTGGATGTAGGCAATTTACTGTGTTTAATGAAATATTATTATTTGTATTAATTAGTTTGAAATTAGTTGCATCGCTTCACTCTGAGAAGCGCTTCTTCAGAATGCCCATCATTGGAGGTCTTTCTTCCGGCAACTGCAAGCAATATTTGAATATCTAAAACCAACTTGATACTTTCTTTTAGAATTATGTACAAAAGGTTCTTGCTTCTTAGTGAAGAGAAATTTTGGAGATTATGTTCTGGCTTGTACTACCTATAATAAAAAAAAATTTACTTACTTACCGGTCTTTTTAGTGCAGGAGGTGCCCGTCCGTTATCTCTGGCAATACACACTTTCAGAGTCTGCCCGAATATCTGCAAGCACATCACAAAATCAATGTAAAATCGGCAAGTACATAAAAGAATTTCTAGTAACAAACGCTACTGTTATTCGCTTCTTCCACGCATCTCCTCGCGTCCTCAGGCCTGCAAAACAGGATGAACGCAACGCCCTTGCTCTTCCTCGTCTCCTTCACAGTCAAAATCGTGACTCTGAAACACACACACATCAAACTGAGGTTGAAACCCAACCCCCTCGGTAGTTTACTTGAAAATTCTTCCGAACTCTTCGAAAGCTTGGTGTATATCGTCGGGGGTGAGCTCGTAAGGCAAGTTAGATACGTACACGGTGCTTTTGCCAGGTTGGAGACACGAGGGAGGGGGTTGAGGCGGTCTCTGGCTTGCTGCTGGGTTTAGATTTTGATATGGTTGTTGAAAAGGAGGTGGACGGTGGTTTATTGGACCCCTGTAGGGTTGGGGTGGTCGTTGGCTTGCTGGGTTTGGATATGGTGGAAAGGGTCGTCTGATTTGAGAATTCGAATACATCGTGTGCTGTAACTTGTAAAATATCGCCGCTTTTAAAATGACAACAAAAACAACGTTGTTCTTACTCACTGTTGCCACCACGAAATAATTAAATACACTAAAGAAAATAATAAAGTCCGTTTAATAAATAAACTGTATGAATTTTAACTAAATAATTAGTCATTATTTACACTTTGTTAAAGCAATAGTTAAACGCAAACATATTAAAGTCACAAAATTTATTGAGTACCGCATTACAGGTATCTGTTTCGTGGAAACAAAATGGCGATGCCCTAATCACGTTCTTAGCTGCGTTCGTTTATTCACCTCCGTTCACTCTATTTACTCTTTTCCCATTTTTGTCTCACTCTTACTTGTGTTAAAACTTATTCGCTCTTACTCTTTAGAGTGCAAAAAGAGTAAATAGAGTGAATAAACGAACGCAGCTTATTGTATGCAATGTATTGGCTTTCATTATTTTAACATAATTTCTTGTAAAAAAATGTCCTGAAACAAAATTTCAGGTGTTATCATTTGCCTTTACTTACAAGCCTAATGGCGGATTTCACAAACGTTACTTAAATTCAATCATCCGTTAAAAGTAAACGTTGCCATGGTTACATGACTGTGTTGAAGGTGTAGGAATGATTATTCTTAATCGATGATTAAAGTTAAGTGACGTTTGTGAAATCCAGCGTAAGTTTGATAAGCTCATCGGCTCCAAGTCGTCATACTGCTCTTTGCGGCTGCGATCGACTAACTTAGATGTTCTCTTCTTCACCTACAAATTAAAGAAATGTAGAAAATTTCGAAGCGCGTGGCACGAATCCAAACGTAGTTCGAAATATGAGAAATTTAGCTACGATTGAACTGACGTCTACAGTTGTCTGAACGAATATCAAATCCAATGCTCAGGGATTCACTTGATTTGGCTATACAAGTTTTTATTGGAGAAAAAAGAAAACATACACATACAAAACAGCTTCCGATTTTCTTTTTTTTCGTCCGGAAAAAAAAAACGAAATCGGTCGTCTTCAGCGTTTCTCAACAAAAGACATGCAAAAAAAAAGTTAATCAAAGGTGAGTGGCTATGTAATAACCATGTAACTAATCAATAATTTTTTCCTTCATCAATACAAAAACAAAAGATAGTTTTTGATGATTGACTTTTTTAAACAAAAACAAAAAAAAAAAACAAGAAAGCTTTTGGGGTTTCTTCATTTTTTCGGGCGTTTCTCTTTTTCTTATTCTTTTCTGGTAATATTATTCTAGAAGTCAATGTCAAAAGTGACGTTTAAAAAGTAACAGACGATTGAATTTGAGTTTCTTCTTCATTAATAACTGAGTTCGGTTATTCTTCCGGGTTCATTCTATTTACTCTGCTAAAATGAAGAAAAACAGAAATAAATAAAAAACGACCGATTGCGTAACAAGATTCGATTTTTTGTTGTTCTAGGCCCGATTTTACAATCGTCGGATAAGCATTATTCTTAGAATAACGTGACATAGGTGCGACGTAGATATGGAGGAACATTTAAAGGATATTCGGCGAACAGTTATTCCGTACCTACTTATTCCACGATTGTAAAACTGGGCCTTAATGGCTTTAATTTAAAAGAAAAAATCCCATCGTTTTGCGTTGCAAGAGAAATAAAAGGCAATCGACTTTGCATGTGAAAAGGATCTGTTCAGGCGCGGTCATACGTAAAATGACTTGTTGGGGGGGGGGATCGAAGCGAAACCTACATCTGTACCTCAGAGCCAGAAGCCAGACTAGGTTAAGTCCAAACATTGCTGTTTGTAGTCTAAGGGGGTAATTCTAATTGGGGTTGCAAGTTACAACTTGGTATGATCCTGCTTCCGAGCATTATCGAGACTGCACAACGTTGTATCCTGTTACCACCGAACATTGCCGAGATTGTAACTTCTTAGCAGTTGCTAAGGAGGTACCACTGTTGTTAGCGTTAGGTTGCAAATTCGATTAGAATGACCCCCTTATATGATAAGTAACATACATTTAGAAATAGCGATAGCATAAATTTCTACTTAACTGCCTTTTTTTTAATCAGAAAAGATAGTTTTAAAAAATTATGTTAGATATTGTCCGCGCAATAGTCAAATTTACATTACTTAAAACTTCAAACTTCTCTACCGTAAAATCGTGTTTTTGGACTTAACCTAGTCTGTCTAGGTCTTACAATTACAAGTTAATATGAACGCATTAATGGAAAAAAAATGAAAACGAGTGAAGGTGCGTCGTTCTTTTACCTTTTTGTTTCTTTGTCAAAAACTGAAGAAACAAAATCCGATCAATTCTGAAGCGAAAATTGTAAATTAATTTTAAAAAAAACGAAATATTCGACGAATATTTCAAATTTAAACAGGTCTAAATTTTGGAGTGAAAATGGCCGCCATATGACGTACCGTGGTGTCTAATTTTGGAGCAAAAATGATTGTCGTGTGCGTTTAAGCGTTTTAAAAAGGTGACTTCTAGTTGAACTAAATCACAGCCTGGGTGCATTTAAAACTAGTTGTTACTAAATTTGGGGCAAAAATGGTCGCCGCCAAAAACATAAACAATTCATAAAAAAGAAAAAAAAATTCTTGTCTTAATGCAAATTTGCAACTGATAGAAAAGTGAGACCATATTAATGATTAACTATATCTAAATCTGGAGCAAAAATGGCCGCCGTACGCGGCACTTAATTTTTTTTAACGTTTTAAACAGACGGAAAAGAGCGCTAAATTTAAATTTAAAACAGAAATAATTAGTTAAAAAACAGACACAATTCATTAAAAAAAATGAAGAAAATAAATGTAATTGAAATTATGTAATTTATAAATAGAAATAGAATGAATGCAGCTACGAAACTATAATAAAAAAATGTAAACACAACACAAAAAGAATAAAACTCTATTAAACATCAACAAATCTTAACAATATTCATTATTAATTATTATTACGTAGTTGAAATGAAAACAAACATTAAACCAGTTACACATCACAACTGCATGTGGCTGCTGCATTATCAATCAAAGAAATTTATGAAACAATGTTATCTTATAACACGAAATTAAATTCATCCCCGCAAATATCATTCCCCCCCCCTTTAAATGTGATTCATACTGGCCTGGTATTCTAATAAACCTGAGCAACTTTAAAATGCTCTCTCTAATTTGATCAAAACATCAACCATTTCAGGTCGATCTTTCGCCTTCAGTGTGACACACAGCAATCCAATGTTGATGAGGTTCTTAAAATAGTCTTCCCCGTCTGGCGCCCTCTTGTCTTTCAAATCCATCATGCTGCCCTCATAATTAACCACGTGATCCTTCAAAAACTTGTTTTTTCTACTCTCTGAGAAAGCACCCAGAGCACTGGCCAATTCGAACAGGACTATTCCGAAGCTGTAGGTGTCGACTTTAGTCGACAATTTACTGCCACGCAGGAACTCGTTTGGTAAGTACGGCATCGTGCCATGAATTCGACTGACGGTGAGATGTGTGTCGCCACTCTGAGGGCCTTCACGTGCCAACCCAAAATCGCCTATCCTCGGTACATCATTGCGGTCAAGTAAAATGTTGGCCGACTTTATATCACCGTGTATTAAGGGCTTCTCCCCGATGGTATGTAAATATTGCAAGCCCCTGGATGTAACTTCAAAATTAGCAAATGAGGCTTGAAAGAAATAAAAACATACCTGGCAGTTCCAATGGCAATTTCTAATCTCGTCCGCCATTTTAAGACCTTCGCGTTGTCTCGTATTCGCAGCCGCCTCTCCAAACAACCACCGGACATGTACTGATACACCAAGCAGGGCTGGGGGCCACCAACACTATAACTAAAGTCAAAATCTAATAAATCGAATCACACTTCTCGATTTAATTAATTCTACCCGTATAAAGGCAGGATGTTGTCGTGGCGATACGCATTGAGGCAGTGCAGTTCTGTAATCGACTGTTTAATCTGCTCGTTGTGTGAGTCGGGGTTGTTTTCCTTCTGCTCGATGCGCTTGATGGCAACCTGTGTGCACTTCCAGGTTCCTAAAACGAGGCATTTAAAGCAACGAGGAAGTGAGATTGTAGGAGCCCCAAACCTTTGAATACAGTGCCAAATCCTCCTTTCCCCAGGACGTTTGCTTCGCTCCAGTCGTTCGTCGATCTCTGCAGTTCCTCGTATGGGATCTGCGGTATCGCCCCAGCAGATTCTGCAACGCAGGAGATGTCTGATATGGCTGAGACTCGAGAGCTTCCACCTCGATGCTAAAATTAGAAATTGCATTTCGTTTATTTATCGCAATTTTTGAATTTTTTTTGCAACTGGTTCCAACTACATATAATTGTTTTGATTGCAAGGCCACAATAGGAATTAAGGAAGCGAATCAATTACGCCATCTATAAAAATATTTGAAAAAAATCGAATTTGCTTTCAAGCTTGAGGAAAATTTAAAAAATTCAAATTTGAAAATTTCGATGGACAATTCAATTCGATAATAAAAAAGGATAAGTTAAGAATTTTCAAAGTTTTCTTTTTTCATTTAAATAGAACAAGAACAACAACAAACAAAACAATCAAAAAAATTGAAATCAAGTAATATTTATAGTGCTATTATGTATTACTATAATTCCATATACAATCTTTTATAGACACCCTATAGATTCTCTATTAGTAGATTGGTAGCATTAATTTAAAAATACCGAATTTTATTGTTCTATTTTAATAAATAGATAAATAAACTGTTCAAGATTTTGGATATTTAAGAATTTTTAGTTTTTGGTGAGACATTTCCCGATGGAGAGCAGATGTACATTTTTAAAGTGCCACTTTAATTTATTCCATTAGTTTTATCAATTGGTTAATTGCTCAATGATTGTCAGGGGGATTCACAGTTGACAATGTAACTTTAACGCTCGAAGCCCATGTGAGGGTTTCTGTGTCGGGTTCTATAATTGTAGTTGCTGTTATACCTAAGTTGGGGAGGTATGGATTGGTAACAATTAAGGATTGGTTTTCAGACAGCAGTTAGAGATCTTTTTCTTGATAAAATGAAAGGGTTAAAAGTAAATAAATATAAATTTAAATACCGGTGGAAACGGCGATCTCGGTTTCAACTGTCTATCATTCCCCGCAGTCGGGTTATCATCCCTTGTGACGTAATTCTCGATTTTATGTTCAGGAATCAAGACGACGGGCGCCTCTGCACGATTCGGCTGCAAATGCGCACGTATGCTCTTCTGCTCAAGCAAAGACTTGGCGGTGCCCCTATCTAGATTAACAGCGGGAATCTGCTTGTCCTTATGTTGCTGTTCGTTTTCGAGCTTCAAGTTGCGTACTAACTCGTTAATGTGGTCCCTGCCCACGCTGATCAGCTTATGGTATTTGGGATCAATGAAGTGCTTCATCGCGTTCATAGCCTGGTAGTGTTTCATTCGGTACAATAGTATGAAGAGTTCCAAAACCGTGTGGTTTTGGTGCCCCCATAGCGTAAGCAGCTCGTCGCTCGGTGATCGTCCTCTTTGCATTTCTTGACGTAACAACTGGAAGGAAGTACGAGTTGCATTTGCGAAGTGGGGCAGTGAGAGTGACTTACGTAGATTTTGGTGAAGTCGTACTTCATGTGGGTCCCAGCTAGTTCTTCCCACAGGTTGTTTTGATCCAGCAAAATGCAGAGCTGGGTCCTCTCTGCGTGTGGAAGCTCGTAAATGTACAAATCTGGCGTTGCACACATTTTATTTAGCCAGGGCAAAAGGTGTGAATTAATTTAAGACGCGTCACGCACACAACTGCACTGTGTTGACTTAACCTCGGCCTTATAATCGACTCGGTTCATCATATTCGGGAGAAAGTTTCGCTGGGAATTTCCAGAATTCCACAAACCAGTATTGGTCGGTGTCTGTGACGACGACGTATTCATCCTTATTCTTTTCCGATTAGCAGATGGATCCCTCGGGGTGAATGATTCAGCCCGGAGATTCCGTAAAATAATGTTTACCCCACATTCGAGATCATTTCAAATGCCATCTCCTCTAATTAAATCATGGAAATTAATTTCCGACGCAGACGCAAACCTAACCTTGACAGATGACAACCGCAGTGTCGCCAACCTAATATTCGACGATATTTCAAATTCAAAACAATTGGTAGTTCTGTGCGAAACATGTTTACAGTGCTGCCAGACATTTGACAAATTCCCGTTTTAAGCGGAGGAACTTTTCAAAATTTGGGAAATTGTTTCAAAGTTACCATTTAAGCTTCTAGATTCTTCTACACGTATGTACATATTTAAATTGATGATGTGGGAAATTGGTTCTAAGAACGCAGCGAATTTCTATGTCATGCAGACACCTCCACTTGGCAACACTGCATTTTTTGACGTTTTCGCTTCGTGAGATAAACAATTTTATTATTGAAAATAAACCCGAAAGTATGGTTTAAATCGGTGATTTTTTTTAAATTTCGACGAGTTTGGCCGCCCCTCTGGCTTCGCGTTCAGCGACTTGGATAACACTATTATGATGGACGATCGCTTCTGGTTAACCAAGAGATTAGTAACCGTAGTCGTGTTCCTTGTGCTTGTACTCGTGTTTAAAAATATAGGATACTATTGAGTTAGTGAAAGAGCTTTGCCGAGCATGTCTTCGTCGAAGAAGGTCTCGTACTTTTACAACCCAGACGTTGGGAACTTTCATTACGGCACGAGCCACCCCATGAAGCCTCATAGGTTGTCCGTCATTCACAGCCTCGTTCTCAACTATGGCTTGAACAATAAGATGCAAATATACCGGCCGTATAAAGCTAGTGCTCACGACATGTGTAGGTTTCACTCGGATGAATATATAGGTAGGTCTCATAGAGGGTGATCATATAAATTTGTTGACAGCTAAGGCCCGGTCTATTCATCTCTCAGTAGGTGGCCAGTAAGGTACTGGATAGATTAAAGATAGGCACATGCATTGCGCTAATCGTCAAGTAATAACTTGGCACTTTACTGAGAGATGAATAAATCGGGCCTAAGAAAAACAAAGGAATTTGTCGTAATTTGATAGTTGTCAATGGTAGAATCGTATGTTTGAATTGGGTAAATAAGTGCATAAGAGAATTCAGAAAGATTTGCCATTGGTGACCTAATTGTCAATGCGAGAGGTCTGTGTTAATTGCAACATGACCGATAACAGGGTGAACAACATTGCAGTTGCGTTAAATATGAAAGTTTGATTGGTGCATGTTTTCTGATGTTTTCAATATGAAACCAATCTGTGAAATGTTGTATACCCTTTTGATGGTATCAGTATTGACCACCAGAGGTCGCCTACTTTGTTTGATTTTACGAATAACAATTTGGTTGGCATCTGTCAAATTAATTACTATTACAAAAGGGTGGAAAGGGTTATAGATTATGTATGTACGTATGTAACTTAATCAAGGAGAAAGAGATACACAGTTACTATGCAAGGTGGCATAGCAGAGGGCCTAACATTAAGGATTTGCTTTTACAGATTAAGTTGAAGACTTTCACAGCTGTTCTCTATTAAGAAACTCTGACTCTTATAGACTTTTGTTTGTCCCCCCCACACGTTTTTTAGTTTCCACTTGTTTATAGGAATATGTTTATGAATTTTTTTCTTGGTATTATTTTTGTATGACCCCTTGGCTTTAAGTCAAAATTAATTTTAGATATATGGCTGTTCAAGGAAAATGACTACAGCAGCTGACTTTTCATTTGTTCATGTTAATAGGGTGAATAGACCGGTTATCGGACATTTAAGTGATTTGTCGTGGGAAAATGTTCATAATTTAAAAATTTCAAAAACTTGTGAGGGCAGGAAGTCGGGTTCAAGGTCGCTTTAAATCAAAGCACAGTTTCCTTGTCTAAACCAGGTGTGAACTAATCAAAGGCATCCTTTTCATTTTCTTTTGTGTCAACTGTTATCTACCAACGAAACACACAACTCAGAACGTCATTTAATTCTGTTTACTTACATGACTTTCTTATCTCTAATGACTCTATTATTATTTTTTTTTACCGACCCCTGACGCTTATTTCCCCCTTTTTTTATAGCATTTTCGACTGACTGCACTGGTGTGTTAAAACAAGATGCAAAAATTGTGAGTGCAGTCAGTGCAGGTGAATCGAAAACGCTATTAAAGAACCGTACAACACTTCTCGCTGCTCATTTCATTGTTTCATCGCTTTTGCGCAATGCGTAAAGGTGGTTTATACAGCTAACTAAGAATTAACAGTTAAGCATTAAAATTAACAACTTAAGCAATGTTATTTAAGCTTAGTTATTAGTGAAGTTGTATAAACCCCTTCTGCTTATGCGTATATTTTAACCTCACTTTTAACTGTTTAATTATTAATTACTTAACGTTAATTGTTAGTGTTAGTTACTATATAAACCCACCATAAGACAGCCTCTTTTTAATTTACATACTAAAGCTGTGTTCGTTTATGCAACTCCGTTCACTCTATATTTACTCTTTTCGTACTCTAAAGAGTGAGAGCAAATAAACTTTAATACATGTAGGAGTGAGACAAAAATGCGAAAAGAGTAATTAGAGTGAACGGAGTTGCATAAACGAACGCTGCTTAAATAGCATAAATAGATGTTTCGTTGCCAACTATCTCAAAGCGCCAAATTTGAATTTACATTAACACATTCATTAAATAATTGATTTTGCAAAATTGCAGATTTCCTTCAGCGTGTTTCACCGCAGAACGTGCAGACTTACACGAAGCACCTAACTCACTACAACGTCGGAGACGACTGCCCCGTTTTCTACGGACTCTTTGATTTTTGCTCAATGTACACGGGGGCTTCACTAGAGGGGGCCGTCAAATTAAACAATAAGAATTGTGATATCGCCATCAACTGGTCCGGTAAGACTATGGCTCGTTCGGAGCAATTCCCGCCTGCTTTACTTACAGCGTTTTCGATTCACCTGCACTGAGAGTATTCGCATCTTGTTTTAACCTTATGTAATAATACGAGATGATAGCGTTTTCGATCCACTTGCACTAGTTGCCCTCCAGAGTATTTGCATCTTGTTCTAACCTCGTGAAGATGAAGATACTCTGAGTGCAGTCAATCGAAAACGCTTTAGGTGTTATTATAAAGTTGTGGTCCTAGGCGGCTTGCACCATGCGAAGAAATTCGAGGCGTCTGGCTTCTGCTACGTGAATGACATCGTGATTGCAATCTTGGAGTTGTTGAAGTTTCACGCGCGTGTTCTGTACATCGATATTGACGTGCACCACGGAGACGGTGTCCAGGAGGCCTTCTATCTCACCGACAGAGTTATGACCGTTAGTTTCCATAAGTATGGGAACTTTTTCTTTCCTGGTGAGTCATCGATCGAACTTCGTGGCGACTTGACTTCGCGATGATTGCTGCGGTTTTTTAGGAACTGGCGACATGTACGAAATCGGTGCCGACAGTGGGAGGTATTATTCGGTGAACGTTCCTTTGAAGGAGGGCATCGATGACGCGAGTTACTTCCAAGTTTTCAAACCGATAATTTCGCACGTCATAGAATTTTTTCAGCCGACTGCGATCGTGTTGCAGTGCGGAGCTGATTCTTTAGCAAATGATAGGTTTGTTACAACCTTTAATACCTACTTCAAAAAAACATTCCGAGGTCGAGAAAGTCATTTAGCAACACTATTTTTTATAACTTCAGTTTTAGCAGAGTAGGATCTATTTAGAGATGAATTCAAAAAGAGAATAATTTTCAGGCTGGGCTGTTTTTCATTGAGCACGAAAGGCCACGGCGAATGCGTCAAGTTCGTCAAAGAGCTAAACGTCCCGACTTTAGTAGTCGGAGGCGGTGGCTACACCCTGAGGAACGTCGCGAGATGTTGGACGTACGAAACGTCGTTGCTTGTTGACGAACAAATTTCAAACGAGCTTCCCTACACCGACTACCTGGAGTACTTCGCGCCGGATTTCACGCTCCACCCCGAGGTCGTGACCAGGCAAGAGAACGCGAACAGCCGACAGTATTTAGAGGCGATTACCAAACACGTTTACGACAACCTGAAGATGTGTCAGCACTCGCCGAGCGTGCAGATGAGTGACGTGCCCCCCGACGCGATCCAAGAGGACGATAAAATCAAGAAAGAGGAGGATCCGGATGTTCGGATCAGCCAGGAACTCGAGGATAAGATGGTCGAGCCGAAGAACGAGTTTTACGACGGGGATAAGGACCAGGATAAGGACGACATGGAAACATAGTATACATTTGCGTTTAAATTCAACAAACGGAAGAAGTAGCATCGATTCTGACTTTAAAATAGTGTGCACGTTCGTTTCGTCTTTTAGTAATAGGTACGACGTCAATTAAGATTAATTAGGTATAAATAAAGAAAGCGTTTTAAACTTGTACGTATTTTGGATTCACCTTTTAGCTTCACATTTCTTACACCCTGTATATTATAGCAATTTACAAATAATCAGTAATCATATGTCTAGTAGGTGAACTGAATTATCTAACGACAAAGAAGTTTTAAAAATTAATAATACAAAAATTATTTATTGATTGCGGTGACATCTAGCGAATACTACCGGACACAAAATTGCAGTCGTCTGCGGTTGCTAGGGCGTGGTTTAAATCTATCAGTCCTAGATGGCGCCAGCTCACGCGGAATGTTTTCATTAAATTCATCAACTTGGAAAACTTTGACAAATACATCGTCGCCTTTCTCTCAGCGCAAAGCACGTGCACTTGTGCCTTTCCACATCAATGAATGCAACTCATCTTAAGGAAGAGATGACTCAAAACTACCTGTTGAATGCACACGGTCTTATCAGTTTTTGGGTGTAGTTTCAATGTGAAAAATGATGACCGAGGATCCACCAGACGTGCCGAACTGGCTTAAAGAGCTCGAAGCGAAGAGGGAGAGGCGCCTTAAGGCGAAACTGGGGCACGAAGCCGGGGCCGGTTCACCTTGCTTGAACTGCAAGAATGATTGTCCAGGTCAGTGTCCCTTCATTGTCATTATTTACTTTTTAATCGGTGACATTAAATGGTAGGATTGGATTTACATTTCTGGAGGAAGATTTGCAAGAACTGCAAGTGTGGGAAGGAGAGCCACGATGTTCAAGACGATGATGTTTACGGCTGGACGCAGTTCCAACTCTTGGGAAGTAAACCGACGAAGTCGAAGAAAATTGGTACGTTATTTAATCTGTTATTCTAATATCGAATGAGTCTGGCATTGCCATAAAAGTATTGAGACCAAACCTGGCCCTTTGTTTTAAAATAATTACACAGTCAATGTTGCCAACCACTCCTCCATGTTTTCTCAGTCACTCAGTCATCGGTGGATTTCATACAACAGTTGGTAAGCAGCAATTATTAATGGTTGACAACCAAAAATATTTTTTTTATCTAAGCAAGTGAAAATAAAAATGAAAAAGAAAATTGGTACAACTGGTGTACAATTGGTACGTTTGGCAATGTTGCATAAAAGATAAAACAAAATAAAACCAGTTATACAGGGTGCTACAAATTCGAGTCCTTTTTTTGGGCTCTAGTTTATTATAAGTTGCAAATTTTACGATTGGTAGCCTTTCAGCTGCACGGATTAAAAATTGTAGGTGGGAAACAAATAAAAACTTGCTCTCGTTTGTTTTTTTTTTATTGGTCAATGGGATCTTTCACAATTTTTTTTTAAACAATGTGATGTGAAAATAAAAATTAAAACGGTAAAATTGGTTGGTGCGTTTGGCAACATTGGTTGTATTAAAATAGAACGAATTATACAGGGTGTTACAAACTTTAGTCTTAGTATTGGGCTCTAGTTTTCATTATAAGTTGCACATTTTATAAATAGCAGTAATTGGTAGGCATTCAGTTGCATAGATTAAATATTCCAGGTGGGAAACAAATGAAAGTGGGCATTGGAATCTTTCACAAAAAAAAAACAAAACATTTTCTTTAGCCAATTTTTTTCAAACAAAAAATTATAGTCCTTGTTTTATCAATTGATGTAAAAATGGAAACAACTTCAGCAATTGTTTCACAGCGCTATCAGACTATAAGCACCAGAGCTAATCTTTCGTAAATTTTTCACGGCGCCATCTATCCGTAAACACCAGAACTAAATTATCGCGTTTACAGATGAAAAACGTCGATTAAAAAAATTCGCAACAAAATTCTCAAGTAAAGTGAATCTGTTCGTAAATAAAGTCGCGCTATCTGTACGCAAACGCGCGAACCAATTTTTTCTGCCGAAATGCGTTTTGTACGGAGAATTTTGCAAGAAAGGAGCAAATGCCTCAGCAGTTGTTTCATGGCGCCATCTGTCCGTGAGCACCAGAACTAATCTGTAGCAAATTCTTCAGTAATTGTTTCACGGCGCCATCTATTCGTAAACACCAGAACTAAATTATCTTCGTGAAATTTCAATCCCGATCGGTAATCCCATTTCCCCTTTCAATCTTCCAATTTTACGATCCGTTTGAATTGAAATGCATTCAGATCCAGAGCGGGTAACGAAAAATTATTCGAATCACGATTCAAACTTTTCAGCGAAAGAAAGCAGCGTAAATCAACATACTTCGTGTAGAGATAGCGCATTTAGTGATTTTTTTATATCTATCCTTGTCGCACATTATTCTCATCTAGGGATAAAAAGAACACAGTAGAAAGTTTGTTAACATTTGAAGTCACGTTTAACAAAGTTACTGTCAATAACTGCAGCTTGCCTTTAAAGTTTCAATTTGTTTTGTATCGAAAATGTTTTCACTTTGTTTTAAATAATACATTTTTGAGTTTAAACTATTGCCATTGTGACAAACGGAATTCCCTAAAACTGTTGTCTTCCTTGTTGCACTTGCGACAATTGTATTTGTTATCCTTGTTTCTCAACGTTCTCACGAGAGGAATGGGGTTGCGTTGCCTGAACGGAGTGTTGATTTAGTATCTTACCAGCAATTGTTTCACAGCGCCACATGTCCGTAAGCACCAGAACTAATCTGTCGTAAATTCTTTAGTAATTGTTTCACGGCGCCATCTATCCGTAAACACCAGAACTACATTATCGCATTTGCAGAAGAAAAACGTCGATCAAAAAATTCGCAACAAAATTCTCAAGTAACGTGAATCTATTCGTAAATTAAGTACGCAAACATGCGAACTAATTTTTTTCGACCGAAATGCGTTGCGTACGGTGAATTTTGCAAGAAAGGAGCTGTCTGTAAATACCGGAACTAATTTGTCGCGTTTGCAGATGAAAAACTTTAAGAAAAATCCGAAAAAGCATTCTAACAAAGTTCAAGATTTTAGCTACAGTGGTTATCAGTAAAAAAGAGCAAATTATACCAATATAATTAACGAGCTGGCAATAATAAATTGGTCCCTAATCTTAAATTCTTGTGATATTGACACTGATGTTGAAAGTTTCTACTTAATGCTTAACAATTGCATTAAAAATAATGTCCTACTCATTACCCGTAGATGTAATAAATATCCCGTCTTTTTCTCCAAAGAACTTATTGCTTTAATTAAACGTAAAAACAAATCTAGATTACGATTTAAACGATTCAATAACGGTAATGATTATGACCAGTTTGTAAAATTACGCTCCGATGTTAAAATATTAAGTAGGCGCTGTTACTTGAATTACATACGAAACAGAGCGAAATATTAAAGTCAACCCGAAAGCCTTTTGGTCTTATGTTAAATCTACTCAAGCATCTAACAACATTCCTGCATCTGTTTACTTTGAGGACTTCCAAGCTTGTTCACCTAATTCTGTGTGTGAAGCATTTCGCCAATATTTTGCCTCTATTTACGAGCCCTCTGATACCAATGCAGCAAACTTTACTCACGATTCAAATTTTGTTAATTCCTCTGCTCTTTCTGATGCACTGATAACCCAAGATGAAATAATGACTATACTGGAAAATATTGATACTAGGATGTCTTGCGGTCCAGATGGAATCAGCCCCTTGTTTATAAAAGAATGCAGACACGTTTTAGTGTATCCTTTGTCATTAATATAGATCAAATCCCTCTTTATGGGTATTTTTCCAAACAAATGGAAGTTAGCATACGCAACAACGATTTACAAATCTAGGGATTATAGACCGATCTCTAACTTAAGTATTTTTGGCAAATTATTCGAATCGCTTATTGACTCCAAACTTTTCGCCGCCGTTCGTTTGTAGTTCTTATCAGGTCGGATCTATTAAGCTCTTTGTTTTCATTTTGTGTCTTACAGTTTTAACTGGCAGAGGCGAGGTGGAATTAGAATGGGCCCCGAAAGGATCATCCGAGGCCGTCGAAAAGTACCTAAAAGACATGCCCCGCGAACTCCTCCCTGTGAAAGGTTCTGCGGCCGCTCAGGAACGAAAGCAACTGCTGCAAAAACAAATTCCCATCCACGACATCGATCCGTCCCTGTGCGACGCGCTCACCGAAGATGAAGTCAAGCAGATGAACGATTACGTTTCGCACGTCAAAGAGAGCAGCGTCGGCGTCGGCCAGGTCATCCAGCTCAACCTACGCAAAGGTAATCTGCACAACAAGAACGCCATCAACGCGCAAGTTTTATCCGATCGCACTTCAAAACAACTGCCAACCACGCAGAACGTCCAATTACAAGGTGCGGACGTTGTTAGCCCCTTGAAGTCGCTGAGCTTAAATGAGAAGAACACTTACGTGCCCCAGAAAAAATTCGGCGTCGACGAAACCACCCAAGCTCCGACTATTTTAGGCCAAATTAAAGACTTACGGTACCCAATTGGTCAGCATACTCCGGTTTTGCCATTCCTTTACGGTCCGAAATTGACGAACGTGTTTCCTTTTGGTAAAAACACCATGAAGACGGGCCCCGACTCCTACAAAGTCTTACCCTTCAATCCCGACGCGAGCGTCGAAAGCAGCTTCCCCATCAAGACCTTACAACCCACCTACACCAAACAATTAAAGACCGTCGACACCCTGAACAGACGTCCCGTTGGTTTCAAAGAACAAAATTGCGTGATTGGCCCGAACGGCGAGAAATACCCAATCGCCGAAAACAAGTACGTCACGGGCCCGAACGGCGAGAAGTTAATAGTGACACCAAACGGCGAAAAATTCTTCGCTGACCCGAGGGACGGTAGATTCGCGCTTACGCCCAATGGGGATAAGTTCCTTTCCGGCTCGAACGGAGAAAAATATTTTGCCGACCCCAACGATGATAGGTTCGTTATTGCGCCGAACGGGGAAAGATGTTTGGTTCTGCCCGAGAAGTTCTTGACGGGACCGAGCGGTGAAAAATACCAAGTCGGGCCTTACGGGGAAAAATACTTGGCCGATCCCTTCAATGATAAATACGTAGTCGGCCCAAATAATACCCGTTACTTGGTCGGTCCTAACGGCGAAAGATATCCAGTGCACAATGAAGATGTTAGGTACGCCAAGGGACCTAACGGCGAGAAGTTCATTTCAGGACCGAACGGAGAAAAGTATTTCCCAGACCCGAGAGATGACAGACGCGTCATTGGGCCTAACGGCGAGCAGTATTACGTCCCGGAAGAAAAATACAATGTTGCTCCTAACGGCCAGCGTTACTTACTAGGCCCTAAGAGCGAGAAACTGCTGGCTGACCCCAATGACGATCGTTACGTCATCGGTCCACGTGGTGAGCGTTATAGAGTCGCGCCCGACGGCCACGTTTACCCCATTGATAAAAAAGACGCAAGATTTTTCGTGGGTCCTAATAATGAAAGGTTTATGTTGGGGCCTGACGGCCAAAAATACGTTGCTGACCCTAAAAACGAACGGTATGTCATTGGACCCAACGGCGATCGTCATTTCGTGCCTGAAGACAAATTTAGTGCGGGCCCTAACGGCGAAAGATATCTGCAGGGGCCACACGGTGAAAAATATTTCGCTGATCCAAACGACGATAAGCTTGCAGTTGGGCCTTACGGCGAGAAGTATTTTATTGGCCCCAACTCTAAATTGTATCCCCTAGATGAGGAGGACCCTCGTTACGGGATTAATTCCAACGGAGATAAGTTCATCATGGGGCCGAACGGGGAAAAGTACTTTGTTGACCCGAACGACCCCTCCAAGTTAATCGATGCGAATAGGCAAAAGTATTTCATGCCAAATTACCAGACCGGGCCTTTCGGCGAGAAGTACCTGACGGGCCCGAAAGGCGAAAAGTATTTCCTAGATTCCGCCGACGATAGATATGCAACTGGACCGTGTGGAGAGAGGTACGTCGTGGCTCCCGACGGCCAGAAATACCCAGTTGATTTGAAAGATGGCCGGTTTGCTAAGGGCCCGCAGGGCGAGAGGTTTATTCTAGGTCCAAACGGCGAGAAATTTTATCCAGACCCCAAAGATAACCAGTGTGTAATAGGGCCGCAGGGGCAAAGATATTTTGTACCGAAAGACAAGTACGAGACGGGGCCGAACGGTGAGAGGTATGTTCCAGGCCCGAACGGAGAAAAATATTTCCCCGACCCAAGAAACGACAATTATGCAATTGGACCGCAGGACAAAAAGTGTTTAGTTGACCCTAAGGGCGTGGTATATCCCGTCGACCCAAAAGACGGCAGATACGCGAGGGCTCCTAACGGGCAGAAATTCATAATGGGGCCGGACGGACAAAAATATTTCAGCGACCCGAGCGATGATAAATACGTCATCGGCCCTAACGGGCAAAGGTACTTTGTACCTAAAGATCGCTATACCACAGACTCAAACGGAGATAGATACATCGTCGGGCCTGACGGCGAAAAGTATTATCCGCACCCTCATAATGACAGCTTAGCAGTTGGGCCTAACGGCGAGAAATACATGGTCGGTCCGAAAGGTGAAATGTATCCGCTAGACCCTGAGGATGAAAGATACGCCATTGGTCCTAAAAACGAAAGGTTTGTAATAGGGCCTAACGGTGAAAAGTACATTGCGGACCCCAAAAACAAAGATCAAGTAATCGGGCCGAACGGCGAAAAGTATCTTCTTCCTAAAGAGAAGTACGACACAGGGCCGTACGGTGAAAAGTACCTGACGGGACCTAGAGGTGAAAAATACTTCGCTGATCCCAAGGACGATCGTTATGCAATTGGGCCGCACAACCAGCGCTACATCATCGGCGCAGACGATGATTTGTACCCCGCAGATCCTATTGATGAACGGTACGCACGAGACCCCAACGGAAACAGATTCATAATGGGGGCGAACGGCGAGAAATATTACGAAGACCCGAAAAATGCGGCCCAAGTGATTGGGCCGGGCGGTAGAAAATTCGCAGTCCCCGATAATACATTCTTGACGGGCCCGGACGGTTCAAAGTACCTCGAAGACACGAACGGTGAAAAATACTTCACCGACCCAAACGATCAACGTTACGCAATTGGGCCTAACGGCGAAAAGTACGTGATGACTCCGAATGGTGAGAGGTTCCCGGTGGATCCGCGCGACGATAGATTCGGGGTGAAACCCGACGGAGGCAAGTTTATTTTGGGTCCTAACGGTGAGAAATACTTGGTTGACCCCGAAGACAATCGCTACGTAATCGGGCCTGACGGTAAAAGGTATTTCGTGCCCGATGATAAATACCTGACGGGACCGAATGGTGAGCGGTACCTCGTCGGGCCGAACGGTGAAAAGTATTATGCGGATCCCTCAGATGATAGATACGCAATCGGGCCTAACGGGGATAGGTTTATAGTCGGCCCTAATTCCGAGATGTATCCGGTCGATCCTAACGATAAAAGATACTGCGTCGGACCCAAGGGCGAAAAATTCATACTTGGTCCGAACGGCGAAAAATACTACGTCGATCCTAAAGATGATAGATACGTGGTTGGGCCGGATGGGCAGAAGTACCTTGTTGAGCCGGCCGGAGACGACAAGTATTTCAAAGGCCCTAAAGGTGAGACTGGCTTTTTGGGGCCGAACGGGGACAAGTACACGATCGATCCAAAAGATAACAGGTATGTTGTCGATGATAACGGTGATCGTTGTGTCTTGGGACTCAACGGAGAGAAATACGTGGCCGATCCGTTCAATGAGAGGAATGTGACTGGGCCGCAAGGTGAGAACTTCTTGGTGGCCCCCAATCATGAGAAGTACATCATTGGACCTGATGGCAAAAAGCACTTGATCATAACTCCTCCTCCCCTCACCGAAATCAATAGGGGTCTTGTGTCTAATAATAGCTATCAAAACGCCGCGGATGATTTTGATCCAATCAAAGCAATCAAAGGATTGGCTGGGCACAAGCGGCTTCCAATTGGTACAACAGCTGATACTCCAAATAGCAGGCTTCCAGTTGGATCTAGTGCCTACAAAACTCCAATTAATAGGGAAATTCCGCTTGGATCGACTGCCGATAGGTACCCTGCTGGTTCCGATCGATTCTTGACCAGTCCGAACGCAAACAGCGCGGTGCCTTTCACCGAAAAACTAGGAACCGGAAGTAGAGTGCTTCCGCATTACGTCCCGGGCAAGTTCAATACGTACTATGAACAACAGGACGCCCAACCGATCGGAAGCGTCCGGGATTTACCTTATGACACTTACACCCAGCAGCTTAGAGATTTGAATTCAAATTTGGGTGAAGCAGGAAGAAACTTGGCGAATTACAACCCGAATCAATTGAGCGTGCCCGAAAATTTGATGAACCCGACGCAGGTTAACGTCGGCATCATCAACGACATCGCGTACGAAACTCCACAACCGCAAGTGAAGACGGCCTTGCAGAAGACCAACGATGCTCTCGAGCCTTACTCGCCTGTTAAATCGGTTGAAGATGACGTTTCGAAGACGCCTCAGTGTCACCATTGTAAGAACGTATTTGAAGACAATGCCATGGTGATCCAGATCGATCGGACGGACGCGTTGTGGCACGCCGCGTGCTTCCGCTGTGCGGGTTGCAACCAAAGCCTCGCCGATTTGGTTTACTTTTACGATACAGAAAGCGACCAGATTTACTGCGGACGTGACTACGCGAAGATTCGGGGAATACCCCGCTGTAACGCCTGCGACGAATTGATTTTCGTTAAGGAGTACTGCCTGGCTGAGAACAGTACATTCCATATTAAGCACTTCTGTTGTTTCGAGTGCGATACGCCACTGGCTGGGCAGAATTACGTCATGGAGGATTCACAGCCGATTTGCCTGCCGTGTTTCGACGAACTCAAAGCGAAGAAGTGCAACGCTTGTTTGAGGATTATAAAGCCTGATGAGCAGGGAGCGGAGCTGAAGGGGGTGCACTTCCATGCCACTGACGAGTGTTTCGCTTGTAAGACGTGCAGGAAGCCGCTCTTGGGGTCGAAGCTGCTGTTCAGGAAAGAACGGTTGTATTGCTCAGTGCCTTGTTTCAATGCCGACCAATGACAGCTTTCTTAATCAAATTATATTTCGACTGATTGATTGTAAGTGCCTGTATCTTGTGCCATTGCATGTTGACTTTTATATTTGTATGATTACGAATTTATATTTTATATATCGATTGAATTTTATACATATACATATATATTAATTATATACAGCTTATTTTTATCGCTTTTATCAGTGAAGTGTGTTAACATCACTGTATACACACAAGAATTAATGTGTTTGATATAATACTGATGGTATCGATCAAAGCCAAAATTTTCGTTCCTAGTTCGACGAATATTGACAAGTATTTTTATAAACTGTGAATTTTTATATATACATATATTTCAAATCAATAAATATTCCATTTAAACAATAAAACGTATTTTTTTAAACATGCTGTTACGTTTTGAAATTCGGTTATGAAGAAGCGGCAACAAAGCATCGTTTGCCCGTGTCTCGAGTCGTTTGGCAACCTCGCTCACCACGATTTTCATTTGTTGAGAGGCATCGTGTGATCGTAACCTTTACAGCTTTTGAATACTGCTTATGACATGCGCGTCTTCCGTGTCCTCCGTCTTGGCCTCGCGACCCGTTCATTATTCGTTCGACGTTGGTGCTGACGGGTGTGTGTGTTGTTGAATTACCAGGAGTTCTTGCTTTGGAAGGAGAAGTCATCCACGGCTTTGCCGGAATAAATTTCTAACATCACCAAACGAGTTTTGGGGTATTTTTAACCCCATTCCAAGCTTGGGACTACTGCAAAACCCCAGGTAAAATTAAGCGAGTTGTCGGACGCCATTTTCGACTCTAATGGACATTCTTTCTTTCTCTGTAGGCTTTCAAATTCAAGTTTCTAGTTTCAAATTCAGCTTCGGTTTTAGCTTTAGTTCCTATTTTACTTTACCGTCTTGAGTTTGAATCAAACCCAGTCGTCTCTCATTCGCTTCTGAGCGTTTACGCTGTTCCGAATCTTCGAGGGAACCAGTTCAGCCATCTTTACGGGCCCTGCGAGTCCGGTTTGAACCAGATTACCGGCGTTGGACACAACCAACAGGTGGCGTCGTGATTGCCAACTTCACATCGCTACTCAAGTTGACAGACGAACGCAGCTGAGCCCTGACGGCAATTTCGTGAGTTAGTCACCTGCATTCCTTGAACGGTTCATGCATGCTTTACCGGAGAGCGAATGCACGGTTGCAACTACTGATGTAACTTGTTGATATAAATCACGCCAGTTGCATAATTTTGGCGTAACGCAAAAATTCGTTTTGAATAACCACCTCCGTAGTTTAGTATAATTTTATTGTTCGCATGTAGTTAATTTAATGGTTAATTAAACTGTGATCAACTTTACGTTTGCGTTTGTGTGCTACCTACCTTATCGTACCAGTGAGTTACGCCAAGCCTCTAGTTTTGTTTTGGCCTTCTGCACGACCAAGACGGTTCGGGGACACCGTCGAAGTCATTATTCCGCCAGCTCGGGTACAGTCCGTCCTGGCGCCCTTAGTTATTAACATCTTAATTACCCACCCCTTCTCACTGCTGCTAGCCGAGGGGAAAGCTGGTGAAAGATACAGCGCAGACTTGTCATCTGGTCGAGGTAAGTTTGAGGCAGTCAATTTAAAAGTTTAATTGGTGACAATGCTTCACCGTGGCCGGCTGCATTAATATCCGCTTTGTTTGCAGCTCCTCCAATCAGCGTCATTTCATCTAATCATCGCAATAATAAATTCGATGAGTTTGTGATGAGTGGAGGATTGGGTCACGCAAACGCGCGGCGGATATTAAAGTACATAAATGGTCATGATGAAGTTTGTCGCTTTCCAATGTGGTTCACGTTCGGCATTGTTGTCGAAGAATCTTTTCCAGCGATATTTAGCGTTTCGTCAAGTGCTTGTCGATAAAAACAAATTAATGTTAATTTTTTTAAATTTATTTCACCATTTCGCTGCCTTGGAGTTATAGGGTTCTATGTTATGCATGATTGATAATATAACATAGAACCTTATAACTCTAAGGCAGCGATTTATTTACGTTTCGCCGCGTACTTACCAGTAAATGCAACTGATGTTAATTTTTTCTATCTTGTTTGACCGTGGCCGGCGGCTGTGGTAACGTCCGCGCCCAAAGCTCCTCCACTCAGCGCCATTTAACAGGTAAAAACAGGTAGCAGTTTTCAAGCAACAGATAGCAGTTTAAAAATAACAGCTAAATAAAAATGACGGTAAAACGTACAGCAGTCTATGGGCGACAATGACCTTGCTCTCTCCTAATTCGATCTTTCCGTACCGCCAACGCCTAGTAAAAGTGACGGTAGGCAACCATACATACACATTTGATGCATAATGTAAATTCTCCATAAGAGAGTGGCTTAGAACGTCCATGGCAATCGATGAAATTGTGATGAGTGGAGGATATGGTCTTAGCGGATTTTAATGTAGGGCGGTCCCTCGCCCTTCAGTGTATTGTAATTTTTTTATGTCTCTTTGATTGAGACGGCATTTAGTTAGTGCTTAATGCACACGTTAGACTCTAGCCCAAGCTTGATTATGCTCATTTATTTCGATCTATTAAGAGAGTCACTTGAGTCAAGATGACCGACGAAAGGATCGTTCAGTTCCTTGGGGGTCAAGCCTATCGTGTGCTGGGCCCAGGCGCTCGGGCACATAAACCACTGCATAGTAGCAACGCCACCGACTTTAGGGACAATAAAATGTTTCCGTAACGTCAATCAGTTTTATTTCACAATACAAATAGTAAACACATTCTATCTCAGTATATGTATTAGGACAACAAATCTTCATAGAACGAACTAAAGATATCTCAGTTACCAACAACAAGAACAATAACAACACGAGAAAGGAAACTGTTCACAACCTGAAAATTGAGATGATATTGCTGAAGTCACCTAACTTCAGGTGATTAATTGAATTGGGGTACGTCGCGTTCCCCCCGCCTGGTCGATACAACGAAACACAAATTGAGCAATTAACAGAAATAAACTGTTTCGTTGGATCGACGGGTTTAATCGCGTCGCGTCGCCGCGCCGGAACATTCAAAGCAATGATTGTTATAAAGTTCCGAGTGATTGTCAACAAAGGGTTATTGTGCGGGAATTTAAGAAGAACGTAAAAACTACGCAATTTAATACAAAAATAGAGACATTTGGTATGAATGTCAGGAAGTGCTGGTGACCTTGCGGTGTGTTTTCTTTTTTAAATGATGATGCACTTGTTTCTGTCGAGCGCATCCTGGATGTTGTCCAGCATGGGGCTTTGATCTCTCGTCTCGACGTTGTCGAGCATGTTGATCAGTTCCTTGAAGACGGTGACGATTCTCCAGTTGTACTTGGCGCTGCATTCGACGTAGCCGGATTTCCATTGTTTCTTGACTATGTTGATGATTTCCCTTCTCCTCTCCTCGGTGCCACTTGTGATCGCTGGTTTCCCCCCCGATGAAGAAGTGCCTTCCTCGCCTACTATCAGATCCTGTTTATTACCGACTATCAGGATGGGTACGTTGGAGATGTTCCTGCTCTCGCAAATCTGCTCGCGCAGTGTCTTCACGTATTGGAAGGTCTCCAGATTTGACAGGTCGAAGACCAAGATGTACGCCGTGGCGTTTCTTAACCCGAAGAACCTGTAGTCCGTCCATTCGTAGAACGAGTTCACTGGGAAGTAGGGTATCACTGGTAGGTCCGAGATTTTAATCTCGTAGAGGCGGTTATTCGTTATAACCGATGGATAGTACGTGTACTTTCGGTCGGTGGGGATGTATTCATCGGTGAAGTCATTCCATACGAATTGCTATTGGCGCAGCGATGAGCGAAGGTGATCGTTGAGGAAAGACATGAAAAAAAAAGGAAAAATTTTATTGTTTTGTTTTAATTTTATACTATAAGTGTTCTTGATAGAATTCAAGGTCTAACGTATTAAGTCGTCACAATAACTTCAATTAACCGAAAAAAATCGCGAATGGAGGTCTCAGAGAATTCGATGAAACGCCCCGAAAGTTTTAATTGCGCTCGTACGTGCGGCGCTTCGATTTCGTAGAAAGTTGGCGCCCTTGCTTTTCACCGTAATCCAATATTCGCGGACCTTAGTAATCATATTCGCCGGCGAAAATTCGATTTGGGGACAGTTTCGCAAGCACGCTTCGTTAACTGAGCGTTTACTCCTGGAAACTTAATTTTTCAGGACTGAACTTTTAAGGACGCTTCTTATTTTAAAGTCCGTCCTCAACTGTATAAGAAAAAGATCAATTCGTTCCTCTTTACAACGGCGCAATAGTAATTTTTACGGTGAAGCTTTCTCTCAATATTTGCGAGTCCTTAAATGGCGCAGCCTCTAGGATACGTAAAGGCGGTAAAATCAATCTATTTTTTATTTTTTTTATTTTGAAAGCCTTCGTGAAATGTGTGTGAAAGTTCAATTCCCTCCTCCTTAGAACAGTTTCATGAAAAAAAAAGGATGGTCTTACTTTCAAGTCGAAATTTACTTAAACTGTGCAACGATGACAACAAAAGAAAACAATCGCGGAAGAAGGCCAATCTGCGCCCCACAAAAACCCCCAACGATCGCACAGCCGATTGAATTTAAAACAAAAGAAGGTCTTATCTGACCGAGTTACCGAAACGACGCTCTTTATTTCGTACCGGCGGTTCCGGTTAAATAAAGTTCGGCGCTGCCTGCTCGGAACGACGACAGAGACAGCGAAGAGGACGGCCGTATTCTTCATTTATTTGGAACACGGGACCGGATTTAGGGATGATGTGAGTTACACATGATTGAATTTTCCATGTTTGTGGAAAAATATTCGATATCGTAACGTACAGAAGGGATAAAATTACCGCGAGCATTGCTATGTGGTGCCGCCAAGTGATTTCGTCAACCCATTCGTGATATTGTTGCAAGAACGTGAACATGTAAGTATCAGCTGTGGCGCTGCTAAGTAATTTCTCCCCAAGGTCTCGTTCAACCCTTCCGAAGCATTCATTCATACGTTGTTAATAAAAGAGATAAAACGGATGCACGCGGGAAGACCTCGCCAGGTAACGTTAATGTGTAAGAAACCGGCATTCTGTACAAAAGTAAATCATATTCATTTCGCAAGTTAAGATAAACAATTACTTGGCAGAACGTCACCAGCGCGCGACCTCGGATATCACACCTGCCTAGAGTTAATATAAACAAATGTTATACAGCGGCTTGCATCATCATGGTGCTGAGGCTAACCTTGCAACAAAGTTGTATCAAAGAATGCTGGAAATAACATCATCAAAATCGCTACGAATCCAGTTTATTTATTTCAAACAAAATGCAATAGTAAACAAAACATGACGAAAAGCGGTTCATCTGAGGAGCGTCGCGATGACTCATGACCAGCTGCATGGAACACGTGTACATCAGGTTACAACTTGATCTAATATACAGATTTTTGTTCGCTAATCGGAGTTTTTTTTTAGAGTTTGAACAAGTCACTCTCGTGGTATCTAGAGAAGAAAAGTATCTCGACGAGACCTTGTAAACTGATAAATTCGAAAGTAAAGGAGAGTGTATCCCCTTTCTTTTATCTTTTAACCCCCGTCCCTTACAACGGTAATGGCGGAAAAATCACGTCAGGTAATGGTAATGGTGGGGAGATCACGCCAGGTAACAGTACTGGTAAGGGCAGGATAACCACGCCATTGGCGTTTGTTCCAACCATCCTTTTTGATTACGAGTAGTTCTGAATGTAGAGTTTGTTCCAATTGTGGTTCTGACTAGTACCAAATATGAGGTTTATTCCAACTGTACACGTGAGATTCCTTCCAGCTACAATATTTAACTAATTCGGAAACGTCGCCCGTGTCCGTTGAAGTAATGATCGACTTTGACAGCTTGAAAGTGTAAAAATACACAGCCGCAAGCAACGACCTGAAACGGGCCATAAAAAAGGGGAAGGCAACCCTGTGGGCAGAATTGTGTAACGATCTGGAAAACGACCCCTGGGGAAAGGGTACTATATCGTCACAAAAAAGCCACCAGTAGAAATGAGCGACTCCGAAATCAAAACTCAAATAAAAGAGCTGTTTCCTACAAAACCGAGGATAGACTGGCCGACCATCGAAGCTAACAGCAATGACATCAGGAAATTTACGGATGTGGAATTGGACCAAGCTGTACATAAAATCAAGAACAGGACGTCACCAGGTCCCGACAACATCCCCCGGAGGCCGCGAAAGCGGCTGCTCTGACTGATAAGGACGCGTTTCTGAAGGTGATGAACGACTGCCTAATCGAGGGCAAATTCCCGGATATCGGGAAGAGGGCAAAGCTTGTGCTTGTGAAAAAGCCAAAAAAACAGCCGAAGACTCGCCGACCTATATCCTACCTGTCCTCTAGATGTAGCGTCTAAATTATTAGAATTGCTCGCCAAAGAACGATTAGTGGAAGAACTGGACGATCATAACATCTTACACGATCACCAATTTGGGTTCAGGCCGGGTAGGTCCACCACCGATGCACTGGGGAAGGTAAGTAACATCGTTCACAAGACCAAGGAGGTCGCGTGTCAACACAGGCAGTATTGTCTAATGTTGGTATTAGACATCGAAAACGCCTTTAATTTCGCTTCGTGGCTACACATTGTAGATGCCCTAAAAAGGCCAGGACTAGCGAATACGTCATCAGAATACTACAGTTCTATCTACATAACAGAACGATAATTACACCAACCGGAGAAGAGACAGCAATGTCGTGTGGCGTCCCACAAGGGTCGATCCTAGGGCCGTCGCTGTGGAACGTCCTATACGATGGAATTCTGCACATGAAATTGGGCCAAGGCATAACAACTATTGCCTACGCGGATGATTTGGCGGTGCTAATCACGGCTAAAACAAGCACCCAGCTGGGAGATAAGGCGCAGTACGCGATCTTAAGAATCAAAAAATGGTTGGAAGAACATGACCTAAAGCTGGCAACGGCGAAAACCGAAATGATAATACTGGCAGGACCCAGGAAACTGAAGTCCCTGATAATAAACCACGAAGGATCGGTAATCAGCACGAAGAATTAAATAAAGTACCTGGGCCTCTACCTAGACAGAGATCTAAGGATGACCATCCACGTTAACAAGACTTGCGAGAAAGCGACGAAATCCCTAATGGCGCTGGCTAGACTTATGCCCAACGTAAGCGGACCAAGACCTAAAAAAAGGAAGGTCCTAGCCGGAGTTGTACGTTCCATTATAATGTACGCGGCGCCCATATGGTCACCAGCCATGAAATACAAGCATTACGAGGGGCTCCTGGAATCCATAAACAGGAAATGTTACTGACTGCGACACTTCATGAGTGAGACCACCTTTGTTATCAAAACGTTATATAATCGTTTAGGAGTACACTCAGGCCCGTATGCATAGACCGATCTTGAGGTGGACTTAAGTAAAAAGTGATGCTTAAAGCTAACTTCATATCAAATTGTGCGTTGCATAGTTACAGGTTTACTTTGGCTTAAGTTTAAAGATTTATCTTTATACGGGCGTCAGTACATAACAAGATATTAGACGATGCCTAAATCATAAGCTCACAATATTGTCAATGTTTGAAAAATTATTATCTAAATTCGTTTCTTACTTTTGGAGTATTTTTAGGTTTAATTGACAAAATTGTTTAGTTAGCATTTCAAAACTACGGTCATCGACACAGGCTTAATCGCCGCGGAAGTTGTCTAGCATGAGTTACCGACGTCTGCTTTGCTTGCAGGGAAAATTCTTTTTCGGTCGATGGAACTTAACGTTTTAATAGAGGGAATTCCATGTTGACAAATGAAAACCAAGTTGTTTGAACTTACTTAAGAATGCTACACAACAGTTCGTATTTCATTCAAAACAAAGTGCTCGCTCATTAAATGTGACGCTGACAATTTTGGAACATCGATCTTTGGACCCGAAACGCACTTTGTGGCATCCGGCACGGGTGGTATAAAAAGGGAAATTTGCAAATCAAGTAGGCAGTAGTTGATTAGTTGTTAATCAATGAGTTGTATAGTCGGAAACAGACGACAGGCAGTTTCCAGAGTATTCATTAATATAATTAGTTTAATGTATTTGGTGAATTTTATTTGTGACTTCTGAAACGTTCTTTCGAGTGTGGTGCAAAGAGGCGAGGTAATGTAAAATTTAAATTAATTAATATGTTTCGTTCGCCAATATCCTGCCCTGCAAGCGAGTACTCGATATAAGGGAAAACGTAACGTGGTGGCGAACCCCTTATAACATAACTACGTTGACTACATTTCCCTTACAACTTAACGTGATGGAGGCGCATTTAAAAAAGGACAATTTATTTCTTTTTGGGAACCAACGTTTTCTATAACGTAACAAGGCGGAGCACATCTCTTCCGTTATTGACATGGTGTAAGCGCCGAAATTATAACTTTTGTATAACAATCTTACAATATGGTAAAGGCTTGAGAGTATCCTAATCGTGACGATATATAAAACAAAACCGTTAAACCTATTTGGTTCTTCGAGCCGGATAAGCGTTAAAGCAGTTTAAAATCCCGAACTTGTACAGCGCGTAATTCAATTTGCTTCACAATTTCGGAGCCGAAACAATTTACTCCGCTGCGAAAAACACGTGCCGGACGTGACCGGCCTGTCGAAATCGGCGTACGTGACGCGGTTCCGGCCCAGTCAGCATAAATCTGCAACTCGCTGAAACGTCGGCGGAACGATTACACATGCCCTTGACATCGCTCGATGAGAAATGCATGTTTTCCTTCCGGAATTATTGAAAGCTACTACACTTTGCGATCGATTCTTGGGTCTCGTCCAACGGGGCGCTTCTTTGTTTTTTTTTCTGTGTTCTACTCGTAGGTGACACAACGTGGCACGTAGTTATTAAAGGGATCGATTGCCATTGCCACTTGCCGGTTTTCAAATTTAATTAATCAACACTTCTTTTGTTTCGCGTAATTGAAATTGCACGTACGGAAAGTTGAAATGAAATTTTAATCGAGTATTGGATTTGTTGTAGTCAGTTCATACAGACAATTTGTACGTCGGGGTAAGTATTGATTCTCGTGTGTATGAATTATAGAAATGCGCGCGAGATTTACTAAAGAATGTTTAGAAAAGAAGGTAATCCGGCTCGAAGGACGGACGCATTTTAAAAATTCCAGAACACACGTGACGGGTGACAAACCGGTTGATGAAGACAAGTCCGTCAACCTGATTATGAAACACTCTGTGAATTCAATTGAATTGAGATGGCCGATACATTTGAAACTGCCAAGATCGAACGTCTTGATTAGGTTTGACCAACATAAACGATCTCTGGGGAGCGTTTATTTTTGGAAAGCGTTCCGTAGTTTTGATTCAAATGAAGCAAATTTGAGCTACCCAGACTAACATCGATTGCCAACTATTCCTTGATGCACTGAATAATCAACGCGATGACTTTAATGAATGCAGTATTAACCGCACGACTAGGTTTATAAATCGATGTAGCACAGCACCGTCTCTATTAAAAGAACGATGTGCTTCAACTTATCTAGGAATATTTTCCTTTCTGTGAGAAATTTGGTACTTCCAACCGGATAAATCTTTTCAAAATAATAAGATGAAATGGAGCTCGGACTTGATTGATTTATTTCTACTGACTTGATTAGGTCTGAGATGAACGATCTCTTTGAAGTACTTATAATTGCTTTTGATGCTGTCTACCGGGGATGATTAAGTGGTTTTGATTTTGGTGAAGTAAATCTGAAACGCCCCCAACTCCCCCCTCAAACCAATATCCTTTGAAGCGTTGCATAATCAACGCGGTACAAATAACTCGGGGGCTTAATGGACGTCGTATAAATCTCCCTGCCGCACTCCGATTGGAAATACTAATCGATGCAGCTGCTGCATTAATAGAACGATGTATTTCAATTTACCAATCCCAATCCATATTATATCTGAAACGCTTAATCCTCTTTCCGACGGAATATTTTCCTTTCAGTGAAGAAATTTGGTTCTGCGAGCCGGATAAACCCCTTTCATAATACGTCCGGCTCTCAGATGTGTTTCCAGCTATCGCAATTCGTTCCTTTATTAAAAATCATTTGCTCGCGAGTTAAATCGGGGATTACGAACGCACAAAAGCCCCCGCGGAAAATTCATCTGTCTACGTCGAAACTTACTTCGATGATGAATTCGCATATTTCACACGTCCCGCCCCCTCCCGGCTGCGGCGGCAGCGAAAAACACAATTTACGAGGGACCGAAAACAAAGCCCTCGTCGTATTTATGCTCGCGGGAAAAAAATTTGAAGTGAGCGGGAAGTTTCAGCGGGAAATAAAAAATTAACGACCGCTAAGTTCCTCTCCGCCGCCCGTAAAAACTCGATAAAATACGGCGGTTATACGAACGTAAACGAATTTATTTTTCGTTAAAGAATCGTAACGTTCTTGCGCGGATTTGGTTTGATAAAGGAAACGCTACACTCTCCCTCTCTCTCTCTCTCTGCATTAACGGGCGGGCTCTTTGTTTTTCGGAATCGCGCGGCGGACACTGAGCGTTGGGCTTTGTTTCGCAATTTTAATTAAAAGCGTCTGGTAGGCGTTTGTTATCTCAAATGAATTAAATTGGAAACGTTTCGGCGGAGAAAACCCCGCCGCCGGCGCGTACGGTTGCCCTCGTTCGTTTCTAGCCCTAAACGTCCGCTTTATTTAATTATTTCATTTTATACGTCATTGATCACCTAGCTCCGAGAATAAAAAAAACACTCGCTTTATCTTGCTATTCAAGAATTATTTGGTACCTACGAATTTATCCGGTTCGAAGGACCAAATGGGGAAAAGTAACAGGAGCTCTTTGTGACTTTGAAGCGCTGCATCGATTAGTAACTTCCTGTTTATGCTGCATTCATTACGTCCCGAGTTATTTGTACCGCGTTGATTATTCACTGCGTCAAAGGATCGACGTTGGTCTGAGTGACTTACGGGCGTTTCTAATTTGCCTCATTACAATCAAAGCAAGGAATAACATCAAAAGTGACTCGACGGGGAACATTCGCGTTAGTCAAATCCAATCAAGACATCACAGCTTTCATTTTTGACATCTACACAGTTCACGCTTTAACAGGATCTATAAATATCTGTGGCCTTCGCTTTACAGTTGTTAAAAGAAACGTTCCGAATGAAGTGCCTTTAGGAACTTGGACAGTTTCCTTTTCTCGCTTCATCTAACTTTTATGCTTAATTTCTGGCGAAGTTTTTGACAGAAACTGATAAAGCTTTAACTTTATTAAGATCTAATTCTTTATGGTTGACTTAAATCCGAAGAGATATTGGACGCAAATGAGCTCCTGAAGTTGTCGACTTTGCGGTATTGATGATGTTGCTTATTCTTGTATTAGTTAATTATTCTATTAAGCCATTATTATTCTATTAATCGTACACATCGCTCTCAGTGATGATTCAATGAAGATTCAAATAGCGCGCTTGTTTTGTTTATATCGGGTGCATTCGACATAACGCTCGGAGTGTTTCTTCGTCTTACTCTTACATGCACTGAGACGCATTCGCGCTCCCTCACACTTCTGCTCAGAGCGTGCCCCGAGCGTAATGTCGAACGTACCCATAGTAATTCAATTCCCTTGCGAAAAATTGAAATAAGAGACGAATGCTCCAGTAACTTCTACTACCATCTAGGACGCGCTTGGAAAGTTCTAGAATCTTCAGCCAGGTCATAGATGGCGCGACTACCGCAAAAAATATATTTTTCGGCGTGAGAGACGTAACAATATTCTTAATATTTTATAGTTTTTATAAGAAACAATATTATTTATAGTTCAAAATAAAATCCTAAATATTTTGAGTTCTAAATTTCTTTAGAAATTTCACTTTGAAGGTTTTTTTCTTAACTAAAATATTCATTATCTTTTTAATTTTGATCAATTTTTTTAATTTTTCGTTTCTTCATTATATCTTTTCATAAGACAATTCACTGGTCTTATTGCACCCCCTTAATCCTACAAACTGTGAAGGCCCAAATACCGTTTGTCGCTTGATTTCGTGCGACTGTCAACTTTTGTTTCTTCCCTCATATTTTTGATACCGCTGTAGGGTCACAGATAAACTTCGCTGACTATTATTTATTAGTTGTTTTTCATTTGTTGTTAAACAAAAAAAAAAGAATAATAATTAGTACATAGTTATGAGTGTTCAGTCAAGGAGTACCCTACCCTATTTCACTCGTAGCCTTTCTCCAGTGCTACCAACTGTCATTACCAATCGGCATTACTAAATTCCCGCTTACACCGCTTATAATTTTTCTTTTATTTCTATGAATTACTGTTTACTGCGCTCTCAAACAACGACTTTACTTTCTTAAGACTGTCACTGATATTAAGTCGAAACGCTGCAGTAAGTTTCTTAAAATGTGATGAGATATTCAAAGCCAAGGGTCATTTTAAAAGCGTATGTGCATCTTCAATATTAAAAGTGATTTGTTCTTTCTTTGTACTTAATTATTTGAAGGTGGCTGAACCGCGTAGAGTGTCTCTCCAGAGCGACAAGCGTGTGTTAGTTAGAGCGACAGGCGTGAGTTAGTTCAAATTCTTCCGCAATTGATAAATACAACTGAAAAATTATTTCCCGTTTAATAAATTTCCTCTAACTGTATAATTGCTCGTATAGTCGTGTGCAGCTTAGATGCTACAATTTGACACTTCTGTGAGCCTTGTATCACAAGGTTTTAAGGGTGAGGTTTCCGTGCGGTAGCCGGTAGGTGCATTTAAGGTGCGCGGGACTGTACAGTTTACAAGAAAACAATGAAGTAATTAGGTCTGTTCGATTGATCTGTACTTTCTACACTTTTAACACCTTTACTCTATTTTTCTCACTCCTACTTACGTTATGTCGTATACATCGCACTCTCTCAGGAGCGGTTGGTGCAAAAAGTGTAGAAAAGTGCAGAGCTATCGAACAGACCTATTGTCACTTTACAGATGTAGACGAACAAAATACTGAAGTGATACTTCACACAGGAAGCTTGTTATACGTGAGCCGGGCTGAGACGTCCGCCTGGCATCATTAATTAAGTCAAAAAAAACTGGACATCTATATTGGACTGAAAACACGGCGAGCAGCTGATTGCTTTCCCACATAAAACAAAAACACTATGCCCCCGACAAACATTAATAATCCTCCTGTCTCGCGGCAGATTATTCACATTCGCATCTTCCTCAAATACATCGTTCCACGCTTGTCCTAATCACTCCGTGCGACTACCCCGGTGCGGCGGGCGGGTGGAATCGTAAGCGGGGCGGAAATTAATTAGTGCTTGGTATTTATTTCCTGATTTATTGGCGACCCTTGAACGGCAAATTTGTTTTCGTCTCGGAAACTGCGGCAATCTGTTATCAGACCCCTTTAATCGGGATTAACTAATAGCCGAAGTAAAGTAGTTTTGTTACTGTTAAGTAAGGGGTGAATAATCACGGGGGGGTATCAAGAAGCAAAATCATAAACGTTCCCGCTCGTACTCACATGCACCCAGACACTCAATAGTTTGATTAATAAGAAATATTTTGTCTCGTTTCTGTTTGGTTAGTAGTGGCCTCGTTCCCGTTCGTACTCACATGCGCTGGAGAACTCGATCTTTTATAATTACTAAGAAATATTTTATCGTGCTTTCGTGTGTCTCGGTCCCGTTCGTACTCACATGCGGTCAACATGAAGAATTTAAGCACCGCATCACCACCGCAAGGTCGACCCTATCATTACCTCATTCCGGATCAAACTGCCCATATAATTTCTTTGTATAACAAAAGCACACGGGGGGGTTAGTTTTATACCCCCAGCAGAAGGTTAATTTTCCGCTCGGTGAGTTTTAGGCACTGCCGGTAACTAAATTTGGCCGAGTTTAATAATAAATAAGTTGCGCCAAGCGATTCCTGAGGCGGTGTTTCCGTTTAATTGAAGCAGCACAATTACGTCCCAAATAGGTTGTGAACGTAACCCGCCTGTTTGTTTACCGGCGAGCGTAGATTCCCGCACAACGCAACGCAATGGTAAACATTGATTTTGAGCTTTCTAGCCCCGACCGGACTTGCCTGCACAATACTGGTCTTCCCGACCGCCGGAGCCCCCAGCACAATAACTTTAACCCTGTCAACGGATTCCGGGCTGATTTCAATCTGATTCTGTGGGTTGTCTTGTGATTCGGTTGTCTTCCCGGATGCATTCTGGCGGCGTTCCAAAAAATCCAGGTCCAACTCTGCAAACAAAGATAAACTGCTTTAATTTCTCGGATACCCACGATAAAGACCGACCGGATCACGGTCGCAAAGAAGTTGTTACCTTCGCCTTCAGACGTAAACCTAATCGCAAGTTCGTTCTAAAATTGGCTGTCAAGTGGCCGTTGAATTTCAAAGATAAAACGTATAGCAGCGACGTCGAACACTCGAACCAAAAGAGGGTGATATCGATTCTGCCGTCACGTCTCGAACGATTTGCATTGTGTCCCTTCGAAGGGTTAATCGGCCAAGAAGGAAGAGGAGGAAGACGAGGATGAGGAGCGTGTCCTCCTGACAAAGAAGCGACGTGAAAAATGATGGTAAAAAATGGCCACTCTCGCCTCGGCTAGGGCCCTAATTGGATTCGCCCGTGTTTCGGGCGCTGTGTGAGAATTAAATTATACTGACGGTGTTTCTGAGCTTCGCCTTACGTATTAACTTTTATCGTTTTGGCTGCGCAGCATTAGCATAAGCATAATGGGGATCGTAATTTATGGCGGTTGGAAACGGGTCCTTTAGTGGGGGGCGGGAGCTCACCTGGTTGGGGGCGAGGTATAAAATGTGCGTTGCCATCGACTCGGTGGAGAAACCTGAGATAGCATTTCCAGAAATTCAAAGCTTCACAATGACACACAAAATGTAAAATTATAGGCTTTGCGAGAACCGTATAAACCAGACGTTCTCAACCTACTTTCAGTATCGACCCTTTATAAATAAGAAAGACCCTCCGCTTTCGCACTTAATTATTACTGTAACTTTAGACAATTTATGTGCGAGTAGAATTTTCTTAACTTTTTTTCTTCCTTCGTCAGATGTTGCTATTGCTGTTGTAAGAAATCGGCAATTTCATAATTCATTAAGCTCAATTAAATTCGATACAACGTCGCCTACGCGACCGCGGAAAAATTAACCACATTAAAATTATGCAAACGAACGCTTGTTTTGTCAAAAATTTCGCTAATATGAGTCAGAAATGAGGCTGCGTTCGCAGAAACTCAGCTAACAATCAAGAATCTAGCTTGCTTCTCTTCTTGATCTAGATCATTATTATCGATTTTATATTATTTATAACCAAATAAACAAAAAAGATCGATGATGAATAATAAAGGAAGTACCATTAATTGACGAGGGTAACAATAAAGTACAATTTACTCAATACTACCGTTTTCAGGTCAAGCCGACCCGCCGATTGGATGTCCCCTTCTGGTGCTTCTTGGCTTTCTCCTAGCATTCATTTATTTGTTAAGTTTTCTTCTCCTTTTATCTTGCTATCTTGTTATCCTTATTTTCCCCATTTGTTCTCTTCGTTGCAGTTTTTCATTGGTTCAAGACTTGGTTTGCCACATTGCTGATTTCTTCAAACTACATCCGTTTCGCTGCCACTTCTGTTTCTTCAGAGAGTCTTCTTTTAAATATCTCCTTCTCTTGCTGCCTGGTGTTCTTCAGAGAGTCTTTTTTTAAATATCTCTTTCTGGTTTTCGTCTAGCACCATCCTCTCTGTTTCTCTTTCTTTTTTCTAACCGTCCAATTCTGTAACTTCGTTTTTTGAATCATTTTTTTAAAAATTTCTATCATCTTTAATTGGGAGGATGGGATGGTTTGGGGTTAGTTCTCGATTGTTTTCCGGCTACCTTATCCTCGGGCTACCTTTGCTTTTTTATCGTCTGGTTTTTCTTTTCCAGGTCCCCTGCCTTCGGCTTTTGAAAATCTTTTAACACCATCCCCTTCTAGTTTTCCGTTTGTCTACCTTTATTTTTTCATCATCCAGTCTTCTCACTTCCTACCTCAAGCTTCCTTTTCCAAAATTGAAATTTTCTATTCTTCTGGCATATTTAACTAGGGTTCTTTAAGGAAGAGATCATTTGGGGTTGGTTCCCGATCGCTTTCCAACTACCTTATCTTTATCTGCCTTTTCCCATTTGTCTTTTTTTCTGCTTCTGCTGCGTTTTGCCTACCTCTCTTTTTTAATCGTCCAGTGTTCTCACTTCCTATCTCAAGTTTCCTTTTCTAAAACCAAAATTCTCTATTCTTCCAGCATATTTTATTGGAATTCTTTCAGGAAAAGATCATTTGGGGTTGGTTCTCGCTTGCTTTCCGTCTACCTTATCCTTTTTACCGCTTGCCTTTTTTTCGATTCGCAGTTTTCTCCTTCTGCTACGTTTTGTCTAGATTTGTTTTTCGTCTTTCAGTTTTCTCACTTCTTAACTCAAGTTTCCTTTTCCGAAATCAAAATTTTCGATTCTTCTAAGATTAATTAGAATTATTTAAGGCAAAGATCATTTGCTATCCATCTACCTTATCCTTCAGCTGGCTTTTCACTGTTTGGCTTTTTTCCAATTCGTAGTCTTCTCCTACTGCTACGTTCTCCTTTATCTGCTTTTCTGTCATCCAGTTTTATTACATTTCGGCTTCCTTTTCCTAATCCAATTTTTTTAATACTTGAAAGTCTTCTAACATCTTCAGTTAAGGTTTTTTTAGGAAGAGATGGTATTGGGTTGGTTCCCAATGACTCTACCACTGTCTCATCTTGTAACTGCCTTTGTTTTGTTTTTTACTAAGTGGCGGAAAGCAATCGGGGCTAACCCCAAACTATTTCAAATCCTTAAAAAATTTCGACTATAAAAGCTAGGGATGTGAGAGAGCTTCCTCTGCTCTTTGTCTGTAAGAGAAATACATTTGGCTTTCTTTTTCCAATCTGTGGGCTTTCGGAAATCTTCTAATATCACGTCTTTTGTTCCATGTCTTCCTATCACCAGAATTCCTTTTCTAATCCATAATCGTCTACTCTTGAAGTCTTTAGCGTCTTCTTTAGTCTGTCTTTTTCTTTCTTACAATTTGGTTTTAGTGCTTCCTTTTCCTGACTCTTTTCTTCAATTTCTCTACTGCTCTCTAGTCCTGGCTTCCTTTTCCTAATCCATAATCTTTTGTTAACATAACCTTATATCATCAAGCATGATAAGGTAAGGGAAATGAAAACGTACGCATTGTTCGTCTACCTCGTCAAGATTTCTTAATTTCTTTTTGTGTTTTGCGATATCTTTTATCTCTTCCTGCGTCAGATTCTGTTGTGTTCTGATGTTCTGATGGTTTGTCTCCTGTCATCTCCCACAGTACCCCGTCTTGTTACATTGCCATCTGGCCTCTTTTATTTGTTCTGCACCATTCTCTACCATTTCTATTGTTTTTTCACAATTTTCTTGTTAGGTTTCTTTTTTCCAACGCAGTTTTTCATTGGTCGCCGAGGTGATTCATCGAAAAAGCTGGGAATTATGCAAGCGTATTAGCAGATGGTTTCGGAAAATCACGATGAATCATAGGACAACCGGCCCACATGTAACGTATTACGTTATCGGAATTTCCGTTATCAAACGATGTAAAAGGGCGGCTGAGTTTCACGGAGATATGAGACAGCTTCAAGTCGTTGGGTCGTGAACACCTCCCCGAGTCCGAAGGCGTAATTAGCATTCGAAGAAAGTCGAAATGAGTGATCAAAGTCCGAAAATCCATCCGTCCCTCTGTATCTAGTACCATGTATTGGGTGAGAAAACAATAGTTTGTTTGCCAATTACCTATGTTATTAAAAACTAACAACTGCTTTAATTGATTTATAAAGTGCTGTTTTTCTCGTTATAAAATCATTTTGAATTTGTCTTGCATTGTCTCGTATGATATCATTTTGACTTTATACGATGTCGTTCTGAAGTAATCAGTAATTACATTCAAATTTTACATTTATCTAAACTGTGATCTCTAATACGTAATTTGACTAAATTGTTATGTGCATGTAATCATCCGTCCGTCACACTGTTATTGCCGATTTTTCAGGCAACTCTTTTCTTTTTTAAAGTACACACGCACAACAAAGGGATCGCCCCATTTATGGTAAATGCGCGTGCAAACTCACAATCAGCAAAAATGAAAGAGGAGTTTCACACATCATCGACTAATTTGTCGGCGTTATCTGGCGATTCGCTGAAAACAAGTTCGCCCAGTTGTTGACTTAATTAAATAACTCGGCGAGTTGAAAATTCCGAAATTATTAACTTGGCCGCCCCCGAATCGCCCGATCGATTATTGGCCGACGTATTCGTTTAGACATTTATTTATCGTTGAAAAATTGGCGTCAGGAGTGGGCTCTTTTTTGCCGCCAGTTCTGGAATGCGCTCACGTCCCACATTATTCGAGAGCAACGAAATGATGTGTGTATTTAAGGAAAATCTGTATACGCGACGTATAAATATCTATTTTCGATGCGTTCGGAAGTCGTATGGCATCATAAGGACGTTCGTGATAGGATGGGAAAACATCTCGAGCGGCTTCAGCCGTTAGCGTCAGTGGGAGTCGATGTTGTTGATGAGTTCTGAAAGCTGTACCTTTGTCACTTCTCAAGTTTCAGCGCGTTTATTCTTTAATAGAGAAAGAAAAGTAGCGGTGAGGTTGACATGAAAATAACTAAAAAGAAAAACACACATTAACGGATCGTCCTCATTTTCAAAAGCTTAAAGCATAAAGGGCATTGTTAGTTTGGACTTATTGTGTTACATCGTGACAAGGCGAAAGTAAATTAAATTATTAGATTCATTTAGCGAAGTTAAGATATGCAAATATGCATCCTAGAGCCGCTTGAACATAAATAATGCACGGCTTCAATGCATGAGTCGTATGCAAGTGGGAGAAAAACCTTCGACAGATTCGTACATCTTTCCATCGTCAATGCTCGGAAGTGTTCGAGTTCCAAACTATATAAAAACCCCAAATCAGAGGGATTCAATTACGATCATGATCTAGTTATTGTCAGACCATATAAGTTCTCTTTTGTTAAGGCTGGCCAGTCAGGTAAGTTATCTTTGACTTTATGTATTTACCTATATTCAATATATTGTTTTATCTGACTTCGCCTCTTATTTCATAACAGTATATTACATGTCATGTTACATTCAAATTTCGTGGCGACATAACAACATTCAATTTCGTTTTAACACCGTTGGCGACCCTGTTGCCCCTCCTCTACGTCACTATGGCGGAAACCTGCGTAAACTTTCATAGGCTATGAAGGCCCCATGTGACTCTCAGGTCACCTGTCATTGGTTATCGTCGGTAATCCCTGCGCGTCGAAGCGACCTTCTTCATCTTCAACCTGGTCGCGTCCTCTTTCTTGTTCGGAGCATTGTGCCGGTGTGACGTGTTCTTCGTGTGTGTTAAATTTAACGGATTTCTTGCTCGTTTGGAGAAGTAAATCAATTGTGGCTTTGCTGGAATATCGATTGACACCGCCGAACAGCGATTGGGGACAGTTTTAATCTCCTTACCAAGCCTGAGGCCCCAGTTCTCTCAGGTAAAATATGACGACGCTTGCCGACCAACATGGCCGCTAACTAAAAATCATTTCTTCTACTTAGGTTTTTCTATTTGGGCGCAGGCTCTTAGACCAGACATTTTGGCCTAGTTCTCCGGGGGCGCTCCTGCCCATAGTCGTATCGAGACCCGATCGAGAAAACCTGATCAGCCATCTTGACGATCTGAGCGAGTCCAGTTCAGACCAGTTTGTCGACGCTTCCTGCGGTTGGTAGAGGGCGCTACAATTCCCTACCGGCCTCTGCGCTTCGATTGGCACCGCCGACTTTGACGTACGTCTGGACTCGCAGCTTCAAGGTTAGGTTTTCACTTTAAACTGACATTTTACGAACTGATCGGTTGTTAAATTTTACTCCTAGCTCGTGTGAAATAAACCGCGAGTACGAATTGCGCTGCGCTTACGGTAGTTAATTTAAGCCTAAAGTAAGCAGCCAATTGTAATTGTTTCTTAACAGTGTAAAGTGTTTTCCTTTTAATTGTGTAATAAATTGTGTTAACTTTAATTACGATTTTAATTTCTACTTTCACACACACCAGTGGGTAAGATTCTCGCCTCTGATTATTCGTGTTTCATTTTTTCTGCACGATCTGGTCGATTGGAGACGTCGGCCGATCGAATTACGTTTAGTTGTTCAATTGTCTTCCGGCGCCCTTTATAAGTTTACCACCTTTAATTAACCTGCCCCTTTTCCACTGTTGCTAGCTGGCCCGGCAGGGGGGTTACCCTGCTTACTAAAGCGTGGATCCAACGGCTTCGGCCTTAGGTGACCATTGTGGACGTATGATAGAGTTCCTATGGGTGTGACGAGCCCACCGTCCCGACTTGACGTACGTTGCACGTAACCTAATCTGTAGGACTCGGCCGACTTGTTCGGTCGTGGCCGAACTTCCGACTAGTGAAGCAAACTGGTACCGTGGGGACCGGTTAGCCCGGAGGATACCCTCCCCTCCTCTGGAGTGGAGCGAGCAGAGGGGACCTCCACCGGTCGACTGGGTTGGACTCACGGGGGCAGTGGTTGATGGCCCGCATGCTAGGGCTAGGGATGATGCCCACCCCATCCCGACGTGTGAACTGCGGATCTCAGTTCCGGCACTAGCCTGGATAGCTAGTAGAGATTAGATAGGTCTTCCTTGACCAAAAGGGGTGAGGGGCGTGCAACCCCGAACCAGTCTGGTAGCAGGACGACACTTTATGGTGTCAGCCACCGAAAGATGGGCTGCCCTGCGCGTTGATTGGGCGTATCTCAATCCGATGGCTCTGGTTGGGGCCCGAGACGAATAAGGGCTAACTTGCTCAGGTACCGCTCGTAGCGTTTTAGGGTAGATTAGGGAGCACTGTCTATCTGTCTGTCTGTTGCTAGCTGGGGCACAGCTGATCGTAGAATCGGCAGAAGCTTGTCATCTTGAACCGTGGTAAGTAGAGGCAAGTAAATTTAATTTAAACTTCGATGACAGTCAGTGCGCATGTTCATAGCACAATATTGATGTCATTATATTATTAGTCGTAAGTTACGACTGTTTGAGGACGTGAAACTGAGATTCTTTGTATATCGTCTTTACTTTAACCCAAAACAATTTCTGACTGTGGGAGTTGCCCGTTCTATTTCCCACAACCTCCCACTTTATCTTCGTTATTTTATTTTCAGGGCACAAGGTGCGAACAAACATGGACGACGTCTATTAACCCTCAGAACGAGGTGACAATTCAGTGAAACGTTTGCTCCCCCTAACACCTCCTTATTCCGTCGGATTTTCTCGTGTTCACCTACTAAGCCCCCGGGGGTGGTGTTGGTGGTGTTGGTGGTGTTTGTGGTGGTGGTGATGCGAGTTCTACTGCGTACGGCAAACAAAAGAAGAATTACGCAAACATTTGCGCGTAATTAAATTCGGTCTCGCTCGCCACCGCCGAAACTAAATATAGCATTCCCTCAGTGATTAATTTCGGGCCGGAGAAACGGCGCACGTCCTCTGGAGATCCATATTTGTTTTAATTAAGCTGCCGAAGAAACGTTGCAATTCCGAGAAATTTTACGAGTGTATGTCGTTTAGTGTGGCTTAACGAGATCAGAAATGGGATACCTACATGTCGTGCGCTGCAGCTCTAATTGAGTTGCAAATCCGCTGCAGTAAACATGTAACCTGAATGCTAGGGCCCTATGTCAGGGCCATACGCTCCGCCAAACGTTTCTAGTCCAGTTGAAGCTATTTAATCGCTAATTGGCTTTTACGAGAACGGACGTTTCGATTTGACCCTTTGTAAACGCAAGGCGCTCGGTCGAATGCGACCCAGGACAGCTGCATTGGACGTCAAAGCAAGCAGCACACAGGGTGGGGGGGGGTAAACTGCGGGATAAATGTCTTTGATCTCTCACATATGGCCAACCTCCTAATCCTATAATAGGCCCAATTTGTAAGCGAAATTGATACCGATCAGACCAGTTATTGTGTGTAATTACAGAAGGCCGAAACACGTGAGCGACAAGCGTGAGTTAGTCCAAATTCTTACACACTTGCGTAGTGTTAAAAAAATTGTTACGTTTCAGGAGTGGTCCCTTTTCAAGCCCCCCCCATCATCCTAATTGCGCTTAGAATTTGGAATTCCAAGCTGTGCAAACAAGCCACCTGACGGTCTAATATAAAACCCCCGAAATCCTTCATATATTCCGAGAGGAACGGCCGTGCAGTCATAAACATGAAATTGTGTGCACGGCCCGAGAAAATATCTCACGCCGTATCGCCCCTAGGGAAGCGACGCCGGCGTCGCGAATATTATTACGGAGGTCGGATCCTCCTTCAATATCGGAATTCCACGCGTTCCTTCGGGAATACAATCTGATCTCGCCGTTATGCAAAACGTAATTTACGACCTGTATTATAATAGAACAGTGTAATTACATATCACGGGCTGATGGATGGGGAAAGGTAACAAAGAAAAATTGAAGGGGGTAATAAACTCATTTGGACCTCATGAAATCATGTAAGTAAGGTAAACGACACCTCAGGACGTTCTAATCAACAAAATTTGAAAATTTTTGGAGTCTTCCACAATGGTCTTGGAAGTATAAATAGGCAAAGAACTACCGTTATAATACATTGACAACCTTGGCTTGGTGTCATCACCTTTGACCTTTCCTGATGGAGTAATGCGGGGGACTGTGAGAGAGAAAAATCTAGGTTAATAATTCCTTACGAGTTAAAGATCGTTTACCGATGTGATCAAGCAAAAGAATGCCTACCCACTCGGTGAGATTTACGAGCGAAAAACAACAAGGTCTTTAAAACTTTCAGCCAACAAACTCAAGCCCGCCACCATCATCTGCATGCGAACCCTCCGGAATACATATTATTTGAACAGTAAAACAAACTCCGAATTTAGAAGCACGAACCCGAATACAAATTACCCCCGAACTTAAGAAGAAAGAGCGAGGGTAAATTAACTCACTAAACGAACGAGAAGAGGAGCGAGTTCGTCCTACTTTATTAAAGCGGGAACTCATTAGAGCCAATGCAAATAATCGTATGAATTATTTCCCGTGCGTTTCGGCACGACGACGGTCGTAAGGAGCTTTCCTGAATGCGTCGTCGTTTTCGTTTTGGTCTCCTCTGAAATATGTGTTTGTGTTTAGACGAAGTAGCAAAGCAAAGCCTGAACTAAAACGTGAGAATTCGAGTGAATTAAAGTTAATGCGTATGTACGGTTGCCTGTCGTCGTTCTAACAAGCGCTCAATGCGGGAGGCAGCTGACGCGAGCGAGTGTGGTAGGTTACAGGTGTCAGTCTTTATTAAACTGCTCCCCTCTTTAGCAGAAATGGTCCCTCTTTAATAGAAACTAGTTTCCTGTTTAATCCCGAGCGACGATAGGCAACCATACCTACACATTTGGTACGTAATGTTATTTCTCCATAAGAATTGGCTTAGAACCGGCATAGTAGATGTACTCAGGTCATCAAGTATAAAATGGTTTTAGATATCAGAATAATTGGGCATTCTGAGTCAAAATCCCATAAGGCTTATATCATTTTGAGCTCGGTTGGTTAGTTGGCGAATGGTGGGGGAAATTGCGGCCAGATCCAGAAAGGCAAGGTTGCAGCGGAAAAGGAAGCATGATACGGAAAAAACTTACAATAAGGTTTGGACTGCTTGGAAATGACTTCTATTAGGTGAAAAAGGGCGCCTAGTTTAGTTGGCGAATGGTGAGATAAGTTGCGGTCCGGTTTAAAGAGACAAGGCTACACAGGAAGAAGAGGGATGATCTAACAGGTTTGGACTGTTAGGAAGTGGCTTCTAACAGGTGAGAAATGGCTTTGACTGTTCGGAAACTAGGTTGGTTGGCGATTGGTACATCCCATGCATCTTTATATCACCGCAGCTGCAATTCCCACGCATCTCCCTATCCCCACACTCGCAACTCCTATGCTCCATTATTTCTCCACATTCTTGCGCATTTTTGCTCCCTAATAGCATCACCTGTTAACCAACTTATTGCTATCTAGGATAAAATTGTTGGCGAATGGGTCAGTTAGACTGTTACGAAACAAGATATATAACTAAAATAAGGGACGCAGCTCGATTAAATAGTACATTTATTATAAGTAACAAATAATAAACTTACATGGTTTACACTAAACTACATAGGGAGGAAACTTTCCTCAGACTAGAATGACACTCTAATGTTCTACAAAATGAGTTTCATCAGTATATTAGAATGTCTTTCCAGGAGGGCTTTACGTAATTCTGTCGTGACATATGATTCATCGGAAAATCGTAGATGAATCGTGCTTGTTCAGTGACGGTAAAACCGCCTGATGTATTTATTTATGTTTTTCCTGGAAGCAGTGGTGTACTGCTTCCCGCAGCTATAACCTCGGAGGTCTTGCGTTGACAGCGTTCCAATTTGCTTGTTACAATACTACACCGACCGGCAATGATGTCACACTCTGAGACCTCCATGTAATTTCTTTTGGGTTAGGTTGGATTGTGTTATTACTCTAGGATGTACCCCTTTCTTTAACGTAACCTTTCTGTCTCAATCTTGCCGCAACTTACGTACAGTACGCCAACCAGAACTCCCACTCACCTAATATCACCGCAGTAGCAATTCCCACGCACCCAATTTTAACGCACCTTACATCCCTACACCATCAAAAATCAATCAGTTGGCCGTTTCTTAACGCAAAATAACCGTCAACCGCATCGATCGACACCTTATCTCCTTCTCGATGCCATTTTGAGACCTTCATGTTATTTCTTATGAGATTTTGGGCACATCTGCTTCACTTAAGACGTTCATTAGTCCTTACGGAGTAAAATACGTTTCGAATGAAGATGACGTGCTAATGTAAATTAGCTCGGAATTAGGTTCGTAAACGCGAAAAGCGCGTCCGTTTAATCGAATTAAACCAGTCTTAGCACGCAACGCGCCGAAATCGCTCGACGTATTCTATTTATAGGTGCTCAGCGAGATAATGAAGCTCGAAACTTCGTCAGGTGCTGCGAATTGGCCATAAAGACGGCCGGATGATGAGATTTTGCGGTAAAGCGCTGTTGATACACCTCGTCACTACGAGGAAAGTTTCGAACTCGTCCGGGTTACGAGTTACAACTAGCCCGCAAATAGAACTTGTGCCCGGCGCTAATCCGACTGATTGGTTCCTTCGACGGGTACTGTCACGTTGGTGTTTATAATTGCAAATTCGGAGGAGGACGGGGGTGGTTCGAGCAAGAGGAACTCACAAAGACGTACACTTTGTAGCGCTCCGGAGCTTTGTCATAACTGCGAGGACTCGGTAGGATAATTAATTTTCGAGTAATTAGCGCGAAGTTCGAGGAGTGTATGCGTATAATTAAGAGTCCCCATTGTCTCCGCTACAAAGGACGAGTTTTAGTAATTTTGTTACGCGCGCGCCGCGCCGCCCCCCCGAATCAGCGACGCCTCACAGGTGAACGTTCTTTGAAGTTCGCAGTTGTTTTTAATTAACTCGTTAATTACGTTTTCTTGAAAATTATGCGCACAAAATCTCTGTAAGAATAATCTCGCTCGCGGGGAGTCAATATTTGCGATGGTGGAGGCGCCACTTAATAATTGAAGCCCCGCGTTATTTCGGTTGGGAGATCGAGCAGATTCAATTTGTCTTTCTATCGGATTAAATATTCGGCGAGGGCCGGATTAAATCCAGAAGTGCCGAGGTAAAATCGTCTGATATAAAATTTAAATTTCGTTAAGGTCGACTCACTAATGCCGCCCATTTAGTTTCTTATCCGTGAACTCATCTATTCTGATACCGAAAATATTGGTTTAAGAAGAAAGTAGTGGGATTGAGGGGTTTAAATCGACTTCTCTTTGTGTAGGGTGGTTAATACGACGACTACGCGTCATGTCAGCGGTATACATACAGGTGTCAAGCAATCGACTTAGTTAAAATTAAAAAAATATTCATCTAGCTTATGACGTGATCATTGTCATTCTACAGGTAATGTTGGATTGGCTTGGTTGGGATTCCTTTTCATATCAAGGGTTTAAATCGTTTTATCCTTGTAGGTTGGTGAACACGACTACGTCACGTCAGTGATGTACGTAAGTACATGTGTCAAGCAAGTCCTTGCAATCGACAGGTTACGACGTGACCACTGCCATTTTATAGGTCATGTATCGGCCTTTTCTCTGGATTGGGTTGGTTGGGATTCTTTTTCACTTCAGGGGTTTAAATAACGTAGGATAGGGTAGTATCGTCGTTAAGTACAGGTGTCAAACAATTAACTCAGTTAAAATAAAATAAATTTTTATTCATCTAGATTTTGACGTGATCATTTCATTGTGCAGGTCATGTATCGCCCTCTTTTGGGATTCCCTTTCACTTTCTTAATATTTTTAGAGACTTTGGGTGTCTCGTAAGCTCTCGCTTGTATCCTCATGAATAATGTATCGAGAGCTTTGTGTTATTCGGTTATCGATTGTTAAGTCGAGTGCTTATGTTTATGCTACCGCAATACCCGCCGTGAATCGAAACAGCTTTAATAATTTTCCATTCCTTGCGAGACTCCGGAAAGGAAGTTGTTATTAATTCCCCTGTTTACTCATTTCTTGCACCTGTTGGAAGTAGCAACTTCGCCTGTCCCTTGGGCCGGAGTTTATTTTTCCATGCGAAACAAGTTTTCGCTCGCAAGAAATTTCCTCGCCGAACTCGAAATATAATAAAAACTTCTTTTTCGCCTCCGCCGGAAACGTTACAGCTGCTTTACGTCGGTCGCGAGGGCAAAAAAGAAAGGGAGCTTTCTCATCGATCAAAACTTGCCCTAATTCTTTAAGCGCCTCGAATGAATTTATTGCTTTGTTTTGTGCTCGCCGTCGCGTAATCGAAGGAAGCGAGAGGACGACGGAAGGCGAATTAGGTCGTAAAAACTTCCGGTTTTACGATTCGTTAGGGATGGGGCTGGCGATGCAAATGTTTTGGGTTTACTTCCCCGGAATGACACACATTAGCCCCGCCAATACAAACACGATGTACAACAGCTACCCGAACCTATTAATTATGCACATCGATGTGTAAATGTGTGCTGCCACAATCTCATTAGTGCCCCTTATCGATCGATCTAACCGTTGCGTTGTATTCGTTGATGTAGGTTCACTTGTAACAGAGGTTTCATGAAAGTGTAGAGCAAAAAAAAGACGCCTCCACCATATGTTATACGTTTTGTTGGCGAGTTAATTGCACTAATTACACACAAAAAAGAACAACAAACGAAGTTCTTTGTTTGATTTTAATGTATCCGCCGGCGAACAACTCTTGATGTAGGTTAACTTGTAACAGCGGTTTTATGAACGTGCGGAACAAAAAAGGGACGTAATCTGATCTGGGACTGTAAGCGACGCCTCCGCCATACGTTATCCGCTTTGGTGGCGACTTAATTGCACTAATGACACATAAAACCAACAAGCGGAAGTTATTTGTTTGACTTTAATTATCGAAAGTGTTACGATATGTTTTCCACTTTGCCATTATTGCAATTCCATCGGATGAGTTTTGAACGACATCTTCCATTTAACAAGCACGTCCAATTTGAAATGGTTGGTTTATATGAGCCATACGCTGTTCTTACGAATGATTACAGTTCGGAATAACATATTTTGATGTCACCTTGTCTGACGCTTAGGTACCTGCGGTTTACAATCGAGCACTCATTAACATTAACCCTCCATTGATCTTCATAACCAACAATGCAAAACACATTTGCATAGCTTTCACTGCATCCGATATAAAATGTCCATTCTGCTCCCCCCCCCCAATACTTTGTTGCAACTTTGTTTACTGCACTTAACAGAGCAACCAGTCAGCAAATTCGATTATAAATGTGCAGCGTTCGATTTGCATACAGTACATTACCGGAGTTTGTGAAACTCACTCCCAAAGCGGCTTAATAATCCGTGTAACGCCACAACGGCCGCACGTTGCGACGGTCAGACCACTGGAAGAGTTCCCGACGCGCTAATTAAATCGGTTTATAGGGGATTATTTAAGTGAAACACCCCAGTTGCTGGTGCGCTCAAGCCGCACATTCACCTAAATTTCGCCCAGACCAGATCATATGGTGCACACCTGACCTAACGCGGCAGTATCGATGATGAAATTAATTAGTTCGGGCTGTTCAGATCAAAGCGATCGCCGTGTATGAATTAATTCGGGTTGTTTTGGATCAAAGCGGTGGAGCGAACACGTTCCGTATTGTTTGGGGTTGCAATTCCATTACGAATTCTGTTCTGCTTTGAGTGACAAGCGGAATGCCGGCGTCGATCGGGATGATTTGCAACGGTAATTAACAGCTTGTTGTGTATATTTAATGTAAGTGCCAAATTGCAAGGGTGACATTGTATGTAGGGCTAGTTTGATACGAGTTGGTATTAGGATGAGCCATCAATACATCATGGAAATAGATATACTATACCGGTTCGGGCTCACTTTCGTATGGAGGAGTAACATTATGTACCAAATGTGTATGTATGGTTGCCTATCGGAGACTCAGTTGTCTCAGTTCACTGATCACTGCCTTTGAACCTATCAAGTGACTTTGTCTAACATTATGTTGAATGTCTACTGTGGTGGTAGACTTCCTGTTGGTCTCCGAAGTGCTCATTTTATCGACTTGGGTTGTGAACTCGAAGCCGGTAACTTAGTAATCCTACTACTCCTATCAAGTGACATGTCTGACAATATGTTGAATGTCTACTGTGGTAGACTTCCTGTTGGTCTCCGAAGTGCTCATTTTATCGACTTGGGTTGTGAACTCGAAGCCGGTAACTTAGTAATCCTATTACTCTAACGACTGCACCTCTAAAGTTCATTGGTATACGTTCTTATACTCCTTAGGACCATAAACCTGTGAATGGGTTTAATCAGTCATAGTTTCAATCGAACTAAATCTATGTAAACGAAATCGGAGTCTCACGAAAAGTAAAAGTTACACAAACACGGCGATTTGAACGGCAGATAAGTTACCGCCCCCCAAGTTTGGAACTTTCCGACATCTGCCGCCCGCATATATCACGACATACGTCAACAAATTTGCAATTCAGAAACAGAAAGTTGGCGGAACGGCGTAAATTCGGGCGGTTCCAAATTAAGCGTGTTCGAAAGCCGTAAATTATTCACGAGCGCCGCAAAGAAACTCTGACTCGGCCGATTCGAACGGGCAACGCAAACATTTCTGGTTTGATTACGTGTTGACATCGGAAAAGTCTTTCCCTTTTAACACAAATTTATATACGACGCGACGCGACGTAGAGAATTGGGTATGTAATTTTTTTTCTAAGGTACTTGTTCTACTTACTCCGATAACAACTAGATTTTGTTAGGCCATAATTTAGAAAAGGCGAGTTTTTATATAGTTTGGGAGTCGAATACTTCCGATTATTTACAGTTATCTTCATAAAACCAAGTTTCGACGTGTTAGGTTTCACAATGTACCTGGTTATGGCATGGAACGTGGGAGCTCCAGGTCACTCGAGTTATGTTATAAGGGGGTCGCCACCACGTTACGTTTTCCCTTATATCGAGCCCTCGCTTGCAGGACAGGATATTGGCGAACGAAACACAATAATTAATTTAAATTTTACATTACCTCGCCACTTTGCACCATACTTGACCAAACACTGCCCCAAGGACCGATTCCGAAGTCACAAATAAAAAGTCACCAACTCATTAAACTAATTTTATTAACGAATATTGGAAACTGCCTGTTGACCGTTTCCGACTATACAACTTCTCGATTCATTCACAACTAATTCACTACTCCCCTTTGACTTCCCAATTTCCCTTTCTATTCCACCCGTGCCGGATGCCACAACGTGCGTTTTCAAAGGTTCGGGTCCAAAGCTCGATGTTTCAAAATTGTCAGCGTCTCATTTAATGAGCGAGCACTTTAATTGTTTTGAATGAAAATACGAACTGTCGTGTAGCATTCTCAAGTAAGTTCAAACAACTTGGTTTTCATTTGTTAGCATGGAATTCCCTCTATTAAAACGTTAATTTTGCATAAGTTCCACTGACCGAAAAAGAATTTGACTTGCAACCTAAGCAGAGGTCGGTCATTCGTGCCAGACAATTTCCGCGGCGGTTAAGTCGATGACTGTACTTGTGAAATGCTAACTAAACAATTAAATTTTGTGTTACTCCAAAAGTAAAAACTTCTTCTCCTTAAAAGTACAATGACTTGGCTTACTAAATTGCCCGAGTTATTAAATATTTAGAACCCATTATTGATTGCGTACAAAACTAGGGAATAATAAGCGGTGAACTCGCCGCCAGATAATTTTTTCCTGACACAAACGAAATTACGACAAAATAAACGACCAATATCGACGTGAAACCCGTTCGGCCACGAATAAAACGCGAATTAATTTCAGCCCGTGTTCACCAAATTAATATTACGCTCGCTTTAATCGCCGTTTCATATTTCGGAATGTCCGCATGAAACAATTTGGGCGGGCGAACGCGCCGCCCGCGCCGCTGAAAATTGCGTTTTGCTATAATTGAAAATCGATAGGCCCACCAAAGCTCTTCTGTTTGCATTACGTGTCATTAATTCCGAACGCGGTATTTACGGCGGCAGATTGGAATGATAAATGAAGCCGCCAACCTGTAATACTCGAAGAATGTGAAAGGCGCGTTCACGTCGAATACGTACAAAGTGAAGTTCTTTCGATTGTTCGTTATGTCATTAAAAAACAGGACGTGTAACAGGTGCATGATTATGTGTAACAGATTTTCCACTTCACAGGTTTCTTACGAGTCGATTTAAGTTAAATTCGAAGTATCGATTTATTTATCCTAGGGTGTGTGAGGTGGTAGGAACTTATTTAGAACCTCGTTTAAATAGTGGCGGGAGACACCTCATTGGCCACACGTCACGCCCCACCCACCGATGTCATCATCGCCGGCTCCACCCGCTGCCCCACTCTCTCTTATAAATAGGGCAACATCAAGCGGCAGTACAGCCAGTCTCAACGAAGCAACTGAGGTATCAGCTTGTGTTCTAGCAATTTCACGTTTCATACTCATACAGCAAAAATCATTCCTGAAATCCCAACCCCCGATTACTATGAATCGATATTGATGTCCTGTAATGGGGTAAATGAATTTCAGGTCAGATTTGTTTGATTTGATTTTAGTTATGCCGAATTGTTACAATTTAGTCTTCACATTCTCCCCGAAACTTCCAATTATACTGAAAACACATACGAATTTCATTGCATTCGCGGTTTTCATTTCCGATTAAAACGTCACGTCAGGCTGACACTTTCATAATCTTATTTCCCCTTTCTGCTTACTCGACATTTTTTATTTCCCCCGCTTTTATCCAACAAAGTCCTGCAATGGGGGGGGTACAATTTTTTGCGTGTTTTGATGCGTCAACGGATCGTTTATTTATTTGCTTTGGCGCCGGGCGTTATCTCCGCGTCGCGTCGCGACGCTAAATCATCCGTTATCCGACGAGCGGAATCCGCAGTTTGAAATTTTTATCGGGCGCCCGAGTTCACCCCTAGTAAATCATTGGGGTTTAAAAGCAGCCGGGCAACTACATGAAACGCTCATTTTCTAGCGCCATGTTCGAATGTTACTTGCCGCGTGCCGTGCTCGCCATTTATAGTTCCTTGCTTTGGAATAGAGGAATTTAGAAGTGAGGTCACGCGTCTCGTCACGATCTGTTTCGTTAAATAAAAATTTATTGGGTTCTGTGAAAAACAGAGATGTTTTCATTTATTTAAATTTAAAAAATGTAATGGGAGATAAGCGCAAAGTAAATACAGATGGAAAAGACAAGGATGTAGGAGATGGTATGACCAAAACAGAAAGAGAAATGCAGAAGGCGAAGGGATTCTGGCCCGAAGGGGTTGATGAAACATTCCAACGCGAGCGGATTTCACAAATTCCACCCAAAATTAATAACAAGTGGGCCCTAGGATACCCGATTTACTTTAAACCGCAAAGAGAAGAGTGAACCAAGACAAACAGCAGCAAAAAAATAAATACAAAAGCAGGAAAATCGGATACATGGGGACCACGTAGCAAGGATGAAGAGTTACTATAAGGTGTTGGCCTTGAATGTACCTATATATTTTATGATAGTCCCATGTCAAATATTTTATGTACGGGTTTTTATGAAACACCCTAAACACGCGTATGACCTCAGTAGCGAAAGATGTAGGAGGGTTTAGATTATATACAGCGAGGCAGTTTTACATTGTGACCTCTGAAGGTTTTAGAATAGTGTCACGAGGGGGAATTTTCTAAAAACCACGAGGGTCTTTTTTTCTGTGTTCCGCGAATAAAAAAACATAAAAAGTATTTAAACGCGAAGCTGTGTGATTGGGGGCAAATTGCGACCGTGTCGAAATGTAAACACAATAAGGAGGTAACCGATACAACGTAACGTAAAGGTTCATATTTCATAATAACACATCAGCGGAATTTGTTATAAACGGGGCCACGCGCGTATACTAGCGTATACGAATGACGCAAACAGACACAAAGCAAGTGACGAAAACATGCAACGCTCGAATAGGCAAAAAACGTGTATTTAAAGTGCGGGCCAAAATTGGGAAGCCAGTCGGGTAGTCATGTAGTCGGGCAGACGAGCAGTCGTTGCCACCGGACCGACTCAGTGGGCACTAGTGCCAACTCACGAGGGGACCCCCAACATTCCCGTTGCCGACGCCCCAACAACGCCGTCGTCGCCGCCCAGCATCACCGTCGTCGCCACCCCAGCATCAGCGTCGCTGCAGCCACATCATCTGCCACTGCCGCCGACAACATTGCCGAACCCGTCCTAAGAGAACGAGGACCATCTCCCTCGCCAGCTGTCCAAGAGAAGACACCACCGTAGACCTGCCCTGGCCACGCTGTTCCAACCCGATCACCCATAGGCTGAGCTAGGACGTGTCGTGCTCCAGCCAAGGAACATTGTCACCGAGACCGACCTTGACCAACTACGCCAATCATGGACCGGCCTCGAACTTCGCTAGTCTTCCCCGGCTAAGGAAACCTTGCCCGATGTTCCGTCTTACAATTAGACGAATCAACAACCCCAGTCGCCGCGAACGACCCAAGACCGCACCCCCAATTTTAACGGACAAACCATCCTCAACTAAATTAATTATTTAACGTAATAAAGAGGTATTAATTTTTTTAAATCATTGTCTTAAAACTCTACCCTCTGATAAACCTACGCACCCCAATCAACCCCGAAGGCTAAGGACGCACCGTCGCGACATAGTGGAGGCTTAGCGTGACATGGTGACCGCCCTTAGCGTGACATGGTGGAGGCAGTCGTCCTTCATCGCGACAATAGGCAATCCATCAATCAAATAAGAAGCAACTTCGTGCTTTTATCTCGAAGCAGAGTGGGTTGCCTATTTTCTAATTTTCAGGCGTTATGATTTAAAGCAGACACTTTGTATATACATAAATACTAGATCATGCGCAATGTGCAGGTCATGGTTGGTTAGGTTTCTGATTCTCTTTGGCTTCAGTGTTTTAAATTAATTTATTTTTGTAGAGTGGTGGTGAACACGCCCATACCATCATGTCGGTGGTGTTCGTACAGGTGTCAAGCAATCGAATTAGTTTAAATAAAATAAAATTTTATTCATCTAGGTTATGACGAGATCATTGTCATTGTTCAGATCATGTATCGCCCATTTTTTGGATTGGCTTGGTTGGATTTCTGGTCCCCTTAGGGATTTAAATCGATTTTTCTTTCTAAAATGGTGAACACGACCACGTCACGTCAGTGGTGTACATGCAAGTGTCAAGCATTCGACTTATGGCGTTTTCGTTTCACTTGCACTGATTACACTCAGTGTATTTGCATTTTCTTTTAGCTTCATGAAATAACACGAGATGAAGATACTCTGAGTGCGCACTAGTGCGATCAATCGAAAACGCTATTAGTTTAAATAAAATAAAATTTTATTCATCTAGGTTATGACGTGATCATTGTCATTTTACAGGTCATGTATCGCCCATTTTTTGGATTGGCTTGTTGAATTTCTGGTCCCCTTAGGGATTTAAATCGATTTTTCTTTCTAAAATGGTGAACACGACCACGTCACGTCAGTGGTGTACATGCAAGTGTCAAGCATTCGACTTATAGCGTTTTCGTTTCACTTGCACTGATTACACTCAGTGTGTTTGCATTTTCTTTTAGCTTCATGTAATAACACGAGATGAAGATACTCTGAGTGCGCACTAGTGCGATCAATCGAAACGCCATTAGTTTAAATAAAATAAAATTTTATTCATCTAGATTATGACGTGATCATTGTCATTTTACAGGTCATGTATCGGCCTTTTTTTGGATTGGCGTCGCCCTGTACGTAAATATCGACTTGAATTTTTATTTGAGGCACTCTGACTGGATCTCCCCTAGAGCGCCCCTACGTTACATAAATATGTCGGCTTGATGAGGGCGAACTAAACCGAAATGATTAAACATCAAAAGCCAGGTTAATCCAGTCGCTCAGCGGTGATATGTTATCCCATCTGTTACATCTGTTCGCTTTGATCTGAATTGCGTCGTTCTGAGGGCGATATTTCAAGGTCATTCGAGATAACACTTATTTAACATTTTGAATTAAATTTGACCTGAACTGCGATACCTCCTTTCCACCAAAAAGGCTGTCGCCCGATAACTTTGAAGGTGTTCTTTTTGATACAGTTTTGGTTCGAATTTGTCTAATCATGTTCGAGAAAAGTCACTGATAGCACGTGTTCACCTCGTGCTTTAGTAACTTCTGCAGGCGCATAAGAACGATGGCCGGCCTAGTCCGGCATTGTCTAGGGCAACAACACAAGAGCTAACCATCATCCTCTGGTAAGATGATGTCTTTGACGACACTTTATTTCTTTATACACATGCAAGAACTAAAAACTTTCGTCAATGACCACCCTCTGGTAAGATGACGTCATGCTCGACGCTTCTTCATCACAAGAAATAACCTCTTCAGAGGGGGGTTGACCTTGAACGATGGACGCATGTCATCCGCAACTTTTTCAAAGTCAAAGTGTCACAGTATCCTGCTTGCTATACTACTCATGCGTGCAGTTTTTCCAATTTCCGTTATTATTGAGATACCTGTGCATAACATCCAATACGGAACACCTTGTACGATAACCATTTGCTTTGGGAGAACCTGTACATGATTTTTATAATGATGGTTAAGAGTAACGTGACGTGCGAATAAAAAAACAAAGGACATATTAACACTAGCAAGGGGATGTTTTCTGAAACCAAGAATCTTTTGGTAACAAGTTATTTTGATCACCACCATAATCGATGGGTTTCTTAGTGAATAAATTAAATAGGGAAATTATTCTTACCCAAGTTCCTCCTTGAGTTCGGTGTGATGGCCGTATTACTGGGACCAGCAGCCACTTTGACGGCGTTTCTTCGACTCGCAGATAAATCTTGGGTTATTTAAAAAAAAAAGAGAAAAGCGACGCAGAGGAGCGTTAAAGCGGATTACATAACTCAGACCTCGCCGGGCCCAATTAAAAAATGCAGATTGTTTTCCGTGCTTCTGACACTCCCCAGGGCGCAAAGTGATTATAATTAAGTAAACGGCGGACAAGCACTTCCTTTCGGAAAATAAGATAAAGGCATCAGTTTTTTTTTTGTTTTTTGTTTTCCAAAAGCTCGTCTCATTAATCAATTAATTACCGCCCCCCCGCCCCGAAACGAAACTCCATTAGGGAATTGCATCGCGCGTCGTTTCGCCATTAAACAAATGGAGGTGTTTAAACGTGGTTTTTATAATGTCTCGGGATGATTGATCGGGGAGTCACGAAACGTGCTGGTTAAGATTGTCGCAGCGTGACGGAGTCGAAGCCGAGTTTGCGTGCCCCGGAACTTTATTAAAATAAAGTCATAAAATTATCATTATGGAAGTTGTAATTAAATGAAATTGCTCTTTTCAGTCTGGAATTTTTATTAAAAATTTATGTAGGGGCGGTCTTACTTTACATCAAAAGACACAATATAATAGTCAAAGAATGAGCTACAATACTTGAAATATTTTATAGTTCTCGGAATAAACTATTTAAACAGCGCGCTCACTTTTGCTTTTATAATCGAATCCGTGAATGTCCGAGAGCCGAAAAGATCCGATGAGAATACACTCAAATGTGGCGGCTATTTTAAACAGGTGGTGGTTTGGGGTGGCCTAATCACCAGGATGTAATATAAAATATGCAAGAATTTCGTTTTGTTTCTTATACTCCGACATTAAGTCTATTATTGAATTAGGTCAAAAGTTAATAACTTAAAGTGCCTGATTATGGAGAGCCGATATTTCATATATTCGATCGACTATAATCGCGTTCATAATTAAACACCTAGAGGACCCGGAAAGACAAATTGATAGACCGAGGTTGAACTCAGAAGAAGCCATTTATCATTTTGGCGTAGCGCTGCGCGAAGAAGGTGAAAAATAACACCGGGCTCGGAAGTTCTTATTTTCGTCGCATTTCTCGTTGCGAAGCTTGCTTCTTTTTCTTATCTTTATCTCGCCGTTAATTACTCTTCTTGGATATTAAGCGGAGACCATTCCTTAAAAAGTTGTAACTTCATTATTCTTTATTCGAGATTCACTCCAATGCCAATTAATTGTTTAGTACTTTTGATGACGTTGACTCTTTTCCTCTTCTTTCTATCCGAAAAGTGAAGCGGGGGTCCTCAATTTGTATCGAGTTGCATGGTTTCTGACACTGGATACTCAAGCCTGAATCGGTGGGCTCGTCACGCCCATATGCTCCAATCAAGTTTCTGGCGAAATCATCTAGTCGCGATGTTCCGGACCTAAGAGACCCGCCTGGTTGTGTCAGTTGGGTCCCCGAGCAACTGGTCTCTGCGTATCGGCACACGTCAGGTTTGAAAAATTATTATCTAAATTCGTTTTTGCTTTTGGAGTTACACAAAATTTCACGCGCGTATTTTCGGGTTTAATTGAAAAAATTGTTTAGTTAGCATTTCACAAGTACGGTCATCGACACAGGCTTAGTCGCCGCGGAAGTTGTCTAGCATGAATTACCGATGTCTGCTTAGCTTGCAGGTCAAATTCTTTTTCGGTCGATGGAAATTATGCAAAATTAACGTTTTCAAGAGGGGATTCCATGCTGACAAATGAAAACCAACTTGTTTGAACTTACTTAAGAATGATACACAACAGTTCATATTGCATTCAAAACAAGTGCTCGTTCATTAAATGTGACGCTGACAATTTTGGAACATCGATCTTCGGACCCGAACCTTTGGAAACGCACTTTGTGGCATCCAGCACGGGTGGTTAAAAAGGGAAATTTGTAAATCAAATAGTCAGTTTGGGGGTGGCGTTTAGTGGAGTGTGGTGCAAAGAGGCGAGGCAATGTAAAATTTGAATTAATCATTATGTTTCGTTTGCCAATATTCTGCCTTGCAAGCGAGTGCTCGATATAAGGGAAAACGTAACGTGGTGGCGACCGCCTTATAACATAACTACGTTGACTATATTTCGCTTACAACATAACGTGATGGAGGCGCACTTAAAAAAGGAAACCAACGTTTTCTATAACGTAACAAGGCGGAGTACATCCCCTCCGTTCTTGACATGGTGTAAGCGCCGAAATTATAACTTTTGTATAGCAATCTTTTCGTATCTTGATATGGTAAAGGCTTGAGAGTATCTTATTGTGATAATACATTGGGGTTTGCGCCCTTCCAGATAAGTCTCCGTACAAGAGGGGTATTTGTCGACCACGTCGGAATCGGTCCCAGATAAGTCTCCGTACAAGACCACGTCGGAATCGGTGGGCTTGTCACACTCACAGGGCTTCAATTATGCTTCCGGCAAGGGGCCTTCTTGGTTCGTCCCTCCCTCAGCGGAGGGATGTTTGAGCTTCCGATCTATCAGATGAATTTCCGTACAAGGCACTGGTCGATCAACTAGGGACCGGTGGTATCGTCCAACCCATAGGGTTCCAATCAAGTTTTCGGCGAGATCACCTAGTCGCAGACCTAAGAAACCCTCCTTGTTTATGTCAGTCGAACCCCGGGCAACCGGCCTACGTCACCGGTGGCTTGTTGGGATTTACACCCTCAATCAAACTTCTGGTAAGATAACATAGTTACGACGTCTCCGGACCTAAGAAACCTGCCTGGTTTGTGTCAGTCTGGTCGGCCTACGTCGCTGGTGGCACGTTGGGGTTTACGCCCTCCCAGATAAGTTTCCGTTCAAGCTGTGCATTGGTCAACCAACTCGAAATGAGTGAACTTACGTTTGACTTATATCAGCCTAGTTAAAATGTACATCAGCGTTCTAATACATTATTTGGACAAATGTTGCTTTATGCGAATTGATAGGCCGGTCCTTCCACCCTCATGAGCGGCCGAGGAGGACCGAAAACCTTGACGTTACTTACGTATGACTCGCGTCAGTCCAGTTTGAAAAATATACTCCGTGATTTCAACCTTCCCATTATCTTATTTGGGGAAATATTGCTATCTGCGAGTTGATAGGCCAACCTTCTTGCCCACAGTGTAGGGAGGAACGAAAACCAAAGTCACCCATAGGCATCTTTTAAATTTAATGAAAACGAAAAAAAAAGCAATGAAGTTACGTACTCGTACGTAACTCTCTCAATCTCTCGATCGTAAAAAGTTTTATAATTTATTCGTAAATCATCGTATAAAGCGGAGGTGATTATATTAAAAGTCTTGAAAATAAAATTCGTTCTGAGCACTTGAAGCAGTCCTTTCCAGGAACGATTAAGGAAATGATTCGCGAAAAATGCTCCTGCGGCCCCGCAGATTTCATTACGTCCTCCAGCGGAGACGAATAAATCCAATTATCGGAGCACGTTCCCGATTCATACTCTCCTCGTAATTTCTTCCTTTGAGCGGGGCCCCCGCTCGATTTTCGAATATTTTCTGGGCCCCTTTGACGCTCGCCGCGGCGCTCACCTTTGAGAAAAGCGAAATTAAATTGAAAACTCGCAGTAATTGAGATAGACGAGAGAGGGAAGTTTTTTTTTTCTTGGTGGAGGCGCCGTTTCGCTTTTGTTATACGGCGCGCCCGGTCGGGAACTGGCTCGGATGCTTATTTGTTTATTCCGAATGTCGATGGGGAAAGGCGTTTCGGGGTGATCGATTTCGCCTGAGACCCCCGACACCTGCAGCTGACTGCGACGTCGCCTTGCTGATTTGCCGATGATCAAATTGAATTTTGATGACACGTTTTGCATGCCGGAAAGGAATTCTCCTAGAAATATCCGAAGCTTAAAGGCCAGATGTGTGAATAAAAAAATCGCAGACTCTAAAAAAAAAAAGGAAACCTTAAATACAGAACACGATTTTGGTATCACCTCATCACGGTTTTGACCTCCTCCAAACCAATCAGAGCGCATAAGCAGTACGAACAGCCCGATACACATAGAACACAATTCTGTGAAGAAGGGGTAGCGAAAGTATAGAATCCATTTTACCTCCATAGAAAGTGTAAATTAAGAAAATCAATTGGCGCCCAACGTGGGGCCAATTTTTTCTGGTCTATAGTAAGATAAAGTTATGTACGAGCTGCGCGATGTAAATGGACGATTATGTATTATCTCATTTGTGAGTTGTATGAAAGACGTAAATCCAATAAATCAAAAATTTGTAAAGAATTTTTAAGTTATCAAACTCTCTTGCGCGCTGAGCTAAATTCCGGGCCAAATTATTTAGATTACGAAAGCAGCTTCAACTTATATAACGACCTTATTACGTCGATGAACTAAAGCGAGCTCGTCTGCTGCGCTCATAAGTGGTAAGAGTAACTAACAATGAAGAGAGTCAAACAAAAACACAAGAAAGCTCCAAACAAGTTTCTAGCAAAATGGCGAGCGAACAAGGAACACTCTTTTTGCTTCAGTTTATTTTTAGTTCCTCGTGAATTTAATAACACGTCCAGCCTGCAGCTTTATTATTAATGTTTTCGTTCTTAATTACCCCGTGGTCTTTGAATTAAATAAATAAACAAACAGAGTTTCCCTTCCGGTGCAGGCTGCAGCGAAACGCGTGTTTAATTTCCTCGTCGCAGTTTAATTCCTTATTAAGCTTCGCGACCGCGAAACTTCGCGAGAGATTTACCGGGGATTTGTAAGTACATGTACGAAACTCGACATGACACCGAGCTCAAGTTAGTTTCTAAACAATCCCGGGCTCAAAACTTCATTTACATACGCGTCGCGGCGTAATAATAAAATTTCAAGCTCAATTAAGCAAGCCGATGGTACTCTAGTAACGTCAGTAAGCTCAAAACTTCAGTTATCAAAAATCTCTTTATGTAAATAGTGTAGCTGCGCAAACTTGGCCTTATTTACTAGTCTCATATTCTTAAATATTCACATTCGCAGATGTACAACCTTTATCTTGTTTACTAAAAACATGTGTACTTCTTCGTATAGAACTCTTTTGTTGTATACACGTAGTCTTGATGAAGTTTGTATCTATCAGCTAATAAAGTTATTATAAATTTATATTATTATGTCGCGAAATATAACTTGCAAGCTCAATTGGACAAGCTGATGATACAGGGTGATTGATTAATAAATGATGTGGTGTTGTCGCGCGGGTATAATTTACTTTCGTTACGTCGGGACGCAATTTAGCTAAACATAGGATCTCAGGTGCGCGTGACACTAATCCGAGTGACATGTGCCAAGGTAAATTCCAATTTGTCTGCGTTAGTAGCAGACACCATCCGGAATTGATCCCGGAATATCCGGCAGCTAAACGCGCGGAATGTTCACGTCTTGTTGAAATTAGAGCGACTTCCACTTAATTAGAGCGGTTTCCGGTAAACACCGTCTGTTCTGATCTTGTTGGATCATCGTTAGGTCGTATTTGATCGAATTCGAATCGTTCCGAGGTGTGATCGTTTGTTTGCATGCTATAAATTATACGTATTTTTCTGCAACTACTGTTGTACTAGACAAACTCCAAACACCAGCCTCATTCGTAAACTAAAAGATATTTAAACCAAATTCTTGTTCAACGTATAAAAATTTACATCAAAAGATATAACGTAATAGTCAGAGATTGAAATATTTCACAGTTCTCCGTTCGCATCCCGGAATAAACTGTTTTAAACAACACACTCGTGCTGGGTTTCATAAACTCGATTAAATTTAATCATTGATTAAAAATAATCATTCCTATACCTTCAGCACATGTAACCATAGCAACGTTTACTTTTAACACTTGATTAAATTTAAGTAACGATTGTGAAATCCAGCATTATTCTTGCTTTTATAATTGGATCCTTGAATGTCCGCGAGCCGAAAGATCCGACGAGAGTACATTCAAATGTGGCGGTTATTTTAAACAGGTGGTGATTTGGGGTGGCCTAATCACCAGGATGTAATATAAAATATGCAAGAATTTCGTTTTCCTTTCTTATACCCTGACATTAAGTCGATTATTGTATTAGGTCAAAAGTTAATAACTTAAAGTGCCCGATTATGAAGAGTCGATATTTCATCAATTCGATCGGCTATAATCGCGTTCATAATTAAACACCTAGAGGACCGGGAAAGACAAATTGAAAGACTTACGATCCGAGGCTGAACTCGGAAGAAGCTCCAGAGCATTTATCATTTTGACGTAGCGCTACGCGAAGAAGGTGAAAAATAACGCGGGGCTCCGAAGTTCTTATCTTCGTCGCGTTTCTCGTTGCGAAGCTTTTTTATACTTATCTTTATCTCGCCGTTAATTAATCTTCTTGGATATCAAGCGGGGACTATTTCTTAAAAAGTTGTAACTTCGTTATTCTTTATTCGAGATTCACTCCAATACCAATTTACATAGTCGTGATTTACGACTGAAAATTTAATTGTTTCGTGCTTTTGGTGACGTTGAGTCTTCTTTCTGTGCGAAAACTGAAGCGGGGGTCCTCAATTTTTATCGAGTTCCATGGTTTCTGATACTGGATACTCAAGTCTGAATCGCTCATGTGCTCCAATCAAGTCCCTGGAGAAATCATCTAGTTGTGATGAATCGCTATGTTCCGGACCTAAGAGACTCGCCTGGTTGTGTCAGTCAACTGGGCAACTGGTCTCCGCGTATCGGCATACGTCGCGTCGCCGGTGACACATTGGGGTTTACGCCCTCCCAGATAAGTCTCCGTACAAGGGGGATATTGGGCTTGTCACGCTCACAGGGCTTCAATTATGCTTCCGGCAAGAGGCGTTCTTGGTTGGTGCCAGGAGGGATGTTTGAGTTTCCGATCTCTCAGATAAATTTCCGTACAAGCAAGGCACTGGTCGACCTGGTTGAACTGGGGACCAATGGTATCGTCACACCCATAGGGCTCCAATTAAGTTTTCGGCGAGATGTTACTTACGTATGACTCGCATCAGTCCAGTTTGAAAAATACACTGTGATTTCGACCTTCCCATTATCTTTGTGGCAGTTCGGTTTTTGCTTTAACGTTTTCATTTTAGGATGTTTCTAAATTTTGGCTTCATTGATCGCTCTATTTGATTACAAACTCTAAGGTTCTGTTTTGGCTTCATTGATCGCTCTATTTGATTACAAACTCTAAGGTCCTATTTTTTTTTGTTTCTGTCTTCTTGCGTGTAGATTGGCTACTTTTGAATTTGGAGCGAAAAGGGGCGTGTCGGCGTTTTCCGGTTTGCAAAAAAATCAACGAGGTCTCCATCTTTTTGAATTCACGGCATTCATGGGCGTTGGCCGTTGTTGATCGTCGTAGAAGTTAAATTATGTAACTTGTGTTTGAGTCTGGGGATTTTTCTTCGCTCGTGAATGGTTGTTGGAAGCATAATCCAGTGCTGTAATAGCAGTTAAAACCAGTGCCACGAGTTCCGTTTAAGTTTACCATGTGTTCGAACAGACGCGTCGCTTCAGGCACTTGTCTTAAAAAGGGGTAAGTCTTTTGGTTCAGCTTTAAATTCGTCAAACTCTTTTACTATTTTACTTATTACGTGTTTCTTCCATTAGCAAGTACTGCGGAGGTTCAAAAACTCATGAAAAATCCGTGTCACATTTCGTGACTGATGGATTCCCCGTTTGAATTTCGCATGAATATCACCAGTCTGAGAGCTGCTTCACGTTTACAACTATAGTTCGTCGTTGGAGCCCTTGAAGGAGCGGAGCTATCGTTCGGGATCGAATCAGCGTCGTAAGCTGTGGCCCCCCCAGACGGCCCGAACTTAACGTAGAGTTGGTGGGACACGAGTGTGGTATTGTACAAACTCTCTGTTTTATTTTGTTTAATTACATGCGTCTCTAAGCTGATTACTGAGTGCCTTCAGTGCCTTGTGATACCGTACTTGTCTGCTTAAGGCCGAGGTTCCTAAAGAACGGCGTTTCGTAACAAGCGATCTTAAACTTTCAATCTTGTAATCACGTCTACTATCGTTCTGACAGAATTTATTGTATGTTATTTTGTGTGCCGTACAGGATATCTTCGCCGGTGATTGCGCGTTTACCAACGCTTTGTACATTTTTATTTGCTGAGCGTTCTGCTCTTTGTACGTTCAACCGTCACGATGTATAATAAACTCCGTATCATTGTTTGACGCATTTTGTATTTAATATACAGGACGACCAATAGTTGAGTTTTATGCAGGGTGTCCGACAAACATTTTTTTATTATCGCGGAAATCAAACCTGAGGGTTTCTCAAACGCTTGCATGCACGTGTGTAATCCTAGCGGTGCCATGGGTTTCACCCTACTGCTTAGAACATACATAACGCTAGGTGGCGCCCCTTTTATTTAACATCTAGGTATCAAGCTACCGACAATCCTATTGTAGCCCGCCCCGTCTCCACTGAGCTGGGCATAATTCCAGGTAGGTTTTCGCCAACATCGACGAGTTTCCTCCAGCGTTCGCAATTCATGCAAGGTCAATTTTATCGCAGTTTACGTACTGTGCACCTGTTTACGGTCCATGTTTAACATACAGGGAGTACAAAATGCATGCATTCGGTTAATATTTGGTATACGCAAGTACGAGCACATTTCTCATAAATTCACCTGTTTGAAATGGCTGAACATGGAACAAAGAAGATATATTCAAACTATAACACTTTTTCACAGAATTATAACTGATAAACAGCCACCACACTTATATATAATAAAATTAAACTCAGGACGGATGTACATACATTGAATATTCGACACAAAAACACCATAACTCCGCCAGTGCATAAAACTTCTCAATTCGAAAGATCGTTTAGCTACTGTATAGCAAAATATTATAATCATATAACGCAAGATCTAAAAAATCTTAAATCATTGACTGGATTCAAGTGCAATCTAAATGAGCAACTGCTTGATCTGACTTCTTGATAACTAGAACATTAAAGAAAAAAATCTTTCATATGCATAAATTAGCTGTTTTATTTTATACATATTATACGAGTATTTCACGTCACAGAAATGATTTCAACATTTTTTTTTGTCATTATTTTGTCATACTAATTTTTTTTGTCTAGTTTAAGGTAAAAATAGGAATTTACTTTATGTTTATATATATTATCAAATCTTAAGCTAAGGTTGGGTGGAAGAGCAAGCGTGGTCACCACATTTTGAACCCAATCTTATGGTTCTCGATTTAAATTATTGTTTTGCTAAATCAAAATTATGTTTTGTTTTTTTTTTTGTTTTTGTATCTTTAAATACGAGAATAAAGTTTATTATTATTATGTTGATTTGATATTTCAAGTAAAGTGGCAAGGTCTGAGTTAATTGCAACTGAAGCTAACTGCACAACATCAGCAGAAAAACTATACTGAAGCTGTGTATCATCAGCATAACACTGAAAAATACAATTTTTAAGAAAGTTTCTGAAATCTGATGTATAAATGATGTAAAGCAGGGGCCCTAAAACTGATCCTTGTGGTACACCCGATTTTAATGGAAACGACAATGAGGATAATAAGCTGTTCAATACTACTTTTTGTTTGCGTGCTTGCAAATATTTTTTTTGAAAAAACAAATCATAGTTACTGTCGAATCTATAATACTTAAGTTTAGCACAAAGAAGATGATTAATACGGTCAAGAGCTTTGCTGTAATCAAGAAGTATAAGTACTGAAGCTTCACCATGATCCCGAGTTTCAATTACATATTTAATCTGTTACATTCAATAATGAATGCACTTGCAGTACTAATTATAACCCGGTCGAAAGCCGGATTGCGTATCTGGCAAAATCGACTGCAATTCAACATATTTGAAAACTTGATAATGTACAACTTTCTCAAGAATTTTCGATAAGATCGGTAATATACTGATGGGTCTTAAATCAGAGAACGTTTGGGGAGACTTGACTTTAGGTAATGGATGGACAGTTAGTTCTTCCTACTGATCAGGGAAACTACCAGATGTTAAACAACAATTTATAATGTGGATTATATGATGTGATAGATACGGTATACAATACTTCAACATGCTTAATGAAATCCCATCACAATTTGCATATTTTAAAAATATTTGCTGCTTATTTAGGCTCATGGGTTTTTTTTTAAATTAAATTTCTGAAAGCCTTACTTCTACTTATGATTGGAAGAAAATACATTTTCTTTTAAACATTACTTTAGATTAGTATTTAGTTAAATACTTCAGGAAATTGGGAATTTTATTTTACATTTAAAAGAGACCATTTTTTTCGGCAAATAAAACATAAAACAAAGAATTCAAGAAAAGGAGGTTCGTTCCCGTTGAGCGCAATTTATTTTTACATTCTTACGTGCAAATGCTATTTTTGATTTTGATCTTCAATAGAAAAGTAAAACCTTAAGTAAGTATATTGGTTTTATTTAATAGAGCGCGAAAATTAAATCACATAAAAAATTCAAATAAATACCTGGTGATTTGCCTCAATTCAAATTTCATTTTTGGAACTTGTCCATTAAAATCGAATTTACATACGCGTATTATTACATTAAAAAAATATATTAAAAATAGTCTTAGCTTAAAATTTTTGTTTTTTTATAGAAGGCTATTCCCTGATGTTCAATAAATTAATAATTAAGAAAAAATAAAATCAAACCGTCGATGCCTTTACCTAATTTTCCTTGCATTTAAATTTTTCAACGAGAAAGCTCGGAGCACATGGTCGAGATCGCGCCAATTGTTCTGATACGGGCGACCGGAACGCACGAGAGCTTTCCGGTAACTAAAAGCGCCCGCGTTCGCTTGCAACGGGGGCGCGCGCGTCGCGAAGGATTAGAAAAGGACGACGCTCGAAAATGACTCTGAAAGTTTACGAGCAGAGCTTTTATAGCAACGATCGTTGGGTCCTCAATACGACGCATAATGAGCACGACGTTCCTGTCCTTGAAAGAGACCAACAGGTTTCTCGAATTCACCTACCCCAGTTCCGGTCAACCCCCTATACATATAAAAGACAAATTAACAATGAAATAATTGAATGAAAATGCTTTATTTGTTCTACCGGAAAAACCGAATGATTGTAAGATTGTCAGGATCTTAAACTAAGCAAACGAATTAAATAAATTTCATAACATAAACTTCAGTTTAAAATAAATCCTTGAAACCTGTATGAGTCTGCGTAATAAATATTGTGTTTAAAATGCATTGCAGTGTCCTGAACAATAACGCGATTCGCTAGTAAATTTTAAATTAATTATTGAATCCTGCAAGGCACTGGATGGAGGTTTTGCCCGGTATATAATAAAATTTATAAATGTCTTACGTCATGTATGCATAGACAAGGGCGTTTGTAAATCCAGTCGTCGCGTCGCGTCGTTTCACGTCGGCGACTATGTAATAAAATAATTACTGTAAGCAAACGAAATGATAGGTTTAGAGTAGAATATGACTCAAGTTTCCATTTAATTTAAGCTACGAAGTCTAGTCCTAAATATGTCAATGTCAAGCATAAACATTAAAGTAATAAAGTAAAGAGCTCACACCTTTAAATATTAAAATTGAAACGTAACAAGTTCAGTTCGGAAGGAGATGCAAATCGCGTTTTCAGGACCTCACCTCCGAGTCGTGACGTTCTTAAGTAAACTTTCTGTGTGACACAAACTAGCCGGGCGTTGCAGATGAAGTCAAACAAACTTTTTACTTTCAAAGTTCATCTCTCACAGAAAGTCTCTTTAACCACCTCATCCTAAGGCTCCCGGCCAACTTTCCTATCCGAGTTCATAAAATCTGAAAAGATTTAATAATAAAACCGTCCATTGGTTCGCCGTCGTCTTTTTGTGTTCTTTCCCCAATTTACTTCCTGGAAATCGAGTCGATACAAAGCGCACGTATTCAATCAAAGGCCCGATCCTTATGGAGTGCCTCTTTTGAGAGGAGAGAGAGGGCCGAACGCACAATTATTCTCGTTCGGGCGAGTTTATCTCAATGAAAAATAGTTTTCTATTGGCACGCTTTCGATCAGAAGAGGGCTCGTTTAATTCGTCCTCCTTTGTTGTTGACGGAAATGGGAATTCGGGGCAACATTTATTATTTACGTAGAAATGATTCATCGCGTTGTTGGAAAACCGCAAATTGTTTTGGTTGGATAATGGACTTATTTATTAATTATGATGCGAGCAAAACTTACATTTGTGGGCCTGAACTTGTTTATTTTGAACTTATCGAATACGCCGCGCCGGCCGCGAGCTGTCGCTATAGGCGAATGTGGGAAATTTAGTTTCGTTGTAAATGCAAAAAAGTTAACACACGTATCAACAGAGTTTGCAAGTCTAAATCAATATTACATGAACACTGGAAATCACTTGCGTGCACGCTTTCAAAATACGTTCAAAAGAATCCACATAAAATCGCATTAAAAAAAAAGTAAGTCAACAATAGACGAAAACAGAACACTTAATTCTACTATGAGAGTTGAGGTATAATATTTTAATTATGAAAATCGGTGTTTATACACGTACGAGTACAGTTTGCAAATTAAACAGAAAAATGAAACACTAAGTCAACAGTAGACCAAAAAGATTTACGATGAAAGCAGTGAAAGTGAGTTCAAATTTCAGATAAAACTTTAACTATGAATTTGAAATTATCTAAACGTAGGAATCAGTATTGTTTGTGCAATGAAACACCTCAAATCGAGTCATCAATAGACAAAGATTTACGTCAGCGCTTTCAAATGTAATACATAATAGAAAACGATTAATTAAAGAAGTTATGAACAAAGTTGGCAGTCCGAGAGAAAAATTATTTGAAATCGAATCAACAATCGTCTGATGATAAGAAGCAACACTGATTCAACACTAGACAACAAAATTACGATGAAAGCAATGAAAGCGAACTTAAAGTTTTCGATTAAAACTTAACTACATAACATAAGAGTACGCATTGTGTAATTAAACAATCGAGTCAGCAATAGACATTGACCTTCAGCATCGCAGCTTTCGAATGTAATAATAAAAAAATGATTATTTAAAAAAGTTATGATTGAGTTTGCCGTCCGAAACAATAGACTGATGATTTATTACTGTTTACAAATGAAAAAATCAACACGAATCAACAGTAGACAAAAAATTCAATGAAAACAAAAGATACTGATTCACAGCAAATGGCTTTCAATTGTAAAAAAAAGAGTTATGACAACTTTTGCCGTCATAAAAAAAAAATGTGACAGACAGGTGATTTATTATTGTTTACAAATACAGAAGCAACACTGAATCAACAGTAGACAAAAGAATTACGATGAAAACAATGAAAGCGAGCTCAAAGTTTTCAATTGGTTAAGTTTTAACCAACTACAAGTTTGAAATCTTTTTAAAGCAAGAGTCAATATTGATTAGGTAGGAATCAACTACTTGAAACCGAGTCAGCAATAGACAATGATCGGCACCATCGCGGCGTACAAATGCACTAATAGAAAACGATCATTTAAAGAAGCTAGAAGAGAGTTGGCGGTCCGATAAAAAAATTATTTGAAATCGAATCAACAATCGACTGACGATAAAAAGCATCACTGAATCAACACTAGACAAAAAAATTGCGATAAAAGCAATGAAAGCGAGATTAAAGTTTTCAATTAAAACTTAACAACGATTTTGAAAATAGTTCAACATAAGAGACCGTATTGACTGTGTAATAAAACAATTGAAACCGAGTCAGCAATAGACCCTCGGCATTGCAGCTTTCAAATGTAATAATGAAAAACGATTATTTATGTAAAAAGGTTATGGGGTTATGACTAAGAAAGAAAAATTATTTAATCGAATCAACAATAGACTGATGATTTATTACTGTTTACAAGTAAAAAATCAACACGCAGTGATCAACACGAATCAACAGTAGACAAAAAATTCAATGAAATTAAAAGATAATGGCCGCGTTCAGGTAACTGCAGCAGCTGAGTTGCTTACTAAGCAATCGTTTGTGATTGGCTATTACTTTAATTTGAACCAATCACAAACGATGGCTTAGTCAGCAACTCAGCTGCTGCAGTTACCTGAACGCGGCCACTGATTCACAGCAATCCGGGTTTAAATTATAATAGAAAAGTTATGACAGCGTTTGCCGTCAGAAAGAAAAATTATTTGATCGAATCAACAATAGACTGTTGATTCATTACTGTTTACAAATACGAAAGCAACACTGAATCAACAGTAGGCAAAAGAATTACGATGAAAACAATGAAAGTGACCTCAAATTAAAACTCAAGTTTGAAATCATTGTGTAATAAAACAATTGAAACCGAGTCAGCAATAGATAAGGATTTTCAGCATTGCAGCTTTCAAATGTAATAATGAAAAACGATTTTGTAAAAAAGTTATGACTAAGTTTGCCGTCCGAAAGAAAAATTATTTAATCAAATCAACAATAGACTGATGATGTCTACAAATAAAAAAATCTGCACTCAGTAGACAAAGAAATGCGAATCAACAGTAGATAAAAAATTCGATGAAAAGAAAATATTGCAATTATTGGGAGCTCAACATTTTCTATTATAAGAAACTATTGAAACACAAGGATCAGTATTGGTTGCGTTATAGTGAAACATTTGAATCGAAATCAACAAAACATACTGATTCGCAGCAAAATGGCTTTCAACCGTAATAAAAAAGTTGTTATTTCTTTAAATAACAACTCATTCATCAATTCATTTTTCTTTCTGACGGGAAACTTTGTCATAACTTCTTTAAGTTATGACAAAGTTTCCCTTAACTTAAAGAAGTTATGACAAAGTTTGGCGTCACAAAGAAAAATTATTTGATAGAATCAACAATAGATTGGTGATTTATTATTGTTTACAAGAAATACAAGAGCAACTCTGAATCAACGGTAGACAAAAAAAAATGACGATGAAAACAATGAAAGCGAGCTCAAAGTTTTCAATTAAAATTCAAGTACAAGTTTGAAATCACTTAAAAACAAGAGTCAATATTGATTATGTAATCAACAACTTGAAACCGAGTCAGCAATAGACAATGATTGGCAGCATCACGGCTTTCAAATGTAGTAACAGGAAATGATTATTTAAAGAAGCTAGAAGAGAGTTGGCAGTCCGATAGAAAAGTTATTTGAAATCGAGTCAACAATAGACTGATGAGTTTTAAACTATTTATAAATAAAAAACAACACTAAATCAACAGCAGACAGAAAAATTGCGAGCTCAAAGTTTTCAATTAAAAATTAACTATGAGTTTGAAATCATAGAAAAACAAGAGTCAGTATTGATTATGTAACTAACAACTTGAAACCGAATCAGCAATAGACAATGATTGGTAGCGTCGCGGCTTTCAAATGTCATAATAGAAAACGATCATTTAAAGAAGCTAGAAGAAACTTGGCAGTCCGATAGAAAAGTTATTTGAAATCGAATCAACAATAGGCTGATGATGTTTATACTTTTACAAATAAAAAGCAACACTAAATCAACAGTGGACAGAAGAATTGCGATGAACTGCGTGCTCAATGTTTTAAATTGAAATTTAACTAGGATTTTGAAATCATTTAAAAACGAGAGTTGATATTGATTGTGAAATCAACAATTTGAAACCGAGTCAGCAATAGACAATGCTTGGCAACATAGCGGCTTTCAAATGTAGTAACAGAAAATTATCATTTAAAGAAATTAGAAAGCAGTTGGCAGTCCGATAGAAAAGTCATTTGGAATAGAATCAACAATAGACTGATGATTTTTAAACTATTTGCAAATAAAAAAGCAATACTGAATCAACAGTAGACAGAAAAATTGCGATGGACAGCGAGCTCAATTAAAACTTAACTATGACTTTGAAATCATTTAAAAGCAAAAGTCAATATTGACTATGTAATCAACAATTTGAAACCGAGTCAGCAATAGACAATGATTGGCAGCATCGTGGCGTACAAATGAAATAATAGAAAGCGGTCATTTAAAGAAGCTAGAAGAGAGTTGGCAAACCCAGAAAGAAAATTATGTGAAATCGAATCAACAATAGACTGTTGATTTACGACAAACTCTGAAAACTGTTTTCTTTAATTGTGAAGTTGATTTTGTAGACAAATCAATACAGATTTTGCTAAGTTTAAAATAGAATCAGCAAAGTAACTAGTTGACCCCACTGTGATACGAGTTTTACTTTGACCTCAAGCCGATTGACATCTTCACACGACTTTTACTTTGGCCTTGATCCCACTCTGACTCTGGCACGAGTTTTACGTTGGCCCCGATCCGATTTCGACATTCTTTAAATGTTTGTCTTTTTCATGCTTGAATTGGCTTCCGGTTGGAACCGCGTTACGAAGACTTCTTTTACTGCCGACGTTTCGTTCTCCATTGCAGAAGAACTTCCTCAGGGTTGCTGCTGCTAGTAGTGTTGTGACTGCTTCTCGTTAGTCGTTGAAACTGTTGTCGTGGTATTTAAAGTGGTCGGTGGGGGTAGTGGGTCGGAACGGTGAGTGGGGATTGGTCTGCTGGGGCATCGTTGACGAGATGTGTCCAGATGTTGTGGAGATAAAAGCCAGTATCACGGTTCAGGTTATTGGGGTGTTCGAGGATTTCTATGAATTCACGGATTTTACGATTGAAAAAATCATTTTTTCAATCGTGTACTGTACTTTGATCTCGATCCTCGATTCATAGTTGGCCAATTGTACTCTAACCTCGATCCAACCCCGATTCGATTCCAACCGGATCCGACCTCGATCCCTTACGATTTTGTCTCTTTTTGTTCGCTCTGTTCTTTTCTTTTTTAGTTTTATGTCACCCCGAGCCGATATTAATCCCCTTTTATACTTTCATCTTTTTTAATTCGGAAAGACCCCGAGACTGAGGGTACTCTTAACGTCGATCCGACTTAGTCCCGATCTCAAATTGTTCCGACCTCGATCCTTTGAGTTTTGCTCCTTTCAATTCGGAAGGATCCCAATTCGATTTGACCCCGACCCCTTAAGCTTTTGCCTTTCTTAATTCGGGGAAATTCCGAAGGTACCAGTATTTACGACTTAACTCAGACGCGATCCGATCCCAAGCCTAAGGGGTTTGAGGTCGGATCGCTTCTGTTCGTTTTTTTTTTTTCAATTCGGAAAGATCCCGAGTATTTGAGCAGTCACACTCTGACCTTGACTCGCTTCCAATGTTTATAACCAGAGGGCTACTGACATTACAGTTTTGGAGGCATCTAAATGAAAAGGGTAACATATTTAAATAAACTGGTCACAATCGGAAGTCGGATCTTAACGAGTTAATTTATGGAAGCACGCCACACGCACCTACGGCTAGGCCACGGAAGTTCGTGACCGGAAAAATGGAAAAGAGGGGCGACAAAAAATTAAACGGTAAAGTTTATGATATTGTTACGGTGAACCTACTTCTTAATTAGATTGGTAGTGACTATGACGTATCGGTCAGAATCACGCTTTACACTTCTTCGGAAAAGGCGAACAGGTGGAGAGAATTTTATATGTAGAAAGTGGACAATATAGCTAGGTAAATATCGCCCCAATAGTGGTAAGACCCCAAGACTCATAAGCAGGTGAGAATCCTACCGACTGAGCCAATAAATATTCATGTAACTCATCCACTTTATACGTTAACAAATATTGAAGTTTTAAACGATGATTTACGTCAGTAAAAGCAGAAAAGCATTGTATCAAGTGTCAAAACAGTTTCGAATGAAACCCGGTGGATTACTCGGTTGTTCGCGTGCGCTGATAAACACGGTCGTTAGTTGCATATTTATGTTGCTGTAGATTTGCATTAGTCGAAGTACACCGTCGCTATTTGTAAATTCGTATCAGGCTCGTAAAAAAAGTCCTGTCATGACAGGTTTATTCATTGAAATGCAAATGCAGGCGAAAAAAACTCGCCGTCCCTCCCTCGTTCGCCTGCCGTGTTGACTACTAACTCATGAATAATTTTCATGTCACTGCATCTCCCCTATTGACACAATCATCACGCAATAACACCTACTTTTTTCACTACGTAACCTCCTCTAAGCAGTAGTTTAAATTAAACGTTGCAGTTCAAAAGATGAGATAAATTGGATCAAAGCGCGGCCGAGCAAAAAAATAACGCACGTTAAAGGAAATGAGAAAAGCGAAACGGGAAAGGGCCTCGTATAATCTGATATCCTTAAGTGCTGCTCTCCAGGAAAATAATTTCCCCGGAAATAACGGTGGCGCGGCGCTCCTCCTGATTTTATTATGCTATGATAATTCGAGGGGCGGAAAGATGGGGTGGAATTTGTTTTTCAAATGAGCCGCTCCTTAATTAACACCTCGCCGCTGAAAGTTTTATATTAATTTATACTTTACAAAAATACTCCTGAACTTGATCGCGGAAACGAGGGGGTAGCTTCAAAACGAATCTTACTGTTGCTAACAACGAACGTAAACAGTTTTAAGATGCAAGTTTATCAAACAAGTTTTTCCTGAGACGGATGCAGGTGTCTTCTGGTGACTGAAGGTCAGATGCACCGCCACCGTGCCGATCGCTTTGAACTATAATTTCTTTTCTATTGTCACGCTAACGTGTTGCCTCCACCATGTCGCTGTGTCGTGTCCAACGGTTCACGTTAGACGTTTAGGGGCGTAGGTAGAGCTTGAAAACAATTTGATACAAAATATACATCTTTATTAGTTTTCTAAATTAATTTAATATAGATGCGGGGAAATACCAGTGTGGGAAACGAGATGTCGGCTGAAGGATGACGCGACGCAGACAGGGTTGCTCCTTGGGGTTGATGCGATGGGTGTAGTTGGAATTACTCGGCAGTGGCTCGTGGTTTCTGCCGAGTTGGGAGGTATCAACAGCAACAGTGCGGATACGTGTGGACCTCAAGGAACGCCTCGTGGGTTGCAGTGAAGTGATGGAGATGACAACGAGGGATGTCTTCGGCCTCGGGGTAAAGAATCGTCCAGAGGTGATCTGGTCGGTCCTTTTGGATGCGCAGGCAGCAAGGGATGTCTTCGGCCTAGTGTAAGAGTCGTCTGGTCGGTTCTTTTGGATGTGTCGGCAGTCTTCGACCTGATGTAGATGACTGGTCTGGAGCAGCAGCATAACGTCAGTCGTTCGGTGAAGATGAGGGCGACGCACCTCTTCTAGTGAATCCAAGTACCGATTGATTTCTCACAGTCAGCCTAGCTTACTAGATTATGATTATAATTATTCTATCGTGACACTATTTTAAGTAATCAAATTTCTGTGCAGAATACCAGTTCGCGAACAGTTTCTTAAAAAAAATGGTGGCAAGTAGACTTCACCACCAACCTAGACATAAGCACCTCGCTCTGACCTCAAATATTTAAAAAGGAGGCTTCATTACGCTTACCTAAATTTTGTATAGGATGGTGGAAACATCTCCATAAGAACTTTAAAAAAAAATTTCTTACAATTCCGTGCACAAACACGAGATCGTCTCAGAGCTTTGAAATCAATTCCTTTTTATTTCTTTTAAAATCCTCACACAAACCAATTTCAGACAAAAGGTGTGCAGCTCTCTTTATATATATATAAAAAAAACATCATTCGCAGAGCGTCGTCTTCTTCAAATCAAACGAAAACGCGTCGACCGAGCAAAATTGATTTTTCTGTTCTACTCCTCGACGACAACACGTGTTTGAAATCGAAGTCGCATTAAAAACTCACCGGAAGAGGTTTATTTGTTGTTGGGGTCGATCTGATGTTATTTTACGGGGGCTCCAATCGCGTTTGCGATTTTATTACCGGTGCCGTGTTTCGAGGTGCATCGGGGATGTATTGGGGGATGAGCGGCCGGATTGATCGAGCGAAACAATAATAAAAGTTTTAGGGCTGTTTACCGAAGCGGAAAACTGGAAGTACAAAGTATACACAATGCTTCACGGCTGACAGGACGGCGGAGATGGAATCTCACCTTCAACGTATGATTGACGTTAAGGATCGAAACATAAACAGAGAGACAGAAACGAAGAGTATTAAATCCAATATTTTTTTATCACCGGATGTGCGACTCAGCTCAGTGGAGGTGGGGAAAAATTCCTTACGATTACTTGAGCCGCTTTTTTTAAAACTATTGTCACGAGGGGGAATTTTCTAAAAACCACAAGGGTTTTTTTTCTATGTTCCGCGGATAAAAATCATAAAAAGTATTTGAACGCGGACTTGTATAATTGAGGGCAGCTTACGACCGTGTTGAAATGTAAACACAATAAGGAGGTAACTGATACGTAAATGTTCATATTTCATAATAAGACATCAGCGGAATTTATTACAAACGGGGCCACGCGCGTATACGAATGACGCAAACGGACACAAAGCAGGTGATGAAAAATGCAACGCGCGACTAGGCAAAAAACGTGTATTTAAAGTGCGGGCCAAAATTGGGAAGCGAGTCGTCTCCACCAGACCGACTCAGTGGGTCCTAGTGCCAACCCACGAGGGGACGCCCAACACCGCCGTCCAGCAACATTGCCGCCGCCAACGCCCAACAACGCCGACGCCGCCGCCCCGCATCATCGTCGTCGCCACCCCAGCATCAGCATTGCTGCAGCCCATCATCTGCCACTGCCGCCGACAACATTGCCGTTCGTCCTAAAGAAGTACGAGGACCATCTCCCCCGCCAGCTGTCCGAGAGAAGACACCACCGTAGTTCTGCACTGGCCGCCGCTGTTCCAACCCAATCAACCCAAAGGCTAAGGACACCGTCGCGACATAGTGGAGGCTTTGTGCGACGTGGTGAAGGCCCTTAGCGTGACATAGTGGAGGCAGCCGTCCTTCATCACGACACTATAATCAAGGTCAGGTGCGCAAGACGTAGTACAACTTGCGTATCAATCGAAATTGAAAAAGACAAAAGTTGAATGGGGTCTGGGTCAAGTCGGGTTGGGACCTGGCCTCGATGGAGATAGGGTCAGAGTAGAACAGATCAATAGATCGCGTATGAGCCTCGAAATTTCTCTCAATTGGAAATAGATACCCAAGGGAGTCGGAGTTGAGTCAAATTGGGATCGGGTCGAGATCAGTTCGATGTCAAAGTACCAGTATCGGAATCTTTCCCATTTGGAAAAGCAACTTTGGAGGTCAATTATCTCAGTTTAGGGTTTAGGGAATCATTACGAAATGAAAAGACGAGACTGTCTCTTTACTGTTATTTGAATTTCAGAAAATATGAAATTCCCATCCCTCATCTCTTTTAACTGCCAAAATTTGAAACTAAATTAATTTGAATCACAAAAAAGCTAAATTAATTAATTTAACGAGAAGGTCGGCATGTTGTTCATGCCCTCGTTTGTCAGATTTCATTTGGTTTGATGAATGAACACGCCAGACAAAAAAAAAACATAATTTTAATTAAATTTATTTATGCAGACGTCTCGACATAGAGAAACGAAAGTTTAATTAAATGTACGCTCTTTGTTTCTTTAACGAATTAAGCAGTAGGAAACTTTTCGCGAGTCCGTACTCGCGGTGGAACTTTAATAATCGAATTTTCGCTCCAGGATGACGCCGTAATTGCAAGGAAGCAGTATCCTTGTGCGCTCGTATATTTCCTAAAGATTTCATTACGTGTACCAACACGACTTTAATTGAATTTAATTCTTGCGTTATCGGCGCGAGCAGATGTTGCCACCTGGAAGATTTCCAATTTCTGATTTAATAATAATTTTCGCGCGCTCACCGCCGTAAATTTCGGTTAATCTGTCAATATTTCGGGGGAACAGGGACGACTAGACTTGGCAGGAGTGGATTTATTGAAGTCGAGAGCGTGACTTCGCATAAATTTCCAACCGGGGTGAACTACTCGGCGCTTCCACCACAATACGCGTAGACGAGGGTCAAGTGAATCCCATAGAATGTAATTAGAGTAGTTCCTGCAAGTAATTTGAATAATTAGGTCCGATTTTTAATTTGAAGACCCCAAACGTTTCTTCTTAAATCCTTGGCAAGGAATTTGTATGGCTATGCGATGTGTTCGAGGACCGTAATACTTACTTCATTAATCTTCAAGCTTCCTAGATTAGAATCAAATTAGAAATTGAAAAAGACGAAAATTCAAGGAGGGTCGAAGACTTCGGTTAAATCGAGGCCAAACTCAAACTCCTGTCAGTTGAATCAAGGCTACGAGTCGAATCAAGGTCGTCGAACACATCGCAAAGCCATACAAATTCCTTGCATTCTGGGCAAGGAATTAGTATGGCTATGCGATGTGTTCGAGGGCCATAATACTTACTTCATTAATCTTCAAGCTTCCTAGATTCCAATCAAATTAGAAATTGAAAAAACAACAATTCAAGCAGCGTCGATGACTTCGCTTGGATCGAGCTGAGATCGGATCGGAGTTGTAACGAGGCCAAACTCAAACTCGTGTCAGTGAAAACAAGGTTACGAGTCGAATCAAGATTGTCGAACACATCGCATAGCCATACAAATTCCTTGCCCGGGATGGAAAGAATTTGTATGGCTATGCGATGTGTTCGAGGGCCGTAACATTTACTTCATTAATCTTCAAGCTTCCTCGATTCCAATGAAATTAGAAATTGAAAAAGACAATAACTTAAGAAGGGTCGAAGACTTCGGTTGTATCGACCTGGGATCGAATCGGAGTTGAATCAAGCCGAAACTCAAATTCGTGTCAGAGTATGAGTCAAATCGAGGCTAAAGTAATACTCGTGTGGGGGTCTGAATTGGATTGAGGCCATTGGATTGCTCCATTAATCTTCGCAGTCTATCTTCGAGCTTCCTCGATTTCAATGAGATTAGAAGACGACGTTTATTTAATTAACTCCTCGGAGGCCCTGCGCCAAGTTCGTTAACATTTCAAGAGTAATACATACGACGCCGAACCCTAGGACGATCGCTTCGAGTTAATTAAAGTATTTGAAAGCTCGTCGCCTTTACGAACGAGCAATATCAAGGCAAGTAGATGATTAATAATTAATAACCTTAGAGGTAATTTGCATGAAATAATGAAGCGAAGCGAGCATCCGCAAGGACAAATAAGCAATCCGTCAATAAGTTATTTATTATTATTAATTTGTAAAATCTTAGGTTTTAAGCTCTCTTTGTGAACATAACCTACTCGCTCTTATGTGACTTCAGGAAAATAAAGATTATTATTATTAGGGTATGAGTCGAATCAAGGTCCTCGAACTCATCGCATACCCACACAAATTCCTTGCTCAGGATGCAAGGAATTTGTATGGCTATGCGATGTATTCGAGGGCCACTTACTTCATTAATCATCAAGCTTCCTCGATTCCAATGAAACTAGAAATTGAAAAAGACAAAAACTTAAGGAGGGTCGAAGACTTCGGTTGAATCGACCTGGGATCGAATCGGAGTTGAATCGAGCCGAAACTCAAACTCGTGTCTGTCAGAGTATGAGTCGAATCGAGGCTAAAGTAAAACTCGTGTGGGGGTCTGAATTGGATTGAGACCAAAGTAACTCAGGAATTTGTATGGCTATGCGATGTGCTCCATTAATCTTCGCAGTCTTATCTTCGAGCTTCCTCGATTTCAATGAGATTAGAAGACATTTATTTAATTAACTCCTCGGAGGCCCTGCGCCAAGTTCGCTAACTCTTCAAGAGTGATACATACGACGCCTAACTCTAGGACGATCGCTTCGAGTTAATTAAAGTATTTGAAAGCTCGTCGCCTTTACGAACGAGCGATATCAAGGCAAGTAGATGATTAATAATTAATAACCTGGGAGGTAATTTGCATGAAATTACGTAAGCGAAGCGAGCATCCGCAAGGACAAATAACTAATCCGTCGTCGACGATATTGGGGAGGGAGGAAGGGGGTCCTGGCTAATTACCGCGATGAGATTCGCAAAAAGTCAACACGGCCGGGCTCGATTTCGACTAAATTAAATTAGTTTGCAAATGTTTACTTAATTTGGAAGCGCGGATGGTTTTACGGCGTCTAGTTAATGCTCAGTTAGAGCGTAATTTGTGCTTGAAAATTTTGAATTTAATTATTCCAGGGCTTTTAATATCAACGGAAATCACTACCGTCTTGTATGTTACATACAGTCTTGGACGATCAATCACCGTTAACAGCATCGTAAGTTATACCAGTTGATGACACAACTACTTCAAAATGGTGGCCCTCTACATGTCTCCTTGAAATAGGATGCGCTTTCTCTTTGTTGTTCCTAGAAAAACATAGAAAAACCAGGAAAATGAAGTAGCTTTTTTTGAAGTCGAATCTAATCAAATGGCCTAGAAATAGTAGAGAGAGTGAAAAATAAGCTGTATAAAGAAGGTAACGAAAAATTTACTTAATCGGATCGTCGCTCGTCAAGGGTTTATCGACCCAAATCCCCCAAAGTTCAAACCAGCTTCGATGCAAGGAGCCACCCCGCTCATGTTTGCGGAATAAGTTTTGTAACGTATGCAGAATATACGCGAAACATAAATATTTAATAAAGGAGAGAACCCGCCAGGTAATGCGATTTTTACACTTCCGTGAACGCGGAAGTCTCCCCCTCGCGGGAAAGCGAGACGACGGCGGCCGGATTTTGCCTCGCGCACACACGTGCATTACGGAGATTACGACGGCGAATCAAATTGTTTCTGTTTGGGGACGCATTAGGGCGACCTGTGCGCCGCCGTCTTTTATTTTTAGCTTTTCGTCGGAATTAGATTCGTTTGTTTTTGCCACGGACGTGATCAATTTGTTTTTTTCGAATTGCGTTCGGTGATATCATTTGGCATTCAACGAGGGGAGTTAATCCGTAGCTTTCTGAACGAGCTTTATTTTTCAACGGGTATATCCGACGCGTTTAAAAATAAAATAACATTGTTAATCTCTCTTCCCATTCTTAAAGGGGTGGTTCAAAGCGAGATCGAATTGCTGAACAAGGTTTTTCAGTTTTTAGTTTCTCCATTGGGACCCCCAGATGTATTTGTTTTCTAAAATAAAACACGAAGTGTTGTTACATTTATTCGAAAGGCATGAAGTTTCACTTCACTTTTACTTTGTTGGTACCTACCACATGGTTGGGCGCACGTTGAATCAAGGCTACGAGTCGAATCACATCGCGTAGCCATACAAATTCCTTGCCTAGGATGCAAGGAATTTGTGTGGCTGTGCGATGTGTTCGAAGACCGTAATACTTACTCCATTGGGCGCCAAACATATCCCGTTCTGGCTTTAATGGACGATTGACTTTCTCGAAGAAAATTATGAGACTAAGAATGTCTTACTTGTTTAAAATCCTCCCTCCCCCTTCATGGTGAGTTTCACTTTCCGGAAAATATCAGTGTTCCTCTTTAAGTTGTAACCACGGTGGAAGATATAGAGGTACTCTGGCAATCGCTTCGGTGCCGGCACACGAGCGCGAGGAGTCAGTGTGCGAGCGAGGTAGTTAATATTTTAGGTGCGGTAGGTACCAGGCACCATTTCGAGTAACACGTTTGTCGACTGATGAAAGAAATCACAATTTTAAATACAACTCTATTAAGCTCGAGACTGCTGCAAATTTACCTGAAAAGCGAAAATTCATAAACTTACGTAAGAAGTAATTTGTTGATGCGTTTCTACTCCGCGCCGTGCACGATCCTCTGCTTTTCTTTCCTTTATACCGTTCTCTTTCTCTCAAAGTTTTGAGATTATGGATGTTCTTTGTTTAAAAAAAAACCCTTCCTCACACTCTGTTTTAATCTGCTACCTACCTGTGTAGATAAGTAGTAGTTTAACACCGGAGGGAAATTGATCCAGTGTTGCCAGCCGCTGCAGCGGGGTGGGGGGGAGGAGTTCTCAGACCATAACGCGAAGGCCAATCCAAAATAGGCGCTACTTAATTTTTTTTGAAAGGAAATTCGCGTAAAAATTAAGAAAAACACGATACGTCCAAAGCATGAAACAATTTTATTAAACGTTTAAACATCAAAAGTCAAACAAATTAACAAGTAAACCAAGCAACAATCGTGATACGATAATTCCTAACTTTTCGGATCCGAAACTAATACAAAGTTAATCGAATTGACAAAGACAATATTCGCTTATTCTAACGTCGAAGAAATCGTTCGACGAATTACGTTCTGTGCGCTTAACGCATACTAGCCGGTGAATTCCTCCGAAATGGAGTTTACTTCGCGAGTATACGCAATTTACGTGCACAAATGCGGCTACATTAAATCCACCGTGGAGCAAAAATTAGGCAAACATAAAAGTATGACCTGTTCACGCAGCGTCGTTACGTCCGCTGATGGTGATGGAGGCGGCCGGCTACGGGGCGCTTCCGTGGACGATCGGCTTCCTCGGTGTGAATGCGTCGATTAGGAGTCGCGAGTTGCCACGAGAAACCAAGAGCGTAAGCCAAAAGCCAAAACCAAATTCAAAACTTAGATCAAAACAAAAACCAGGAGCCTAGTCGCGTCGGGCTAGGCTGACACAAACCACAAAAGAAACGCGGCTTTTTCGCCCCCAAATGAGCCAAACAAATTCGGCACACAGCCGTACAAATTCACTCTCACCACCTAGATGAAGTGGACACAACACCAAATTTTCCGCGAAGGAGACGTGCAGCTCACGGGACGAACAGAAAATTAATGAAACATGATTCTTCCCTCGATCGGCAGAAAAGAACAAAATAAAAACCAAAAGAGAAACATTCGAATTTACCAATAGCTGATTTTTATGACATCAGCGGGAACCAATCAGAATAAAGGGCAAGGGTTACAGACATACGCCTCGGTTTCAAGTGCGACTGTTTTCCGTAAGGCTCGGAACTCGATCATCCCTTAACATCCGCGTCGCAAAATAGGACCATTTAAATTGGACAATTAAATGTCGCGTAAACACGATTCCGACCCTAAGCAAGGATGGGGTTAATTCTTATAAAATGAACTTATTCGACTGATCTGAAGCTTTTAGTGAAAATATGTTAAAAAGAAAGTTTTGGGTGAATTACGTAGACGCGGAATGGCACATTCCTACGCCTAATGGGGGAAACAAAACGAAGCGTGTTAAAAATAGATCGGAACGTTGAAATGTATACTATACAGGGTGCGTTCGTACACAGGCGGAAAATAAATTGTAACAAATCCTCTAAAAATATGGAAGTTGCAGTGAGCAAATTATCGCCCTGTTGGGCGCCATACACGGACTCGATGTGGCTTTCTCGAAAAGGAATATGAAGCTAAGAATGTTCTTGTTCTTGTGCTATTAACTTCCCGAAATATAGAAGAGGCAGAGGACTAATTGAAGTTGTAACTTTGCACTGTTGCGCGCCATACGTGTCCTCCTGTGGTTCCTTAATGGTCGATTGAAATTTTCGAAAAAAAAAAAATGGAGGCTAAGAACGTTCATTTTTGTTTTAAACTGCCCTCTTCTTTACGCTCTGTTTCAACTCCCCGAAAATATGGAATTCGCAATGAGTAAATGTAAGTTGTACTTTACCGCAGTGTTGGGCGCCAAACATGACTGGCTGTGCCTTTAATGGACGGCTGACTTCCTCGAAAAAAAAAATTGAGGCTAAGAGAGTTCTCCTTTGTTTTAAGACATCCCCGTTTCAACTCTGTTATGGAAGTCGTAGTGAGCAAATTTTAGTTGCAACATTATCACACCGTTGGGTGCCATTCATGTCCCACTGTGGCTTTAATGGACGTCTGACTTTCTCGAAAAAAAAAAAAAAATTGAGGCTAAGAACGTCTCGTTTGTTTTAACCTCCCCCCCCTCGCTTCTCGGTCTGTTTCAACTCCCCGAAAATATGAAAGATGCAGTGAGCGAATTTAAGTTGTAACTTTACCCCACTGTTGGGCGCCGCACCGCGCCGTGGCTTTAACGAACGATTAACTTCCTGGCAGAAAATTTTGAGGCTAATAACATTCTAGTTTCTTTTAAAACAACCCCTCTTCACACCCTGTTTTGGCTCCTCGAAAATGTTGATGTTGCTGTGGGCAAATTTAAGTTGTGACCTTACCCCACTGTTGGGCGCCAATTTAAGTAGCAAATTTAATTTTGACTGCCCCAATATTTTTTTTTCCTGTAAGTACTAACGCTCCTTCTCATGCAAGCAATTTAAATTAGTTCTGCAGTGAAACACGTCGACGACTTGAATCTAAATTAATTTCAAGTATCCAGCAAGGGTTTCCGCAGACAACGGTTAAACGCGAATTTACAAGTCAAACGACGGCGATGCTCAGGAGGGACGAGAGGGTTCGAGGCCGAGAACTTTTGCCCATTTGCTTGTTTGTTTGTTCTGCGGTGGCAGATATCTGCGCCTCGATAAGCGATCTGCGAGCCGCAACTTTCCCGATACTTCGGAATCAATTATAACTTCGTAGCCGTGGATAACGAGACGCACGGGTACTACTTCCCCAACGACTTTTGAGGAGGAGAAGGGCGGGAGAACTTTAATAATTTAATTTGGGGTGATGTGTAAGTAACTAGTTGGTAAAGCAAATTCGCCCTATTATTTCTTAAAGGCATATCAAGTCAGTCGCACTATAACAGCAAACTTTAGATTCATAAATAATTAAAAATATACGTTTTATTTACCCCCCCCCCTCCGAATATATCAAATAGTTTTGATTTACTAATAGTTTCAGTTGGTGTTGGGCGCCAAGAAATTTTGTATATATTTTAGTTAAAGTTTCGATGCTTCTTTCGACATGAAACCCCGGGGATGTTGCAGAAACTGCCTAACCGTTCAACTTTGTTAATTATGCCTGCTAATTTAATAATATACATGTTTCCCTCCGGGCAATTTCGGATGCCGCAAACTTACGCCGGAGTAATCACGTCTTGTCAAAATTTGTAATTGCTTCTGTTTAATTAAGGATCGGAATATACTATGAAATACGTACCGAATATCATCAACATTTCAAAAGAGGTACTTACGTTTCAGATAAAAAACTTTGGTGGTGAAAATCGCTTGCGTCTCGCTTGCGCAGGGGCACCGCCGAAGGTTTCAGAAGTGGGATTATTGCACTTTCGTTTTTAAATAAATGATTGTCACGTCGCACGCTATAAAAATTATTGTTGTGTTTATTGCTTGGTTGCGGAGGGGCGGCTTTCCTGGCGCTGGCGTCGATCCGAATCACCCGGTAGGTTAAAAACCACAACGCTTCGAATTTGTGCGGGGGAAGTTGAGCTGATTATCGTCGCGTATTGTCACGGGGTTGTAGAGTTTCGCGGTTGCGTAGGCGGCTGCGTTCTTTCCCGGGTGGTCGACGCAGCAAGCAGATTTTTTATGGGGTTGATTGTTGTGTGTCTGTTTGGGCGATCAGTTTTGAGCTCTCCCCACAGATGGCAACAGCAGGGTCGATCGATTTTCCCGGCCTTTCTCGCCAAGGGGTTTACACTGAGAGGTTGGCTCACCAGCTTTCAAATTATATTAATTTACGTAGCCTAGGAGATTCTGCATAGTACAGAAAATGGAAGAAGGATGTATACAATAAGCAAATTGTATGTTACTCCTGTGTTAGTCATGTGTCTTTGCTTTGGGGACGATTCTATCGGTGTCTGATCACTGGGACAACAATAATAGAATCTACAAAGGATCTACAATGAACAAAGATGTATACATCTCGCCTCTCCCAACTAATTGGTTTAAGGAAAATCTATCGGTGTCTGCTTTATAGAAACAACGATTGATCATCGGACACTGATAGAACCCCCGGAAAAAGGATCTATTACGAACAAAGACGTATGTATACTTATTAAATATGGCTCTTAAAACCCCTCCCGACTACGAGCATAATCGAAGAGATTCGTTTGCTTTGTTGATAATCTATCAGTGTCTGCTTATTGAGACAATGATAAATCATCGGACGCTGATAGAACCTCTTTCTCTATGAACCCGAAGAAGGACCTACAATGAACAGAGACGTATACTTATACTCCCGACTATTGTCGATGCGATTCTCTTGCTTTAAGGAAGATTCCATCAGTGTCTGCTCATTGAGACAACAGTTGATCAAGGGATACTAATAGAATCTGCAAGAGGATCTACAATGAGCAAAGACGTATACATCTCGCCTCTTCCAACTAATTGCTTTAAAGTAAATCTATCGGTGTCTGCTTTATTGAGACAACGTTTGATCATCGGACACTGATAGACCTCTCGGAACAAGGGCTATAACGAACAAAGCCGTATCTACACTTAAACACTTATCGAATGTGGCTCTTATAGCCTCTCCCGACCAATGTCGATGAGATTCGTTTGCTTCAGGAGAATTTATCGGTGTCTAATTTATTGAGACAACGATTGATCATCGGACAAGGGGGCGTTCGACAATCTTTCGTGGGCAAGTGTCCTTGGAAAGCTCAGGGATTTGGGTTGTGAGGGATCAGCTATTTCTCTGATCGTCGTGTGTGTGTGAGAGGTGTGAATGAAGGATTGTGGTGGCAGGTTTCTAGGTGTTGCCCACAGGGTTCGATCTGTTGTCCGGCGTTGTGGAATTTTATGATGGATGATTTGCTGAATGAAATGAATGGTGATGGATGTAAGTTGGTGGCGTATACTGATGATCTGCGCCTGCTGGTGGATTCGGACAGTAGGAGAAGACCGAAGACAGGAGCTGCGGTATGGATGGAGTATGTGTTGAGGTGGGGCGCGCATGTGGGGGTGTCTCTGAGGAGAAAACTGTGAGTATGTTGCTGAAAGGGAAGCTGGCAGGGAATAGGCCTCCGCATGTTAGTGTGAACGGTATGGTGGTGAGGTATGTGGGTGTGACTATGGGGGAGCGAATGAGTTTTAGGCCGCACGTGGAGAGGCTTACTGGGAGGGTCCTAAGGAAGGATTGGGGCTGGACGGGAATGCGGTTCGTCTTCTCTACAAGGGCCTGTTGTTAGCGTGTGTGATATATGGTGCAAGTGTCTGGTGTGATTCGATGAAATTCAGGTATGCAAGGGATTTAATGAATAGGTGTCAGCGTGTGGTGTTATATGCATGTGTGCGGGTCTGTCGAACCGTCTCCACGGAGGCAATGCAGGTTATTGGTGGGGGGCTACCGTGGGACCTGGAGGAGGATCTCCTGGAGGGTGAAAAGGGGTGTGGCCTTAGGGCAAGTGAGTGAGGGTTTGCTGAGTGTGGAGAATGTAAGAACACTGGGTCCCAAAAGGTGTGGGAGTGTGCTGGATGAAAGGTTGTGTGAGAGATGGCAGAATAGATGGGATGTAAGCACGAAAGAAAGGGTCACGTATGGATTCATACCTGACGTCGGAATGGCGGAGAGGTGTGAGTGGCCACGGAATCCTCAATGCCTTTCTTCATGTTATGATCCTGTGTGACACGAATAGTTGTGAGTGTGGGTCAAAGGAAGATTAGGAGCATGTCTTGACTGAATGTAGATTGCACGAGGATATAAGAAGCTCGGAAGAGTGGGGTGTACGAGTGGATATGAGTGTGGCTCTCGTTAGTCTAGAGCAGTATGTTAGGCTGGGTGAATTTGTGCGAATGGTTTTTGAAAGGAGAACGCGCCGCCGGGTACTTAATGGGTGAATGTGGATGTTAGTATGAAAGGAGGTGGTTTTTAGCGGCATTGCACGGAGCAGAGAACGAGGATGACGGCAGGGGGGCCTCCTCTCGGTGAAAGACTGGGATTGGGCCGGCTTCTGCATGGCACGTGACCTGGCTGGAAGCCGTTGTAGGGACCTATGGGCATGACGAACCCACTGACCTGAGATGTCCTAGCAGAGTCTGGGTTTGTAAGGGTCCTACCTGTGGGGTCTCGGCTTCGGCTTTGACCCGAAACGTCCCACCGCGATGTTAATCGGTACTATGGGGACTGGTGAAGCCCCGGGAGTGCGCTGGCTTGCCAGTGTGTTCCCGACCGGTCGAGTTGGTTTGGACTCGTAGTAGCAGTGGTTGAAAGCCTGCATGCTGGGTTAGGGATGTTTAAAAATCATCCCGGCGGGTGAGCTACGTCTTTAGCTTGGGCACTAGCCTGCAGAGCTGGTAGAGAGCGGGTAGTGTCTCGTCTTCACCATTGGGGGTGCGGGGCTTGCAACCCAATCCGTTCTGGGAGTCCGTACGTCCTTCTTGACGTGCGGGCGCGTTGATTGGGCGTATCTCAATCCCGATGCCATAGGTGGCCGTGTCCTAAAGTCCTCTGGCCACGAAAATCACCGGACCTGAAGTAGGACTATAACGTGCAAAGACTTATGTATATTTATTATAGCCTCTCCCGACTAATGTCGATGAGATTCGTTTGCTTTAGAAGAAATCTATGGGTGTCTGCTTATTGAGACAACGATAGATCATCGGACACTGATAGAACCCCCCAGAAACGAACAAAGACGTATTGCAGTGATAATTATCTGAGTACAGTAAAATAAAAAGAAAAGAGCACCAAGTTCCACGTCAAGTGTACAAGACGATCCGTGACGAGCTAAGGACCACCAGAGCGGTGAAAGCACCTCTACGTTTACACAAAAAGGTTCCCTGGAATAGAATTCAGCATACCAGAGTGAAGGAGACCATCGTCCACAGCTATATGTGTACAGTTGCGGACAGAAAATTTCGGATGTCAGTGTCATTCCACTGACGTAAAAGTTAAGAAATTCCTATATGTATATGTTAGATGAGTGACAGTGACATCCGAAATTTTCTGTCCGCAACAGTACATCATAAGCAGAAACCATCACATCGTGCAAAGTCTCTTCATTCTACAAACAAAATCATATTAAACATATCGGAATGCAACAAATAACATTCCAATACCACAACAAGTATGATCCACTTCATTTGGGTGAACAACGAGAGAGTGATGCTGATTTCCCTGTAAGCCATCGACGTAGGTGTCGGGTCCACGTATTCGTATCCAGTTGGGCGAGTTCCTGAGGATTTTGTGAACCATCAACGTTTTTGCATGAACAATTACGATGAACCAGTGCTAGACTTTTCCATTTTGTGTTGTTTTTCGTTTATTTTGTTTAATAATTTGAGTTTTCTAAACATGAGATTATGTCATTTGAGGTTAGATTTCAGTTTATGTGTTTATTTTGTAATTATCATTATTTAGTCAAATGAAATGTTACTTACCAGATGAGGTATAATCCAAACAGTGTTGAAATATTAATTTTATCCATTTTATTGTATTTTATGTAAAAATTAGTGTATTTTCGAATTTTGTAAACAAACAAACTGTCATAGGTAAAATGCGCACCAGGTTCGAGGCTTCCAAGCCAAAATGTTGATGGTTGCCATAGTGACGGTGACTGTCCACAATTCTACGGCTATAAAAGGGCGTGCGCGTCGTTTCAAAAGCATTCTTCGTTTAGATTTCAACCGAGCAACATGTAAATTAAATTCGTGAAGTTGAAAATTGAAATTAATTCCGCGAATTTTCAAACTAACTGTAATTAGATTTTTTTCTTCGCGACAATTTTGCCTTTGACATTGGAAGAAAATAAAACTGGATATTTGAGAAAATTTACAATTTTATTTAATAAAGAAAAAACTTACCAGAAGAGAATTTTCCAACATTCCTTGGGAGGAAGGACTTACAATGAATAGAGACGTATACTTATTGAATGCCTCTCACGACTATTGTTTTAGGGAAGATTCTATCGGTATCTGCTCATTGAGACAACAGTTGAGTTAATCAACACTGGAAATAGATTATTCAATGAATGAAGTCGTATGTTGAATGTGGTTCTTACAGGCTTCTTCTAACTAATGTCGACAAGGTTCGTTTTTTTTTTTGGAAAAGGTTCTATCAGTGTCTGCTCATTTGAGACAACGAACATTGATGTGAATAAACACAGATACTTAGTGTTTAAATGTAGCTTTTATAATCCCTTCTAACTAAAGTCGATCAGGTTGGCTTGTTTTGAGAAAGAGTCTATGGGTGTCCGCTCCATTGTGACGTCACAGTCGGCTCATTTATTATTCATATTAGGTGGTTTATAATGATTGCCACCCGTGATTCAATTAAAAAATAAAACAACAACTTACTTGGTAGAAACCAGAGTTTATTTAGTCTAAAATTATATAAATAGTAATCTAAACGAAGAAGTGAACATGTAACATCGTGATTGCATTTCATATAATATAGATAGTAGATATAATAATTCAGTGTGACTTAGATCTTTAAATTTAATAGGTAATAAAATAGAACTTCCGTGCTGAGTTTGTAGTAAAAAAATAGGTACATGCAAGGCACAGTATCGGTGAACTCGTCCCGTCGTCATGCAACTAGTATTTCAGAGGTATTAATCAGGTACATATTCGTAAAGACCTTGCATTCATCATGTACTTACGTATATATATACACAGTGAGTTGTTCAGAAATAAATAAATAAACTGTTCAATATAATATTGTCACGAGTGACTCGTTTGCTCAGGCACATGTTGACGTGATTTAAATAAGGCAGTATATTACAAAACTGCTAAACTACCACGAAAGTAAGACACTTTTCGAATGCACTTATCAATAATAATAAATAACATAGTAAGTCCTTCGAGATTCATTTGTGTGCAAACAAATTTGCTACCTAACAGCTACGTGAACGTCTCGGTGTGGATTTCTAGTGTACTAGAAAGTGGCTGCGTTTTCAGCCTGGACCGTTTACAACGAAAATTTGTACTTTGACTATCGACCTGAAGCGACCTGAAATCGCACTTGATGATGGCCTATTTGAGTTGCACCAGCACCATGAAGTAGGTGACGACCGCTCCCAGAACCTGAAACATGAGGTTTGCCAATTTTTCCTTGCACTAACGAACAATACAACTCCTTTTTATTGTCATGTTATAATGTACATGTAGAGGGCGACACATTCCGCATGTATAAATGTAGAGGGCGCCACTTTCCGGTGAGTGACGACCGACGCGACGGTGGAATTCCTCACGCTTGCATCTTGTAATTTTAACGAGTTGTGGAACGTTAAAGCGTAAGGAAGAAAACAAATACGAAACGAAAAGGTTAGATTCGATCTCCGAAGAGAAGATGCAGAAGAATATTATATATAGAAATGAAGGGCGCTAAAATAAATTGATTATCAGTTAAAAAATGTGAAAAACACTGAAAATGAAAAGAGCAAGAACATCTCCAACGGCCAAGAGGAAAAACTTGTAGAGAAAGGCGAAGACCAAGATGGGTTGATGAAGTAGTGATGAAGTAGAAGAAGACCTAAGAAGATGACGAGTTAAAAAATGGGAAAAAAAAACGGACCACTTCAGAAACGGATGGTAAAGGTCCGAATGACCTTGAAACTCCACTCTGAAACATCCTTAGAAGCACATCCCAATCGGTTTTGTTTCTTGCTAATTTGGCTCGGTTCTCCCTAGTCCTATTTTTCTTTGGTATGCTTGGTGGTGTCATCGTTCTTTTTTTCTTAGGATGCTTGTCTCATTTGTTTCTGATTCTAGCTATTTTGGTCCGTTTTTCCCCGTTCTTGCTTCTTCTTCTGTTTTTCTTGTTTTTTAGATGTCCTTCAGTGCCGCTCTCTTTCCTTATGATGCATCCCATACATCTTAATTTTTGTTAATTAGTTTTCCTCTATGGATGCCCACCCACAGACCTGCTTGGTGATGACGTCGTAACTTTCTCTTCTTCATAAGTTCTGTAATTTCTTTGTTTCTTCCAAATTGTGTTTTTTTCTTTTCTATTCTTCTTTTCCAGTTGCCCTCCGACGTCGTCGTTTTCTTTCCTCAAAGTGCTTTCTATCCTCTTTTCTTCTTTCTGGTGGTTCTTACCGATGCTGCCAGGTTTTCCTTGTGTTTTTAAACCTATCTTCTGTACTTCTTTTTAAAATGCTCTCTGGCCTACTTGATAATGTCGTCATTCTCTTTTCTTGGGGTGCATCCCCGTTTCTTTATTTCGTTCGTTAGTTCAGCCAGTTTCTCCTTTTCAGAAGTTTTCTATCATGCTTGGTGATTCACTGTTCTCTTTCTTAGGGTATAAGTCACTTCTTGTTTGTTTGGCCAGTTTTTCCCTCGTTTTTCCTTGGTTCTTCTTCCGTTCTTCGCGTTGAAACGCTCTTTGATATGATTGATAATTTCGTTGTTTGATTTTCTCTTTCTTTTTATTTCTTACTAGTTCCTTGTTCTTCTCTGTTATTTTTTGCTAGATGCCCTCTGGTATGCTTGCCGATGTCGAGTTCTTTTCTTGAGATTCTTCCTTCCAGTTCCTCATTTTTTTTTGTTCTTCCTAAGTTGAGCAGTTGTTTTTCTTCTGTTCCTTTTTAGATGTTCTCTGGCATATTTGGTGATGTCGTCTTCCTTTCTCCCTTTATTAGGTTCACCTTCTTCTCCTTAGTTTTTCTGTTCTTCTTATTGAGATACCCTGTGGCATGGTTGGTAATGTCGTCGTTCTTTTTTGTTAGTATGTTTCTTGATAATCTAGACAGTTATCCCAATTCTCCCTAATCCTGGTTTCTTTATTTCGTTCGTTAGTTTGGCCAGTTCTCTCCTTTTCAGAAGTTTTCTAGCATGCTTGGTGATGTCACTGTCTTCTTTCTGAAGATGTAAGTCATTTCTTGTTTGTTCGGCCAGTTTTTCCCTCATTTCTCCTTGGTTCTTCTTCTATTCTTCCTGTTGAGACGCTCTTTGGTATGATTCTTAATTTCGTCATTTCATTTTCTTATCTTTCTATTTCTTACTAGTTTTTTGTTCTTCTCTGTTCTTTTCGTGCTAGATGCCCTCTGGTATGCTTGGCGATGTCGTCGTCTTCTTTTCTTGAGATTCTTCCTTCCAGTTCCTCATTTTTTTGTTCTTCCTAACTTTTAGATGCTCTCTGGCATATTTGGGGATATCGTCTTCCTTTTTCCCTTTACTAGTTTGACCTTGTTTTTCTTCGTTCTTCTGTTCTTCTTGTTGAGATACCCTCGGGCATGGTTGGTAATGTCGTTGTTCTTTTTTCTTAGTACGCTTCTTGATAATCTAGCCAGTTTTTCTCATTCTCCCTAATTTTCCTCCATTTTATGACTTACGTTGCTTTGCTTTTAAGGTATTGCTGTTACAGACTATTTGGCATATGGCATTGTCATACATCATCTTGATTAGATTGATCTATACCTTAGAGTATCTTCCATATGAGTCATACCCTCGTTGTTGAATGCTTTCGTCAATTGTTTTTCCCACCTCAGGTGTTGATTGGATCCCCCACACTTGCCACATTCTTCAACAACTCATGTTCTTTACATAAAAATATTTTATCCAATAGTCTATTCATTGACACCAAACGGAAAACAAACCTATTTTGAACCAAAAAAAAAGACTCACCGAGGCGAACAGATCCAAAGAAATTGTGAAGAATTTCGCCCCCGAAATGGACATGGCCTTTTGGCACTGTTGACAGACGATCTGCACGAAAGTCTTGGCCTCCTCGGATCCGTCGTACCAGTGACAGCTGTAGGCGGCTTCCATTACCGAAGAACTCTGAAACAATGAGCGCTTTGGTGTAGACTTCCGAACGAACTTTGTGAGAGGGAGCCAACCTCTTCAATCAAGCGATTTCCAAAAATGCAGAAGTGGAACACCTGAGACAGTGCGTAGAAGAGGTAACCCAGGACGGTGGCGGCGTATTTGGTCACACCATCAATCTAAATGTCAAAAGAACAACTTCTCTCGTGTACAATATAGTTGTAAAATATTAACGCACCTTAGTAGCTTGGTAAGCCAACAGCGTCAACATTATAGTTGACGTCAACATATGTAGTAAAAGGGCGATGCCATAAGCATCACCTATGGCCGTGACTAGTCTAAAATTAAAAAAAACACCCCCTTTTAGATCTACCTCTTTGTACCATACGAACCACTGGTTTCACCTTACAACGTGCTTATGCCTTTCTACCCAATACTTGATGGCGGACCTAACCATCAACTCCTGCTTCTTTGTAAGACCGTTGGGTCCAATACCTCCGCCTTGCCCGAACTGTTGGAGAGCGCCTGACCTGAAGTGCGCGCCCAGTTCCTGCTGCGTGCTATACACCCCCTTCAAGTCATAATCGTCGTTCTTCATATTGTTGTAATCTACGACGACGTAGAGATTGCAGCGAACCTTAAAATTATTAATCCCAGCCGTCCTTACCGTTTTCGATTAAATTATCCTGCGAGTTCGTGCTTGGAGCTCTAAACAGATCAGCGCTCTTCGGAACGTACGTATCCAAGGTGGCAGAGAGTTCCTGAAAGGCACTCGCTTAAAACAAAAAGAATTCCTTGCCATTACCTACCATTAGCGGTTTCATAATTTCTTTCAGGTGCATCAGTTGCTCGCAGGCGAAGATCAGCCAGGAGCAGAAGAGGACGTCGAGCAGGTTCGCGTGTAGCATTGAAAACAGGACATAATAGATCTAACTTTTTTTTAGATTTCGCGCTCGCTCAAGACCTTACCTGATACCCTAGCGATACGTAATACGGCATACCACTCATCGCATTCCAGGGGTACCACGATTTGATCGGGAGCCTTGGGATTTCGATGCTGATGGTCTCGTTTTCGTTTTCCGGATCCTTCCTGACGCGCACGCTATCTCCGAAGAAGGTGATGGTACTCCAGGCTGAAATTACACACGGTTAACGCAAGTGGGCGAGGGGGCGGATGGGGGAGGTACGCACAGATCCAACTGAAGAACGTTCCGAAAAGTACGATCATCAAGAGCCTCCTCATTTTGGTCAAAGCCAAAGCGTGATACCGGTTATTTGATTCGACGAATAGCGGGTGACTGTTGGCTTGATTCCATATTCCCAGGGTCCTATAAGTAGGCCCAACGTCACACTTCGAATAATTTTGGGTACGTGAGGTTGCTTACCTGTAAAACAGTTTTGACCTCACGGCGAAATAGATGAACTTCGTGAGGCAATGTAAGAAGAACAAGACTGTGATGGTGTTGCCCGCCAGGTCGTTCACGTCGTCGCTTTCTTGGACCAAGTTGGCGAAAGTGAAGCTGCAAAAAGGGGGGAGGGGCACAGTGATCTTTACGTGCTTGAAATTCGCGGATTTACCCAAACTGGGCGAGTACCAGTACTAGGTGCACCAGGCAGTAGCCAAATCGAAGGGTGTTGAGTGCGCCGCTGTTGTCGGCATGGTAGTTGAGCATGAAGTGCCCGGCCGCTTGCATTATTCGTATGTTGGGTAGGAGGTCGGCCACGAGGCCTTGAACTTTAAATTGCATCATCTGAAAAAAGAACCGTCGCTAGAATCTTCAGAGGGGTGTTGGATTGGGGTAGCAGTTAACAGTTGATTGTCTGAGTACTATCACCGAAATGTCCTGAAATAGCAACTACTTAAAAGCCGAAATTTGATAAATCTGGACCACTCTTGTAAGTGTCTTACACGACCGCCCAATTAAGGCTGATGACGGGAGGGGGTCTAGAGCAGGCTTTGGGCCTGTTAACAGTCGATTGCCTGAGTACTAATTGGGGTTGAAATAGGCTGCCACTGAAATAGGTTATGTCCTGAAATAGCACCTACCCAAAAGCGGAAGCTTGATAAATTCTGGCCCACCTCTGTAAGTATCTTATACAATCGACCAATTAAGGCTGATGACATGAGGGGGTCTAGAGCAAACGTTGGACCTATTTGTGGTAGTGGTTAACTGTTAATTGCCTGACTACTAATTGGGGTTGAAGTAGGCTACCACTGAAATAACACCTACCCAAAAGCCGAAACTTGATAAACTCCGATCCACCTACGTAAGTATCTTATATAACTGACCAATTAGGTCTGATAACGTGGGGGTCTAGACCAGGCGTTGGACCTGTTTCTGGTAGCAGTTAACAGTTGATTGCCTGACTACTAATTGGGGTTAAAGTAGGCTACCCAAAAGCCGAAACTTGATAAACTCTCATCCACCTATGTAAGTATCTTATACAATTGACCAATTAGGGCTGATGACATGGGGGGGTCTAGAGCAGACGTTAGACCTGTTTGTGGTAGCAGTTAACTGCTGATTGCCTGACTACTAATTGGGGTTGAAATAGGCTAACATTGAAGTAGGTTATGTCTTGAAATAACACCAACCCGAAGGTCGAAACTTAATAAACTCTGGACCACCTCTGTAAGTATTTTATACAACCGACCAATTAAGGCTGATGACATGAGGGGGGTCTATGGGCCTGTTTTTGGGTTTTCCAACTTGTTTGCGAAGGATATATGCAGAAGACTGAAGAATAAGAACAGTAAGTAATCAAATAGAAAAGCTACACCATGAACACCATGCAGCAAACATGTCAACGAGTGTGAACATTAAAGATAGCAGATGTGAGATGGGAATGTAAAGCCCTAAGATTTGCCCATGAAAGAAAAAACAAGGAAAATCGGTGGATAAGAAGAGTAAACAAGGAAATAGACCATGAACAAGTTATCATCATCAATTGGAGAGGAGGAGAAAGAAAATTGATGCTTTTTCCTGCATTTGAAGCGAATTCCTCGAATTTACGAAGACCGGCAGATTTTATTTGAGATGGCGCAGAGATCAAGAGTCAAGTTGGATGTAGCAAAGGAGATGCTAAGGTTAGGGAGCGAATTCCTCGAGTTCACGAGGACCTAAGATTGCGCCTTACTTCGTGAAAGTGAAGCACCACGCCCAATTGGGGGCAGCAAAGATGCTAGGGAAGATCAATGTAAGTCAACTGAGGAAGCGAATTCCTCTACACCTAAAGGCCTTGTCTAAGAGATCGCGGCTTACTTTGCGAAAGCGAACCACCACCACATCCAGATGGAATTAGCGAAGAAGGAATTTATGAAGACCTACAGATCGTTACGGTTCAAAAATTCAAAAGATCACTTGGTTTGTAATCAAAGCGTCAAGACCATGTTCCAAAAATGTTCCGAAGTTTAAATAAGTGTAATTTTTTTTAATTAGGAAGAGTGAGCATTCCATTACGTAAGTCTGGATTTGATTCAAACGCGTAGATACTCTGAACCATTTCGTTATTGTAACAGATCGATGAAGCACAAGGTCAAACCTTGATTATGCTTTTGTTTCGCGATACTTTACGAATTGAAAAAAGTGATGAAAATGGAATGAAGAATGGGCAAGCAAAAGAGATGGTAAATTTTTTGGAACCTCCTCAACAACTAACAGCTCTACCATTATTTTATAAGTAATTGTACATATTGGTCTAAAGTTAGAAACAAATCCGAACCTTTGGGCCTCTTCAAAGTCCCCCGTTTTTCTCCAAAAACCTCACTCCACACACTATCCCAACGAAATGGGAAAAATCAGTCTTGCACTCCCCAATAAACCGAACCTTCACCCCCAGAACCAGCCCGAGAGTTTGGCGTCGACTGACGCGTCCCAACTTTGATCAGAACGGCTTCCAATGAATACTTAAACGTTATTGATAATGCGAACATCTGTTTCAAGGGTTGTGGAGCATCGCGGTTCCCATGGACGGACGGTGGGGCCATCGATTATTCGTGGAGAGTAGCTATCGTGGACCAATAACGGGGGTGGCATATTTACCATTGGCCGGAGCAACGCGCGTCATCCACAAATTTAGACGCGTTTTTGACTCACGAATTTAGATGAGGGTCAGTTTACGTGTACTTAAGAAATGTGACTTTGTCTAGTCTGACGACCCCAATTAATAAAATTATGTGATGTTTTATTAAACGAGGTATGTCCCGAAATATTTAGTACACGTGTGCGTATGCAAATTGAACTTACACCTGCATGCAGAATAGTTGCCCCCGCTAGTCAATTTTAAATAATGAAATAGTTAGGTGCAAATGTTTCATTGTGTTTCGTAAACGTCTGGCGTTCGATTCTTTATAACGACATAAATTTTGCAATAGAACAGTTTCTATTATGTAACGAGCGCTCGTTTCTCGATTATCTCATCATCTTATAATCCGAAGCTCCTTTTAAAACGACTTTATTAAAGCTTCGCTTTCAATTTACGACGTCGTAGATCGCCGTCTGCCCTTAATTGCGCCTTCATTATTAATGCCGCAAGTTTCGTCCTGGTCGTCGTCTTGCGCCGTTTAACGAACGCGATTAAGATTTCATGGCATATCGATGACAACCGCGTGTCATCAGCGATCTTCATTTATTATTCCAATTTTCCTGCTGAGTTCCCACAATGTATTGTGGAAATGAAATTGTTTGTTTATATCTTAACAAGAATAACTCAGTATGCATAATGCATTAAATACTCTGAGTTATTCAGTAAATGGGTGTAGTAAAGTTTTACTTTTATTTATGCGATGTACGGGATGAGCCTAAAATATATGATCACCCTGTGTACGTTTCGACTGTTTTAAGTCATCCTGAGAAATATTAAGACTAAATCAGTCAATGCTTCCTTGCATATTTGTGGTTTTTGTTTACTTGCTAAACATGTTACTTGCTCTGCAGGGAAAGAAACCAAAAGAAACCACTTATTTATCCAAGAAACAATCCCTATGCCACCCTCTAATAGAGAATAGTCAAAGCTTCCTGTATTTATGTGGTTTGTTTCTCTGCTAAATATGTGATTCCTTTAGCGGGGAAAGAAACCACGCTTCTTACTTATTTAACTGAGAAACGATCCATTCACCACCTAATAGACAACAGTCAAAGCTTTCGACATATTTTGTGGATTGTTTGCTTGCTAAATATGTGACTTGTTTAGCGGAGAAAGAAACAAAAAAAATATTAAATTTATCTCAACAGTAACAATTGTGAAAACAATTGTTAAAACAACGACTATTGTAAAAACAAGACAATAAATTGTATAGTAAATTTAACCCTTTCGCTCATAGCGTCCACAAATGTGGACATCAGTTCCACAATGTTTCAACTTCAAAGTTTTGGTAATAATGTCCATGTTTTCACTTTGTACATATTCCTGTATATTCCAGGAATATACAGGAATATTACAGGAATATACAGGAATATGTACAAACTGAAAACATTATTACCATAACTTTGAAGTTGAAAAATTGTGAAACTGATGTACACATTTGGAAAGCTATGAGCGAAAGGGTTAATTGGCGTTTGTGCAACTCGGCTGAGCTTTTCATCATTTATTTAGCCGAGACACAATCCATTCGCCCCTCCTAGGCAATAGATGGCAATAGTCAAAGCTTCCTGGTACATTAAGGTTTATTCAAAATGAATCACTTATTTAACTCAAAAATAATGTATAGGCTATCTAATAGCTAATAGTTAAAGCTTCCTGCAATTTTGTTGGTTTGCTTGCCTGGTAAATGCGTAAATAAGTTTTTTTGGAAATTAGCTCCAACGTAACTTACGCGGACGTGGCAACTAAAGCTAAGCGAAGCGAAGTTAGGATAGCAGAGATATAAAACAATGTTTATCTTCGCTCGGTTTACTCGTTCGCGTACGATTACGTTGGAGCTAATTTTCAAAAAACTTAGTTTCGCTCAGCTTGGCTTCGCTTCGCACGCAGTGGCTCCTTGCCTTAAATGTCAGTAATATGGTCGTCACCAAAATCGTCACATAAAATGGAAACAAACTTCACAATTTGCTCATGCGCGTTTTGATTGTTAAGATTGTAATATTGTCCTGCCACCTATGAGAGTAGTAGGGTAATTACTGTTACATCTCCGCGTGTACTAATTGCAAATCATTTTTATTTATTTATCAAATTGACATCTAATAATAATCATTAGATACAGAGTATGATATAATAATATAATAATAATAAGTTTAAAGCGCCGAACTAACATATCTATAAACTAACTGTACTGCATAATAAATATAATCAACGCAAAATCGTATGCTACAAAATTCTGGCTAAATGTCCATACACAACATCACAATAATTGAAATGACTTAAAACTAAAGAACTAGTAAGAATTTTTCTTAGATTAGTATCAATGATATGCCTGTTGGTATAAAGCATACGGAGGGAACAGTAAGATTTTTTTAACATTGTATTAACAAGATCCCGAAACCTTAAATCCGTGTCCATATAAAGCCCAAGGTTTTTCGCAACCATAGAAATTGTATAAGGCGTATAAGGCACATTTACAATGATTCAAAGTTAATTTAAAGTCAAACGTATACAAAATAAACAATAAAGGGCCTAAAATACTGCCTTGAGGAACGCCCTTTGAAATAGCCGCCTGGGAAGAGACACATTCTCCTATCACGACACTTTGTGTTCTATTACGTAAATAATTGCACATAAAAAGTAAGCTTATTGAATCATATCCAATATAAGAGTACCTCGTGATTAATAGTGTCAAAAGCTTTCGAGAAGTCCAAAAGGACGGGGGCAGTACCAAAACCTTTATCCCAAGCTTCAATAATATCATCACAAACATTTACTAAAGTTGAAGCGGTACTGAACCCTTTTCTAAACCCGGATTGAACGTTGGGAATTATATTATTCTCAGTTGCGTAACTCATAATTTGCTTGTATACAATCTTCTCAAGGACTTTTGAAAGTGTGGGAAGTATACTAATTGGTCGTAAATCGGAATAATGAGAAGGAGAGCTCTTTTTGGGCAGAGGGTGTACTAAAGATTTTTTCCAGCAATCAGGAAAATAACCAACTTCCAAGCAACAGTTCACAATGTGGGTTATATATTTTGAAATATGTGGCATGCAGTATCGTAACATTCTTATAGAAATTCCATCCATATCGTAGCCATTAGATTTAGTATTATTTATAATATCTATAACCTCTTCAGTCGTTGCAAGTTGAAAGTGAAAATTAAAGTCTGCCAAATTATTGCAGGAATAACAACTAAGGGCATCACTACAATCTTCATCAATTTGAGAAACAGAATCAATAAAATAATCATTTATTTCCTCAACAATGCTGACACGACTATCCATTTCTTTTGAATTCCATGTACGGTTGTCGATGTTTCCCTCCGAGCTTGAAGCATTTTCGATGTAGTTTCAGCTGCTTCAAATGTAGCAGTAATCACTTGAGCGCGTTCTAAAGTCATATTTTTTCTTGTAGTAACATTTTCTGTAATTCAGGTTTATAAATTCCAGACACATATTGATCTACTAATCGTGCGTTTAAAGGATTTGTCATATCTGCTGCGAAATTACAATGCTGAGATAATTTCTTGAGCTCTGCCAAAAATTGTGAATATGAAGCAACAATTTTTTGTGACAACGCGAATTGAAATCTTGCTATAAAAAATAATTTTGTAATCCCCCACCCAACATATTCGAGCTTGATCTCAAACGAATCGCCCTGTAATTCTGATTTTAGTCGTCAAATCAAATGAAACCGTACAATTTAATATTTTAATTCAAATTTTATTATTCTTTTCTTCGCGAAGTCAAGTCAATTAATTTTGTAACACATTTAGACGTTCTATTAATAAACTTAAACGTGTCTAGCCGAGCATGTCACCGTTATACTTGTTGAGTTGAAACATATTAAACGAGGACGAGCTGGCTTACTGCAAGTTTTAAATGAAAAGTTAATAACCCCTCGCCTCACGAGCATTATCATTTATAATAAAAATTTAATGAAAAATGAAATGCTTAATTATTGTAAGATCCACATTCCTCGCTGATTACGAAACCTATTAGTATCTCATTGTCCGATTTAATAAACGACACGGCGATTACACTGTAATTGTAGAAAGTTTCCGGCTCGTTAAATTATTTCTATAACTGTTGTCATTATGCAAAATTTTAATTCGACGTTTGGACGACAAGAACACGTTTGCAAGACTTCAGAGATCGTAACGGCACATTTCCAACTGCGAAACCGGAGACTTCAACGATTGATAAGAGCACACTTCCAATTCCAAGTTCGATAAGAACACATTTTGAATCGAGCCAAGCTTTTACAATCGAGAAACCGGAGACTTCAACGATTGATAAGAGCGCACTTCCAATTCCAAGTTCGATAAGAACACATTTTGAATCGAGCCAAGCTTTTACAATCGAGAAACCGGAGACTTCAACGATTGTCAAGAGCACATTTCCAATTCGAAGTTCGATCGAAGTTTGAATCGAGCTAAGCTTTTACAATCGGGAAACCGGAAACTTCAACGATTGATAAGAGCACACTTCTAATTCCAAGTTCGATAAGAACACATTTTGAATCGATCCAATCTTTTCCAATCGAGAAACCGGAGACTTCAACGATCAATGAAGCAACGAAATTCAAACGCGTAAATAAATAAAAACAAGATCAGTTTGGGGTGAGTTATATAAGATCAAGGCCGATAAACAGATCTTAAGTTACTGCGCCTCGAGGTGAAACCGCATCTTGCAATCTTGCATTTCGTAACGTCAAGTCTCCTACAAGAAAAAAAAAATTAGATTTCGATTGTTAACGCCGCGGCTCATTAACAGGAAACGCATGGCGGTCAGCGAACAAGAAATAGTTGCATAATTGGGGCACTTGTCCGTTGCGCGTTTTATTATTGCGTGTACGTGTGTGATTCAGGCGGTATTTATGTAACGCACGTGCTTTCTCTCATTGTCGGACGCAAATACATGAAAATAAAACGCGAGGTTCCGGAAAAATTTCAACCACGTTGTCAGGTGTTGAGTCACACGACGATTAATATTTGAAATATAATTACACAGGCTTACATGAAGCTTTTTATAAATAATTAATTAACGTCCTAGTGACGTTCGAGGGGGTCTTGTTGAAGTTAATTTTCGATTAGTAGGCTCTCTTGAAATGTTTTGGCAACTGCGTTGTCTACCTGCTGCTAAACATGTGAAATTTTACTATACTTGGAAAAATCAGGTCCAGTAGATAGCGTTGTGAAAAACAACAAAATATATATCAAAACATATAAATTAATCTGCGACAACAAAGAATCTCTTTACGTAAATAGTGCAGCTGCGCATCCTTGGCCTTGTTTAGTAATCTCATACTTCATTATGTTCATAACTCACAGGTGTGCAACCTTGTTCTTCTTTACTCTCCCTTAGGAATATTATGAAATGAGCTGCTTTAAAAAAATTGTCGACAGTTTTTTGTAATTATAATTAAATTAATCAAATTCCAACACTTGCTCGTTGTATCCAAGAAATTAAAGTCACAGAACAAAAAAAAGAGAATAAATTTTCGAATTGCCTTGAGTTTCTAACAATTAACAAACTATTAATTTTTTACGTACTTTATATAATATTCCTCGCTTCATTCCTCTGACGCAAAATCGTCGCCTTTTTATTCGTCGTAACTAATTTCTGTTCGAAAAAAAAAAATTAAATAAAAATAAAATAAACACCTTAATGACTACGAGGAAGCAAATTATGTATTTAACTCATTAAGTTCCAAGGAGATTTTAATTACACAGCAAAGCAGAAGGTAATAAACCGAACTCGTGCCAATAAGTTAGCAGAGAGTCAATAAGAAGCTTGTCAAAAAAAAAACAACAACTTTTTTGTTTTAATCGTACTTGCGTTGTTAAATTAATAAATAAAAATATTTCTTTCATTCATATCTCAAGAGACAAAAGTGTTGTGACCATTTTAAGTACGGAGCTAATACATATACCAAATGTTTCATTTTGCGCGACTTAGCAAACAAGCGAAGTTTTACACCTTCATTTATTTAAAACAGCCATTTCTGTCTCGTGTCCGCTTTTACCTGAAATTTCGGATGTTCGTAAAATTATAAACTCTTTGAAAACAAATAAATCTCCTGGTATATTCAGAAGGTTCAAAGGACACAGAAAATAAGAGTTAACAAAATAATGAAAGTATCAATCTCATACACCACTAATGACTGCTTTCGTCATTGCAATTTTTTAAAAATTAAAGATTTGTTTAATTGTACTTTAATAGTAAGGAATTATTATCAAGCGGCGGGATAGTGGTGGGGTCCAAAGTCTAAACGCCTACTCAGCTACGGCGCGCGCTGGATCGTACGTAAAGTTACGTGTGAATATTTACTTTATTTCAGTTAGCGAGCGCCAGGCGACATCCGTCACTGCCTGTTGTTTACGTATTTTGTACTTTTATTGCGCTCTAATTAGGTCATTCACCGCACAATCCCACCAAGTTCCCGCCGCTTGATTATTATAAATCTGATTTTAAATCACCAGTAGAGCATTAAAAATATACAAGATTATGGGAGACCGAAATTCTAACACAGCCCATACCGTGGAACAAATATGGAGAAAGGGTGGAACAAGTGCTTTTTCCAACAACATTCAATTTGTTGCCAGTACATCTTCGTACTCTCCCCTCCATGAAAGCAGTTAAATCAGAAATTAAAAAATCGCTTATAATCAGCCATCACTGTTACAGAACTGGTCAGACATATGTGTTTCACAAGATGTTTAAACACTGAACGGACCTTAAACTTTGAAAAACTGATGATCGGGCAATGTGACAGAATGTTCTACGTGAGAGACTGTCGGTAAGGCTAGTGTGTGAGGTTTTAAGGGTTTTGGGTTAATGAGGTGGTGCTTGATCTGAATCTCGGTTATGTTTCAGTTTTATTCTTTGTTTTCGATTGTCAGTTGTTTTTTTCTTTTCTTGTAGTTTTGTTTATGATTTCAGGACTCTCAATTATTAAATTAAATTTTAAGTTTTCATGTTTTTACTTTTCTGTATAATTTTGTAGAATCACACTAGGATTACTTCAATGACTGACAAGTCCTTGGACTTAGTGGTTTTGTATTTGGTAACTTAGATTACAGTAGTTTTCAAAACTTTGTAGACTATTATATTAGTAGGCTAGGTTTTTGTATTAGTTTTAGTTTATTACTAATGTAAGAATAGTTACGTTTCGATTAGGAATTTTTAATTTGTGTTAAATGTTCTAGCATTTTGTTTTGTTCCTTATGGGTGATTTTGAATCTTGTGCAAGTTTTGTACTAATAATAAAGAAATTAATAATAAAATAAAAGAAAAAAAGGAGAAAAAGTGGAGCGTTTATAATTTTTAGGTATTTCAAATTTCTCGCCCAAAACAAATGTAATTCGACAGCTCTACAGCGAAATGTTTAAAAATATCAAAAGTCGACGATGAACAGAAAGAACAAAGTAAAACAAAGGAAAAAATTCGCTCGCGTTCTGATGTATGACAAAATTTCTATAATTCTTTCGCTATTTCTAATTTCGCGCGTAAAAAAATCTAGTTCGATAAAATTTACATAGATGGCGCCTTTTGTTTTTAGTTTTTTAATGTCCTTATCTGTCACTGTTTGAAAAAAGAATAAGAAGAAAGTCAAAAGAAGATCAACGATTATTCAGGGATGTTTTTCATTAAACTGCAGCTTGCTTCATCTTGTCATTTTAAAAACTCACTTATTTCTATTTTTATTATTTTCAATCGATCATCGTTTGTTGCGTTCTTTTCATCTGATTCCAATTGATTCCTCTCTTTCTTGTCAAAATTGATCGTGTGTTGTCGTTTTTCCTTTCTTTTGAATGTCGCTTGTTTTTTAGTTGTTTACTTTGTTTTTTTTTGTCAACTTACAAGCGTCTGTCTTCTTCTTGTTGAAGGCGTTCGTCAATGTTTAATTTTTCTTAAATTTTTTTGCCAATTTCAAAAGATATTAATTTGTTTTCTTTGTCGACGCTACTTTATTATCATTTGTGTTTTTTTATCGTTTTTCTTTTATATTTATTGGAGGCGTTCGTCAATTTTTGCGCTTCCTAAATCGATAGTCATTTGTCTTTTCTTCATCGCCTCGTCCCTTGTCAATCACTTTGTTCGTTTTCCTTCTTTAAAGAGTTTTGAAACTGTAGTTTGTTTTTTGCTTTCTTGCCAAAGTCGATCGATCGTGTTTTACCATTTTTTTAATTATATTTGTTTATTGTCTGAAGTTTCTTTTTTGACTGTCGTTTTTATTTCATTTTATTTTTTATTATATAGATTCCTGTATTTTGGTTCTTACCGCCGTATCTCGTACTCTGGGCGATCGTCATTTGTTTTTTTGTTCTTCTGTACCTTTTTCTCCTTTTAAACGACGGTTATTTGTTGCTTCGTTTATTGGTATTTTACGAGCGTTTTCATTATTTCTAAAAATACGTATTTTTTGTATTTTTTTAATTTCGAAATGTATGCCCGGTTTCTTGTTTTTTTTTAGGCAATCGTCTTGTGTTCTTGTATTTGTTTTCAACTTTTCGTCCAATTTTAATTCATCATCAACTTCGTTTTTTTTCTTTCTTCTTTTGAAATTTGTTTTCTTAAGTTTTTTTTTTTTGCTAATTTCAAACGTTATTCCTTTGAAGTTACGAAATTGGTACTAAATCTTTAAACATCTCGCGAAGCGTTGGTAGTAACAGTATTTTAGTGACATTTTATTACAGAATAAACAACCAAAACTGAAAAAAAACAAGAACTTCTCAAAATGAGCATGCAGTAGTTTTCAAATTCCTGCCTTACGTTTTGAAAAGTTTCTCTTGGAATGTTTCTACACTCGTTTATAATTCGTTGACGCAAATCGTTTACATTTGTGTGTTGAGTCTTATAAGCCACTGACTTTAAGTGGCCCCAAAGGGAAAAGTCGAGACTTGTTAAGTCCGGTGATCGTGGAAGCCATTCGATCGTGCCATGTGTACCTATCCAGTGGTTGAGCCAAATAATGCAGCATAATGCGGTGGAGCACCATCCTGCTGGAAGAAAAGTTGATGTTCCTCGAGCATTGGATTACCTTCTTCATCAAGCTGGTTTTCAACATCCTCACTTATTAGAGGATCGATGATATTCTCCAACATATGCAAGTAGAAGTTTGTGAACGAAAGACGGATCCGTACTTCGTATTCAATTTCATTTAACTTGTGATTTATCGCTCATTTATTTAAGACCTGCGTTAATCTAGTGTCATTACAATTTTAAAATTTTGATACAACTATACTGGTGACTTTTATTTGTTGTAATATGAGAAGATTGAAAGAATTTTTTATAACTGTTTAAAATATGGTCCGGATCAGTTCTTAATCCTTTTTTTTTAATTGATGTCAAATTCTTTCGCTAACACAGTTTGCTGACACACAACATGTCTCACCGTGCTCGCACAACGGTGTTCTCCAATTAAGCTAACCCATCTGGGACCACATAAATCGATCGCTTTAATAATTAATTGAGCTCCACCTCGAAGATGGTGCATTGCAAATCGATGGTCAACATAAATAAATAAAATTTTGAATTCATAAAGTGCGCTCGGAGAAAGTCGAAGACCGTCACGTGACCGCAACTCGCCGACCAAATCGCGCTCCCCATTGGTAGGAAACGGGATTAGCAAGGCGTAAATGTTCTTATAAAACAGGTTCCCGGCCCGGAAAGAATCAGTCCCGTCGTCTTCTTCCTCGCGCTTATCGAACCTGTTGCGTCCGGTGTTTCGTTTCGGTTTTGGTGGTGTTCCTGAGTTAAATCGACCGTAAGTAATTGAGTCTCACCTACAGAACGCTAATTGAAACCGTTCGTTAATTAACTTTCCTGCGAATCTAGCACGGAATCGGGCTCGTTTGATTTGCCTGGTTTGGCAAGTAAGCCGGCAGGAAGTTGCCTTTTACGTTGCGAATTCCGAAAATTTAAGACAACAAGTAAATTAAATAATCTACAATTTGTTAAACGGATCTTTTTACGCAGGTCATCGATTTTTTCCATATCAATACTTTCAAGCCAAGTAATCAATCGTAAGTTTTACTTTACAAACATTCGTGTAAAGAGGTTCCTTTTTCATTCTGAACCAATGATACAATAGCTACATACAATAGCTAGATACAATAGCTACATATAAAAATTGGTTTTACTAGTGCCGTTTGTCAATGACGTGCGTAAAAATATTCATTTAACAAACTGTAGTTCAATCCCCATAAAGACCTGTACGGGTTGACAAAACTGAAGAAAGAAGAGCGCGGTTGCTAAGTCGAATCTTTTGTCTTTATTCAGTTGTTTGATTGTCCTTGAAATTCGCGGCCCGCTTAAAAATTTTCATTTAACTCGTCCTGCAAAGTCGCGGAGAGACAATCGGGTTTGTGTCTTATTCTATCGTTGAAGTCTCCGTAAAAAAAAACTCTTTCGACCGCCGTTTTCTGTGACTGAGTGATTTATTATCGAAATTTATTTCAGAAAATAACACGGGATCGATGACATGCCCTATTTAAAATCGGGGCCCTCGAAAAAATCTCTCGAGAGACTCAAAATTGAAGAAAACGTAAAGAGGGTACTTTTAAATTTGACTCGCAGATAATACCGGGTGATCTTTGCCTGTCACTTTTTAATTTAGTACTACTATTATAATTTGCTTTTATAATAACTTTTAAGGGAAATTAATCAGTAATTTTGATAGTACTATGATTATTATTATTTCGATAGCCGTTTAGTGACATTTGATAAATCAATCGAGACTAGTCATGATGGGCGACTTTTTAATAATCCAGCCTTTATTATGCTCTCCGCACACTTAGGCGAAGCGCAGCGGTATTTCTTTTTATTGCAACTCTGTACCTTACGGATTCCTTTGTGTTTTGTCTAACAATTAGCAAGCGAGTATCCAAAGTATCCAAATTTATGATCACCCGTTATATTATTCATTTAAATCTTTTTTTTTAATTGAATTTTATTAATTTTTTTAATGTCCTTATATGTCGATGTATGAAATAAGAATAAGAAGAAAAACCAGAGAAGATCGACGATTCCTTCAGCAACGAGTTAAAAATCGATAACCTGGGTGTGAACGTAGCTTGTATTACTGAGCACTGGCTCAATGATCCTGAATGTTTAGCGCTATCCTTTTCGGATTAATGAGTCGGATCCTTTTACGCAAGAAAATCATGCAAACACGGAGGATCGATGATTCTTTTAAGAGATGGCATTGTATTTGAAGCTTTAATTTTGCATACAACTGAAAACAAATATTTTGAAGCATGCGCTTCTTTCTTACTTACTTACAGTACAGTTATCCTTTGCCTCTATAGAACTCCGGACTCCGACTGCAAATTATTTTCTTAAAAACTAAATAGAACACATTCTTGATGCTTTTAACTATAACGATTACGAAAATATCATAATCTGTGGAGATTTTAATATCGATGTATTAGCTCAAACAAGTTAGAATGTGACACATAAAATGCTGTACGTCATAAGAAGTGTCTCATTCTAACTTATGATTAAAGTTAATCCTAGCTTAAACCTTTAAGGCTGGGTTTCTCAGTCCCTGTTTATTTCCATAGGAACAATTGTGTTTATAATTGCTACCATGGGAATAAACAGGAGTTTAAAGTTAAACTAGGACTGAGAAACCCGTCGTGTGATTTTTAAAATTTTAGATCAACGGAGGCCGTGAAAGCAAAACGTATGGCGTAAATTAGCAAACACAATAGTTTATTCAAAATGATATTTACAAAACTTCAAAATGCATTCATAATTGAACGTTATTTTCTCAGTGGTGTTAACCAAAACGTACGTGTGAGTTAATTTAAGTTGTATGTTTTCCCCTTCACGGCCTCCCTTGACCTAAAATTTTAAAAATCATACGGTACAACGCAGCCTTAGACCCAGTTACAGTACAATTCCAGCTTAACTTTAAGCAAAAGCTTAAACCCTTAACAACAATTGTTGAAATAATCGTTGCTATGGGTTTAAGCTTGAGCTTAAATTTAAACTGGCATTGTACAACTGGGCCTTAGACTTTTTAATCTCAGTCCTATTATTAAATCCCCCACTAGAATTACCCACGACACTCAGTCCTGCATTGATAATATTATTGTGAATTTGAATGCTGAAATCGTGGATGCTCTGAATCTTGAAGTCGGATTATCTGATCATTTTGCCCAACTTGTTGCATTAGAGCGCAAACAGAAATGCAACAATTACAGTCCTCAACATAAAGGATTTTTTAATAATCGTAATAACAATATATTTTGCGAAACGTTACTCACTTTAAATTGGAATTGCCTACTTAACACTGACAACCCAAACGAAAAATTAAATATTTTCTACGACCTCATGAAAACAGCCTTCCTAAATGCTTATCCTATGAAAAAACAATCACGTCAGGTATCTAATTCCTGGATTACACCAGGAATTAGAACCTCTAGTCGTACGAAACGAAAAAGCAATTCACAAGAAAATGCGTAATTTCTTTGAAAACCATTCCTTCCTGTCAAACCAACAACACGGATTTAGGTCTGAAAAGTCAAGTACTGCATTACAACAAATTTTAAAATCGGTATATAACAAATTAAATAATAATCATATAGCCGCGGTGGTGTGCTGTGATCTATCAAAGGCTTTTGACATGGTAGATCACAGCATACCACTTGAAAAGCTAGAATTCTACGGTGTAAGGGGAGTAGCACTTTTTACTTTCTTATCTTGAAAATCGGGAGCAAATAGTGGAAATTAAATATTTTGATGAGTCAGGTACTAATCGAAAGGTTTTTTTCTAATAGAGCGACTACCCAATATGGAGTACTTCAAGGTTTCGTTCTTGGGCCTTTGCTCTTTAACATATATGTCAATGACCTCTCCCAGAACATAACAGGCGAGGTTGTTATGTATGTAGATGATACATAACAAGCGTCTAAATAAAAACCTGGTTAAGTGGGTTGTGATCGAGAATTTATCCATTGCATTTACATAGCAGAATTACTAAATGTAGCCTACTTGACCAGGTTTTTATTTAGACACGAGATTTTGATAGCTTACATATCAAAATTATAAATGTTCTTCAAGGAATTGAAAAGTGGTTTAAATCAAATCGTCTTATGATGAATATAGAAAAAACTAACATTATTATCTTTTCAAATAAAACGCCAAATAATTTTACTTTTTCTTACGGAGAACATAGCCTTATGCCTTATGTTAAAGAATGTAAAATGCTAAGCATTACAATAAATTCTCAATATTTGTCATGACACAGTCACGTAGAATCTTTTACCCCTCGGTTAGCTAAATCAGTTTTTGCTATTGGAAGAATAAATAAAATGTGTGATATTAAATACATACGTCAAAATGTCGTATTTTGGATATTTTGAGTCCATACTACGCTACGACATAACGATTTGGGGACAATCGATGCGTTTTTATAAGATATTAAAACTAGAAAAGAGAGTAATTAGAACAATTGCAAAATTGAATATTAGAGACAGCTGTAGAGATGAGGATTTAAAAAATCACCCATAACGACTGTAGTCAATTTATACCTGTACGAAACATAAATAATGATGTGCATAATTATACTCGTAACACGAGACACCCTTATTATGTGCGCGCAGAACAATCTCGTCACAGGTTATATTCTTCATGCTTTCTATTTAACGGAATCAAATTCTTTAATAAATTACCAACCGAAATTCAAGCAGTACACTCCGGAGTTCCGTTCAGGTCCAAGATTAAAGAATATTTTCTACAGTCTGTGTATTACACTGTTGAAGAATACATGAACTCGTAATTCATGAGTTTTATACTTACTTACAACTAACAGAAGATGTCTATTACATAAATCTTTTTAGAGTATGAAATTATGATGGAGCATGGTTCTGTCATCAAAGATTAACTTTATTATTGACTTGTGCTCATTACTATAATATGTAACCTGTGAGCAAATAAAAATCAGATTAGAGCAGGCGGTGCAAAGAAAATGTATGTCTGTGATTAAATAAAAGTCAATAATTTTGACAGTCCATGAATGTATTGCATTAATTAATTCAGTTAATCACAGACATACATTTTCTTTGCACCGCCTACTCTAATCTGATTTTTATTTGCTCACTTTTTATTTTTATTTATGTAATTTGTGTTGTATTGACTATTTTTTTACCGCATTGACTGCTGAGATATTTTATTATGATTCGATGTTACTGGCAAAAGAATAAATATCTAGCTATCAAAACACAAAAATGAACAAATTAAAAAGAAGAAAGAGTACAACGCTAATAATTTTTAGATATTTCAAATTTCTCGCCCAAAACAAATGTAATACGACGACTCTACGGCGGAATGTTTAAAAAAATCAAGAGACAAGGACGAACGGAAAGAACAAAATAAAACAAAGGAAAAAATTGCGAAAAGCGTTCATATATGACAAAATTCTATAATATTCTTTTGCTATTTCTAATTTCGCGCCTAAAAAAATGTAGTCCGATAAAATTTACATAGATGGCGCCTTATGTTTTTAATTGCTTTGATGTCCTTATGTGTCAGTCTTTGAAAAAAGAATAAAAATAAGAAGAAAAACAAAAGAAGCTCGACGATTCTACGGCGATGAGCCAAGTAAAAGCAAAACAAGTAATTTAACTTGAAAAGGCTTCCGCGGCCGTCGTCCATGTTTGAATTGGCTTCCGGTTGGAACCGCGTCACGTTGACTTCTTCTACTGCCGACGTTTCGCGGCACCAAAATATGTAACGCGCCCACTAATTGTTTAACTATTAATTAATCCTAACAAGTAAACAGACTATAAATTTTGAATAAGCCAATACTAAATATGTCTCAACCGAAACCGATTAGGGTTTATTGCTAAGGGATGCCTGTCTAGTCTTTACCTGCGTGCGCGGTTCGTCGCCCTAAGGGTCCGACTCTCCCGCTGTTGGCTTTTACGGAATTTGTTCCCCGCTGGAGTTAATTTTTATGTTATATAATTATGACTCAATTATCGGAAGTAAATGGGCCTACGTCATGCTTTCCCCAGATTCTTTGTTTGGTGCGACTGTACTTAATTAATGGAGTTAATTAATGAATTAGTCAAATGTTTTGGCAAGTATGTGATTCCTGCCCGCTTCAGCGCTCAATCCGCAGGTAAACCAAAAGCAGTCACCAGTTTTTCAAGGACTCCCCCTTGGGGAGGTGTTGGAGTAACCCCTTCTCTAATTAACCTAATTAATTCAGGTCGATGGGTAGGGGACTTTCCCAGCTACTTCCGATTGCCTTGAGAGAGTGGCCCTTGGCACTTTTTTTCAAATCTCTCTCTTCGTTGTTTCTCCGTCGGCTAAACCTATCTAACCCCTAATTGCGCAAGGTCCCAGTGACTGTTTTTTTTCTTGGTGCTACACTGTGGGTGTTTTTGACCTTTCAGTCTCGAGGCAATCTGCAAATCTCACAGCCAATTTCTTCGTTGCAGAAGAACTTCCTCAGAGCTGCTGCTGCTGGTGGTGTTGCTGCTGCTTCTCGTTAGTCTTTGAGACTGAGAAGCACCAGCAGCAATACCAGCAGCAGCAGCAGCCCTGAGGAAGTTCATCTGCAACGAAGAACGAAACGTCGGCACAAGAAGGAGTCAACGTGACGCGGTTCCAACCGGAAGCCAATTCAAACAAACAAAACAAGTAATAAATAATTTTTAAGGTATTTCAAATATTCGTCGCCTACAACTTATAAACGTCTTTTTTTTGTCGAAGGCGTTCGTTAATTTTTAATTAAATCGATTTGCTTTCTTAAGTATGTCTTGCCGCTTGCCACACCGCAAAAACAACCAAAAATAGCTTCAAGATCACAACATTACCGTCCTGGATTGGCCTGCAAGTAGTCCAGACTTGAATGTCATAGAAACGGTGTGGCACAAAATGAAACAGGAATTGAGATACCATCCTCAACGTAATTTTGTTGATTTACGTAACAAACTGCAATATATTTGGGAATCATTTATTAGTACTGAGCAATGCGATACACTTATTAAAAGTATGCCTTCACGTATCAAACCTGTCATTAAAGCTAAAGGCGATGCAACCGCCTATTAATTTGACTTTCCAACTTAACCTTGATAAATAGAGAAAAAACAAAAAATAAAACTAAAGAGCATTAAAGACAAGAGCATGCTTCCAAATATCCGGAACCCTGTCTTCAATAATACACGAGTTAATGATGTGAGTAAGATAGAGAATGATGGTGGGACAACATAGTTTAATATTAATGTCATCAATGCCAGTTGAAGAGGATATAATTTTCTCAGATAAAAGATATTTGGCTATTTGAATTCTATGTGTCACTATCAACTGGTTGGAATGAAAAATTCCGGTTGTGACTATGATCGGATAAATAAGTATCTTTTAAAGTCTGATTATTAGTAGCCGATTTTGGCAAACGATTAATGAAAAAATCATTTATTTCATTCACATCTGCTAAATGCTCGGGAATGGATTGTGACCGCTGTTTAGTAATCCCTAAGAAGTTGATATTTTTCCAAAGGGCACTAGAATCGCGAGTAGAAGAAATGTGTTGAAAACATGCTTTCTTTTTCTGATTTAAAAGTTGTAGTGGTCAAATTCCGTAGAGACTAAATAGCTTTGATTTACGAAACTTGGCTTTAGCTTTGTCTCTTAGCTTCACTAGAAGTTTTAGATTATCTGTGAGCCATGGGATGGGACGTTTCGTAAAGCGTCGAGTTATTAAAGGTGCGTGAGTGTTAAAAAGATTTAATATGTGAGAGCATTGAAGAAATCCATTTTGTCATTTATGTTAGTAAAGTGAAATATGTATTGAAAAGGAATACATTGTAAGTCATGCGAGAACCGCTCAGAATTAATATTATTGTAGTCTCGAAAAGTACGAGTGACAGGCATAACAGGTGGTTTCAATAGAGACACGTTACAAAATATAAAATCATGATCCGAAAAGTCGCAAACAATATTACCAGAGCTTACCACATTGCTATCATCAAAGGTGAGCATTAAATCATTAAAGCATATTAACGATTAGCCGCTTAGTGGAACCTTCTTTGGCGAACAGACGGTGGCAGCAATCGATATCATTTTTCGTAATGTTGATTTTTAATTTATCTCGACACATGGCAATAAACAACTGTTCCAGTTCTTCGGAGGGTTTTTCGGGTAGCCCAAAAATCCTAAGATTGTTGGCTCTTGAATATTATTGTTGCTTCTCTATTGAGTCTTGGGCAGCGGATAGTTTGGTTTCAAGTGAAACTACCTTCTGTTCATACTCAATCACCTTGGATTCCAGACCAGAGATTCGGTCATTGATAGCGGTGATGATTCTGTCCAAGAATTTCGGATTTGAAAGCACTTTTTCAACAACACGTTGAATCAATGATTCGTCTTTATCACCACTAATCGATCTTGTCACACGGTCAGTATTCATATTTAATAAGACGCGACTAAATACTCTGACAAAATTTCAGCAGCTCAAACCACGTCTATTCCGCTCAATTTTAATTCAAATATTAATGTCCGACTAGACTATTATAATAAAATAATGGCTCAATTTTAAGTCGCGTTAGCATTGAAATAATGCCCTAATAAATTTTCAAGGCACTCAGTTATGGAAAGTAACAATTAGGAATCAAAGAGTATCGACCGTTAGTTGATTGTGATAATTTACACTTGATAATACATTTATTTCGGTTTTCTATCAATCAAAATTTGAAATTTTTGGATATTAATTGAAGAAATTTGCGATTACAATGTAACTAGAATTATGTAAGTTAAGTTATTTTATTGTATTTTTGCTATAATTACCTCTAACCTTACGTTGTTAGTGCTCTGATGAAGGTAAGCCAATAAAAACAAAAAGTTTTATTGAAGACCACTTACCCGTTAATTATAGAATAGTATAGAAAGTAACAATATAAATTGTAAGTAATCTTTCTTAACGCAACCGTTCTTGAAAACGGAAATACTCTTTCTCGTACAGTTTTTTTTTTGTTTTTTGGGGTACAAGGTCTTCCGGTGCCTTTGTAGACTTCAGCAGTATTTTTTCTGAGGGTCAGAATTGGGGAGATATGGAGAGTAGCATCAAACTACATGATAAAATCAGTGAGTGTAAGCGTTATTCAGTGTAGAATTTTGAACTGATGTAATTATGGATCATTTTAATTTTTTTGTCACTTACTATTGCTGCCTCACAATCAGTGGAATCGCACCTTAACTTGTTTATCTTGCTTCTCAGTTGTTTTAAATGTATCGAAGAAGTTTCACATCATCGAGTGTCCATTGTTTTAAACTCGTGACTTCCTCCTTTTTCTCCTTGATTGGTTGGATGTCAGAAATGCAAGGAATTTGTGTCGCATTCGAAAAAAGATAGACAGTTAATTGAAACGACATATTTTAATTGCCGCCGTGTAAAATTTTCCACAATGTAATACATGGAAAAATTCTTGTCTTTTAAATATTTCTTTATTTATTTGATACAGAAAAATTTTATGCTTGAAGAACCGGTTTGTTTAGAATCTGATTCTATTTTATTAATACTAAAGTAGATCCCATGAATTGACTTAAAATGCACATAATAATTTTATTCAACAAATTAGAATGACATTTTGAAAATTCTTGTGTAAATTATAGTTTTTTTAATCTGCAGTTTTTGCAGGTTTCTTCTCATTTCATTTTTATAAATCTCTTTAAATTACAAGAAACAATTCTTTATAATTATCGTTTGTTATTGATAAATAATTTTCTTTCATTCTGTTCTGCTCTATCTTTTATCTGATACTCCTCAATCCAACAGAGCTTTTTCTATTCTCTTTTCTAGCTATCACATCTTGATCCGTTTGCCCTCCCCCCTCCTCTTACGTTTAATACTCTTATCTAAACTTGATTCTACTTATTTTGCTGTATATCACATCTTATGTTCGTCGCTATTTTGAGAAATGATTTATTTCTGGAATTATTTTATTATCTGCAAATATTGTAAGAGCGAACACTTTCGTCTTTTTTTTTCTTTGACACTTCAGTTGTGTGCTAATATTTGCCAATTATTTTAGTGCTATTAGGAAATAATCACTTCCTTCCACTAATTGGGCGTAATTAATCGGCTGATTTTGTTTCTTTTTTTCATCTCTCGATTAGTTATCTTCGTCTTTCTTCTTTTTCTGCATCGATTAATTAAATAGCTTTTGTTTTTGTCCAATTGTGTCAATGCTATTGACGTTTTTTTACGTCATGATAACGGTCATTTCTTCAGCGTTTATGATTGGTGGAGTAAATTTTGCTTTCTTGTTACCTTGTCAAGGCTGTATAAGCTTTTTTTGTTTTGTTTTGTTTTTAATTGGGAATTATGTAACTCAACTCAAGCCAACCCAATCAAGAGGAATTTATATTTTGCTTTATTGTTACCGGCATAATTCATATACATTTACTTTTGAAATTGATAAACAATTAATGTTCCTTCGGCTTTCTTTTTTTGTTTATGCGTTTCTTTTTCTGTTCCTTTAAATTTTATGAGTAAAGTATATTTCTGTAATCTCTACGTCCCATTGTAAGTCAGGATTAAGCAGTGTTTCGATTTTACGGAACGCTTGAAGGACCCAGTTCCTTTCTCTCTCTTGATTTTGCAATGCGCTTTGCAAATCGATTTTCGCCCGAACGGTTTCGATTTTTCCACGCGAATATTTTGCTGACTCATGCGGATTTCATTTCGGTGGAAACTCATTATGCTTAATTTAAGTTGAATTTCGGAAGAATGCGTTCATTGGCCACGACTTACATAGTTACATCTCGCGCTTGTTTCGTCGACTTTCTCCGCGTTTTTAGAAAGTGCGAGCGAATGACTCGGCGGCGTTTTGAGCTGAGTTAGAGTTGAGTTTTCCATTGCGCAAGTGTGTTGCAATAAAATAATCATAGTTATAAACGACGTCGAACGCACAGTTTACTTTGTCAATTGCTTTCATCTAACAACAATTAACAAGTAATCAGTTCGTGTCTGGCGATTCGCGGAGAGTAACAACGGCCAAGGATTAGTTCTGAAACACTTTTTAGTTCGGTAAGTTCCGTAAATACTCTTTTATCATCACATAAATATTTTTGGGCACTGTACCCGTTGTAGTTGTGTCTTGATGTATCATTGAAATCTCTTTCTTTTCTTTAAATATCTAAAAGTGATCAAGAGTTTCCCTTTCATGGATTATTCATTCACTTTATTTTACGTATTTCTATTTCATTGTGTATATGAAAACCTCCTTATTTATTTTTGACATAAACGATGAAGTAATTCTGCTTATAGCAACACATAATCATTTTAGCACTTAACCTAGTAAAAGCAGCGACGAAAGAGAAAGTATTATCTCATGAGGTCTCCACCTTGCAGTTTCCTGTCTTTGTTACTTGCTCATTATTCATTAATGTTATTAATTATTTACAAATAATAAAGATCTGCTTTAACTATGGAGCGTTTCCTTTATTTATTTGGAATACGAAGGTTCGATTCACCTTGGCTGATACTACAAATAAATAAAGTAAACGCTCACGAAAGAACCTTCAGTGATACTTATTGGAATAACATGAGTTTACGAATCACTTTCTTTTTGCTTGATTTATTCGAAGACAATGAAAGCAGGTCCAAGAGAAATTAGAATTATTTTCAAGCTGGCGCGCGGATTAAAAAAAATGTGGCGGAGATTTAAACGATGGATTAAGACACATGGAATTGAACATTCCAATTAAAAAGTTAATTAAATACAACTATCACTTTTAGGCCCATTGTAAATTCAAGCTGAAGCTTAAATCAACAACACCGATTATTTCAACAATTGTTGTCAAGGGTTTTAAGCTTTGGCTTAAAAATAAGCAGGAATTGTACAACTGGGCCTTAATAAATAGCTAAATCGAATTTAAATAAGCAATGGGAAGCACTCAAAATTGAAGCCCAACTCAAGGCTACTATCAAAATAAGAACGATTGGAATAAACGTGGAGATTTCAACGACTGATTAAGACACGAAATTAAGTATCACAATTAAAGACTTAATTAAGAATCTTGGGGCTGTAGCTAATCAAGTTAAGAACAAGCACTAGGACGATCTCAAAATCGAAGACCAAGTCAAGGTCACTATGAAAACAAAAAGCGATTCACGTCAACCTTTTTCTCAAGCTCGCAAGTGCGATAAGATAAAAAATATTGTGGAGATTTCAACGATGGAATAAGACACGAAATTAAAGAGTTAAGGAAATAAAAATCGTACTAGGATGACATCAAATGGAAAGAAATGGAAAATGAAGGAAGTTGTTTGCGCGTTGTCAAAGCCATCCAGTTAATTATAATTGCGCGAGTTTTTTGCATTATTATAATTGACGTTAAACGCGGACGTTAATTTATTAATAATAACAGTCGTTAAATATTGATTCGATGAAGTCTTCAGGGCAATGTCTGATGTGAGTGCGTCAATGACTTTTTTAGTCTTATTTTCTCTACGCCATTGGCGTGGCGAAGTTGTAGGAATTAAGAAACTTAAAACTTTTGTAGGTAAATACACTTTCTTTTTAAAATACATAAAAACATTTTTTGTTATTAAATAGTTTGCAATCTGACGGCTTGACTTCTAGTTCTGCTCAACTGAAATTTGATTTGCTTCGTTCCCAAGCAGTTTTTTCTTGCAATCAATAAACTCAGGTGTTAGGCCAGGGACACACGCGCGCAATTTTATAATATCCTTGTGTCTTACGAAGATCAAGGTCCTTTGCATCTACAACTTCTTCGTGCGACGCGCCTGTACCTATACTTACATAAACCTTCATACACATTTCTATTTAATACGTATTATATACATTTTACGATCGTGTGTTTTTATTTGTACGAGGTTTCACAAATATTGTTAAAAAAGAAAGAAAGAGTTGGCTGACTTTTGTTTGTCCAATCGATTTATTCTCACCGTTGCGTTGGGAATTTCAGCATTCGATTAACATAAGTTTCGCATTCGCGATTAATTCGGTACTTTGCTCTGTTCTAAAAATATAAAACAACAATATATTAAATATACCTAAGGATTTTAGACGTGCGTGTTTGGGAATTTCGAATTTGGGAATATTTTATAATTATGCGTTCGCAATTAATTCGGTACTTTGCACTGTTCTAAAAATACAAATGAAATGTAAGGATCGTAGAAGCGCGTCTTCGGGAATTCTGTGTCTTTTTAAATATTTTATTCACGACCGGGAGCAGACGGCCGTTTCTATGACACGAAAATCGCGACATAAATAATTTATTTACTCCCTAGGGAGTTAAAGTGATGATATACTCCCTAGGGAGTTTTTAGTGTATTAACACTTACGCTCAGCGTAGATTTTTCTTGATTTCGAAGGCAGTAAATTCTCTTGCTGCGTTCAGCATTTCTTGCAGTACTTGTTCTTCCATTTCATCAATCAAGTATTAAACTTAAATTCGTCTTAAGCTCTAAACACTCGGATTTATTGCAATTTTTTATTCGTAAAAGTTTGGATTCTTATAATTCTATAGCATGAAATGAAATGTCGTATTCCTCTCCTTCGACGTATAATTTACTGTTAATCTTATACGAGATTGAATTTCGATTTTTTTTTCTTTTTCAGCGCGATTCCAAGATGACTCTCGTCCAGCCTAACCCTGACATGCAAGCCTTCATCCGCAAGGAGCTCAACGAGGACGTCAACACGAGAGACAGCGACCTCCAAGCGATTAAGGATTGGCTTCAGAAACAACCGCACTTACCGGATACTTGGGGTAAAATCATTTGCAGGCAGCTTTACATTCAAGTTTGATTGGCGTTTTGCATGCCATCAGTGTCTCACACAACCAAATGTTTATTATAATAGATATATACCGAGTGAGCATTTTCAATCCGGGACATAGGAGATAAGCATGAGTACCCTTAATAATGACATTTTTAATGACATTAACGCTGAAACACTAACGAATGTGATTAATGGATTTTATAATGGGTTAGGGTACTGTTTGGCGCAAAATGGAGGGATATTAAAATTTTTACTATAATTTATAAGAAAACGTTCAATTTGTTTTTAATCTTTAGCTTGTAATAAAATTAGAATACTTAAATTCAATAATTTTTAATATGATTTTAATCAAATATGTCATTATTAAGGGTAGTCATGTTAACTTCCTATGTCCCGGATTGAAAATGCTCACTCGTATAAATAATAAAAGCCGTAGGTGTAACAGTTTCATTATTCGTTAGTTAGAAGTAAACCAAGTCCGTCTCGAAAGCGCGAAGTAGTTGAAAGTTGCAGAAAAAAATTACTGACTACGTTCCCTTAAAGAGGAAGTAGGTAGATCCCTGGAATCAATTTTTAAATTTCAAATCAAAATAAAGGATTCTACAATGCTTTAGAATTATTACAAAATTTTGACTTGACAGTTTTGAACACTTATATAGGGTGATTCAGAATAAAATTTCAAAGTTTATTTTAATAGATTACAGAGGGTGTTAATATAAAGTTGTGTTCCTTCCCTTCTTAAATTTTCGCCGCCACTGTTTAGGTCTCTAGAATTAATTGATATTTAAATTGTGTGACAGAGTTTGGATTTAAAATGTCGTTTTCATTAGTATTTTCCAATTTTGTATTTCTTTGATTGTTGCCATTGGTTAACTAAGATCGAGATTAACATGCTCAAGAGATGTCTGACCATAGAGTTGTAACATGTTCTGTATAAAAGAAATCCACAATCAATTAAAATTTTAATTGTTATTCTAAATCACCCTGTATACCGTATTGTTACCAATTCGGGTTCAAATTAATCACTCTTATCAATTAAAATAATGTAATTCTTTTTATTCGCCGAAGTGCAATATTTCCCTACACTTCAATACTTCAATACTTGTTTTATTTCTTCTGTGATTCTTCCTCTTTTGTATCTTCTGACCCCATCTATCAACTCTTTCACTCTGTTGTGACCGAACCATGGCGCAGTGATTAGGTCATGGGGGATATAGCAAATTTTTCACTAACGCTTTATTTTATATTTATTTACAACAGCATGTTGACTTGAAGCATTTAAAAACGGGTTGGAACAACTTCAATGTGTTTGCTTTATTATATGCTGTCTTTTTACATCGTCCTTTCCCATTCTAGGAATGCCGTTTCAGTCAACTGCATCATGTATTTTATTTTTGTTACATTTATTAGTCCTTGAAGTTCTCCTTCGCGTGATTCGGTTTCGTATGTCATCGTTGGTACGTTACATATTTTTTCCGCTCTAGGAGTACCACATTCGAAATCTATTTTATTTTTCCGTGCTTTTTAATGCGCTTTCTATTTTGCTTCTAGCAAGCGAGCACTCGGCCTAAGGAAAGAGTAACTCTCAATACTCTATTAAAAGTTTTCGCACTATATCGATCGTTTTGTTATAAATCGAAGTAATATATGCGATTGTTCTTAATTTATTTAATTTTCTGTACAGTCACTTTCTCTCTCTTCCGCACAGCCCTCATGCATCCTTACCCGCCGCACTAAGGTGCGGCATCCACCAACACTTTATCTTACAATGACGTCAACATTTTTGCATTTTCAAACTCTGAAAATTCAATCTTATTGTTTTCTCTCATATCCTATCACTTTTACTGCGTTTATTATTGTTTAGATACTTCTCTTCCGCCCAGCTTTCGCGCTTTCTTACGCGCCGCACCCTATACCCACCGGCACCTTATCTTACAAAGTCATGATGCCACCATTTTTTGGTATTCTCAAATCTCTATGTCTTATCTTATGGGATTCTAATTATAAAAATTAATAATAATCGTCGAAAATAGACTCTTATTGTTTTATCTCAAATCTTGTCATCTTTATTGCGTTTATTATCATTTAATTACCTCTCTTCCACGAATCGTTACTCGCCGCACCTCTTCATACCGACCGGCACCTTATCTTTCAATGGCATTATGCTACAATTTGTTGCATTTGCACAAGGCATTTCTTATGTTGTTTTATCTCAGGCCTTGTCATGTTTATTGCGTTTATTATTATTTCATCACTTCTCTTCCACATACCCCCACGAGTCCTTACCCGCCGCACCCGATACCGACCCGCACCTTATCTTACAATGACGTTATGTCACAATTTGTTGCATTCTCATAAGTTTCTTATGGGGTCTCGGTCTTAAAAATTAATAATAATCATCGAAAATTGCGGCACCCACCAGCACCTTATCTTACAAAGACATAGGTCACTATTTTTTGGCATTCTCAGATCTCTACGTCGTATCTTATGGGATTTTGATCCTAAAAATTAATAATAATCGTCGAAAATAGACTCCTATTGTTTTACCTTGTCATCTTTACTGTGTTAATTATCATTTAATCACTTCTCTTTCGCGCATCTTTACCCACCGCATCTCATACCGACCGGCACCTTATCTTATAATGACGTCACGCCACAATTTGTTGCATTCTCAGTACTCTATGTCTTTTCTTATGGGAATTTGGCCCCGAAAATTAATAATAATCCACGAGAGTTAATTAATTTAACAAACTACGCGTTGCCTTATCCAAACTAGTTCCGACTAGTTCGTTTTCCACGACTCCTAGTAGTGTTGTTGTGATGGTTTATAATTTTCACCTCTTGTCAACTCTATTACTTTTCTTATTACATCATTCACTTCTCTTCCTCATAAACCTCCACTGCACCCTACACCTCCGCTCCAATTACCCATTGACCAATCCGCCGGTACTTTCGTCCCATCGCAGTAGTGCCATATACCACCATTTTTTCACATTCTGAGGTCCCCAAGTTGTTCCTTACGGGATTTGGACCCCGAAAACCAATAATAACCGTCAAAGATTAAATGTTTACAGAAACTACCCCTTTCGACGAATTCTTTTCCTAAACTTATAAAATCATTTATTGATATTTATCAATTAGAGATGAGCGTGTTGTGGTTTGCGTAAGGAATCATGAATTTATGAGTGAGTTTGGAACCTTCTTTTACTAACGCGTCTTTTTGCTTCAACGACTTACCAAAACAAAAAAGAAACAAAAAATCCTCTTGCAAGAGCAATGCATATCCTTTAACCAAATCACTACATCACGCTAATTTGGTCATACGCCCTCAGATCTTAATCTTATTTCGGTCGACTCTGGCAAACTTTTAGTTAGTATTTTCTGTGTATATCATTGAAATTAAATGAATTTTTTTTTATTTTAAAACATTTCAGATGAGAACCGCATAATGACCTTCCTACGTGGCTGCAAATTTTCTTTAGAAAAGACCAAGAAGAAGCTCGACATGTACTTCACGATGAGGACCGCTTGCCCGGAAATCTTCACCAACAGAGACATCACCAGGCCGGAGCTTCAGGAAATCGTGAAACACGTGTAAGTCCATCCTCTTGGCCTACCCCGATGCGTTTTTTTCTACAAGAAAAAGCTTTCAGGCACGCTCCTCCTTTGCCTGGCCTAACTCCAGACGGAAAGCGCGTCGTCGTCATGAGGGGAATAGAGAATAGCGTCATACACCCCAATGTGTATGACGCCTTTAAGGTCGCCCTTATGATCGGGGATATTCGTCTGGCGGCGGAAGAGACGGGCGTCGCGGGAGATGTCTACATTTTAGACGCAAGTGTGGTCACTCCGGCTCACTTTTCCAAGGTGACGCCGGCGGCGGTCCGGAAATTTCTAGTCATCGTCCAGGTACGCCTGAAATTCAGGAAAAAACGCTCTGCTACTGTTTGTTTCGGTCCTTTCAGGAAGCTTACCCCGTTAAATTGAAGGAAGTCCACGTCGTCAACGTTTCGCCTCTCATTTTTACCATCATCGAGTGGGTTAAGCCTTTCCTAACAGATAAAATCAAGAACCGCATTCACGTTCACACCGAGTATGAGACATTATACAAATTCATACCAAAAGACGTGCTGCCCGAGGAATATGGGGGTACAGCTGGGAAATGTCAAGAATTTCATGGTAGGTACCACCAAAAGCCCAGGCAGCCTTTTTAACTTTCAACCAAATAACAACGTGCTTGTACTTTATTGTATTTTTATTTTTAGATGCTTGGGTTAAGAAAATGGAGGATTACCTTCCGTGGTTTAAGTCACAGGAAGACGTCAAAGCGGATGAGTCGAAGCGACCCGGAAAGCCGACCAATTACGACGACTTGTTCGGCGTGGACGGCAGCTTTCGACAACTCTCCATCGATTAATTATTTAAATTCAATTAGTCTTTAAATTAATAAGTAATATTATTTTTTTTTAAATGTCCGTCCGCACGCATCGTAGAATTAAAAGTAGCCCATCGCCCATCTTTAGCGTACGCCCTGATTGCTTATGATTTTATTTCGCGCAGCTCAAACCGCGCACTCTTCAACCGCTTGTGTTTTCCCGCCATTTTCAAACGCATGAGTTTGAGTTGCGCGGAAAATCTTCAAGCTCGTATTTTGCTCAATTTTTTTTTTACTTTTATACTAGCAGCTGTAACTTGCGTAGCTCGTATGCGTCTTGTATCCTTGTTGGTGTTTAATAAACTTATTTTCTGTATTTCTTCGTGTTCAATATCTCCCATTAGGTATTTGTGAAGAAAAGTTAACTACAAATTAGAAGTGTCTAGAAAAAATAACAAATAATAAAAAGTAGATGTGATTAAAATAAATAAAAAAAAGAAGGTGTCTCTTTCTTTAAAAGCAATAGTTTCTAAGACTGAGTAGATTGAAATCTATTTGAGTTTAAGAGTGTTCTAGAGAAACTAAGCTGAGCTGCATTAATTTCATTCAAGCACTCTTGATTTTTTTTCGATTTGGATTAACTCATAGGCAATGTGCTCTCATACATTATATCTTCTTCTTGTTTGCTTCCCTTTTTGTATTCGTTCGATGCTAAGCCTCCTCTCTCTATGGATTTTGGAGAATGCCTTCTTCTTATGAAGAACTACACTCTGATGAAAGAGAAGAAAAGAAAAAGAAAACAAGAAATGCCTTCTTTTGAAGCAAAAAAAAACGAAATGGAGATTTTGAAGAATATTTTAAAAGAGACAAGGAAGGTGAATGTCTTCTTTTAAAAGAGAGGAGAACGAAAATATCGAGAAATGTGCTACAAGCTAAGGAAGCGAAAACATTGGGGATTGAAAAAGTAAGAATAAATGAAAACAAAAACAACTGAACTGACTTAAATAATATATGCCTTCTAAACAAATGACAAGTTGAAAATCATAGTTATAAACTACGTCGAACGCACAGTTTACTTTATCAATTGCTTTTATCTAACAATAATTAACAAGTAATCAGTTTGTATCTAGCGATTCGCGGAGAGTAACAACGGCCAAGGTTTAGTTCTGAAACACTTCTTAGTTCGGTAAGTTCTGCATATACTCTTTTATCACATAAATATTTTTGGACACTATACCCGTAGTAGTTGTATCTTGATGTATCATTGAAATCTTTTTCTTTTCTTTAAATATCTAAAAGTGATTAAGAGTTTTCTTTCATGGATTTATTTATTCATTTTATTTTACGTATTTCTATTTTATTGTGTGTATGAAAACCTCCTTATTTATTTTTGACATAAACGATGAAGTAACTCTGCTTATAGCAATAGGACATAATCATTTTATCACTTAACCTAGTAAAGGCTTCTTGGAAACAGTGTAATTCGGTTAATCCTGTATTGGTTTCAAATAAATAAATAATAAAGATCTCCTTTATTAATTATGGTCGGTCGTTTCCTTTATTTATTTGGAACACAAAGGTTCGATTTACCTTAGCAGATACTCCAAATAAATAAAGGAAACGCTCGCGAAAGAACCTTCAATGGTACTTATTGGAATGACATGAGTTTACGAATCACTTTCTTTTTGCTTGATTTATTCGAAGACAATGAAAGCAGGCCCAAGAGAAATTAGAATTATTTTCAAGCTCGCGCCGCGCGCGATAATAAAAAATTATGGCGGAGATTTAAACGATGGATTAAGACACATGAAATTAAACATCCCAATTAAAGAATTAATTAAATACAACTATCACTTTTAGGCCCAGCGTAAATTCAAACTCAAGCTTAAACCCATAACAACGATTATTTCAACAATTGTTGTCAACAGTTTAAGCTTTGCCCTAAAAATAAGCTGGAATTGTACAACTAGGCCTTAATAATTAGTTAAATCGAGTATAAATAAGCAAATGGAAGTACTCAAAATTGAAGCCCAACTTAAGGCTACTATCAAAATAAGAACGAATGGAATAAACGTGGAGATTTTAACGACTGATTAAGACACGAAATTAAGTATCACAATTAAAGACTTAATTAAGAATCTTGGGGCTGTAGCTAATCAAGTTGAGAATAAGCACTGGGTCGATTTCAAAATTGAAGACCAAGTCAAGGTCACTGTGAAAACAAAAAGCGATTCACGTCCACCTTTTTCTCAAGCTCGCAAGTGCGATAAAATAAAATTTATTGCGGAGATTTCAACGATGGAATAAGACACGAAATTAAAGAGTTAAAGAATTAAAAGTCGTATCAAGATGATAAGATGGAAAGAAATGGAAAATGAGGGAAGTTGTTTTTTCACTGTCCCTGTTTGCATGCTGTCAAAACCGTCCAGTTAATTATAATTATAATTGCGCGAGTTTTAGCATTATTATAATTGATGTTAAACGCGGTCGTTAATTTATTAATAATAATAGTCGTTAAATATTGATTCGATGAAGTCTTCAGGGCAATGTTTGAAGTGAATTTATGTCAATGACTTTTTTAGTATTATTTTTCTACCTCAGTAACATAGCGAAGCTGTAGGAATTAAGAAATTTAAAACTTTTATAGGTAAATACACCTTTTTAAAATACATAATAGTAGATTATACAGGCTGTTACAAATTCGAGGCTCACCATTGAGATCTCGGAAACGGTAAGAGATACGAAGTCGGTTAAATTGGGGCAAAGTTGCGTATTTTGATGCTGAATAATAATCCGTTCTGAAAAATCTTCTACGTTTTGTAGTTTTTGAAATATTTCAAAAAAATCAGAAAACGTAATTTTCTTTTTTATTTTTTCCTGAAGTTATTACTGCAGGGATCATAACAAAATTAATACATTCTTCAGGCACTTTTTTAAGCTCTTTATGATGATATCATTAGATTTTACTTAAAACGTTTCGTCTCGTTCTGACCATCATCAACTTCATTTTTTCTTATGGGCGCTACATTGGATTTTAATACCATTGAAAAGATCTATTTTTTCTGATGCTTTTCCATGTATCACACATCCCTATTTAATAATCTGAAACAGCTGGAAATGCAAGAAATTGTTGTAAATAACACTGCAAAGAAAAACATGGTATGCAGTGAAAACAAAAACCAAAAAAGTTTGATATACCTTCGGAGTTTTATTTCGTGCATCACAAGAGCTGATTTTAGTAAAATTTTTAGATCTAAAAATGAATGTTTTTGAATCCAAGAATGACGTAAATTTAAAAATTTATTGTGGTCTTAACAACAACAATTCAGTAATAACGAGCGAAATTTCCTTCCAACAATATCCAGAAAGACAACTTCAAAACAATTTGTAATTAAATTATACATTATTATTATTAAAGCAAGAAAATATCAAATTAAATTATGTATGTCTTTAGAAAACTCGTATCTTAAAAGATATTACTGCTCGAGGAAACATTCTTTCTTGTAGTCTCATAATTTTATACATTTTATAAGTAACTATTTTTATGTAATCTACCTGGCCATGAAAACAATGACAAATGACAACGATTTTGAAACGTCAAGTACAAACTACCTCTACTAATAATTCTTCGTTCTCATCATCATTAAGGCGATCTCGATACGTCCTTCGAGCTTTACGAAAATATCCATAAAGTACAATGTTTCTATCTAACTTAATAACATTGTTCTGTGTGGATGGCATCTTTCTGGGTATTATTGGAAGTAAATTTCTCTTGCTATTACTAAATTGTTGTTAGCAAAATACATTTTTAAATTTATAAGAATGAGAGATTTTTAAAGATATAATTTCTTGTGATACTTTCTTGCTTTAATCATAAAAATGTATAATTTAATTACGAAACTAATTAAATACTGCGTCATCGTCATTGTTGGAAGTAAATTTCTCTTGCTATTACTAAATTGTTGTTAGCAAAATACATTTTTAAATTTATAAGAATGAGAGATTTTTAAAGATATAATTTCTTGTGATACTTTCTTGCTTTAATCATAAAAATGTATAATTTAATTACGAAACTAATTAAATACTGCGTCATCGTCATTGTTGGAAGTAAATTTCTCTTTACTATTACTAAATTGTTGTTGTTAGCACAATACGTTTTAAAAATGTACGTCTTTCTTGGATTCACATCATTCATTTTTGTATCTAAAAATTTTTCAAAAATCTACTTTTGTGATAGACGAAATAAAACTCCGAAAGTATATCAAACTTTTTTGGTTTTTGTTTTCACTGCATACCATGTTTTTCTTTGCAGTGTTATTTTTGAACAATTTCTTGGATTTCCAACTGTTTCAAATTATTAAATAGGGATGTGTGATACATGGAAAAGCATCAGAAAAAATAGATCTATTCAATGGTATTAAAACCCAATGTAGCGCCCATAAGAAAAAATGAAGTTGATGATGGTCAGATCGAGACGAAACGTTTTAAGTAAAATCTAATGATATCATTATAAAGAGCTTAAAAAAGTGCCTGTAGAATGTATTAATTTTGTTATGATCCCTGCAGTAATAACTTCAGGAAAAAATAAAAAAGAAAATTACGTTTTCTTGTTTTTTTGAAATATTTCAAAAACTACAAAACGTAGAAGATTTTTCAGAACGGATTATTGTTCAGCACCAAAATACGCAACTTTGCCCCAATTTAACCGACTTCGCATCTCTTACCGTTTCCGAGATCCCAATGGTGAGCCTCGAATTTGTAACAGCCTGTATAGCAACGGAGTGAAGTGTACGATTTGTACCCGAGGTGTAGTTTGGAGCCCGAGGGTTCTACAAAACACCGAGGGGAAAAATCATTCACTCCCGAGGTGTATAATGTAAATACTATCTTTTGCACAACCTAACGATTTTAAAAAAAAGCTTAAAGTTTTTAATTATTTTTAATTGTCAACATGACATTTTTGTTTTACGAACACATATCGGTTCTGATGGATGGCGAATGGTATATTAAATGGGCCATGCTTTTTTGTTCAAGGGAGTAAAACAGCCACTTTACTCCCTCAAACTAGGGAATGAAATTGCTCGTTATATACAGGTCGTGCGTTTCTTGCAATCAATAAACTCAGGTGTTAGGCCAGGGGCACACTCGCGCATTTATATAATACCCTTATGTCTTAGGAAGATCAAGGTCCTTTGCGGCTATAACTTCTTCGTGCAACACGCCTATACCTATACTTACATAAACCTTCATAATCATTTCTATTTAACACGTATATAACAGACGTATATTTTACGATCGTGCGTTTTTATACGTACGAGGTTTCGCAAGTATTGTTAAATAAATGTCACCTTGAAGAACGAGTTGCCTGACTTTTGTTTGTCCATCCGATTTATTCTCACCGTCGATAATTTCAGCATTCGATTAACGTAGGTTTCGCATTCGCGATTAATTCGGTACTTACTCTAAAACTATAAAACAATAAATTAAGTATGCCTAAGGCTTTTAGACGTGCGTGTTTGGGAATTTCGTGCCTTTTTGCAAAATGTTATATAATTATGCGTTCGCAATTAATTCGGTACTTTGCACTGTTCTAAAAATACAAATGAAATGTGAAGATCGTAGAAACGCGTCTTCGGGAATTTTGTGTCCTTTTAAATATTTTATTCATGACCGGGAGCAGATGGCAGTTTCTATGACACGAAAATCGCGACATAAATAATTTATTTACTCCCTAGGGAGTAAAAGTGATGACATACTCCCTAGGGAGTTTTCATTGTATTGACATTTACGCTTAGCGTAGACTTTTCTTGGTTTTGAAGGCAGTAAATTCTCTTACTGCCTTGAGTATTTCTTGCAGTACTTGTTCTTCCATTTTTCGTCAACCAAATATTAAACTTAAATTCGTTTTAAGCTTTAAACACTCGGATTTATTGCAATTCTTGTTCGTAAAAGTGTGGATTCTTGTAATTCTATAGTATACATATATGTACACCTCAGGAGAAATGTCGTATTCCTTTCCTTCGAAGTATAATGTACTATTAATCTTATACGAGATTGAGTTTCGATTTTTTTTTTCAGCGCGATTCCAAGATGACTCTCGTCCAGCCTAATCCTGACATCCAATCCTTCATCCGCAAGGAGCTCAACGAGGACGTCAACACGAGAGACAGCGACCTCCAGTCGATTAAGGATTGGCTTCAGAAAGAACCGCACTTACCGGATACTTGGAGTAAAATCATTTACAGGCAACTTTACATTCAAGTTTGATTGGTGTTTTTCATGCCATCAGTGTCTCACACAACCAAATGTTTATTATAATAGATATATATAAATAATAAAAGCCGCAGGTGTAACAGTTTCATTATTCGTTAGTTAGAAGTAAACCAAGTCTGTCTCGAAAGCGCGAAGTAGTTAGTTAAAAGTTGCGGAAAAAATTACTGAGTACGTTCCCTTAAAGAGGAAGTAGGTAGATCCCTGGAATCAATTTTTAAATTTCAAATTAAAATAAAAGATTCTACAATGCTTTAGAATTATTACAAAATTTTGACTTGATAGTTTTGAACACTTATATAAGGTGATTCAGAATAACATTTCAAAGTTTATTTTAATAGATTACAGAGGGTGTTAATATAAAGTTGTGTCGCTTCCCTTCTTAACCTTTCGCCACCACTGTTTAGGTCTCTACAATTAATTGACATTAAAATTATGTGACAGAATTTGGATATAAAATGTCATTTTCATTAGTATTTTCAAATTTTATATTTCTTTGATTGTTGCCATTGGTTAACTAAGATCGAAATTAACATGCTCAAGAGATGTCTGACCATAGGGTCGTAAGATGTTCTGTATAAAAGCCCTCCACAATCAATTAAAATTTTAATTGTTATTGTAAATCACCCTGTACACCGTATTGTTACCAATTCGGGTTCAAATTAATCACTCTTATCAATTAAAATAATGTAATTATTTTTACTCGCCGAAGTGCAATATTTCGCTACATTTCAATACTTCAATACTTGTTTTATTTCTTCTGTGATTCTTCCTCTTTTGTATCTTCTGACCCCATCTATCAACTCTCTCATTCTGTTGTGACCGAATCATGGCGCAGTGATTAGGTCATGGGGGATATAGCAAGTTTTTCACTAACGCTTTATTTTATATTTATTTATAACAGCATGTTCACTTGAAGCATTTAAGAACGAATTCGAACCACTTCAATGTGTTTGCTTTGTTATATGCTGTCTTTTTACATCGTCCTTTCCCAATCTAGGAATGCCGTTTCAGTCAACTGCATCATGTATTTTATTTTTGTTACATTTATTAGTCCTTGAAGTTCTCCTTCGCGTGATTAGGTTTCGTATGTCGTCGGTAGTACGTTACATATTTTTTCCGCTCTAGGAGTACCACATTCGAAATCTATTTTATTTTTCCGTGCTTTTTAATGCGCTTTCTATTTTGCTTCTAGCAAGCGAGCACTCGGCCTAAGGAAAATGTAACTCTCAATCCTCTATTAAAAGTTTTCGCACTTTTTCGATCGTTTTGTTATAAATCGAAGTAATATATGTGATTGTTCTTAATTTATTTAATTTTCTGTACAGTCACTTACTCTCTCTTCCGCACAGCCCTCATGCATCCACCAACAGTTTATCTTATAATGACGTCACCAATTTTGCATTTTCGAACACTGAATATTCAATCTTATTGTTTTCTCTCATATCCTATCACTTTTATTCCGTTTATTATTGTTTAGTTACTTCTCTTCCGCACAGAATCCGCGCTTTCATACGCGCCGCACCCTATACCCACCGGCACCTTATCTTACAAAGTCATGATGCCACCATTTTTTGGTATTCTCAAATCTCTATGTCGTATCTTATGGGATTCTAATTCTAAAAATTAATAATAATCGTCGAAAATAGACTCTTATTGTTTTATCTCAAATCTTGTCATCTTTATTGCGTTTATTATCATTTAATCACTTCTCTTCCACGAATCGTTACCCGCCGCACCTCCTCATACCGACCGGCACCTTATCTTTCAATGGCGTTATGCTACAATTTGTTGCATTTGCACAAGTCATTTCTTATGTTGTTTTATCTCAGGCATTGTCATGTTTATTGCGTTTATTATTATTTCATCGCTTCTCTTCCACATACCCCCACGAGTCCTTACCCGCCGCACCCGATACCGACCCGCACCTTATCTTACTATGACGTTATGCCACAATGCGTTGCATTCTCATAAGTTTCTTATGGGGTCTCGGTCTTAAAAATTAATAATAATCATCGAAAATAGCGGCACCCACCGTGCTGGTGGGTGCCGCTATGTTTAATTTAATTTTAATTTTAGTTTTACAACATGTTCAGCATGTTTCAAACATTGTTTGAAACAGTTTTAATTTAATTTGAACATGTTGCTGTAAGTCGCTCAGTTTTAATCAATTTTAACTTGTTGTATGTTGCTGATTTTGTCTAGATTCTTTGTAAGTTTTCTTAATTTCTCTTTTTATTGTTTTATTTCTAATTTAACTTTATTGTAGTGGAATTACCCCTGATGATGGCGTTTAGCCGAAACTGGTAGGGTTTTGATGATATACTGTGTAGAATAAAAAATTTGGACTCTATTTTGATTTACATTTATTTGAACTTCCATTTGTTTCTTTGCATTTAATTTTTTTCTTTGCTGTCTTTCTATAAACAAAAAAATCGACGGTTTTTGTTGTCTTTCAATATGTTTTTTTTTAAGTTTAAATGTTTACTATTTCAACAGTTATTTTTTGTTTTGTATTTTGTATTTTATTAATAAGTTTAAACAAATTTTATAAAATCATTAGTTTAAAAGATAAAAATCGCTTGATTAATGATTTAAATCAACTCAACCCTGCTTCATAGCCTTTTCTTTCTGGTTTAATTTTCTCTCAAGCGTTTCGTTGTAAGTGCTGTCGAATGTTAATAAGTTGATTAAAAAAATTTCCCCTATTTATTAAAGTGTTTTGGTTGTTGTTTTGGCTGTCACTGTTTTAGATGAAGCCTTTTGTGTGCGGTATTAAAGGTGAAATTAATTTCAACTTTTCCCGTTTGGCGATGTCTAAAATCCACACAGAATTCTACCGTCCGACGAACGAAACTCTTTTGAAGTTTCTGAATCGAGCGGCGAAATTATCCGCCCGAGAAACCCGCATCCGCACAGAAAAAAGTCAACATTTGGAAGCGTCGAAAATAAATATCCGCGTCTTGTTTAAAAACTGCAGAATAAACTTTCGCAGGCTCGCGGATGAAATAAAACAAACATTTCTGCTTAGTCCCCCAAGTGTCGGCTGAATAAACAGATTTTATGTGCTGCTGCTCTCGCAGTGTGTGTTTTACCAGAAAAGGGAAAATTCTGAACGCGCGCTTCGCATAAATAAATGAGGCGGAAGTCGAATTTCAAAATAAACAAAACCGAACGGGAAAAAAATTAAATTTTTACCTTCGTTCTAATATAATTGGGTCAATATACGTTTAGAAAATGTCAAATTTTAAGTATAAGTTCTGCAAGTAATTTGGGAAAAAGAATTAAGAATTAAAAAGTCCTCTAACGCCTAACACCTGAATTAGACTTTGAAGTATCGAAAGTGGACCTAAACTTGTACAACTACATTCCGGGAGGTACAAAAACATTAGACGATCGAAATTGCTCCAAGAAATAGTAAAATAGCACTTATTAATATTTCGCTTGCAATGTTTATTATATCTCATAAATGAATTACGTAGAAATGCTTCGTTCGACTTTAATTATTCTGCATTGTATTGTTGTCGGTGACCTTTGTTTTTATTTGCATAGACTTTTACATTTCTTTCGTAATTTATTACTATAAACGCGTATTGTGTGCATCAAAGTATACTTTTTGTCTCGCCTAGACGCTCGAGAAATTTCGAAAAAGAAAATAAAATCATATCGAAGGGGAGAGGACGGTTTAACCAAGTTATGCAAGTGGTCTTGAACTTTTTACTTATACGTTTTAGTTCCGAAACAAAATCGACGTATGAAGCTGGAGTAGTTAAAAAGTAATCAGTAGTAATGGTCATAACATAAGACTGGGCCTTGCGGAACTCCTTCATTCCTTTACTTTGTAGTTTTTATTTTAAGACTGTTAGGAGTCGACTGGCGAGGAAAACATAAATATTAAAATTCAAGTATACAGAATGTGTACCTACAAGAATACAGCTTTCAAATACAGCATTAAGCCGAAATCCCGTAATTCGTAACCATGACGTGTTAAAGATATCAGAAGAAGATTGGATGAAAGAAGCTCAAGGCCAAGACGACCAAATACGTGAAATAAAAGAAATCCTTCTTTCCGGGGATTATGACGAAAATCGTTCAATTTTTAAAGATCATGACCTACGGGCAAATCGAATTTACAGACTAACCAGCCATGGAAGAAGATGGGTAGTCCCGTAGCAAATTGTGAAGTTAAACCATGATGACGTTGGTCACTGTGCATTTGACAAAACACTGGATCGATTACGACAGTGCTACTGGTTTCCAAAAATGAAGCGATTTGTTAAGAAATACATCTCTTCTTGCCTTAATTGCTTTTACCGCAACGGCATCGGTTTGGAAGAAACCATTCAATTCCAAAACATGCTACGCCATTTCACACCCTTCACATAGACCATGTAGGACCATTTGTGGAAACAAGAAACTCAAACAAGCATTTATTAGTCATTTCGCCAAATTTGTTTTTATAAGAGCAGTACAAAGACAATCTATGTTACCCAAGAACTGAATGAAATATTCAAAATATTTGGCAATCCGAAAAGAATAATCTGCGATTCTGGTTCATCCTTTACTTCCTTAGACTTTTCCCAATTTGGCAAGAGAAAGGGATTAAATTATTTAATACCGCCGTCGCTGGAATGGCCAAGTTGAGAGGGCAAACAGAAGAGTCATTGATGGTTTAGCCACAATGGGAGCAGACACTCGCTCTGACAATTGGAATAGTAACTTACCTGCTGTCCAACAAGGCATTAATAGCACGAAACCCAAAATCAGAGGCGATGCCCCTGCTAAACTGTTATTCGGTACGACTTTAAGGATGGATGGGGATCGCCGTAGAGGACAACGAAACAGAAGCAGACGTTACAAAATTGAGGCAAACTACAAGCGAAAACATCGAGAAAAACAGACAACAACAAAACACACGCTTCAACACGACAAGAAAACTGTACCTAGGCCTCCAAGCTGAAGATCTAGTATTAACAAGCACCTAGCACCAGTGAGAGCAAGAAACTTGTGGAGACATATCACCCTCTAAGGTGACTGAAGTCTTGCCAAATGACAGCTACAAAGTAAAAGAAGACATTCCCAGTCCCATATGAAGGTGTAATGTGTTTGGAACACATGAAACCTTTTGAAATTAGACACTAGAAATATAAGACATGTAAGTAGACAATAGACCTTATTGCTGGCAACTCCAGATCTTTAGACTTTGCCCAATTCCAGGCAATCCAATCGATAATTCACTAATTCAAAAATGAACTCTAAGAACTCGTTAGAAATTTGGTTTAAAAACAAAATGATGATGATGATCGTGAATCACTGTGCAGAGCTATGAGTCATACATTAAATTTGATTCTATATTTTCTCAACAGAATGCCACGAAAGACACACCTTGTGAGAGTAATAGCAGGGCATACTGAAGATGCTATAATTGATAAGTGAAGGCAGTAGCATTACAAATGCTGAAAGAGAGGTTCACATTGCTTTTTCCACCCCAAGCTTAAGACTTTTGATAATCCTGAGAACAAGCGCTTGGTGCCAAATTACGACGTGAACAAAGTTTTCACCACTGCACAAAAGAAGAAGCATTCAAAAAATATTATGAAGATTGTTTTTTAATATTTCACGGTCTGTCGGCAAAGTGGCGTACGATATGGTTAAAATAAATCTTATAAAAATGCCGAAGAAATGGGAACAAACGCAAAAAGCTGGGAGAGATTGGTCCAAAGCATTTCGCAAGAGGCTTCCACAACTATCTCTCCGGAAACCAGAACCATGCAGTCTTGCTAGGGCCACTGCCTTTGATAAAGCTAACGTTCAAACTTTTTTTGACAACCTACAAAAAGTTACTCAAAGAAATCCCGCAGCTATTGCTGGTGGAACTATGATATACAACTTAGACGAACCAGCTATCACCACCGCACCGTTCAAAGACCACAAAAGGTTATAGGGCACAGAAATGTTAGTGTCAGTGGGCAAGCATTACCTCCAGCGATTGTACTCCCACGCAAACACTTCAAGGACCATATGATTAAGGGCGCACCAACGGGAGCTTTAGAAGTGGCTGCTCCTACCGGCTGGATGAATAGCGAACTTTTTGTAGAGGTCATTTCATAAAACATACCAACAGCACGCTGGAAAGTCCAACCATTTTAATACTAGAGCTGCGTTCCTTTTGCCACAAATCTTACCTCAGATCACTTAAACGTCATTTCCGTAAGCACGAACAAGTAAGATGGAATGGATGTTTCAACCTAGCAACTAATGGGAGTGTTCGAACGGCAAGGTGGAAGATCGAAATGTCAATTCAAACTACTTGTTCGTGCTAACAGAAATGACGTTTAAAATTTGTGGTAAAAGGAAAGCACCTTAGATAACCGCGAATCTCACTTATCTATAGAAGCTTTAAACAAAGCAAAGGCTGCGGAAGTCATTAGCTTTGTTACACAGTAACGGAACTGTACTGCTCATGCGCTCTTGCTACAGGTCATGCGCTCTTACTAAACATGCTGTGAATTTAGCAAGAGCGCATGAGCAGTACCTACAGTTCCGAACTGATTTAGAACTGTGTAGGAACAAAGCTATTATAATCACTCTACATCCCCACACATCTGCAAATCTTTAACCACTGGATGTTGGCGTATTTGCGCCTTTCAAAACCTTTTACAATAGTGCGATAGATTCATGGCTTATGTTACATCCGGGAAAGCCAATACCTAATTGATTCGAATCGCGTTTACAAGGGCTATGACTCCTCTGAATATTACTACTGTTTTTTAAAAAAAAACCGGCATTTTCCCATTTGACAAGTTCTGTGATCGATCGCCCTGTTAGTTTGTTGCCATCGCCTCAGTCCGCTGCTTGTCATTGCTTCAACCTGGTGCTTTGTTGTCACAGAGTCGATCTGTCACTTCTTTGCTGACATCTCAAAAGCTTCGACTTTTCCCGGAATCTAGATCGTCTATGAACATCCAGTGACAAATTTATATCGCCGCATGAATTCAGAGCGACACTCAAAGCTAGGATGAGACAAAACAAAAGGAAACCACGGAAAATCGGTAAGAGTATGGTTGCAACCGACACTTCCGAGAAAAATGAAATTGAAATTGCCAAAGGAAAGAAGGAACTTAAGGAAAAAAAAAGGAAGTAATAAGACGAATTTTCAGGAGCGATTCGGAAGATGAAGAGGACGAGACAACAGACTTGGTTCTTCAAGATACTGTTGACGACGACGATTGGTATGAAGAAGAAGATACTGAGAATGCTTTATTTTTAACTGAAAAAGATCTTGAGAAGCCAATTGCAACGAATTCCAAAAAGGGGGGATTGTGTATTAGCAAGATTTTTGACAAAAAAACAAAGGATTTTCTACGTTGGAGAAGTTTCAGAGGCAAGAAATGATTCGTTCGAATATTTGATCGGTTTTCTAAAGTTAAAAAACAAATCACGTGAGCAGTTTTGCATACCCAATGAATTAGACTTATCATATGTATGTATATCCAAGAGGATGATGTTAAATTTATTTTGTCAAAGCCTACTGACATTAGAAACAGAAACACTTATAAAATATTACATATAAAAAAAAGTAAAGCGCACTTGTTTTCGAACGCAAATAATTAAATAAGTATCCTTCAGATCTTTCCTTTGATTCCTTCCAAAATTCCATTTTACATAACCCATTGTTTATGACGACGTCAAAGCTTAAAATGTCAAGAGGATAAACAAATGCAATAAAATAGATTTCTGCGAAAGAAGGCGATTGCGCAATTGAATCTCCTGCACCGATCCGGATACGACCTTACAGAAACTTTTCCTTTTCCAAGTGCTTTTAAATAAATAATAATTGATAATTATAAACACAACAAATCTGCCTCAAAATTTCCAGAACTTGATCGTTGGTCTTCGATTGCGTAACCTCGCTTTCCACCTGCCCCGAACGCTTCGTGCGTTTTTTTTTTCCCTCCTCTGCGGTTAGCGCTTAGCTGTGCAGAACAGGATTTTTTGACCCAGTGAGCGAGCTCTGAAACAACAATGACGGATTTTATTGTCCTGCTCGCTCTGAAAGTGAAAGGCGTTGTTACGACGTGCGTCCAGGTGACAACAACGTGTAAATGTAAATCGCCGCGCCGACCTTAGGCTTAACCAGAGAGACTTCATCGCTCCTCGCCGCCAAGCATCAAGTCGGGTCGTCCTAGAAAAATTACGGATGTTTATAGATCCTTTGTTGTTGTTAAATGTTTTTTCGCAAGCGTGCCGCTGCTAAATTGTAACGCGCGCGCGGTTTCCCAGAAAATTCGTTATCGGCGAATATGCTATATAACCGCGAGTGAATCGCCCGAACGTGCTTAGTTCCAGCGTGCTTGCCGGTGCTGCCACGACGAAAAGCGAGGGAAACTACGAGGGTAAGTCAAAGCGCGAGCTAAATCAAAAACAAACAGTTCCATCGATTTTGCAGAGTACCTACTATAACACTGCATGCCTTACATACCCGGTCATTTGATTAATACATAATTAACGAAAAATTAGAAAGTTTCTAAGGAAGTCATTTACATAGCCTTGATATACATAATTATGAAGTGAATAAACAGGGTTACAGGGTGTTTCGTATTTGACGCGCAATTTACTTTTTTGTGTTTGAAGAGATAAAACCGCAGTGGGCATGTGCTGTTTGCTTTAAATTACCGATCGTTTAATTACGGCGAAAATTTTTATCGGCGTTCGGGAAACTCGTTCGTAAGCGCTGATAACGTTTGATGACCTTGAGTTTCATCGCTGTATCTGTTGGTGATTAAAAAACCGTCAAAGTACAATAATTTCTCTCGTCGTTTGCCGGAAGCATCGTCGGATAAGAAGGAAAGTAAATAAATTAAAATTAAGCTGACGTTTCGAATGAAATATACAGGGTGTTTCGTAATACATCAGAAAATAAAGTCACTTTTCCACAGAACTTTTTTTTTCGATGAACAATACGGGAGTTATAAATCTTCAAACGGTAGGTACCTTCAGTATTTTAGCCTCCCCCCCCAATTTCCTTCCTTCAATATGTTATGTTTCATTTTTATAGATTTCGCACATCGATATAATAATTATAATAATTTCCGTTCGCAAACAATTGTGTAGTTACAAACAATCTGAAATAATCAAAGAAAATTCTAAAGCATAAGCAATTAAAAATTAATTAATTAATTCATTTTAATTAAGAAATAGATTAGTTCAAATCTTAGATAATAAAAATAAAAACTAAAAAAAGGAGGTATAATTAAATAAACTTCCCGATTGGTCAAAGATAAAGAAAGAAATGCGTAAAGATAAGAGTAAACACATAAAAATTAATTAATTGATCACAATAGAAAATAAATTAATTGAATTAATAAAAACGTTGTAATTAAAGAAAGTCTGGAATAATCAAAGAGAAAGAAAGAAGAACATTAAAGATAAGATAAGAAATTTAAAAAAATTAATTAATAAATAAAAAATCACGTTTAAAATAATTTAAATAATGAATAAAATGATTCATAATTTAAGGGAGACTTTAAAACTAAGTTCACTTTCAGATGTTTAAACAAGTGTGTTTTCATATTTGTTTTGACATCTGAAAGTCTCCTTTAAATTCGATTATGAAACTGGCCCTAAGAAACCGGCCTGAAATAGTCAAATAAAACAAATAAATGCATAAGAAACAAGGGAAATTAAATTATGTAATTAATTAAATCACAAAACACATGAATTGAAATAATAGAAATAATGAAAGTACGGCCTGTAGTCAAATGAAAAAGAAAGAAAATCCTTAAAAACAAAAATGAAAATAAACAAATTAATTAAAAAATATGCATAATAAACAAGTAAATAAAAATTAATTAATTAATTACTTTAGAAAATCAATTGTAATAACAAATATAATAGGGAAAAGAACGACCCGAAATAGTCAAACACAAAGAAAGAAAATCTTTAAAAAACAAAAATAAAAATAAACGAATTAAATTAAAAGATCCTAAAAAACACTTAAATTAAGAAAGAAAGAATTAAATAAAAAAATACATGAATTAAAACAATAATTAAATACATAGACATGAATGATCAAGAAAGAAAGAGTTGAGGAAATAGGAATTAATTAATTACGTCAGAAAATATGTGAATTGAATGAATAAAAAAAAATAACAAAAAAGTCTGGAATAATCAAAGAGAAAGAAAGAAACACATTAAAAACAAAAAATTTAGAAAAAATAAATTAAATTAAAAAGCACGAGAATTAGAATTTTTTTTATCTATGGTGGTTGCCCAACGGGGTCCTAAGTCAAAGACTTGTCAGGACCTCAGGAGCGGGAGTGTATTTTGAGTGTGTGTAAAGTGTTCCATGGCTTTGCTACTTCCAACCTTCTCGCCGTTTAAGGGCAAGCAGTGTCGAATTTTATCCTCAACACTGAAGGGTGCCTGAAGTCGATACCGACCACCCCCAAGAAAATCCCGAGTGCGATTCGAACCGACGACCATACGATTGCAAGGCTGGTCCTCTTACCACTGGACCGTTCAGGCGTTGATTGAAAGTAATAATTCGGAAACCGGCCTGAAATAGCCAAAGAGAAAAAAAAATACATAAAAAAAGAAACAAGAATTAGTTACTTAATTAAATAATAAAAATAAAAGTCAAAGTAAAGCTTAAAAAGAAAATACACAAATTAAAAATAAACAAATTAAATTAAAAAATACTGATAGATGTTTTAAATAAAAAGTACTAAGAAGAAATAAGGATACCCATGCATAAAAAGCAAAGAAATAAATATTAATTGATTAATTAATTTAGAAAATGAATTGTAATAATAAACATATTTAAAAAAAAAACAGTCTAAAATATTCAAAAAAAAAGAAAAAATCTCTAAAAAGCAAAAATAAAAACGAACAAATTAAATTAAAAAATACTAATAAATACTTAAATAGTGCTAAGAAAGAAAGAATTGCATGAAATACAAGAAAATAAAAATTAATTGGTTAATTAATTTAGAAAATGAATTGAAACGATAAAAATAATAAGAAAGAAAAAGACGACCTGAAATAGTCAAAGAAAAAGAAAGAAAATAATCAAAGAAATAAAAATAAATAAACGCATAAAATTCAACATACATAATAAGAAATTGATAATAAATGACGGCCTGAATTAGTTCTTAGAATTGTTATATATTTTTACTTAGATTTGCTTGTATCTTTTCTCAAGTACTGACGTGTGTAAACAATTTTTTTGTACTAACACGAATAAAAAATATTACAATTATTATTATAGTGAAAGAAAAGCAAAGTAACAAAAACCAAGAAATAAAAAGAAAAAAATTAATTTAATTGAATTAAACGATATACATAAATTGAAATAATAAAAATGATTTATTACATTTTTAACGGTAACGATTTTCATAAAAATTTAAAAAATATACAGAGTGTCCCAAGAGTGTGTTCTCGGGCAACATCTCGATAACTACTGAAGATACAAAGAAATATTCAACACAATTTCTTTTTTAATTCTAGAGGTCTACAACATAGAATTATTTATATCTATACATAGTGAATCAAAACAGTGGTACCGGACACAACTTTTTTATTTCAAATGGCATACCCTATATATGAAACAAAATTTGGATTTCCTATAAAATTCTACACATTATCTGTATAGCATTTCCTATACCTAAACCTAACCGTTCTTGAGATATCTAACATTTTGTCTAAAAACTGCCATTTTTTGCAGCCACTATTTTATTTATTTTTAACTCTAAGGAAAAGATTTTTGGTACAAAAAATGTTGAGCCTAAATGAATCCTGAACACCATCCCACACATAAGTGTTCCATCTCTCACGTAGGACCCATATGTATCAGGAGGGGATTCGAACGCACACCTATAGTTGCCCGACCAAACGTCAAGCACGTTGTCAGCGGATCCCTGGCTCCCGTACTCCATGTCTTTAAAAAAAGGCCTCCACACTTCTTACTGCACCGGGGCCCCGTCAATTAGAAGGCCGGTCCTGGGTGAAACACAAAGAAATAAAAATAAATAATTAAATTGAATTAAAAAAGACGTGAATTGATATCTGTAATAAAAATAACAATCAAGTGTCATTCTCCTTAATCGCATGTAATTTTATTATATTTTCACAGCAACAATTTTTTTGTGAAAACTATTAGTTTGCGCGGAAAAATCTATTTTTCGACGTACTATTAATTCTGAAATTATCGGGAGGCAATTTTATGTCACCCTCTATAATAGGGGTATCTTTTTAATACGTAATAAATTTGAACTCGGAACACTGCCTATTTCTTAAACCAGTACCGCATAAAACAGGAAAAAATTTAATTAAATTATAAAATATAGTATATTTTGTAATTAGAGATGCAAAAGTATTAAAATTGCGCGCGTTTTAAATTTGACGAAGTTTGACGCACCCCATATCACTTGGGATAGTTTCAAGAATAAATGCACGTGCCACCATTCTGTTGCGTATGCGAACTAATTTTATGACACGTGTTATCCCCGCCTGCAATTTTGATTTTGATGAAATTTATGGTGAATGTAATCAACTTGCATGACGTAGGGAACATACTTTTGCTAATCAAATTTTCTACCAATCACTATCATAGTTCGAACTGGAATTTCAGATAACCCGGATCTCACGTGTGTTTCATTAATCAGACTGCGATGCGCAAACGATGGTAAATTATAATGAAATTCCGTTGTAGTTCAGAACTGTCAATTTTTATACACGATCCTGTCGTGATTCCAGATTCCCTGTATCACACAAAATCTAAGAAAGAAAAAAATCTGATGACCTGATTTTGTCATTAAGAAGACGAGCCTGTGCAATTTAATAAATTAATACTAGTAGGTTATGGGCCCAAACTACCTGCGTTATAATTTTATTTGACTGACTGTGACTGTGAGGTTCTTTGCTTCTTATAATTAAGTTAACTGAAAGATATTTATGCAAGTCTGTTTACACCCGGCGATGCTAATAATAATTTTACGAGTGCCATAATAAAACTGTCATCGTACGTGCTCATTACTGGTGAGCCCCGGGGGGAATCGTGGGAGCGTCCACGTAAATCAACGCGGATTCCACACTCGGAATATCTGCACGCACAGGTCTATTTTAATCTCCTTGTGCTAACACAGGCGGAAACAAGTTACAGGTCTGGCATAAAATCCGCGTCATTAATCGGCGATCCATTCGTCGCCGCCGCCGTCGTCGTCATCTGCTCGCCCCATCGTACTCACGTCTGCACGCTAAAGACCGCTTCGTTTCGCGGTTCTACGACGTCCGTCTCCTCCTCCCCCGCGCCCGGAGAGCGCGACCGTCGAATGCAGATTGTTTCGCCGCGATTTTCCGGGAACTCCACCGCACCTGTACGAGATCTTGTCGAAATTCTAGATTCTGAACATCCTGTATAACACAAAACTAGAAAACTATTTTATCGCTCAGGCTCCTTAAGAAAAAAACAACCACGTTAATATTAACAGATTGTGGGCCCAAAATATTCGGGTTTCATTTTTAGGTTCTGTCATTTCGATACTTTAAATGATTCTTAAAAGTTCTTTAAGTTGTTTAGCTTTTTTCTGTAAACATATTAACTGATTATGGACCATTTTATTTATATTTAAAAGAGGGTTTTAAGACATTTTCTTTTTCCGTTCAGTAATAGTCGATTCATACAAAACCCAGAAAATATTGAAGATATTAGCCCCGATGTTGGGGGGGCAATCACGTTAGTCTTGATAGGTTATGGACCCAAAATATTTTATAATAGGCCTGTTCCAACAACAGCCTCTGACTAGTCCGAAACTGTCAAAAGCATGTGCCGATCAAAGTATTACATTTAACGCAGCTCTTTAAAGTGGTGATTAATTCGATGGGCGAATATATTTGACAGTTTCAAACTAGTCCGGAACAAAGCTATTATCATTAAATTTAAAGAGATTATTAACCTTCAATTTCTTTTTGGTTTCCAAGCTTGAACTAATTCAGTTAATTAGGGTCCATCGTTAAATATTATTTTAATTACTTCAACCCTTATCAAAGGAAGTAACGTTCGATAGTATTGACATTTGACAGTTTTGATCTTCCGTTTGATGTAGTTAATTGTATCCAGTGTTGTAATAGATACATCTTTCAGAGTATCTATATTCAGATACAGATACTTACCCTAATTTGTAACTCGATACAGTTACATATACTTCTTTTTCAAAAGTAACTAGATCCAGATACAGATATAGTATAAATGTATCTAGGTACCTTCTAGATACATACATAAATGTGTTACATATAATTCATTCACGTTCGTTTTGCATTCAGAGTAGGCCGTGTTAGGGTGACATTTTTGTTGGTACCACTTTCAGAAATTTAACTGACGTTTGTTTTTAATTTTGTGGTTACGTTTTTGAAAACTACCACCACACAGTAGCGTCACTTAAACGTCAGTGTAAAAAAAAGCGGCCATTCTATTTGATACCCTTATGGAAATGCAATGTAATTTACAGCTGGGTAGGTATCAAACAAAAGAACAAATATGACAGTTATACTCGAGTGACGCTACTGTGTGATTCTTATACTGTGCTACCACTGCCAATGTTGCCAGTTCGATTGTGCTGTACAAAGTATTCCATGAAAACGAAAAATATCGTCTCGAACAAACGTTTAATGATTATTCACTGTCAATACAGCTGACGTGACACTCATAATTTTTTTCACATCAGATTTTGACTTCCTTCAAAATATATGCACGTAACCTAACGAAAAAAAAAACATGGCCTACTAGAATGCAAAAAGAACGTGAACGGAAAATAATAATAAAAATAATAATGTTCTTTATTTCAATAAAAAAAACACTGACAAAGCATCAAAGTTTGAAATTGAAAAGTGTCAAACAGAAAGAACAATTACTTATCGTTTTGTGACATTAATAAAATTACGCTGAAAAGTAGTACAAGACATCAAATGAACAAATTCGCAAGTTCAAAGTAGATTACGTTGCAGGGTGAATGACAATTATACCGACGAAAGAAAAACGCATAAGAGAATCGATGTAATTCTTCGATAAACAGTTTATAATAATTGATTAAAAAATGACCCCAAAATCCAGTTCCGGCACTGCGTACGACATACGGCGGCCACGTTCTATAAATGCGGCTGTATAATAGAACTATAAATTTTTTTAACTCTCGCTTGCGCACAATGCGACCTTCACAAACATTTCAATTGATTTTATTACTAGTTTAACAGCTGGGAAAGATAAATTTCTTTTATGCGACGTAATTATTGGTATTTTCTAAAATTGCCCATGAAATACGCAAATAATTGTGTAAATCATTGTTTGCTAATTCGTGCGGATTATTTACTAGAGCGGAATGTACCCGCCGTCTCGTCCAGAAAAAAAAATCGCAAGGATTTAAATCTGGATACAATTTCGTTTTTTCTTCATACTTACTAATGAAATCAGTTTTCTTGTCCTTGAGATAAGGCAAGCTTTTGTTTTGTTATTCAATTTTTCAAGTTTCGACATCACCTTTTTTTTCTTTTCGATGAAATTACTTCGATGTATGTTTTGTTTTTTCAAGTGATCGTGGAGCCAGAAATGATTAAATGGAATTTATGCCGCCGATGAACGTTTAAAAAATAATAATCAATGAAAAAAATTGTCCCCCAAAAGGACGATACGTCGCGTCGTGATCAACCGAAATGCGAATTCCAAAATATTTAATTGACAAATGCCAGCAAATCACATGAAGTAAATGATTTCAACAATGGCAATTTTCATCTAGGAACATTTTATTAACAATAAGTTTATAGGCCAGGAGAGTCGAGAAGTCAAGGAAGAATCGAATTTGACCCCCCTCCCATTCAGTGTATTAGAATTTCGATCAAAGTAATACAAGGTTGCTTAAAAAAAATAAAAAATGACGCAGTTACAACTTTTTTTGATTCTACTGTCTGTCTAGGTACTACATTAAAGTGAAAAAGAAGAGACAGATTTAATTTGTTAATCTCAACAGACTTGTTATTGTTTCCTCCTTTGTTTGTTCATGTGATAAAGAGGACTCACTCTTCGACTAAACTGGCATTTAATTACAAGCATTTCGCTCATTCGTGCCAAAGCATTAGTCAGAATCGCAACTTAATTATGCCCATTAGTATTCCACGTTAGTGTTTAAACGTTGTGCCGGCGTAATTTTGTGGTTTTGTGTTTTTTTGTGTTGATTTTGTGAATCCTGCGATTCTACTTACGCACGTTTCATAGTATTCACACATGTAAATAATTCATAAGTAAGTAGACATCTAAAAATAGTTCGCTATTATTTATTATTAAGCGTTTCCTTTGTTTTATTCGAGAATCAGGGGTGGGCAAGAAATAACGAAAACGAAATATTAGACTATTGTTTGCGGTAGTATCAAAATACACTCGCCTGGAGTGAGTACATTTATTCTTACGGCCGGTGGTTTTAAGGCACCCTTCATAAAACAGTGGCGTGCAGACTTGATTAAATTAAAAAAAAAGCGCGCCATTATTTCTAGCTCTAATACAAGAATAAATAAAAAATTTAAGCAAAAAAGTAAAGGAATTTTTAATTTATTGCTTCGTTAGCATATGAAGTCAACACATGTACGGCGAGACTGTCGCGTGTATGCTGTCACGCACGAGTTCCTAATTTAACGAACACGCCTTGCAATGATTTACATTTACCAAGCTGCCATAAAATCTCAAGAGGAAACACATAACGATCATATAACATTATAACTCACGAGCGTACGTACGTCCGAAATTGACCTATCCTGGCAGTTTTGATCGATCGCCGCCGGCGGTTAAATAATTCACCATGGGAATTCCCCATCTACGGCGGATTATAATTTAATCGTGAGAAACGTAACAAGTAGTAAATAATTTCTTACATCACCGCCGGCCGCTACCTGGAAACATTCCTCCGGCTTCAAGCAGTCTTGAATTATTTATTCCGCGTCAATGGCGAGAAAAAGATTTTTTATGCGCGTCTTTTTTTTTCTTTTCGTTCCACAACTGGGCAAATGAGTCAGTAGTCTGTCGGACAACAGTAAAAAAAGTGTGTTTGTGTCAAGGTAAGTAGACGACACGACCACAAATCACCATAAAGTCGTTCAAAAAAGAAAAAGCCGGGATCACATCTGGGCATTATTACATGACTATTAATCTTATAATCACAATTTGTTCAAATTAAAATAATTTGTATCAATTAATCGTTTACAGACACATAAACATACTTGTGGTTTTTCGAACGCCACTGCGAGGGAAATTCCACACGCGCGTACACGTTCGCGGACATGCTCGTAGAGGTATGATCACGCTGTGATTCAAAGATGTTAAAATTAAACGATTTTTATCAATTATAATCATTTACCTGCACGCAAAAGTACGTGTGGTTTTTCGTCTGCCGCTGTAAAGACAATTCCACACAACAAACACGTTCGCGGACTTGCTCGAAGAGTTATGATGCGAAGTTGTTAAAATTAAAATGATTTTTATAAATTAATCGACTGGAGTCAGGTAAACAGGCTTGTGGCTTTCCATCCGCCACTGTGACGGAAATTCCACACGCTCAGACACGTTAGTGGACATGCTCGTAAAGTTATAGTCACAGTTTCAAAAATTGATTAATTTTAAAAAATTAAAACCCTTTTTACCAATTAATTACTTACCGACACGCAAAACGTACGTGTGATTTTTCATCTGCACTATAAAGGCAATTCCACAAGCCTAGACACGTTCGCGGCCATGCCCGAAGAGTTACGATCACAGTCTGATGCAAAGTTGTTAAAATTAAATTGATTTTTATAAATTAATCGCCTGGAGACACGTAAACATGCAGTAAATGCTGTGAAGGAAGTTTCACACGTTCAGACATGTTCGTGGACATGCTCGTAAAGTTATATTCACACTATGTTTCAAAGATGTTCAAATTAAAACGATTTTTACCAATTATTCACTTGCCGACATACAAACGTACGTGCGGTCCTTCGCCCGCCACTATCAGAGAAATTCCACACGCTCAGACAAGTTCGTGGACACGCTCGTAAAGTTATAATCATACCATGTGTCAAAGATGTTCAAATTAAAACGATTTTTACCAATTAATTACTTAACCGCACGCAAACGGTTTTTATCTGACTCTATAAAGGCAATTCCACACGCCTAGACACGTTCACGGACATGCTCGAAGAATTATGATCACAGTCTGATGCAAAGTTGTTAAAATTAAATTGATTTTTATAAATTAATCGCCTGGAGACACGTAAACATGCTGTAAACACTGTGAGGGAAATTTCACACGTTCAGACATGTTCGTGGACATGCTCGTAAAGTTATAATCACGCTATGTTTCAAAGATGTTCAAATTATAACGATTTTTACCAATTATTCACTTGCCGACATGCAAACGTACGTGCGGTTTTTCGTCTGGCACTATAAAGGCAATTCCACACGCCTGGACACGTTCGCGAACATGCTCAAAGTGTTATGATCACGGTCTGATGCAAAGTTGTTCAAATTAAATCAGTTACGGACTTGCAGTCTTTCGCCTGCGACTGTGAGGGTAAACGTAAACGTGCTTGTGGTCTTTCGCCACAGAAAGAAAGTCCACACGCTCAGACATGTTCGTCGACATACTCGTAAAGTTATAATCACACTGTGATTCAAAGATGTTCAAATTAAAACGACTTTTTAACAATTAATCACTTACCGACACGCAAAAGTACGTGTGGCTTTTCGTCTGCCGTTGTAACGACTCCAGACATGTTCGCGGATATGCTCGAAGAGTTATGACCACAGTCTGATGAAAAGTTGTTAAAATTAAAATGGTTTTTGTAAATTAATCGCCTGTAGATACGTAAACATGCTTGTGGTCTTTCACTCGCCACTGTGACGGAAATTCCACACGCTCAGACACGTTCGTGGACATGCTCGTAAAGCTATAATAATACTGTGATTCAAAGATGTTCAAATTAAAACGATTTTTACCAATTATTCACTTGCCGACGTGCAAACGTTTTTCGTCTGGCACTATAAAGGCAATTCCACACACCAGGACACATTCGCGGACATGCTCAAAGTGTTATGATCACGGTCTGATGCAAAGTTGTTCAAATTAAATCAGTTACGGACACGCAAATGTACTTGCAATCTTTCGCCTGCGACTATGAGGGGAGATCCACACGCGCAGACACGTTTGTACACATGCTCGAATCTGATTAAAAGGTTCAAATTATAGTATTTTTTATGGATTAATCGCTTACAGACACGTAAATATGCGTTTGATATTTCTCCTGCCACTGAAAAGGCAATTCCACTCGCGCGGACACGCTCGGAGAGTCATAATTATAGTTTGATTCACAGTTGTTTAAATTAAAATGATTTTTACCAATTAATTACTTCCAGTTATGCAAATATGCTTGTAGTCTTTCGCCTGCCACTGTAAACCAATTCCACACACGCAGACACGTTAGTGATCATGCTCGTGTCCAATTCAAAATTGTTGAAATTCAAACGATTTTTTTATGGATAAATCGCTTACAAACACGCAAACATATTTTTAATCTTTCGCTCGCCAGTGTACGGGCATTTCCACACGCGCAGACACTTTCGTGGACATGCTCGAAAAATTATTTTCAGTCTAATTCAGAGTTGTTCAAATTAAAATGATTCTGTATGGATTAATCACATAGATACACAAATATGATTTTGATCTTTCGCCTACCATTGTACGAGCAATCCCATACGCACAGACATGTTTGTATACATGCTCGAAGAGTTGTAATAACAGTCTGATTCAAGGTTGTTCGAATTAAAATAATTTTTAACAATTAATCGCTTCTTAAATGCACGCAAGATAAGCTTGTAGTCTTTCACCTGTCACGCTGTCACTGTAAATGCAATTACACACGCACAGACAGGTTCATGCACAAGCTCGAAGAGTTATAATCACAGTTTGATTCAAATTTGTTCAAATTAAAAAGTCTTTTTTTAATTAATCGCTTCTAGAGACACAAACGTGATTGTAGTCTTTAGCCTGCCAATGTAAGAATATTTCCACACGCGCAGACACGTACGTGCTCACGTTTGAAGGTCTACACAATCGTCTGCCTTAACTTGAGAAGTTTGTAAAAGTTCGAAGTAATCCTAAACGCTTTTTAAACGACTCATTGTCAGTAGCTTAGTGCGTAGAAAACACAAGGCCCGTGGTACATTAAAAGGAACAACCCCCGTTTTTGATTGGTCGCTCAATTAATTCGCTAGCCAACGAGAAGCAAGTTCTTTCAATTAAAGACGAAATTTCACGCTGCTCAAAACGATTGATCGAAGAAATTGATTTACAAACACGAAAGTGACATTTAATTGTACTTTTAATCTAAGCCTTTTACTCGTGGGATTTACAAACCAATCAAAGACAATGACGATTGACGAAACGTCTGATGTAAATAACGCATTTCGCAATGGAGAAACGCCCCCTTCCTTCTGATTGGGCGCTCAGGGTTAGAAACCAACCAATCAGTAGCAAGGATGATTTCTTTCAATCTTGTACTAACTACTCGACTAGACAAGGCAAGAGCCTTTCAGTGACTGAACTGTTTTTTTTTTCTGAATGTTTCAGATGGGTACAGCGCGGCTGTGTTTCTGTTGCCTGCTGCTCTGGACACTCTTCACCTCGTCGCAACTTCTGCCATCTAACGCACAGGACTACAAAAAGGCCCTCCACCTTTCTCTGCTTTTCTACGAGGCTCAGCGCTCCGGCCACTTATCTTCAGACAACAGGATACCATGGAGGCGGGACTCCGCCCTCGACGACAAAGGCCAAAACGGGGAAGACCTCAGCGGCGGCTACTTTGATGGTACATCGACGAAGACATCGCTTAATCAAGCAAGCGCGAACCTCTTATCACTAACGAACCTTTTCTTACAGCGAGCGACTACATAAAGTTCAGTTTCACGATGGCGTTCACGACGACGATGCTCTCCTGGGGGGTGATCTCATACGAAGACGGGTACAGAAGCGCAGGTACGCCCGACAAGCGGTGGAGGCGCCCCTTTTAACGAGTTCGATGTTACAGGGGAATACGAGAGGGTTTTGGACGCAATCAAGTGGGCCAGCGATTACTTCATCAAGTGCCACGTCGCCCCCAACGAATTCTACGGTCAAGTGGGCGACTTCAATTTGGATTTGAATTACTGGGGGCGCCCCGAAGACCTAGACATGCCGAGGCCGGCTTATAAAATCGACGAGGAACATCCAGGTTTTAACCCAAAGAAAGGGGGCGTTTCAAAAATGATGACCGCGTGAGTTTTCAGGGACGGACTTGGCTGGTGAAGCAGCGGCGGCCATGGCAGCTACCAGCATAGTCTTCAAGCACGTAAACGAAACCTACTCAAGCTTATTGCTTAGGCACGCCGAGGAATTGTACGATTTTGCTGATAAGTACCGAGGGCTTTACCAAGAGGCGATTCCCGTTGCGAAAAACTTTTACGAGTAAGTTCTTCTTGCCCCACCTCCTCCCCCCATCACAGAAATGTGTGTACATTGTAGAAACTCCGGGTATGGTGATGAGTTGGCTTGGGCAGCGATTTGGTTGCACCGGGCCACCAAGAACAAGACGTACCTCGACGCGGCCGAAAAATTCTACGACACCTTCAGGTTGAAGGAGAGACCCAACGAGTTCTTCTATAACAAGAAGTTGGCGGGTGTTCAGGTACGTCACCGCACAACTTCTGGCGGGCTTCAACTAATCAAATCTTCGCACCACAGGTCCTATTGGCCCAGGTCACCGGCAAGCGTGAATACAGGGATGCCATCAAGGCGTTCTGCAAATATTCGATGTCCGAGCAAACCAGGACACCTAAGGGGCTCGTTTTCATCGAAAAACTGGGGACGTTGTCGCACGCGGCGAACATAGCTTTCGTTTGTCTTCAGGTGAGATTTGCCCCTTTTTTCCCCTCTTAGGGTTGACGATGATGGTGATGGTGATTACAGGCAGGAGATATCCACATCTTTCCGAAGATGAGCCTTAAATTTGCTAAGCAGCAAATCGATTATATGCTGGGGGCGACCGGAAAGAGCTACCTGGTTGGATACGGGACCAATTATCCCAAGCAGCCACACCATTCAGCGAGGTATAGATCCAAGTAGCTTCGGATTTAATTGTCATTGAACTGCTCCTTATTTTGATTTAGCTCGTGTCCCGACATACCTCAACCTTGCGGCCCGGATCAAAAAAAGTCGTCGAAACCCAACCCCCAAGTCCTGTACGGTGCGTTGGTCAGCGGCCCCAACAAGAACGACTACTACCTCGATAAGCGAGAGGAGTTCTTGTACAACGACGTGACCTTGGATTACAACGCGGGCTTCCAGGGCGTCCTGGCCGGCCTGATTCACCATGAAAACCCCACGACCACCCCAACGTACGACGAAGAAGTATAATTAATCCACGAACGCATGTGATAATGAACCCAAAACGTTTTTAGTTTAGTTTGAAGGCATGTGATACAACTAATTAACTTCAGACATATCAGTTATTCCGTTAGGTGTTAAGTAAGCTCAGAAAAAAAAGTGCAAATTCATTTTATGATGCGAGAAGTATTTTTTTATTGGCTACGCAAGGTCAGCACTTAGGACCTGTGTTGTGTTTTTTTGTAAGTAGTGTCAGTAAATAAATGTAGCATATCTTTTCAAGTCTTTTGGTTAGCAGTGCCGTCCTTCCAAGTACTTTCTCGAACTCGTCTGTGGTGAAACGGCGATTTTAGACTGCGTGACCGAATGCAAACTCGATAAGATCTGTGCGGATTTCTTTATTGTTGTATTGATTTGGGAGTACTGAGCTATCTGGGTGTTTCAAATCGAATTAACTACATAAGTGCGCAAGCCAATGGCGTTCAAGGTCAACATTCTTCTACTTCTATTAGCGTCAGTGTACGTGGGTCGTAAGCAAAGGCCGAATGCTCATTGCTCTTGCGTTAGTTGCATCAAAACAGTGAAATAGGAAAACGTTGTCCGTATCATCTACAAACCACAAAACAAGTTGACACCATCAAACGGCCATCAAAGAATTTGGGCATACCCATGCGTAAAAATGTAGGTTAACCTCCGTCAGCTTAGCCATGGTCACGGCGAACGGTTTGGACATGCGCGAATGCACCAACCTGAAGTTCGTCCGAAACCTCTTGTCACACAAGTACCACGGCAGCTCATAGAGGTCGTTCATCAACTTCTCAGACTAAAACCAAAACAACATTTGACCTACGCGTTTGAAACCCCGCCTGTTTTTACCTGACTCCTCACTAACTGCCCAAATAACACAGACCAAAACGAATGGGAGAGGGCCCCATATAGATACAAGATCATACCCATGCGCAAGGAACTATCGTCAGTCTAAAAACACACTTTCAGATATCGCATGACCACTGAAGATCGTGCCCCCCCTTACCGTCGCTATAACGAACTCGATGAAAATCACGTGAAACGTGGAGCAAGATAAAGTAAGGAATAAAATCGGTGAGAAGAAAGTCTCCAGTTGATCGCAGAACGTCAAGAAGCGCTGGTGGAACGAGACCAGTTCCGCAAACTCACGGAAGATGTCGCTCTTAAATTTCTCGCTTTCCAGAACTTCGTATATCTTAGAATTAGTAAAACCGCCGTTGTTACTAAAAGTAAAAAAAGTGCTTTCCCTTATCGGGTACTTATCAAAAACCTCTCACCTACCCGAAATTGATTTCGTTTCGGAAGTTCGAGACGACTTCCTCCGAAACGTCGTTCTGCAGCAGGACCTTGTAAAGCACGTTTTTCAGCTCCCACCCTAAAAACGTTCTGGTCTTCATAATCGTTTGGAGGGGGGGGGGAGTCTTAATTACCTAGAATTTTGAATTGGCCGGTCGTCAGAAACAAGGTGCATATCACGAATAGGTCGGAATTGAAGTATGACATGGCCATGCAGATTTGGGCGGCTGCTTGGATGGCGTAGTTGATTTCGTACCATGGTGATCGCGTCCAGTCGTAGGGGTACCAAGTTGGTAAGGGTAGAACTCTGGAAAATTTCAAGTAACTCGTAAAATGTTTTGAACTCGAGGACTGTACAAAATTTTCAAAATGTCGTTATGATAGAAGAATGATGGATCCCAGCTTTGGGTGTAGGTTTCCAACCGGTACCCGGTGCATGTGGATTTTACGTAAGAGATCGAATTTCTTACCTCGAATTCATTGCGTTCGGGTTCTTATCGACCCCTTCGATCTGGGTTGCTCTAATTTGCAAGGCGAACGCCCAAGGATGGGTATAAAGACCACTACCCAAGCACACCTCCCCAGCAAGCTAAGAAAACTCGGGGCAAGTAAAGAAAGGGCAATGATCAATATTGTGCATTTCCAAAGTGGGCTCAATTCCCCTCTAAATGCATGTGGATTCTATGTGAGAGAAGGGATTTTCGTACATCGGATCATGTTCGGATTCTTCCAAGCTCTTTTGAGCTGGGCTTCCTGCGTTTACCTAATTTGTAAGGCAAATGCTTAAGGGAAGCACTTGTCTCCACTTGGGGCAAGTAAGGAGAAACTCCCAACTAAGTGAGTCCGATAGTGGGGCTACTTTAGTGTAAGTTCAATTCCCTCCCGATGCTATCAGAGAGATTTGGACCTTGGGTTCTTACAGTACAGTACGCAATAGTCTTCTAACAACTCTCAACCCCCTTCCACATGCACGTGGATTCTATGTGGGAGAAACAATTCTCGTACATCGGATCATGTTCGGATTCTTCCAGGTTCTTTCGAGCTGGACTTCCTGCGTTTCCCTAATTTGTAAGGCAAATGCTTAAGAGGAGCACATATCCCCACTTGGGGCAAGTAAGAAAAAGGCTATTGGTCTGTATTGTGCAACTTCCATTTAAGTGAGGCCGTTGGTGGGGCTACTTTAGTGTGAGCTCAATTCCCTCCCGACGCGACGCTATCAAAGAGATTTGGATCTTGGGTTCTTACAGTACAGTACGCAATAGTCTTCTTACAAGCCTTGATGCGTAAAACTTCTTACCTCTCTGAACCAATCAAAAGTGGTATGGCCACCACGAAGGCGATGGTAAGGACATCCACAAACAAGCTCACCTTCACCATCAAGCGGCAGATTTTCTTATACCTCACCATGGTCTCCTCTTCCAGTCCAGTCCGTGATGAAGACTTGAACATCAAGTTCATGGTTTCGACGATCCTCGCCGGCTCATCTTCAAAAGCGTACTGGTAATTCAGACGTATGACCACAGCGAAATAAATGCCTGTAATCCACCCTTGTTGACTTTTTCAAAATCAAAGTCGAGATGTGCTACCTGCGTTTAAGATATTGAATTCGGGGCTTTCGCCCTTCAAGGCGCTCAAGGTCGAAAAGAGGACGACGTCAACGCAAAGCGCGTTGGCCACCACTCGTAAGACTTTGTGCAGCAACCTCCTCCAAAAGCCAGCGCTTGGATCTAGCTTGTCGTAAGCCAAGAACTTGAAGTACCGTAGGTTTTCGCTCAGGTAAACCATGGTGGAAACAACGAGTGCACTTAGGTGCAGTTGGATGGCCTCGACCAATAATTAAATGGTTTAATCGGGTGCTTAAATGATTGTAGATAATTGGATGATCGCGACGTTTTAACGGCATACGTGTCTTCACACGGAAATTAAATTAGCAAAAAATTGGTTTAAATAAGTTAGAGTGAATCCTCCATCTATTGAATTTATAATGCGCTAACAGAAACTACTTTGTGCCAATAGGGGGTGCGCGTACTTCATTCTTCCTGAGTCAGTTGACGAAGCACTGTAAAGTAAGAAAGGGTTGTCCTTAGTGCCTGCGGAAACTCGAACTGTACATTAGGTGGAAACCCCCATTTTATTATTGGTTACCCAAACGAAAATGCTCAAGTCCATCGCTGTAAACTTGCCCAGGGTTGCTGCGATGGGCCATCCAATTCGACGCAGTACCATTCTAAGGTTGTGCTGAAACTCTCCGCCGCACAGGTACCAGGGTGAATTATAAAGGGCATGGCGAAGATCGTCGTTCTAAAATTTTCAAATAAAATATGGTACAACATGGACAAGGTCGACCCTTTCAACATCCTCTTAAGTTCAATTGGGTTGGATCGGTTTGGGTTCAAAGGAGTCCAACTAACCTTTGTAGTCACCAGCTGCCCGAAATATGCTTCCGCAAAAAGCTGCATCGTCACCATGACCAAATATGAGCAAGTCGAGACACGGAGAAAGACGTCGGTGGCCTACGAGAGGTCCTTAATTAGTTTTTTTTTATCATGAAAATGAGTTAGTTACCGTGTTCAAGATGTAGGCGAACAAAATCATCTGGAAAACGGAGCCCAACGTATTGACCAGCATCAACGGATTCAAGAACCTGTTGGCGTCCTTCCAAAACCCCAAGAACTCCTGGTGGAAGCCAATCAGCTCCTTGAAGTTTTCGGCGAGTTGATGCTGAACTGGGCCCGACCGAACAATCTCGTCCAGGTCTTTAGGCCAGTTCGGAGTGCCCCTAAAGAACCCAAAGTTATTTCAGGAAACCTAACGTAGTCGAAATGACCCCCCGACCTTTCATCGTAAGTAGGTGCGAACGCCCTCTGGAGTGCCAAAACCTTTTCTCTGGCCACCCCTCGCTTCAATAAGGCGCTGTAAATCATGTTATTGAATTCCCAACCTAAAAGAAAGTCGGTCATACCCCTTAATACTTCAATGCACTTAATACCTAATAGTTCGAGTTGTCCCGTCGTTAAGTACGCCAAACAAATAAAGAACATGTCTGTGTTGGTGAAGGTCAAACCGCAGAGTCCTTGAGCCAGAATCTGGACAACGTAAGACACTTCAAAGTAGGGGGTTGCCGTCCAGTCGTAGGGGTACCATAAAGGTAGAGGGAGCTTTCTGTAAAAATTGAAGGCGTGGATCAATAAAGTAAAAACGAGAAACGAGGTGAAGACCTTTGCGTGCTTGTGGCGAAATACATCATGACCAACATGAAGGTCTCCGAGCAAACAACTCCCGACAAGTTCCAAATGGTGACCGCTCTCTCGCTGAAGGCTATGTGGTCTTTCATGTTCCTCTCCGCCAAGCCCGTCTTTGTTTCGAATCTGAACTTTGCGTTCATTTGCTCCACGATTTTTGCACATTCGTCTTCGAAGATGTAGTAGTAATTCAGCCTTATGACACCTCCTGTAAAAATCACTGAAACAAAACGCAACAGCTCCGGATTTTCAAGGAACTCGGTTGTAAAATGCCACTACACACTTATTTAACCCAAATTCTGTTTTGGAAAGTTTTGTTATATCAGAGCTCGTGGTGAATTGAGATGGCGCAGTGGTTAGTGCACGCCTATTATGAAATTACTGGCCCAAGTACAAGCCCCAGTGGGCAACTCAGCCGATCATTCATCCAACGTCCACAGATAAATGGTAAATTCGGGGAGGGGGGGAGTAGAATATCGATTTCAGGTTCAGATTCTGCTCCAATTGCTTCCAGTTCATGGCCACGGGTTCAAATTCGGAGCAGGCGGCTCATGGACAACTCAGTAGTTCATTTTCCTTAGGATCGAGTTTGCACAGAAGGTAAATTGGGAAGTAGGACTTTGGGTTTAGGTCAGGAGTAATAGACTCACGACCAACTCAATAGATCGAGCATGTTTTGAGAAGTAGGGTTTACAGCTTGCTCTCACCATCTCAGTAGTTCATCTCACCAGGATCGAGCTTGCCTGAGAATTAAATTGATTCCGGATTAAAATCCGGAGTCGACTGCTGAGCAGAAGTTCATTGGACTTTAGATTTATTTTAGAAGAAGTAAATAACCAAGCTGCGATTTTGTATAGAAAGTAAATTGGGGAATTTTGGATGTAAATCCGAATCTCACAGCCAAGAAGTCAATTGGGATTTCAGGAATTCAGATTCACGCATGACCAGCTCAATGATTTATCCCCATAGAGTAAACTGGGGTTTGGAAAACGCCCCCCGAGCTTCGAAGTTCGAAGCAGACTGCTCAGCAGTTCAACTGGCTTCGGGTTAACATCCGGAGCAAGCGACTCAGGAAAATCTCAGCAGGATATCGATTTTGGGTTCAAGTCTGGAGTAGGAGACTTACGACCAACTGAGTAGTTCCAGAATGTATGAGAAACAGACCGCTCAGCAGTTCAATTAGCTTCGGGTTAACATCCGGAGCATGCGACTCAGGACAATCTCAGCAGGATATCGATTTTCGGTTCAAGTCAGGAGTAGGAGACTGACGACCAACTCAGTAGTTCCAGCATGTATGAGAAACAAGTTGCTTCCACCAACTCAGTAATTCATTCCATCAGGATCAAACTTGTCTGAGAAGTAAGTTGGAGCCGGTCAAGTCTGGAACCGGCTTCTCCCAATTAACTTAGACAGTTCGTCGAATTCTCCATATTCGGAGCAAGCGGCTCAGGAACAACTTGTCTGGAAAGTAAATTAGGGTTAAATAGTCGACTTTGGCTTTAAATCCGGAGCTCACGCCTTGAAAGTACTTTATAAAAAAAAATAATCAAAAATGGACCGGCATTATCAACAACTCAGTAAAATCGAGTTGGTCTGAGGTTCGAAAGTTTAGGTTTAGAGTAGGCAGCCAGCTCAGCAGTTTGTCTCTGCAGAGTCGAGCTTCCTTAGAAAATAAACTGGGGGGTTTGGGATACCGGCCGCTCACGATCAACTCAGTAGTTCACCTGACTCCGGATTCATGTTCGGAGCAGACGGTTGACGAATAACTAAGATTCGAACTCGCTTAGAAAATAAAGTAGGGTCCGCGAGTTTATGCCGCTCAGCAGTGCATCTGACTCCAGATTTACGTTCAGAGCAAGCGGTTCAAGCTTGCCTAAAAAGTAAATTAGGTCGAGGAGATCGATTTCCGCTTCAAATCCGGGGCTGTTAACCAACTCAGAAGGATTGAGCTCGACTGAAGAGTTAGGAGTTCAAGTTCGGTGAGTAACTCACAGCCAATTCAGCAGTTCGTCCCTGTCTCGAAGTAAACTGGGATTTTAGGATATTAAGAGTATATCCCAGTTCAAGCGGCTCATAGCCAACTCAGTAACTCCAACTTGCAGGTGAGCTTACGTCCATACAACTCAGCAATTCCTACCTCATCTGAAAAGTAAAGTGAGGACTTGTAATGTAATCGACTCCGAGTCAAGACAGCTAATAGGAAGTTTAGGAGTTGGCTCCAGATCAAGTTCGGAGCGGACGTCTCACCATCAACTCAGCAGTTCGTTACACCAGAGTCGAGCTTGCCACCCGGAGACTGGCTCCATGCAAGGTCGAGGTTGTGCCGGATTTAATTCTGAAGCAGGCAACTCACATCCAATTCAGTAGTTCGTCCCCCTTTGGCGTTTGGGAGAGTTTAGGAGTTAGAACGACTCCGAGTGTAAGTCCCCTGAGCATGGATTAACTCAGTATTCTTTCCTCCAAAGTCGAACTTGCTCAAGAAGATTGGAGATTGGCTCCATGTAACGTCGAGGTTGTGCCGGATTTAATTCCGAAGGAGGCGATTCACATCCAATTCAGTAGTTCGTCCCCCTTTGGAGTTTGGGAGAGTTTAGGAGTTAGAACGACTCCGAGTGTGAGTCCTGAACATGGATTAACTCAGTATTCTTTCGTCCAAAGTCGAACTTGCTCAAGAAGATTGGAGATTGGCTCCATGTAAGGTCGAGGTTGTGCCGGATTTAATTCCGAAGGAGGCGATTCACATCCAATTTAGTAGTTCGTCCCCCTTTGGCGTTTGGGAGAGTTTAGGAGTTAGAACGACTCCGAGTGTAAGTCCTGAGCATGGATTAAGTCAGTATTCTTCCCTCCAAAATCGAACTTGCGCGAGAAGTAAATTGAAAGTTCCGAAATCATTTCTGCAGAACCGAAGTTGTCTGGGTAGTAAACCGGGAGCTTAGGATGGGCTCCGGATTCAAGTTCGGAGCAGGTCGCTTAGCAATTCACCCCTGTCTCTTACAATTAGTAAATTAGGATTTTAGGATATCGGCTACGAGTTCAAGCGACTCACGGCCAACTCAGCAGAATCGAGCTCATGTGGGGACTAGCAATTCTGGCCTAAGGAAAGTCGCCCAAGGCGAGTCTCTTCCTTCACTTATCTGATTTAGTAATTTAAATTTGATGGGCAGTGTAATGTAATGAATGGAAAAAATTAGTTTAAAGAAGCGAAAACTAAAGACAAATTCCGAATCAAAGCTCTCACCCATGGTCATAACATCCACGGCGACCGAGTTAAAGTCGAAATCGTCCTTCATGAGGATATCAACTGCAGAAAGTACCATGGCGGAGCCAATGCAAAAAACGCAAGTCAATCTCCACAGCGAATACAGAAGCTTGATGGGGCGGCTAGAATTTCGGTCGATTTTGTAAAGCCCCTGGCCATAAAACCACCAGACGTTCAACCTCATATATTTCAGGGACGCCATACTGATAAAAAATGAAAAAAGTAGGCGACGCGATGAAGAATTTAAAGATGGATTAATCGAGCACGTATGGGAGTGTCATGAGTGCATAATGCATCCAATTATGGAGCAGTTAACGGGGAGTTAAGAATAAAAAAAAAGTACCGTGCGTCGTTGAAGCGGTAAAAGTACTGTAATTGTAAATTGCGGTTGGTTACGCGTAAAAATGTAATTGCTGCGAAGAAGAACGTAGCTTTGAGTAATAATAACCGAAATTGTCGTTCTTCTTGGAATTTGGCAATTAAAATTTAACTATTTTTTTTTCGAGTGGGAAGGCGTGTGATATTTCACGACTTATCTTTTTCGATCAGGCAAATGGCGAGCGTTTCATCCTAATGCGTGTTTCACAATGCGATCCGCGTTGCATAAGATTCGTGAGAAGTCAACCGGTGGTCCTTGCCGTGGAGGATTTAGATTAACTAATTGTATTTCTTTGTTTGGGTGGTGGAGCACGCATTAACTTGACATTTTGCCTGGGCATACGTAAATTGTCACTTTACGAATGTCATGTTTACGACGAGCTTACGTCATAAATAAGAGCCTCGGTTTACCAATAGTTCACTGTCAATGTTTTTCTTTTCTTTTTTTTAAATAAAATGATGCAGGCCATACACAATAGAAAGACTTAGGCGAATCTTGGATAGGTATTTTCAACCTTAATGGCTCTCATCAGTGATCAAATGAGTCGAATCAGACGTGGGCAGTTGAAAACCTTGAAGGAAATGCCGGTATCAAGTGTGTGCACGCCTGCATCGACTTAAGTGGGCGTAATAAGAAAAAGAAACAAACGTAATAAACAATCGCTTGACATATCGTTGAAAACATTTCGTTCGGAAGCTATGCGCGCGGGATGAAAATATTTTCAATTTGAATGTTATAGGTGATGTCATTTTACCCCTCTTAGAGACGTCACCGGACGGATTATTTAAATACTGCGAGTCGGGTGAGTGACTGTGTCAAATTTTGAAAAGAGGGCATCTCTCTGCGTGTTTTAGTTCTTTTGCACAAAAGAGAAGACAATCCTGAAATTATTCATACGTAACGGGACGATAAGGGCCAAAATCAATACCGTATAAAAAGGGCGGCGCTGAGAACGATTCCTGGCTACCTAAAACTCAATTCAGAAACATATAAAAAAAGGAATTGCGACTTGGGTCTTTTGTGGCTCGACTAAAACTTGGTAAAAATAGTGAGAGAGAAGGAAAGAAAGTGATTTGTTTTTTTTTTTGTAGCAAGTTTTTGTGCAAAGTCAGAGATTTTTGGGCTTTAATATTGAACCTCTCCGTGGTATCTAGTAAAGGGAAAAAAGTTTGGCTCGAGGAGTCCTTGTAAAATTGGTACTTTCAAGGTTTCTTTAATCTAAGTATGTACATACTTCTTTTTCATTTTCTTTGTAATCCATTCGACCGTTACGTATCGTAAATGGGGGGCAAATCCAAAAGTATAAAGTAAAACATATTATTGTGATATTTGCCTTTGACGAATATAAAATTAAGTTTCTAAAAGGCAAATGCTAAAAACTTAAATACTATGCAAAACGAAGTACAACTTCTTGCGACAGATAAAGAAGTTCGTTGGGTAGAGGAGGTGCTTCTAGGGGCAGCCTGGATGGAGTTCTGTGACGCTGAGTTCTCCACTGATTGCAAGGCATTGGCCGGTCCAGGTCAAACAGTCTGGAAGAAAGAGAAGGCAAGTCTGCCTTGACGATGGCCGAAGGCTTCTATAGTTTCAGACGTTGACATCGATTACACTAAACTGTCGGAGGGAAAACCTGAAAATAGACGACAAAGTTTAATGGAATGAAACGAAGTGTTAATTTTAGTTTTTTTTTTAAGTTTGGGGGGTTGCGTGTTGTTGTATTCTTTAGCCAAACAATCGATTGACACAAACACAAACAAAATGTCTTTATTAATAATAATAATACAAGGATGTTAATATGTCAGATCGCTTGGTGGTTATGTGCACGGTATGTCCACGGGAATGAGTTCGTAGTTGTCCTGGTGCAATGGTTGCAGGTGGAGAACCGGATTCCTCGGCGGAGTGGTCGTTGATAAGCCGTGTACTGGGTGACGTCTTCTGACCGGACGGGCTTCTTTTCTGGCGTCGGGGGAAGAGGTGAAACGACGCGGCGTATTCTACTGATGCGTTTCAGTGCCCGACGAAGCTGGGTGGTCGTAGGTGTTTGACGGACGTGGAAACCAGGATATCCCGACCTTTCGGCTGGCTTTGGTTAGGAGTCCAACCTTGCGGCTGGCTTTTGGAGAGGAGGTCCAACTTTGCAGCTCGGTTTGGTTAGGAGGTCCGACCTTGGGGCTGGCTTTGGTTAGGAGGTTCCAACTTTGCAGCTGGCTGGGGAAGAATGATCTTCGAGCTGCTCTGCACGCGTTTATATAGCCCCGGCATCCATCTTGTAGAGGGGCTGAGTGTGGTGTGGAAGGGTGTTAGAGCTTGGTGCGTGGCAATGGTATAGAGATGTGCTGCAGGTGGCGCTGTGGTCGCTACATTTTTTACTACCAGAGGTTACAAGTTTTGAATGTGCGGTAAACAAAGACGTTAGGTTGGGAATAAGAAATTTGTTTAATGTAAACAAACGATTGTACTTACCAGTACATGAATGTAATGAACATCATTAAATAAATAAATGCTTCTATAGTTACTTACATTTCAGTTTGAAATAAAAATCTGTAGGTTCCGAGCACAGTTCCGAGCTTTGAAAACTCGTTTACGTCTCTGTCATTTGCAATGCACATGTTTACCAACATAAACTTGTAAAAGCGGATTGGAAACCAATTTGTAACCAACAAAAATTTAGTTAAGTGTTGATGCGAGGCGTTGCGTCCCGGCGTTTCTCGCTTGCGATCGCTACGTTTGAGCGCGCATGTAAGAGTGCGAATGACGGTGGGGCAACGTTTATAAAAGCGACGGACAAGGCTATAAGAATTGAATGAACTACTGAAAATTATCGAGTGAATTCATGCGGTAATTCAGATTCTAACCGGTAAGGTTCCGTTCACTCAGACAAGTTTCAACAAATCTGGCCGTACAATATTAAAAGTAGAAGAAATAAAAGAAGATGATTTATTTTTAATTGAAGAATTTTGTTTTAGTAATTTTGGAAAAAGAAAAGCTTTAAAAATTTTAATATAAATTCAATTTTTAATAACGGAAAGGTTAACGTCAGGAAAATACAATAAAATAAAAGAAGTAAATAACGGCTTAGCTGGCAAATGTGCATTCGGTCTCCTGGTCTGTTGCTTAATTTGTTGTTTTCTATCTCCAAGTGTCAACACCTTACACCTTGGTTATACAGTCCTGATGAGGTTTAATAAGACCGAAACGTACGTCGACAGTTACTTTTTCTTGCCAGCTAAGCCGTCATTTCCTTCTTTTATTGTATTAAATTTTTAAACTACGAGTAAATAGGTCTGCTCGTACAGCATTTTTGACTAGTTGTAGTTCGAAACTGTCAAATATATTCGCCCGTCGAATTAATCACCGCTTTCAAGAGCTGCATTAAATGTGAAACTTGGATCGGCGCATGCTTCTGACAGTGTCGAACTAGTCAGAAGCCGCTGTACGAACAAAGCTATATTGAGACTGCCTTGAGCTCGAGCTCATCAGTTCTTGATTATTTAACTAAAATAATATTTGTCCTAATAAATAGTAAAAATTAAATTAACGGGAAGCAACCATGTGAACAATCTTGTCTTTTTCATAAAAAAAAAGATATTGATTTGTATCAAGCAAGGAAAGTATATATAAAAAATATAAGAGAAGGAAAGAAGGACCCAAGCCCTCGGGCAAAACTAATTAAAAAAAACCGGGAAAACATTATAAATTAAATTCAAAATCTGGGACAGCCCAAATTACACAGCAACTCCCCCTCTACGTAGCATTAAGTTGGCGCCCAACGTGGAGCCAAAGCAAAAGCTGTAGAAAATTTCCAAATTGTCCCTTTACACAGGAGCGTGTGTAGTCTTTTTGTAAGATATATATTTCTGCGGAATTTATCTGTAACATACCTGATCGTTAAAAAATTAAACTATACCTTTAAGTGGCGCAGCTAGTAGTACACAGGCCTATTGAGTAATACCGGAGGCAAGTTCACAGAAAAGGACTATATTACGTATAATTATGTATAGAATTAAGATAAAATTTAACAAATAAGACGCCCCATAAGATGTTTTTAACTCAATAGATATCTTAGAACTTTTATATCTATAAGAAAAGTCCAAAAAAAGGTTTTTTTTTTTTTCAAAATTTATAGCCTTTTTTTTGTAGTGTAGCAGAGTTGTCAAACACTGTTCGTTACAAAACTGAAATAATTTGTCATTATTATTGACTATTATCAAACGGTAAAAAGTAGAGATTCGGAAAGAAAAGTCACTGTCAGCAATGTCCCGATTTTTTTAATCATCGGGATCCACGGTGAATTGAATACTAACGGTGGCAGCATTCAAGTGAGATAGAGAGCTGTTACGTCATCGCATACCCACTTCTCCCTCTAATACAACTGTCAACCGTGACAGTTAATATTGGTTAATAATTGTGTAAAAGGAGGAGCGGGTATGCGATGACGTAACGGCTCTCTATCTCGCTTGCCGAAATGCTGCCACCGTTAGTATTCAATTCACCGTGATCGGAATCTATGTTATTTGTATATGGATCGAATATACACAAGGCCTGGGTGGCGCAGCTGGTAGTATATTGGACTATCAAGATAATGAACGCAGGTTCAGTAAAAAAAGCCACTTTAATTAAATTGTGTTGTAAATAAAGTTTATTTCCCCAAGAAATGTGAACTTCATAAACATTTTTTGACGGACAGAATTTAAAACATTTTAATCAGTAAATACCTTTGTAATCAGTTAATTATTATAACTATTATTATTAAAACAAATTCAAGACGCGTTCGCAACTCCTTATTCTGCGTTTCTGGCGCACTGGTTGTAAATCGTTCCTCGTTCACCGTTCGCATTCTTTTCACTTTGAATTAAATTCTTAACTAATTATAAACGGTTGCATAGAATTTTTTTAATATGATCCCGTAATCTGTTACATTCATTCACGTACGCGATTCGATTAAAAACTGTAAGCATATCACCAACGACTTTTAAAACAGCTACGTATAATAAAGTTTTTATAGCCTAATAAACAAAAGAACTTCTAGGCGATGTATTTCAGGTCTAATAAATCGTTTCACGTTCTCCAAACAATCCCAGCAAACTATACATTTTTTCGTAATCTGTAATAGGCATTCGTGTACGCGATTTGATCAAAAATTCTAACAGCAGCCACGTTTAAAACAATTATGTCTCCGACGGCGCGCCGTGCAAATGAAATTGAGGGGAGCTGGACATACTCGCTGAGCATTAGTTTTGCCTAACACACATAAACAGAGAACAAACAATACATAGCGCATAGCGTGCGCCCTCGGATGATGCAGGCCGTGCTTTGCCCCCCGCGATCACCAGACTTAAATCCTTGAGATTTTCCTTTTTTGTGGATGAAGCACCTGATACATTCCGCTCTAGTAAGTAATGCGCAAGAATTATTTGCGAACTCGTTACCCTTATTTCTTACGCAGTTACTAGTAATTACGTCGCGTAAAAGAAACAACTCAGACTTCCGTTCTCAGCTGTTAAACATGTAATAAAACGAATTGAGCTGTGTGTGGAGGTCATTAAAAAACTTTACAGTCCTATTATACTGACGTATTTCGTGCGCAGTGCCGTAGCTTGACTTTGGAGTTATAGACTGTTCAAAAGAATTTTTTAAACATTTTTTTCGTAATCTGTGACATCGATTCTCTTGTGGGAACAATTGTAAGTCACCCTGTATATTAAATATGACACTCCAGAAGATATCTAAATTTAACAGATGTCTTGGAGCTCTTATACTGATGGAAGCAAATTCAAGTATTCGAAGAAAAAATATTTTTGTTCCTAAACCTCGTAGTCTCTTTGATAGATATACCTTAAGTTTCATTTTTACGAATTTGTTGCAAGTTGGTTTTGATTGCAATAGATTCCTCGGGCGTCCCCCGGAGAGCTGTTAGGTCAAAAAATGGCCGCAAGTTGTCGCGACCTAAACTATTGTTCCATTTTTACTTGGAAACGTATGCACACTTGACTTAATAAATTCCTATTAGTGTCCTGTCTCCGCTTTTTTTCAAGTTTCAATGAGACAGTCTGTATGTATTTGAGTGTTATAGCTAGGAATCGTTTGACTGATCGTTACAAATTTTTAATATTGGATATCGACCGCAGTTTTCGAACGGTAAAGGATAGGACATTCGGAGAGAAAAAAGTCACACAATTTTAATATAAGATTAATAACAAAAAATCTCTCCTCACCTCTGAAAAGTCTTGATTTTTGAAAATCCTTAGAATGTACAGTCGTGTTCAAAAAAGTGTTGTACAGAATTTGTACTGTGTAAACTTGTATGTGCATTCATGAGGAAGTGCAAAAAATTGTTGTACAAGTTTTGTTACATATACGGTTTCGGCTTTCACATAAATAGAAAAACCAATTGCCGCTCAAAAGCAAAGATATTTAAAACGTAGCTGTACAATACCTTTTTGAACACATCTGTACGTTATCAAATATGTACAACGACGCTCAACTTAAATGATACCATTTGACAATTTCGTAGCCCTTACGCTGAATGTTCTTAAGGGTGTGGTTCGCATGCAGGAGTATCAGTTAAGTTGAGCGTTGTAGTACATATACGTATAGGCAACAAGGGCCTCAGGGCCTCAAGTTAAAAAAAAAAAACTTGTGAAAAGTACGACTACGAGATGGAGATAAATATAATAAATAAGTTATTAAGAACATATACAAAAACTGAGCAGATGTCTTAAAGCTTTTTATATCTTTGGAAGGCCCTTCTGACAAATATATTTATCACAACCCGCTTGATTTTATTTTTTCTAAATTTCGTCACTGCCAATTAATTTGTAGAATATAATTTTATTAGTTCAAGTATTTATAATTTGACGAACTTTAATTACTTTCTTTTAAATCGTTCACACCCTATTTACATTTTTCCCACTAGAAAAAAAGAACATTCCGCGTTACGTTACCCAACTGTTTTTTACTTCACCGTATTTCGTGAAACTGTGTTAATTTTAATTAGTTTTTTCTTCTTCTTCTTCTTTGCGTTAGCTTGTGCACTTTAGTTCTTCACCACTTTCCACTACGTTTGAGGTGAGAAACTAACGTAAGCGTAAAATTACCGATTGTTTATACCGGGACAGGTTTACTAAAAACATCGATTTACGCTCAAAAAAAAAAAACGGATTATGATGAAATGGTAACGAATTGTTTTTACCTGGTGCAAATAATGCGTAAAATGAGTAGTTCTCTTTTCTGGATGAATAGATTTGACTGTACACAAGAAACGAGTTACAGAAAATTTTCTCAATGAATATTGTTACGGATCCTATGGGAATAAGGGTTCCCTTAAGGGATGGCTCTTTTATTGCTGTTTGTAGTTTAGGCTAAACGAAACTGCGTTGCCCTTTCTATAAATTTTCTTTTAGTGCTCACTTGTGCTTTTACTATCGATCCCATCGCCCTAGAACAATCGAAAACCGACGGAAACACGCGGGTCATTCTTTTTTTATTTGCGGGTGGCCTATACATCAGAATCTAACAATATGCAGAAGTAATTTGATTGAGAGTTGAAGGAAACCTCATTTACGTTCTATTTTATAAATGCAATTTCTGAAAACTCCACAATCATGTTTTAATTTGCTGTCGCCTTAATTAATCTTGTGTAAGACGAAATTACCGTGAAATGCAGAAAATTATCGATTTAGTTTTCATAAATCACTCCGCGAGGGAAACTTCTTTCTCATGCTCCAGCTCGCGGAGAGGAATGTGCCAGTTTATTTTCTGCGTCGGCAATTTACATCGGCCAGGCAATATTGCATATCCTTGTGACCTCAGCCGGTCGCTAATAAATAATCAACCTCAGTCGCATGTACACTTTCTAACAGGCTAAATAGGCGATTGTTCGTTATTGTTTTCGCCGGTTCGTTCCCTCGTTTGTTAATTGCGCGCGTTTTAATTTTTCGCTGGTAGCACAATCGCCCTCGGCCTGCGACCACCACCACGGTGGGAGAGAAGAAGTGAGGTCGCCAAAGACTCAAGCAAGGTCCGTTCTTGCGGATTTCGGTTCAGTCCACACGTGTCGTTCGAAGTTGAGTGTCTCCGTGCCACGAAAAACGAGAACGCGCGCGCGTTTTCCGCGAGTTCCAAGGCGCAGGATTTACAGCTTCACAGGATCAAAAATAATAAGGTACCTTCGTTTCTATGTACACGTTTCTGCATGGCAGAGGATACTTCCGATTTGTTTTTGCTTTTTGCAGTTAATTCTGCCTGTTGAGAAACAGTAAAACCTGTTGGTCAAAAATGGAAACTTGCGGCACACCAGATTTCTGTTGTGTTCGCATGTTTTTTTGTTTTTAATTTTAATAAATACTGACTTTATCGCTTAATTTTTCGCTGTGCTTACTTTACTCGTGCTCCTGTTCTTAAACACTCATTTTTTTAATTGATTATTTACATATTTACTGAATTTTTTTACATTCGTTTAAGGTGTTCTAAAATGTTTTTTTAAATACAATTATTTGTGATACTTTTCTCAAATTTCTCTCGATTATAATCTAGTTTATAATTTACTAAAACTAACGATCATGTAAATGTATACATAGTTCATGTATTATTAAAAATTATGCAAAAAATATCTTTTCCAGTAATTTTAATTATGTAAAAATCTTGTGTAATTGATTAATTATTATTATTATGTAATACTTTTCTTAATTCTTAATGAAAGAATTAAATTCCTGTCATGTATTAAGCATTAAAAGTTTCTGGAAATTCCACCAAGCAAGGCCTCATTAAAATTGTCCGAAGTACTTTGACGTTTTATTTTGATTAAATATTGAAAGCTGCTCGGACACTTTCATAATTATATTAAATAATTTCTAATATTTTGAATGAATCTGGAAACAAAGCACAAATTAAAATAAACCCTTCCGAATTGATTTAGAATCGAAATGGAAATAATTTTTCAACAGAACATAACTCCGCAAGACTTTGAAAATAAAGAAAATTTGAAATACAAGAAAGAAATAATAATAAAAAAAAATGAAATACGCTTTGATTTTAATTATGAGGTTGAATTTATTGGATTTGAAGATTTACCAAGGAATAATGGAAGAATAAGATAAACTTTCGGCCGTTTTGTTACATGTATCTATATTTTCAGGATTTATCTGCAAGGTAGCCAGCTTCGTTTATCATTTACACGTTCACTATTTGATTGGTCTTTAAGAAGTACCTGTTTCATATTTGAATGAATTCATATTCCAGAAATTATTTTCTTCTACACTTACTAATTTATTACCTACCAATTTCGTGAAACTGTGCTAATTTTGAATTTTGTAGAATAATGGAAGAATAAGGTAAACAAAAAATAAAAGAAAATTGACGTCACTTCGTTGACGAATCTTCGAAAATTCAAATGATTGACGAAAACAAACAAAAAAAAAACTTTAAGAAGCACCAATGTAATGCGAAAATTAATTTCAAAAGAAGAAACCAAAAGAGAAACAAACAACTAACTAAAAACAAAATTAAATGAACAGCAATCAAAAGAAGACCCACGATTTTTATTTTTATTTTTTGGAAGAGTGATCAACCATATACCTAATAGTCTTGTCTTACGAAAAAGGAGATGTTACTCGTATAAGGTAGAATAAATAAGAGAAAAACAGTAACAGAAGTTGCACCGTTACATAGGAAATGAAAAGAGCAAAGGCTGAAATGGTTTGAAAGTGAAGACTGAAAGAGAAGTAAAGAAAACTTGAGAAAACAAACAAAAACCTAATTTTTTGTGGAGTTCACATAGAACTCGATAGGTGGCGCTGATTGCATTTAAGTAAGTACAACTTCCTCTAAAGAAATTGATTATGTGTGATCAATAATAAAGTTAAAACAATGAAAGAAAGAAATTTGAAAAAAAAATCAATAAGAATTGCAAGAAATCGATGATTAGGTAACTCGAATTCTCTTGGAGCTTGACAGGTGGCGCTGAGCGCATATCACGAAAACACTTTCTTAGTGCGTATCAAGTTCTATTAAGCTTTTTGGAAGAATAAAAATAACGAAAATAATGCTATTAATAAAGATACAAATCATGAAAATAAGCGAACTATAGTGAGAAAGTTTGTACAGAATATAAAAAGAATTATAACATTTTGTTAAATCTATAAATAATGTCACAGTCTAAACGCCACTTAAATTTAAGCTCTGCTTAAAAGTTGGTGCATCCGAGCGTAAAATAACTAAGGCTTAAAATGGAAATCAATTAGAAACTCATTTTGTGTACAACTATCAAAATTAACCAATAGGTTAAATCCAAAAAATTCCATAAACGAAGTGAAGCAAAGTGAAAGGCTGAAGGCCACTATTAATTAGTGAAAATCAGTAAGAAGCAGGTAGCGTCATCCTGCCAAACAATCAGAATATCGTCGACATAAAGAAATGAGAATACAATCAGGGGCACATTACAATTATTTAACTTATGAACTAGTTCAGCTGAATTTTTAATAGTGTAAATGTGTGATAACTGTAAAGAGCTTCTAAGAGTTGTACGAGTAAAACAAGCTAATTTATGGGCTCGAGAATTAATAAAACTGACTACAGGTCTGATAGGAATATTTGGTTCTACTGTGTTTAACTAAAAAAAAAAAACACGATTGCGATTACAACGAAAGAATGATTGTTTTGGATACAGAGAAGTGTGGAAAAAGTAGAAATGCTTGGCAACCTTACAGCCCTGATCTAAATGTCTAGACTTTTTTCTTTGGGGCGCAGTCTATTTAGAACAAGCGAAGAAAACGTTTATAGAATGTGATGCTTTAAATTTCAAACTATCCTGAATAAAATGTATTGGAAGCGTACTGGGCCCACGACCTCTGAGGAATATCGATCTCATTCCAAAGAAAACTCACGCTAGATAAAGTTTCTTTTAAATAATTGAGACGTAAATTAAAAATAAATCATTTACGGTTATAGCCAGAACTAGAGTAACTGAACTTACGACGCATGTAGTATGGAAACAATTAGAGAATATGTTACGATAAATTTCGTATTTTTCTGCGTAATGGGCCCATAACCTATTAGAAATTATACAGTTTTATATTACTACATCGATGTTGAAATTGAATTGAAATTTATAAACACGCAATACGGTTATGATAGAAATAGCAATTGAATGAAACTCGTGGTCAGGTGCAACATGCGCAACAACGCACATGAGATGACAAGGGAAAAAGGGCTGAAGATTAAATGCTTTGAATGCTTTGGTTTCTTTTGGATTGTACATATAATTTGCTATATATTCGTAGTAGCAATTAATTATTTAAGTTATTGAAAAGAATAATTGTGGAAACTAACCTACCTTTCGTCGAGACAGAAAAAGTTAGGTTAGGGCCCGGGCATGCTAAATATGCAAATTTCCCCATTTAATCGCGCAACATGTCGCAACTCTATCGAAGTCAAATTGTATAAGAGAAATTTATCATTCGAGTGTGTTTCGATAATTAAATTCATAGAATCGTGACATTTATATTTGGGACAGAAACTTTAGAAACCAATTTCCGTTTGTAATCAAAAATTCACATCTCGATTCAAAGTAAATCTTTGCTCTTGTTTGCGATAAAAACAGCGAAAAAAAAAACAATCACCTTCGTTGCATTAATTGCGGTCTATTACCATTAGCGCATGTTCATAGCGTGTCCTCCAAATAATTTCGCCTCTGGTAATTATGTGTTAAGGTTCCGTTTGTCCTAGAAAAAAAAATTACAGGTCGTTATTTAATTTGGCCTCCCCGCCCCCCACTTTATTAGCGTGCGTTTTCGCAATGATTTTGAATTGAATCGAATTTTCCCGGCGCGAATTTTCGAATCGGTTTTAGCGAAATTGCGTAAACGGGGTCGTAAATCTCTTCGGCGTAAAAGGTAAAAGTTGCGGCCGCGCTTACGTAAAGAGAAGGCGACGATTTCGACATTCTTGTGCGGCTCTTCTGCCGTCCTCCAAAAGGTCAGCTTTAACTGCTAACTCGAAGGTGTTTGAAAAGTTCACAGTAATTACTTGAAATGTACCTGCTTCGATAATAATAACCAGCTGTTTACGCCAAATGATGCCTTTGTTTGGTAAGGCGGTTGTTAAGATGAAATTTCAATAGTCCTTTCTTGTCTTTGTTAGTTGCTTACAAACATTTCATTTGCTGGTTGGTTAAAAAGACATTGAAGAAGTTTCTTTCATGCAATCAATTATTTGCATCATCATCCTCTTTCGGTTTTAAAGACTTCGAAGATCTTCTTATTTCACCTATTGGCCTATCCCACCTTTGGTCCCCAGATCTGGTATACTGCCTAAAATCATCTTCTTCTTTCTATCGTACCTTCCAACTTTTTACCGATCAAGACTTCTCCTGTCTTCGATCTTCTTTTGATGAATTAGCTGCAGAAGATGATTTCTTTAATTAAAACTCCACACATCTAACAATCCTCTGTTATTGAATAAAGTCCAAAATTTCGCAGAGGTCTAGAAACTGAAAATCCAAGGGCACGTTCTGTTCCAAACCCCAAAGAGGAGGTGGAGGAGTTTTTTCATCCTTTTTGCATCTTCTATAGGTTTCATCAGTACTGAAGCCAATGACACTTACATGCGAAGGAGGATTTGAGTCCAAAAAATCTAATAGTAAGTTCCCCTTGGTTTACTCTGGCCACAATGTCCAGTGGTTCAGTAAAAACAACCCCGAAGCAGCTAGCTGATTCCCTTGAATAAGCTTTGGGATGGCTGTTGGGTCCATTTGGAATGGGGATCCAATAAAGTCCAAAATACTGTTAACAGGAATTTCACTGGATTCTAAAAACTAAAAATCCTGATGCACGTTCTATTCCAAGCCCCCCACACAGAGGATGAAGGAGTCTTCTCGTCCCTTCTGTGCATCTTCTTCAGGTTCACTCTAAGACTTCCGCAACCGTTGTTCATATTGAAGAAGGTAAATGTCAAACACACATTAATAATACCTATGTAAGAAAAACTGAAGACTTTCGCAAGCGTCGTTCTCGGTTTTCGGACTGAAACCGTGTTGATCTTCTTTCTTCCGACAGAAAGGCAAAAAAGCTTGATCTTTCTTCGAGCAGATGGAACACGGTTCCGCCTCCAATCCAAGAAATCCAAGAAACACCAAGAAGAAAAAAAATATTAAGTTTGAATCAAAAAAGATACTAAAACCTTAGAAGTCAGAAACTAGAGGAAGAAATGCGAGAGTGAGAAGGCACCAAGAAGAAAGTTTATTATAATAAGTTGAATCCAAAGATACTAAAGCCTTGGAAATCACAAACCCGAGAAAGAAATGCGAGGGTACGAAGGCACGGATACCACCATCAGGAAAGGGGAAAACGAGAAGATCGTGATTGACAAGAGAGAAATAATCAAGAAAGCAGATCGTGAAAGGGGCTAACAAAATAAAATTTAATTGATGGAAGGAATAAGAGGTATACCCAAAGAAATATAAGAGATATTAAAGACTTCCACGACCGTTATTCATTGGTACTTCTTCACAAACATTTATTAATAAGATGTAAGAAAGACTTAAGACTTCCGTAAGCGTCGTTCATTGGTACTACTTCTTGGCTTTCGGACCGAGACCGTGTTGGTCTCTTTCTTCGAGGCTCGAAATCCAAGAAACACCAAGAAGAAAAAATATTAAGTTTGAATTCAAAAAGTTCTCAAAGATACTAAAGCCTTGGAAGTCAGAAACCGAAGGAAGAAATGCGAGATTAAGAAGGCACGGATACCACCACCAGGAGAGAGATGATCGGGATTGATATGAGAGAAATAATCAAGAAAGCAGATCGTGAAAGGGGCTAACAAAATAAAATTTAATTGATGCAAGGAATAAGAGGAAGACCCAAAGAAATATAAGAGATATTAAAGACTTCCACGACCGTTATTCATTGGTACTTCTTGGTATTCGGACTGGATTGATCTTCTTTCTTCTGGCAGAAGGAAAAGGAAGATAGATTTTCTTTCTTCCGGCAGACGGAACGAGTTCAACATGGTACTAGCTCGACAGTTAAGGGAGATCAAGTTCCAACAGAAGCCAAAAAGTACAAAGCTTCAGAAACCTGAAGCCGAAGGAAGAAATGCGAAGTTCAGAAGGGTCTGATATCATCAGGAAAGAGTAAAAGAAGAAACTTGCCTTTAATATGGGGAGAAGCACTCAGCGAGAGGGGGTCTTTGATGAATATGAAAGCAAAGTTTAATAATAAAGTGTAAACCAAGTGAACGCAGATCGATGGGGAAGGAAAAAATATTATATTGACTCTAAGACTTCCGCGGCCGTCATTAATTGGTACACTAGTTGGTTTCTGGACTAGTCTTCTTTTTTTTTCAGGCAGAAGAAGTAGGATCAACGTGATTCCAACCCCAGTCTCCAAAATACTGCTGACAGGAGTCTTGTCAATTTTGTTCAATTCTAAAAATTGAAGGTCCAGGTACACGTTTCCCCCCCCCCCCCAAAGAGGAGATGAAGGAGTCTTCTCGTCCTCTCTATGCGTCTTCTTCAGGTTTCATCAATTAGTCTCCAGATACTGCTGACAGGAGTCTTCTACATTTCGCTGGATTCTAAAAACTGAAGGTCCAGGTACACGTTCTACCCCCCCCCCACAGGAGATGAAGGAGTCTTCTCGTCCTCTCTATGCGTCTTCTTCAGGTTTCATCAATTAGGGGTCATCAAGAGTTGATCTTGAATTCAGCTGGCAAACCCAGTAGAGAGAGAAGTTCTTCGTTAAAAATCGAAGAAGAAAGGTTTTAATTTCCTTTTCTACGAGGGCAATGTTCTCCAAGCTTCGTAGATTTCGAAGATTACATCTCGCCTTAAGAAAAAGGGTCCGTCAGGTAAAGAAGGCGAGTGTCGTCGTTTTCGACTTCCACGGCCGTCATTAATTGGTACACTTGTTGATTTGTGGACTAGTCTTCCTTTTTTTTCTGGCAGAAGAAGAAGGATTAACGTGGTTCCAGTCCGAATGTCCAAAAGTACTGATGGACAAGTTTTCGTTTAGTGGAAATTGTTCCAGTCCGAGATCTAAAATCTGCCAACGGACGAAGACCACCAAGTCTTCATAAAATACCATCAAACATCGTTCGCGAAGTCTTCTTCTGATAGGGGAAGAGTTTAGCCTGGAAATCAAGAAGTATCAATGGACATCACGAAATCTTCTTCTGGTAGAAGAAATACCAACGAGCTTTCAGTCTGGAAGTCAAGAAGTTTCAATGGATAGAGGTCGAGAAGTCTTCTTCCAGTAGAAGAAAGAATATCAACGTGGCTTCAGTTCGAAAAGCAAGAAGTGGCAAAAGGTATTAACAACGGTAAACACCAAGAACTGGAGGGAGAATTGCGAGGATGAGGAAGAATGAAGAAGATAGTGCTTAAAGCCCCATGACAATTTATAATAGAGGGAAGCAAAGGTAAAAGATAAAAGCAAAGATTCATATCTATCTAGTTCCAGCCCGAATGTCCAAAATACTGTTCACAGGAGTCGAGCTGGAAAGACTTCCCTCTTTTTAAGTCCTCTTAGCTGCTGGGTATAAATTGGATTGGGTTCCAAAAAGTTATCCTTAACCATATAGAGAGAGAAGTCCTTCGTTAAAAATAGAAGAAGAAAGGCTTTAATTTCCTTTTCTACGAGGGGGGCTTGTTAAGTTTTCCTCAGGAGATCACATCTTGTCTTGAGAAAAAGGGTCCATCAGGTAAAGAAGAAGAGCTACGTCGTTTTCGAACAAATCCAGTGGTCACCTTGACGTGCTGCCCCCAGGTGAAAGTGAGTCAGCGCATCGGGTCAACCACCATTTCCAGCGCACTCTCGATTGTTCTGGAAACAATGCGAAGCGCGTACACACGTAACGCCATTCAACCGGGCGCGTTTTCCCACACGAAGCGCGCGTGCAAATTCGGGATTCGATTTTAATTGGGGGCGTTGCGCAACGCGTTGCGTAACGCGCGGCACACATTCGCCGAAGACGCGAAATCCAACTGTGCAAAAAAAAAGCGTTTCCGTTCGCGTTTTTCTGTTTGGCCGGGCGTTCTTTTTGAAAGCGCTCGAGTGGAAATGTCAGGTCGAAGGCCAGCGGATTGTTGCGCGTTCGTTAGAGTTGAATCGCTCGATTTTATCTCTGGTTTTGATAAGGTACGGGAATTCCCCCAAAGATTTATGTACCTATCTAAAATCAGGCCCCGAGGAAGAGTTTGGACTTGAGGCCATTGTGAAAATCCAACCCAGAAAGAGTGGTTGAAGGAAACTCCAAACACAAATTCCCAAAATGTAGAAATGACCAAGTTTCGAATTTAATTAATCTCAACTAAGGGTATTGTTTTCAGTCTTATCCAAAAAGACCCACGCTTTTAATTAAGTCGGTTCGTGCATGACGCGATTAGCCTTCGCTTGCCGCAACAGCAACAGAAACAATGCAAAAGTGGAATGTTGTCGAGGGCACGCTTGATTAATTTCTTCAACGCATCTTTGCATCGCCGCTCCGCGCCGCTTTCAGCGAGGATGTGGCCAGCACGATTTCAAAAAAGGGGAAAAAATTTGCTCGCTCACGAAATTCAAAGTTCACGTTCGCTTAAGCCGTTGGCCTTCAAAAATAATGGTATTACTTAAAAAAATTATACAGACGAGATTCATGAACCGTCCCTAAAGTAGCTTATAATCATGATGGTGTAAACAATGAGTTGCTTCTTGTTTTAACCAATTTAAAAGCGGAAGAGCACTTAATGCTTCTGTTATTAAATTTACTTTCTTAGAATCCATAAACCTCACGTTCGTAAGCAAAAAATCTAATGTTTTATAGACTTTACAGCGCGGAAACCGAAGGAAAGTTTTACAGTGAAATTTTTACTTTCCAATTTTCTTTCCCTTTTGCTTGAAGCAAACAATAAGGAACCAGAAGAGATTACGCTAGTACCGTTTTTTTTTCCTGTTTGGTTCACTTTAATTTAATAATTTCACTTTCTAATTGCGAGAGCTGGAAGAGAATGCCTAGGGAAGAAAGAAGGAGGTAGCTACTGGTTCAGGAGGACCAATGAAGAGCAGAGAAGAAAGCAAATGGCATGCATGAGAAAGGCACCTTGCCAAGTGAGCTTCAACTTACAGATCCAAATTTAATTTTTTTTTTCTGTTTGGAATTGGCCCATTCATACCTTTCAAATTAAAGTTCAAAATTGCATCCACTTCTGGGATCACTAAATTACGAGATTCTGCAGATCAGGGGCTTTCTGTTTTGTTCCTGCGCACTCACTGTCTTGCACTGATATTTGTCCATTTTTTTTACTCTGACCTAAATTGATTTACGTTCAAAGATACGTCGATGACTTAGCCAGCGAACTCCACTTAGCGAATTGCAAAAGTTGGAGCGTACCGAAGAGGAAGAAGAATGGCTAAGGTATGCTGAATAATTGGCTAGGCAACTTTATTGACGTGACTTGGGAACTCACCTAAGATTCATCAGTTTTCAAAACACATGCTTCCTAGACAAAGATCAGAATTATACATAGTTGGTGGAGTCCAGAGGCGCTTTCAATCGAGCTTACCCTATCGAGATGCAAAGGAAGCAGTACGCTTTCAACGGTTTTGGAAATGCATGCTCTCCAAGCATAGATCGAATTAGAATGGGTGAGCTTGTCAAATCCAAAAGAATCCCCTTAGGCTTTCACTCAACTTCCTCAATTCTACTCGCAGCCCCCCTTCTACCCTGTCGAGATACAGGGTAAATAGTAAGCCTGCAACGACTTGGAAAGCGCAGAGAAAGTTGGTGGTACGTGATCCTGCAAAGTAGATGGGATCTTGAAATAAATGAAGAGATCAGGAAACAGGTCAACAGAAAAGCATGTGTCCAAAATAAAAGAAGAGCAACCTAAATTGATTTGGTCATATAACGAGAAGAATTAATGACGTGGAGAGAACGGGTGGGAAGGGTCGAAGATTTGAGTCACCGAACCATCTCAATGGAACAACTGGAAACGTGCCAAAAATGAACCAGAAGAAACACTCGAGGTAAACAGGATTAGCGGAAAAAAGAAAACTACTTTTGAACAACTTTTCACGATGAGGTTTACAAGCCGTAGATCCAAATAGCTACTCCAATGGTGAATGATAGAAAAGAAAATAAGAAAACCAGTCAGCCAGTTACTGGAGATCATGGAGGAAATGAACGAAGAAATGAATTAGGATTAGCGAAGAAGAAGAAGTTTACAAGTGGTATATCATCGTCATTTCAAGTAGCTACTCTAGTGGGTTTAAGAATTATATGTGTACATACGTAATATTGACTCACAATCGAATAGTAATCAGGATACTTGCTTTTACAATCTTGGAATTGCCAACTCATGGAGTCGCCGACCTCCATAACTGACGCAATAGAATGAAAAGTAAACACAAAAATAACTTGTGTTAACATAACGGCTCTACAAGTACATTTTAAGCATTATTTGATCATAGATTGATATACTTAAATAACTTTACCTGATGTTGTCATCTGAATATTGGGCGAAATAAAACGTAGTTCTTTTGTTAGTCCTCATCGTGAATTCAAAAATTTCTTTCATCTGGGGGCCCCGTAAGGTGTTTCGAGTACAAAAGGATTCCAGTACTAAATGCCACGTATCTAACGAAATGAGATAAGCAGTGACAACTAATTCACACAGTCGTGCTTCATACACACGTGCATTAAGCTAAGCAATTTTTATTTTATTTATCGAACGATGATAACATCCTTCAGATATTTCACGAGAGTAACGGCACATTAAACATCCTCCTTTATGTGAATACAAAATGCTATGAGACCTTGTCACGACGAAAACAAGTGAACTTATTGAAACAGGTAAATGTCAAACACACATTTATTAATAAGATGTAAGAAAGACTTGAGACTTCCGCAAGTTCCGTCGTTCATTGGTACTACTTCTTTGGTTTTCGGACCGAAACCGTGTTGGTGACTTTCTTCGAGGCTCGAAATCCAAGAAACGCCAAGAAGAAGAGATATTAAGTTTGAATCCAAAAAGTTCTCAGCCTTGGAAGTCAGAAACTGAAGGAAGAAATGCGAGGTTAAGAAGGCACGGATACCACCACCAGGAAAGGGGGAAACGAGAAGATCGGGATTGATATGAGAGAAATAATCAAGAAAGCAGTTCGTGAGAGGGGCTAACAAAAGAAACTATGATTGGTGGAAGGAATAAGATGAAGACCCAAAGAAATATATGAGGACCAAGTAATAAGAGACTTCCACGAACGTTTTTCATTGGTACTTCCTGGTATTCGGATTGATCTTCTTTCTTTTGACAGAAGGAAGAGGAAGATTGATTTTCTTTCTTCCGGCAGATGGAACGAGTTCAACATGGTTCTAGCTCGGCAGTCAAGAGAGGTCAAGTTCCAACAGAAGCCAAAAAGTACAAAGCCTCAGAAACCAGAAGCCGGAGGAAGAAATGCGAAGTTCAGAAGGGTCTGATATCATCAGGAAAGAGTAAAAGAAGAAACTTGCCTTTAATATGGGGAGAAGCACTCAGCGAGAGGGGGTCTTTGATGAATATGAAAGCAAAGTTTAATAATAAAGTGTAAACCAAATGAACGCAGATCGATGGGGAAGGAAAAAATATTATATTGACTCTAAGACTTCCGCGGCCGTCATTAATTGGTACAGGTGTTGGTTTCTGGACTAGTCTTCTTTTTTTTCAGGAGGAAGAAGTAGGATCAACATGATTCCAGTCCCAGTCTCCAAAATACTGCTGACAGGAGTCTTCTAAATTTCGCTGGATTCTAAAAACTGAAGGTCCAGGTACATGTTCTACCCCCCCCCCAACAGGAGATGAAGGAGTCTTCTCGTCCTCTCTATGCGTCTTCTTCAGGTTTCATCAATGACACTTAGGGGTCATCAAGAGACCTATAACAGTTGATCTTGAGTTCAGCTGGCAAACCCAGTAGAGAGAGAAGTTCTTCGTTAAAAATTAAAGAAGAAAGGCTTTAATTTCCTTTTCTACTACGGCGGTTTTCTCCAAGCTTCGTAGATTTTGAAGATTACATCTCGCCTTAAGGAAAACGGTCCATCAGGTAACGAAGACGAGCTTCGTCGTTTTAAACTTCCGCGGCCGTCATTAATTGGTACACCTGTTGGTTTCTGGACTAGTCTTCTTTTTCTTTCAGGCAGAAGAAGTAAGATCAACGTGATTCCAACCCCAGTCTCCAAAATACTACTGACAGGAGTCTTCTAAATTTCGCTAGATTCTAAAAATTGAAAATTCGGGTACACGTTCTATTCCAAACCCCCTCCCTCCCCTAAACAGGACATGAAGGAATCTTCTCGTCCTCTCTGTGCATCTTCTTCAGGTTTCATCGGTGCTGAAATCAATGACATTTAGGTGTCCCATCAAGAGACCTATAACAGTTGATCTTGAGTTCAAACCCAGTAGAGAGAGAAGTTCTTCGTTAAAAATTGAAGAAGAAAGGCTTTAATTTCCTTTTCTACGAGGGCAGTTTTCTCCAAGCTTCGTAGATTTCGAAGATTACATCTCGCCTTAAGAAAAAGGGTCCGTCAGGTAAAGAAGGCGAGTGTCGTCGTTTTCGACTTCCACGGCCGTCATTAATTGGTACACTTGTTGGTTTGTGGACTAGTCTTCTTTTTTTCTGGCAGAAGAAGAAGAAGGATTAACGCGGTTCCAGCCCGAGTATCTAAAAATAGTGATGGGCAACTTTTCGTTTAGTGGGAAAAAAATATCGACGTCGTTCCAGTCCGGAATCTAAAATCTACCAACGGACAAAGACCACCAAGTTTTCATAAAATACCATCAAACATCGTTCGCGAAGTCTTCCTCTGATAGGAGAAGAGTTTAGCCTAGAAATCAAGAAGTACCAATGGACATCACGAAGTCTTCTTCTGGTAGAAGAAATACCAACGAGCTTTCAATCTGGAAGTCAAGAAGTTTCAATGGATAGAGGTCGAGAAGTCCTCTTCCAATAGAAGAAAGAATATCAACGTAGTTTCAGTTCGAAAAGCAAGAAGTGGCAAAAGGTATTAAAACCGTAAACACCAAGAACTGGAGGGAGAAGTGCGAGGATGAGGAAGAATGAAGAAGATAGCGTTTAAAGTCACGTGACAATTTATGATAGAGGAAAGCAAAGATCCATATCTATCTGGTTCCAGCCCGAGTGTCCAAAATACTGTTGACAGGAGTCTTCTAAATTCCGCTGAATTTTAAAAACTGAAAATTAAAATGCACGTTCTATTTCAAACCCCCTCAGACAGGAGACGAAGGAGTCTTCTCGTCCTCTGTGTGCGTCTTCTTCAGGTTTCATTGGTGCTGAAGCCAATGACATTTATTTGTTTCATCAAGAGACCTATACTGTTGATTTTAAGACCAACTGGTAAGAATTCCCACTTTTTGTTGTTCCTTGTTGGTTTCTGGACTAGTCTTCTTTTTTTTTCTGACAGAAGAAGGATTAACGTGGTTCTAGCCCGAGTATCCAAAAGTTCTGATGAACAAGTTCTCTTTAGTGGAAAAGAAATATCGACGTTGTTACGACCCGGAATCACCTAAAAAAATTTTTTTTGGAAGAAGATAAGGAGCTTTCAGTCAAGAAGGAAGAAGAAGTCAAGAAGTATCAGTGAACAAAGGTCGAAAAGTCTTCTTCCAGTGGAAGAAAGAATATCGACGTGGCTTCAGTTCGAAAAGCAAGAAGGGGCAAAAGGTATTAAAATCGTAAACACCAAGAACTGGAGGGAGAAATGCGAGGATGAGGAAGAATGAAGAAGATCACGTGACAGTTAATGATAGAGGGAATCAAAGATGAAAGAAAAAAAGCAACGATAGCAACTTAGTATGTAACGACTCCTTCATTATTCAGCCAGCGGACATGACGGTAATTCCCCCATCTGCGCAGCTGCACTTCTTGCTACACCATTGACATTGTTAAAAAGCTTTGTTGTGTTTGTAATTTTTCTTTTTTTAACATTCTAATAATTTCCTTTCTTTAATTTACGTTGTGAGAAAACACGTGCATGCAATAAAACCGGTGATTTCAACGAGAGAGCAGGCGACTAACGCAATTTTCAATCGATGCCAAATTGCTTCGTAAATGAGTTGGTTAATAATCTGCAAAAAGAAGAACAACAAAATTATATAAACACGGAAGGTTCAAAGACCTCGACCATATCGCACGTTATCAAATTTCAGCTGGTTTTCGCTTTTCCCAGCGACGCGATGAGGCAACGTGTTCTTCTTGATTTACAACGCGAGCCACAATCGGCAGCGCGATTTCGCAACGATAGCGCATCGTTGTGTATGTGTGTAGAAATCTCGCCGGCATGTGCCACAAAATGCACACGATCGATTAAACCGTTCAAGGTAATCGCCGTTATAAGCGACACGCTAATTATTTTTGCCGGCTGCGTTTCGTCACGGTGTTCCAGTTATTCGCATCGCATTCGATAATAAAACATTTCTCTTCGAGCTATGTCAAAACAAAACAAAAAAGGCAAAACGATGATGAAGAACCCTCAAACCCTTTTTGATTTATTTGTTAATGAATAATTAAGTGTCTGGCATGGGACAGACAGACGGTTTGAATTCACTTCCTTCTTAATTTTGTTCATTTCCGAATGTGAAAGTGCCATTTTTTTTTTTTTTTGGTGTGACCTTTCAGCACGATTTATAATCTTAATAATACAACTGGCAACTGATGAGCATTTATTACGCAAAGATTTTACTATGCGCTTTTACTTTCGTCGCCGTAAACAGATTGCGAGTTATTTCTAACGAAACAAGAAAAAAAGAACCCGGGGGCAAGCTCAGATTAGGTTCGTGCAAAGCGCAACGAATATAACTAATTTGCATTTGGTAATTATTGGTACAAAGCCGACAGCTCTATTTTTATAAGTAATCGCGCCATCTAGTTTCTTCGAGACGCTTCGCCGACACGTTCCAGAATGTTCTTCATTGGTTCGATAGCATTTTCGAAAAAGGGAACCTATATAAAAGCAGAAGCGAGCGCGGAATTCAAATCAGTTTACTATCGGACGGTGAGCGTTCAGCACTAAACCGTACTTTGTTAAACTGCTTTTCTTATTTTCTGTTATTTTAATCATGGATTTAGTTTAAAGAAAGATCGAAACAATGGCCTCAGAAACTTCGCTTTTTAATCAGCGGTTCCCACGCTCACCGTTTCATTTATTTATATAACGCGCAATTACTGCTTCGTTAATATAAGTATAAATAAAGGAATAAGCTGTAATTTATTCGAACCTATAGCAGAAAGGCGTTAGATGTATTTTCTCACTTTAATTACTGCCAATCTGATTTCGCAAGCTCTTCCTCTTAACCACTCGCGAGGCCACATTTTATTTTTTTATTTGGGGGTAAACACAATGATACAATTTCGTTTCTAGAATTGCGTTTGGGTATCGGGGGCGTTCGTAAATGATTAAAAAAAAGGACAGCGGCAAAACAGCGCCGGCGAAAAGGAAGGTCAAGTTTCTCCAATAAATTACACGCAAGAACGACTTCGTAAATAAATTGCGACCCTCTCGCGGTGCCCGAGCCGAACTTGACCGAATTATTCATTTTTCTCTTCATTTTAGTGTAATTTTTTGTGCTTATTCAAATTCTATTGAAAAAAAAGAGAGAGGAAAAAAAAAAACAAGGCCGACTTTCTAAATGAGAAGAAAAACAAACACAAATGACGATCGGTGAAGTTTCGAAATGAAAAACCTTTGAAAAAAGACGTTGATTTCCACTGGTTTCTTTGTAAAAAAAAGAGACCAAAACAAAATACGATCGACCGTTTATAAGAAGAAAGAAAAAAACTTTCTTTTTAGTTTTACAATTCAATCAATTCAATCCATTTGGCATTCTTTTAAATGCGATAAAATGAGATTCCACTTCCCGTAAAGGCCCTTAAATACCCTTAAAGACCCTAATACTTTACCCTTTGTTTCTTCTTCTTCTTCTTCATAAGATTAGAATTCGTTAAGAATTCTTCCAGGTTCTTGGCATCGTTTTCTTCATTACATTAGAATTCCTTCAAGTGAATTAATTTCTTCTTTAACTCAAATTTAACCAAGGGATCATAAGTACCCCTACTGTTGATTAATGTAATGAATTAATATGCGGCACAATCGAATAATATATCATGGTGGCCAGTTTTTTCCCAATTGCGTATAACAGGTGGCACCGTAGGCGGTAAAAGTTATGCGCGAGAGCGCAAGCGGAAAAATCCAGAAGCTCTTGCGTAATTGGCGAAATATCGCGGCGTAATTTCCGTTTTTCTAGGTTAGGTCCCCAATTGGAATCGATTTTCCTAATCGAAAAATCTAATCGACTTTCTACCTCCGGATCGAAATCGAAGATTAAAAATTGGCAATCTGGTATTTGAATCGCGTCAGCCGGCGTACGTAATACGTAATAATTTAATAATTTATGCCGTTTGTTAGCCGCACACACACACAAAAAAAAAACGCGCGCAAGGCGAAAAAAGATTTATGTATTTATTTAATCGGCGCGCAGCGGTAATAAGCTTTACGCAACTTCTGCGACATATACATGCTCTTGTTAATGACGACGACGGCGCAATTAATAATTCGTTAATTAATTAATTGGCCGGTTAATTGTGCTTGTCTCCTGCTGGAATTAATTTCACGGGGGCCGGTTCGCTGCGTCTCGAATTTTTGCTAAGTCAGCCCGGCGCGGAGTTTCAAGGACAGGCGATGAAAACGATTATTTTTAAATACTCTATAGTAGGTATTAGTTAACTGCTTTACTTACTAAGAAGTACACGCACCGATTAACCACTCAACGGTTAACCTTGTAGGAACACTTCTTCCCCCGTTAATACGCCAGTCAGAGCGACGATAGGCAACCATACATACACATTCGGTACCTAATGTTAATTCTCCATAAGAAAATGGCTAAGAACCGACATAGTATATCTACTCGTACTTTACTTATACCTTACTGTTAGTCGCATTTTGACTTTCCGTGTTAAGGTTGATTTGGAGTTAAGTTTTCTTCCGTCTATTTGTATCTCTCTTTTCCCATTTACTTTCTAACCTATTTCTCTTTCACTTTCGATTTTCTGTCTTGAATAAGCTTATCCTGGTCTTCATGGTCCGCCCTACTTTTGAATGTAAGGCTTATTCTTTCAGTTAATAGTTTTATTTCTTCCTATTCGGGTTTCCCCCTTCTCTACCTTCGTTAACTCTCCTTATCAATCTGCTTCTATCGGTTTTCGTGATGTATCTAACCCTCTCTTACCTTTCAACATGAAGTTGGTTCCAATTTGGGTTTCCTTTTGCAACAGAGCGTGTGTCCCTGTGGGTAGTAACTAAGACAATGAGTGGGAAGAAATAATAAAAGAAGAGACAGCTGCCAAGAACTTTGGGAATGGGAATGGAAGTTTGTTTGGAGCGGAAGAAGAAGAAAATGAAGAGTGTTGGTACTGCTTTAGGAGAGGACTGAAGATCCAGACCATTGGAGCCTAAGGCAATAAGTGGGTTACCAAAAAAAGCGAGAGAGTTAAAAAAAAGAAAAAAGGAGGAGACTTCTGTGAAGAGTTTTGCGGATGAAAGTCCAATGAAGGAAGTCGCAAAATAAGTTAGCAACAAAAAGGAGATTTGGGGCTAGATTTGGAGCGGAAGAAGAAAAAAAAATGGAAAGTGTTGGTACGGTTTTAGGAGAGGACTAAAGATCCAAACAATTGGAATTAAGGCAATAAGTGAGTTACCAAAGTAAAGCGAGAGGGTTAAAAAAAAGAAGGCAGGAGGAGGAGACTTCTGTGAAGAGTTTTGCAGATGGCAACCCAAGGAAGGAAGTCTTAAAATAAGTTGGTAGCAGAAAAGAGATTTGGGGCTAGATTTTGTGCGAAAGAAGAAGAAAATGGAGAGTATTGGTACTGCTTTAGGAGAGGATTGAAGATCCAGACCATTGGAGCTATGGCAATAAGTGAGTTACCAAAAAAGAAGCGAGAGGGTTAAAAGGAGGAGATTTCTATGAAGAGTTTTGCGGATGGAAGCTCAATGAAGGAAGTCTCAAAATAAGTTAGCAGCAGAAAGGAGATTTGGGGCAAGATTTGAAGCGGAAGAAGAAGAAAATGGAGAGCACTGAAGATCCAGACCATTGGAGCTAAGGCAGTAAGCGCGTTACCAAAAAAGCGAGAGGGTTAAATGAAGAGTTTTGCGGATGGGAGTCCAGTGAAGGAAGTTTCAAAATAGTTAGCAGCAAGGAAGGAGATTTGGGGATATCGGGCGATAGAGAAAGGAGAAGAAAGTTGGTGAGGCTTTCCCTATCCTCTCTCCTTTTTTTACAACTCTCAACTCTCCTCACCAGTTGGTTCCATCCATCCCCGTGATACCTATATCCTTTTCTACTAGTTTTGAAATTGGATTTCTTTTATATTTTTTCCACATTCTTATCTTGCCGTCACTTTTGTTTCTTCCTGTCATGATTTCCTGGCCTTACTTCATGATGAGTCTTATCTTCTTCTCCCTAACAGTGTAGCGTTGGTTTGGAGTTACGTTTTCCTCATATTTTCTTCCAGTTTATTGTTTTATCCTCTCCAGCTTCATGTTCCTCTTTTCGGCTGTCTATCTTTGACAACTCTCCTCGTCATCCTGTTTTAATTCGTCCTTGTAATGCATCTGGTCCTCTACTACTTGATTTGGAGTTGAGTCTTTTATGTTTCTTTTACAGTTTCTCCATTGTCACTTTCCTCTTCTTGCCACATCTTTCTGGCTTTTCTCTGTCTCATTTCGCAAGCTTCGCAAACTCTCCTGTATCGTCTGGTTTCATGATATGGTCCCCTTCTGCCTTTCAGTTCCTTTCAGGAAGTCATCCAGTTTCTTTCCATTTAACTATCTAAGGTGTCTCTTGTCCTGTCCTGTCCTCACCAGTTTAGTTTCCTTTGTTCTTGTGATGATTCTCTTCTACTTTGTTTTTAATAGCTCTTACTGATCGTCTTAAGTATTGCCATTTGATTGTTGCTACTTTTTTCTTTCCTCTTCTTCTTCTTCCCATGGCTTTTTGGCTATTCCCTTTGGGTTCAAGTTGTTTTTTTCTTAAATACAATTCAGGTTTTTGACAACCAGTTGTCTGCTGCTCGCTCCTGAAGACGGCAGCAGACAATTGGTTGACTAAACGCCGAATTGTATTTAAAAAAAAAACTGTCGAAACGTCAGATTGTAATAATCCAAAGAATTCGTTAACCTTCCTCGTCGCCTCTTTCTCATTTTTTTTTGAATTTCGTAATCTTTTTGTAACAATCTGGTTCCATTTTTTCCCTTAGGATCTTCTTCTCCCTTTCAGTGTCTTGTTGGAGTTCTTTGATATTTTCTTCCTGTTGTTTTATTCCCCCCCTCTCTCTCTCTCGCTGTTTTTGTCCAATCCCCTCGTCACTCTGGTTCCATTCGTACTTGTGATACATCTTTGGTTTGAAGTTGGGTTTCTTCCTCGTTTTAATGTCTTTAAATCTTCCCTTTATTTTATTGCCTTCCTGCCACGTCTTTCTGGCCTTCCTCTTTTCTCTTTCCCATTTCTCTAACTTTCTTAAACTCCCCTAATCAGTCTGATTTTATTTTTCCTCGTGGTGCCTTCTCCTTTCTCTATATTTTCTTCCACGTTCTTCTATTTGCTGTTACTGTTTTATGCCTCCCCAATTCACTGCTGGTTCAAGCAGCTTGCAGTCGTTCCATACTTGACTACGTGCTTCCAGTAAACATCATCAACAATTAAACGACGAAGAAGTAATAAAATTTGAGTGGTTGTAGAGGGAAACTAAGATACTTACTTAAATTGGGTTGGATTAGAAACAATAAATTCAAGGATTTGAAAGAATGTTAGGCAAAAGAGAAATGTGCAAACGTTACACATGTGTCAGTCGTCGTCACCTGCAACGCGACATACGCCTTCAAATGTCAAGTTCGCCATAAATTAACGCACATGCATCGGCCTGTCAGTTAACGACCTTCGACTTTGACGAAGACCCCCAGGTCACCCTGTCAGGTGTTACAACTTACAACTGTTTCACTTGAGGTCCTTTCACATTAGAGGCTTCAGCGATACGATACGAGTGCATGTTGCAATTATTCGTCACTGGAGTTACGTGAGCGTTGCAATCAAACACATGGCAACATCGAAAGCCGCGGAGATAAGTAAAACGAAATTCCTGGCCCAGAATTCAGACGATTGAAATTCTTTCCTTGTTCTTTCTAAACTGGCCTTGATCGAGAGACTAAATGACTGGGCAGGTTTCAGCAAAAGAACGCCACAATGAGAAGCCGCGTTCGGTACGTAATTAAATCACTTTACGGCAATTATTTGCGATTAGATGGATGGAAGCATAATCAAATCATAGCGTGGCGATTGTTTCATTCTGTGCCAAGACGGATTTCCGATCACTTTTGGAAATAATAAGGATCGCTTATTCAAGTTGATTGGTTTGTATAGAAAGGGCGCCTTGAAGTAATTTATGCGTATTGTTAATTTAATGGCGCGATTAAAAATAGATTTTATTCTTTGCTCGTTACGTCCGCATCCTTTTGGTAAATGTTGCACTGATCCATCACGACATTGGCATTTCATGTGGCATCTTCATTTGATTGTGAGTCAGACGTTCTAATCTACAAATCAAGATCTAAATTAATCAAATTTTTTTTCTTTCGTCAATCATACTGTGATGGCGCCTCTTTTTGACGGTTAATATTTAAATGATACCTTCCTTTCATTAATTATTTATCATTCAATTCAACTTTTTTGGCAAAAGTCATTTAATAAAATTATTATAATCATTCAATCACAGGAAAAAAATTACTTGATCTTCGTTATCGGGTTCAGATCGTGACGAGTCATTAAAATTGCGCAACGCGAAGAGAAATTTTTGAAAGCATAACTGTCATTGTTTTAAATAATTATTGTTAATAATAATAGTAATTTATAAAGTTTAGATTATCGTGAGTTGTGATCATCATCAACTTAAGTCGTAAATTGCCTGTTGAAGATTAAAAGGATTTACGCAGATTTTGCAAAGTTTGTAATGTCAGCAAATGAAACACTTTAGTTTGTGCAGTGTACAATAGACAATAGTCAAATATAAACAAGCTTAAATTATATGGGTTTTTAAAAGTGCGTAATTTCACTTCTAGGTACTCTAATAAAAAAAAGTACAATAGACATACAAAGAAATTGATTCCAAGATGGCGCGCATATGACAGTCGAGTTCGCCTCTCCGGCACGTTTAATTTGATATGCGACACGACGGGCTTATCTTTTACGGTGCGTTTTTCGATCGCAGTGCCACCATCGTCGATTTCGAGATGGCGTCGCTACGATGATCGAGTTTCTCTCTTCGAGACGTTTCATTTGACATGCGACTTCACGGGATTATCTCTTACGGTCCGTTTTTCAATCGCAGCGCCGCCATCTGCGATTTCGAGGTGGCGTCGATACGATATTCGAGTTCGTCCGGTCGAGAGCTTTCATTTGATATGCGACATGACCGGTTTATCTCGTATCGACGCCATCTCGAAATCGAAGATGGCGGCGCAGCGATTGAAAATCGCCCCGTGGAGTCGCATATCAAATTAAAGGTCTCGACGAGATAAACTCGAAAGGACGCCATCTGGGAATCGACGATGGGGGCGCTGCGATCGAAAAACGCACCGTAAGAGATAAACCGGTCATGTCGCATATCAAATTAAAGCCCTCGACCGGACGAACTCGAATATCGTATCGGCGTCACCTCGAAATCGAAAATGGCGGCGCTGCGATCGAAAATCGCCCCGTAAGAGATAATCCCGTGGAGTCGCATATCAAATGAAACGTCTCGAAGAGAGAAACTCGATCATCGTAGCGACGCCACCTCTAAGTCGACGATGGTGGCGCTGCGATCGAAAAACGCACCGTAAAAGACAAACCCGTCGTGTCGCATATCAAATTAAACGTGCCGGAGAGACGAACTTGACTGTCATATCGGCGCTAGGAATCAATTTCCTTGTATGTCTATTGTAGTTCTTTTTATTAGACAAGTACAAGCGGGCTCAAAAGTAGTCATTTCCTGCTCCTGCTTTACTGTTATTAACTTAAAAAAATAGAGAATAATTTATGCCGGTTATTTGGATTTTGAAGTAATTCAATTCGACGCTACTGTACACTCTAATCAAAACAGTGTACAATAGACAAAGGAATTGAAAACTATTCGTGTCTTACTTTATTTTACGAACAACTGAATTCAGTTAAAATAATTTATGCAGATCGTACAATTTGAAAGGAAGAGGAGCACCTTAATTTTTAGAGTGTACACTAGACAAATGAAAGCGAGCTTTTTGTTAACGACTAAATTCTGTTGCGAAATAAAAGCATTTTTACGAGTTAAAAGATTTTTACTATGCACTAAAAATGACGTACGATTCGTTGACGAAAACGTCATAGTGTACAGTAGACTATTTTAAACACAGAAATTGAAGGTAGTTAGTCGAATCTATTGAAACCAAAGCAATAAGTTTTAACAATGTTAAGTAGAGTGTACAAAATAAAATAGACAGTTACAAACTGGTGTACACTAGTCTTTTTATATATTGCATTCGATGCAGTTAATAGAAAAGTAGTTTTGACAACACTAAGCAGAGTATCACAAAATCTTTTACGCGGACACTAAATCGCGCACTATACACTTTACGTTTCACCGTCGTTCGAAGCTGTCGAACGACGGTGAAACGTAAAGTGTATAGTGCGCGATTTAATGTCCGCTTAAAAGATTTTGTGATACAAATTTCATCGGACAAGAACCAACTGTAAAAACTAAGCAGAGTGTACAAAGTAAAATGTACAGTTACTTCCGAACCTCAAACTATAGTACACTAGACTTGTGTATCGTATACAGTGCATGTGAAATCAATTAAATCGAATGAAGTTTTGACAACTCTAAGAAAAGTAAATACAAAGTAAAATGTACCTGCAGTTAATACCAAAGCGCTTAAGTCTTGCATTATGAAGAAATCTTCATTTGCCTCTCCAAGTATTTTACGAAATACCTGACGTCCTATTTTATCGTAAATAGGGATCAATTGTTTAGTTCGATGGGGTTCAATGAAACAGTAAGTAAGGAGACCCCTCACACCACCCATCAGGAGTACCGCAACGTCGCTCACAGTGACCTCTTCCGTTTACTTTGTTGGCAGATGAGATTTCTGCACTTTTGTGAAATGCATTAACGAATGACGTTTAAATCGTGTGTTACAAGAAATCACCCTTAAATTATTTTATTATTTTACTTTTTGTCATCCTCCATTTTCGTTTGCACCTCCGAGTATTTCAAGAAGTATCAGATGCCCTATATTATCGTATTATCGTGGATTAAATTCAGTGATCAAACCTCCTAAGTGACGCTAAAGGGCGTAGGTACCGCAAGGTGGTACTCTTATGACCTCTACTGTTTACGTTTATTTGGAAATGATATTTCTGCAGTTGTAAAACATTTTATGTGACGCATATTAAACAGATGATGTTCTAGAAGAAGTCGCCATGAAATTCTTTTGTTTTTTTTCGCCGATTACTTTTCAAGATACTTCGCGAAGTACTAGACGTCCATTTTACGTACATGTAAACGTTTCCGCAATTGCAAAACACTTTTTATGAAGCTGCGATGGCAGATGTTGCATAAGTTGAGCTTGAAACCTCCAATCTTTTAAATCGACTGAATTCCTCACCTCACATGTCCATCGGGAGTGCCGCAAGTTGGATACCTGTGGCCTCTGCTGTTTGTTTTATTTTTAAACGATATTTCCGCAGTTGCAAATCGTTATTTATGACACTGCATTAGCAGAGATTGCGCAAGCTAAGTTTGAAGCCCCCAATCTGGTCTGTACTACACAAAATTGCTTTTAAGTCGAATAACTATAAACATACATATATAGAGTCTTTAACCCATTTTTCATATACTACAAAATGTTTTGTTTTTAATTGAAAATGCCTCACGTCAGCATCTCAATTTTCTATTTTATTGTAAAATTTGGTTTAATAGACTTGGCAAAAAAAAATCTGCGTGAGAGAAATAACCATATGTGCATCAGGAGTACCGCAGGATGGGTACCCGTGGCCTCTGCTGTTTGTTTTATTTTTAAACGATATTTCCGCAGTTGCAAACCGTTATTTATGACACTGCATTAGCAGAGATTGCGCAAGCTAAGTTTGAAGCCCCCAATCTGGTCCGTACTATACAAAATTGCTTTTAAGTCGAGTAAAGTGCCTCACCTCACCATCAATTGTCTATTTTATTGTAAAATTTGGCTTAATAGACTTGACAAAAAAAATTCTGCATGAGAGAAATAACCACATGTCCATCAGGGGTGCCGCAGGATGGGCACCCGTGGCCTCTGCTGTTTATTTTATTTGTAAACAATATTTCAGAAGTTGCAAAACATCTTTTATGACACTGCATTAGAACTATAGTACAGTAGTCTTTTACTTTTAGTACAATGTACAGATTCATATACATAAATGTAATTATTCAAATCAAGTAGTAGTTTTGACAGCGCTAAGTAGAGTGTACAAAGTAAAACAGACAGTTACTATCAAACTGCAAACTACACTACATTAGCCTTTTAGTACATTATTTAAATCAAAATAATTTTGACGGTAGTAGCAGCTAGTACAAACTAAAATAGACAGTTACTACCAAACTGCGAACTATAGTACACTAGTCTTTTATTTTTAGTACATTGCATGCGATGCATATGATGGTAATTATTCAAATCAACTAAATCAAAGTAATGTTGAGGCAGAGTACACAAAATAAAATAGATAGATACTATAGTACATTAGTCTTTCATTTTGAATGCAGGTAATTCATTTTTCAAACCAATTAAATCCACGTGTGCAAAACAACGTGTACAAAACACAAACTATAGTACACTAGCTTTTTAACTTTAGTACACTGCGTATAACGCATAGGATGATGATTATTCAAATAAATTAAATCAAAAGTAGTTTTGGCAACGCTGAGCAGAGTGTACAGACAATTACTATCAAAACGAAAAATATAGTACAGTAGTCTTTAGTGAATTTTAGCACATTGTATGCCCAATGTCCTATTTGTTTATAAACGAAATACATCGGATACGTCACAGCAAATCACGCAAATTTATCTTAACTGCTTGTGTGCTTTGTGTACTATTTCCTTGCAATTGAAGTACGCTAGACACATTACATTAGAGTGCGTGTACAACAAATTGAAAGCGCCTAGTTGAAATAAATCAAACGAACGGCCATTTTGCACAATGTTAACTGTTTATAACGAAAAAAATATTAATTTATTGTAGTACATTATAAATCACGCACTACTGCATTGTGTACGTACTTTATCACTGAGTGTACATACACTATGATTAGATATCTTTTTATTTTATTTTATTTCAAACAAATAAACTTGTGTAGTATGCAGTTTGTTTAGAAGTGTAGTACACTAGACATTTTGCAGTACATCGCCATGAAGTACGCACAGTTTTAAAACAATCGTTTAATAGTAGCATAAATCAGCCTACTGTAAACCTATTTTTAGTTGCAGGTACTGGTGGCTTTAATAATTCTATTGTACTATGCGTGTACACGTACATAGATTGAAAGTATTAGCTATTAGTTGTCATTCATCGACAAGATCGTAATGTATCTTGGCTTCGCAACTTCGACGCTGACAACGACGGCAAGAAAAAGCTAGCGAGCGTTCAATAGGTCGAGTGTTACATAAGTTAAACAATTTCTCCTCCAAAGACAGACGAACCAGTTCTTCCCTTAATCACGAAGTCGTTGTGCACGCTTGGAATACTTAATAGTATCGCGGAGTGTGTAATTTTCGTGATTTCATTCAATCCTGATAACATTTGAAGCCGACTGCGCCCGTTTGTCCTACATAAAAAATTTGCTTCGAGAGCTGGCAATTAATCAAAAACACACATCGCTTTTTAATGATAGCGTTTGTGTCACTACTGCGCTAATTATTAGCCTGGTTTACAAACGAGGCGGTTCGTAATTTCCCTGTTTATTTATTTATTTATTTTTTTTGAAGGGTGGGGGGCGGCAGATAGGAGTAGAAAGTGTTCCTATTTAGCCACCGCGTTCCACGACTCTGCCTGTGAAAATTATCCGGGTTATGTAAGTCGGTGGATTTCAGGAAGGCCTTTCGAATTTTTTTAAGGGATGCTTAATCATTAAACTTAACTGAGCGTCACACTGCGAACGCTTGCGAAAATCATCAATCAATCAATCAGTGATTGCTGGCGAAATTAATCTCTTTACGCAAGTCGGCTTACGCAATTTATTGACAGTTGTATAACGACAACAACGATTCTTTTCCTACAGAAAAAACTTAACGGGCTGGTTATCCATCGAGAGGCTTAAATAACTACTTCTTCCCTAAATAAAAAAATCAAGAGGAAGCTGTTGTTTTTCACTCTCTAATTAATTGGCTATACCTTTATAGATGGCGTGTAATTGCCCGGTCACTCAACCAGGCCCAACGCTAGCGGCGACGTGTGGTGGTGCCCCCTTCATGTTGTTCATGGGACTCCTCGAGGTATTCCTGCGCTCCCAATGCGACCTAGAAGACCCCTGCGGTAGACTAGAGCAATCCCCCCTCTTCCCCGAATACGATTTCATCATAATAGGGGGAGGTTCGGCCGGTTCCGTCGTGGCCAGCCGATTATCGGAGATACCCGAATGGAGAGTTCTCCTCATAGAAGCTGGTAATGAGGAGCCCTTGATACCCCAAATAATAACAACAGCTTTGCAGGTATGGACGAGCCAACCGGCACGCAAGTTCCTTCGATGTTCCTAAATTTCTTGGGCTCGGACATCGATTGGCAGTTCCAGACCGAGCCCGAGCAAGAAGCTTGCCTCAATGAGGTGGAGCAGAGGTGTTTCTGGCCCCGCGGGAAGGTACTTATTTGGCTTTCGCACAAATAATTTAGTTTGAACCTTTTCGCCCCCAAAGGTGCTTGGTGGTACCTCGGTGATGAATGGGATGATGTATATAAGAGGATCGAGGAAGGATTACGACGACTGGGCCGCCATGGGCAACGAGGGTTGGAGCTACAACGACGTTCTGCCCTACTTCCTAAAAAGCGAGGATAATCAACAGATCGAAGTCATGGATAAGGGCTATCATTCAGTCGGGGGACTTCTAACGGTATCCCAGTTTCCCTACCACCCACCCCTCTCGAGGGCGATACTTAAAGCTGGGGAAGAATTAGGTGAGTTCCTCGAAGGGCGCAGCAAGTTCTACATCAAATTCCACCCTAGGGTACAAGGTTCGAGATTTGAATGGGATTTACCACACGGGCTTCGCCATTGCGCAAACCACTAACCGCAATGGTTCTAGACAGAGCGCAGCCAGGGCTTTCCTAAGGCCCTTTAAGCACAGGCGAAATCTGCAAATCCTCTTGAACGCAACGGTCGCCCGAATTTTGGTTAACACCAACACGAAAGCGGCTTATGGGGTCGAGGTCATGACAGATGGGAAAAACCAGGTGATCTACGCCAGCAAGGAAGTCATCGTGTCTGGAGGTGCGGCATCACCATCAACGTTTCACTATTTCCTTTAAACCATTTCGTTGCAGGTGCGGTTAACTCGCCCCAGATCCTTTTACTGTCAGGAATTGGCCCTAGCGAAGACCTGAAGGAAATCGACATCCCTGTGGTCCACGAACTACCAGGAGTGGGCAAGAATCTTCACAATCATGTTGCTTTCTTCATGAATTTCAACATTAATGACACGAATAGCGCACCTTTGAATTGGGCCACTGCGATGGAGTATTTGCTGTTCAGGGATGGGTTAATGAGTGGAACTGGTAAGGATTGTGCGCACCAGCTTAAAACAAAGAGGTGATGGGGCAAGAGCACATCATCAGAAAAGGCCAAATCCGACGTCTAAAGTCATAAAAGGCATTAGTAGTTAGGTCTTGATGCCCATTTTGGGCCTAAATCCAACGACTAGGCTTTACTCGTCTGGTAAGCTTGAGTCTAACTTATCAAGCGGCCCAATTGGTCGTGAGCTGTTCATTTCAAGGATGAATTTAAAATGCTTCATCCTTCTAACCACCGTGCGGCGGGGACTCTTTAAATTCATAAGGAGCAGTAATTACCATTTTAAAAAAGTTTCCAATACAGAATCCTTTGAGCTACGTTGGTGACTACTTTATTATAATTTGGGTCTTGAAAATTCTCTTACCGCCATTTACTGGTTTACCAGTAGCTGCCCCAAGCCATCGGCAAACCTCGTTACTTTGAGCTCAGTAGTGTCTCCCATATTCTAATTGGGTCTTGAAAATTCTTAAAGCCTACGCCTACGGGAGGGGGGCTTCAAGCGATTTTGGGTAGGTACAGTGGCTACCCCAAGTCTTCGCCTCCTAAAGCTCAGTAGTATCCACCAAATTCAAATTCGGAACTTGAACTTAATTTCAAGCCTATGAGCGAAGAGTTTCAGGAGATTTTGGGTAGGACCAGTGGCTACCTCGCCTCCTTGAGCTCAGTGGTATACACCAAATTCAAATCTGAAACTTTAAAATGCTTTTAAGCCTATGGATTGGGGGCTTCAAGCGATTTTGAGTAGGTCCAGTGGCTACCCCAAGTCCTCACTCCTCCTTGAGCTCTTGAAGCCACTATGCGGTGTAGATATAGTGGCTAAAGCACATCCAACCCGTTGGATGGTGCCTACCACCCTTTGGGTTTTACAAAAATCCCTGGTTGATATTTCTTGGCGTGTGCCTTCAATCAAACTCCGGCGTTAATTAAAGATACCTTGCTTCATTTTGTAGGTGTTTCCGAGGTGACTGCTTTGATCAACTCGAAGTACGCAAATCCCTCCGATGAACACCCCGATCTCCAATACTTCTTCGGCGGCTTCCTAGCCAACTGCGCCCGAACGGGGCAAGTCGGCGAGCGCCTAGATAACAGCAGCAGGCAGATCCAGATCATCCCCGCCGTGCTCCACCCCAAAAGCCGCGGCCACCTGAAACTCAAAGACAAGAACCCGATGAGTCACCCGAGGATCTTCGCAAGGTACTACACGCACCCCGACGACGTCAAAGTCATGGTGGAGGGCATCAAATTCGGCTTGAGGTTATCCCAAACGAAAGGTAAGTTGGTTAGTGGTTCATATGAGGTGTACATTGACGGTGGTTCCAGCGTTGAAGAGATATGGCTTTGAATTCGATAAGACCCCCGTGCAGGGTTGCCAACAGTTGCAGTTTGGGAGTGATGCTTACTGGGAGTGCGCGGCGAAAAGGCAGACGGGTCCGGAGAACCATCAAGCCGGAAGCTGCAAGATGGGACCTTCCAATGACCCCATGGCCGTCGTTAATCCCTACTTACAGGTAGCCATCGGTCGAATCTTTTGGGGTTGTTTTGATTGTGCGGGGTTTTTAGGTAAACGGTATTGACAGGCTAAGGGTGATCGACGCTAGCATAATGCCTGCGGTGACGACGGGAAACACGAACGCCCCCACGATTATGATTGCGGAGAAGGGAAGCGACTTCATTAAACAGAGATGGCTAAATCCAGCTGCGGGTTTCTTCTACACGGCGACGCCAAGCCAAAGAATAAATAGACAATGGGGATCGTGGTAGTCATCCGTTTTTGACTTAGCTAGATGTTGTTAAATTATAGATTAGTCGTAAGCCTAAATTAATTTATTAATAAATTTAAGTTAAATTCATTACGTCCAGTTTCCTTTCCACAAGATGTCAGTATAAGCTTTCTTTGAATTGTTTGGCGTAGTCTTTGTTAGTTAAAAGAAAGTATAGGATCTAAAACGATACCTCGAGGAACATTTGGGATGCTATGGGTATTTGATTTTAAGCCAAAAAAAAAAAAATCGAAATGGCGGTTTTACATAAAATATTTTAATTTTTATATAACAATAATAATTTTAAAATATTGGAAGAATTGGTTACTCAGTGCTTGTGGGTCTTTTGATGATCAGCGATGCCTGCGTCGATTTTAGCCTGAACGGTCTTGCCAATTTCAAGCAGCTGATCGAAGACTGTCTTGGACAGGTTCTTAATGTTGGTCTGGGCTTCTGGAAACCAAAACGAGAAATGAGTAAAGGTGGTTGCTAGATTAAAGGGAGTTTTACCTTCGGCTTGTGGCTGAATGGTCTTCACCAATTTCTCCATCTCGGCGGCGGCATTTTTGAAACCATCTTCGAACTTGGTCCTCAACTCGGTCGCCTTGGCGGTAGCGTCCGGTCCGATGACCTTCTTGAGTGATTCGGCGATCTTCGTGATCTCCTCCTCTACCTGTCTGGCGCCCTTTTTGAAGTCGCCCTCGTGCGCTGCGAGCTCCACTTTGAGTTTCTTGGCGGCGTTGTCCAAACTGTCGGCCAGAACTTGAGTTTGCTCGTTGAGGGTCTTGACGATCTTCTTGGAGTTGACGTCCTGGAGGCCGAGCGTGGCTGTCACGTTTTCTGCGAGCGTCTTGGCGTTGGCGGCCAGGATCTCCAGCTGACTCTTTTCTACGGGTTTGGCGATGCAACCCTAAAATTCCAAAAAAAATGAAGTTACTAACTTCAAAACACAAGGAAACCTCATCAAAGAATAGCATGAAGGAAAAGGGAGGATTTCCGAGGGAAAGAGGAAACGAGAGAGAGAAAGAAGCAAAGGGAAGTGAAAACGAAGAACAGAAGAAGAATTATGATAGAAACAAGTGATTGAAATGAATTGAATATAAGTATAAAAGTCATTGAAAAGAGAAAGATCTACGAAAATGAGTGGAATAATAATAGAAATAGTAGATCAATGTTAACAAAAGAAGACAAAGAGAAAGACCAAGAAAATGAATATTAAAGAAAAAATATAAGAATGCTTTAAATTAAGCAAAAAAAATAGAAAAATCGCTATTAAAGAGATTAATGAGAAAGATGAAAGATGAAAGAAAAAGAGAAGGAAAGTCAACGTGAACATTGAAAAGAAAAAGGAACATTGAATGATCAAAAAAAAATTAAAAAAGATATAGAATAAGAAAATAGCAGAAGTTACAAAAAAGAGAAGTAAGGGTAGAGAAGGAAAAAGAAAGAGAAAAAAAAAACTAAGGAAAGATGACGAGAGAAACGTGTCAGTATAAACAAGAGATAAACAGAAAAGAAAATGAATGTAAAATAATAAACGAAGAAGAAATACATGATTGCTAAATAAATGAGACGTAAAATTAGGGTAGGAGAATTATAAAGAGAAACACAAGTGAGAGAAAGAAAAAACGGACATATCAAGAGAAACAAAAACATTTGAAAATATGAAAAAATGAGGACTGAAAACAAAGAAAGAAATGAGATAAAGAATGATGTGACGTTGAACAATAAAATGAGAGGGTAAAAGAAATTAAATTAAAATAGTCAAATAAATTATGCACAGAACCAAAAACAAAAAATATTAGAGTCACAAGGGGGAGAGAAAAAGGAAAATAGGAAGAAGAAGAAAGAGTGACACAAAACCTTTCTTTTAATGACCTTTCTGTTTTTCTTAAACAGAAATAGGACACTGTAAAGAGAAATGAAATGAATAAAATAATAAAAAATGAAAGAAAAATGAGAATTGGTTAAAAAAAAATAAAGACAGAGGAGAAAAGGTAAGACAGCAGAAAATGTAAGAGAGCAAAAGGCACGACACTGTAGAGCTACATAAATGAGAGGGGGGCGGGGCGAGACGTGGGGGGGAGGACGAATAGAGAGGGGAGAGCAAAATAAACGTACAGTTATTGTAACGCAAAATAAAATAAATTATTTTCGAAAAAATACCTATTAATAAAAACATACAAAAGACTACTATTGCGTAAAACAAAATAAAATCAAAATTATATTAACATCGATAAATATTCAAGAGAAAAAAAAAACGAAAGAAGTAAGAGAGAAGAAAGGAAGGAAAAGAGCAAAATAAGCGTACAGTTACGGGAATGGAAAATAAAATAAATTATTTTCAAAAAAAAGAAACAATATTAACAAAAAACAACATTGTGTGAAACAAAATAAAATCAAAATTACAATAAATAAAAATAATAAGTAATAAAAATCAATAAAAGAAAAAGTGACGGAAGTAAGAGATCTGAAAGGAAAGAAAAGAACAAACAAAATACAATAAATTATTTAAAAAGAAAATATGTATGAAAGAGAAAAAACAAAAGACTACTATCGTGTAATAAAATTAAAACAATATTAATAGCAATAAATATTCAAAAAAAAAAAACAAGAAGTTAGAGAGATATAGGGAAACACAGTTACTTAGATCTATGTAAATGGAAGAGCAAGAGAGAAAGAAAAGGGAAGAGTAAAAGAATAGAAAGAAAAGAACGGAGCGAATGAAAGTAATGGAAAGTAAAATAAAATCATTTATATTTGAAACAAACAATTAAAACAAAAAGAAAAGAAAAAGTATTAGCAAAATTGTTGGTTGCAAGTCGGCAGGATTGCAATGGGGTTCCCGGGGCATATTCTGTATAGCTATTTCGGCCCTAATTGGGGACTCATCAGCAGAGCAGTAGCTCGAGAACTCCATTGCAACCCCGACGACCAACAAGATATATACGCACGGTTAGCGCGTAAATGCAAACATGTCAAATAATTTGACAGAAAAAGTATTATTTTAAAACAAAAGAAGACAAACGTAAAGTAAAATTCAAACAATAATGAAAAACAAACACACTCAAAGAGAATAAGAGAGACATATCTAGATTAGGAGAGAAACAGATACTGCTATGTAAATGAGAGAGAGAAAGAGAAAAAGGTGGAGGGAAATGGAAAGGAACGAAAGAAAATTTAATTAAAATAATTTAAGTGTATCTGAAAAAGAAGATTTTAACAAAATAAAAACGTAAAATGTAAAATAAAAAACTAACATGAAACAAAAATCAGAAAAATATTAAAAGCAGTACAGAAGGTATTTGGGATAATAAAGCGGAAAATAGAACAAAATAATTTATATTCAAGAACAAGAACAAGAACAAGAAGTAAAACAAGTTAAGACCAAAGTAAAACAAGAAGGAACAATATTAAAAAAACAGTAGAAGAAAATGAATTGAATGAAAGATTCCAATAAAATATACAACAAAATAAACATAATGAAATATACAAAAGGAAATAATAAAGGAGATGCAAATTTAGAAATTTAAGCAAGAATTGGACGTGACAAACTAAAAGATTTAATAATAAACAACAGAACAATTTTATACTAAGTAAAAAAAAAGAATGAAATAAATAGGGTAAGACAAAAAAAAAACTTTTCATACCATTCATTAGCCAACTTTTGAGTGTTAGAAAATAAAATGAAATCTGCCTTACCTGGAGGGCGATGAGGGCGAAGGCGACGATCAAAATCTTGGCCATTTCGAAGCGGTCGGTTATCGATTCAAACCAAAACTGGACACCCCGATCGAACTGCACGTTATTTATAAGGCGCCCTTTTCGAACTCTTGACCTGAGGCAGAACCACCGAGACTTTGTTTATCGGTCGCGCGGTGTTTTATCTCCAAGGCTGCCTCTTCGTGTGTATACAAGAGCACCGAGTGGAAAGCTGTTGTTTTCTTGGTTGGCCTCATGAATCATTTCTGTTTTAATTAATTTTATTACTAACGTCGACGAGCGCACGAGGAAAATTTCGATCGCTATTTTTGTTTGTTTATTGCAGCGCGTGGTTATGAAATTCGTACGTGATTGGCATTTTTTATTCGAGGCTTACATTTTCTATTCTATCTAATTTTTTATCAATGCATTACTTTGTGAAAACCCTATTTTCCAAATAAGAGCAAACAGGAGTAAATAAGAAGGATTTATTATTGTTAGGTAAAACAATATTCAAAATATAGGCACACAGAAGAAAATCTGGCAACAAGAAACAAAAAAGAAGAGAAAATTTAATCTCGAAAGAATAAAAATAGAAGCGAACAACTTATACTAATAATATACAGGTAAAAGGGAATCTACGAAATTAAATTAAATTTAAAAAATCAAAGTACCAAGAGCTTATAAGATAGGAAGTTGAGAGATAAATAAAAAATAAAAAGATATAAAAAGTAGAGCACAGATTCTAGAGAGAGAAATGAGTCAAACACGTCAATATAAACAAAAGACATTTAAAAAAAGATTAAATGCAAAAAAAAAGAAGAAAAAATACAGGAGAATAAAAATACATAATTTAATAAAAGAATAGGCAAATAAATGAGGAAAGAGGAATACTAAAAAGCGACAAAATGAAGACAAACAAGTAAAGAGAGAAACCAAATCCTCCTTTTTGCTCTTAATGAAAGAAAAGGAAAACGGGGAAAAAACACCCAAGGAAACTAAAAAACATAAAATATAAAGTAAATGAAAACAGAAAAAAAGATATGACACTGAGCATAACAGTAAGAGAAATTAACTTTTAAACAGTCAAATAAGTGAAGCGCAAAATCAAGAAAGAAAGACAGACGAAGAGATGCAGAAATGAAAGAAGGAAAAAAGAAAACAAAAGACTCGCCCAAAAAGAAACACAAGCATCAAGCATCGAAACAAAAACATAGACAGAAAAGAAAATATGGGAAAGAAAGATTTAAATAGTTAAATAAATGAAATGTAAATCAGGAGAGAGAAATACGACACAGGAGAGATAGAGAGACAGAGAATGAAAAAGAAAACGAGGATTACGCTCCTCTTTCCTTTCGATGAAATGAAACAGAAACGAAAAAGACGAAAGAATTACGAAAACACGGATGGACTAAAGAGAAAGAAAAATGCGAAAGAAAGATGTGACATAGAGTAGGAAAATGAGAAAATAATAGATTAAAGAAAGATAGATACTATAGAACTTAACAAGAGAAAGAAAAGAGAGGAGAGTACGACTTAAAAAAAATTAGATAATTCTTTTTCTTTTCTGAAAGAATAAATTTATATTTAGCAATTTTTAGGTGAAATACATTTTAACAAATAAAAAAATATTTAATTTAATAATTAATTAATATCTTCGTGCGTAACTTCATTATTTATTTCTAATTTGTAATATTTTGTTTTGCTTTTCACGTTTCTCCTTATAGAAATATTTAAATTTTATTTTAATTGAGGAGATCGTATATTCTACTTAAAATCATGTTTTTCTAACGCTCTTACATCCCGAGTATTTTGTAATATTTTTTTTAATGTGAACTAAAAGGAGAGATAAGAAAAAGAAGAAGAAGAAGAAAGACGTGATATTGAGCAAGGAAACAAGAGAGTAGGTAAAGACCAAATAGTCAGATAAATAAAATGTAATCAGAGAAAAAACTGTGGGTTACGCTTCTTTACTTTTGAAGAAAAAATACAGAAACAAAAAAGAGAACTAAAGAGAAAAGTAAGAGAAAGGAAAACCTGAAATAAAGTAAAAAAAATTCTGATAAGCCTACGTTGCTCACTATCCTTTTATTTTCCTATTCATTGTCACATTGTCACAGGTTATTTCTTTCTTTAATTAGAGGAAGAGAGACTATAAAACGGAAAAGGGGAGAGTGGGGCGAGAGTGAAAGAGAAAAACAATGAAAAGAAATGAGCGAAGCTATTGGTAACAGACAAATAACTACGTAGGTATGTAGCCCAGTTATTAAAAAAAAAGAATAAAATATTTTACTTTTAAAAGAAGACAATTTTAACAAAAAATCAATGTCAAACAAGAAAGTACTAATGTAAAAAAATTAGAACAATATTATAAGTTAAAACAAAAATAAAATGAAATTTTTGAAATAATTTTAGAAAATATATAATTAATAAATAGTTTCATCACTAACACCAAAAATATTTTACATCAATGTACTCAGAATATGGGACTGCACACTAAGAAAAAATTTAACAAAATTGATTGTTTTAAATAAAGAAGAAGGAACGCCTTTATTAGTCTTTTGAACTCGAAATGAAACATACGGTATGTTCGACCTCTAGCTAATTATTTAGTCAACAGTGTATACCCTCAATTGCGTTCAAATGTTTTCACTTTAAGGAAAGAGTTGTTACGCCATTCAAGTGTCGACTCATTTGTTCCTTGCCGAGTGGTTTCTATGATTTTAAAAGAACACACTCCACGTCGGCTCGTTTGCTCTTTGTCGAGTAGTTTCTATGACCTTTAAGCAGTTGTACTTTTAAATTGACGTAGCGAATCACACAATGGCGTGGCGTACAGTTTTCACCAATCAGATTGTCACCATTGTCGCTGCGTTCAAATGTTTTCACTTTAAGGAAAGAGTTGTTGAGCCATTCAAGTGTCGACTCGTTTGTTCTTTGCCGAGTAGTTTCTATGACTTTGAAAGAACACGCTCCGTGTCGACTCGTTTACTCTTTGCCGAGTAGTTTCTATGACCTTTATGCACTTGTACTTTTAAATTGACGTAGCGAATCACACAACAAATGTTTTCACTTTAAGGAAAGAGTTGTTGAGCCATTCACGTGTCGGCTCGTTTGTTCTTTGCCGAGTTGTTTCTATGACTTCGAAAGAACACGCTCCGTGTCGGCTCGTTTGCTCTTTGCCGAGTAGTTTCTATTGCCCGTTTTACACGGTCACATTTTTGTATTAAATTTATTACGAAGTGAGTGAGAAATGCCAATTCAACCAATCAACATTCACTGTGGTAGCTTATCTCTCTCACTTCGTAATAAATTTGATACAAAAATATGTCCGTGTAACAGGCATTAGACCTTTAAGCAGTTGTCCTTTTAAACTGACGTAGCGAACCACATGATGGCATTGGTTTAGCCCAAGGTGTGTCGTACAGTGTTCTCCAATCAGATTATCTGCCCATTGTCGCTGCGTTCAAATGTTTTCACTTTAAGGAAAGAGTTGTTGAGCCATTCAAGTGTCGGCTCGTTTGTTCTTTGCCGAGTAGTTTCTATGGCTTTGAAAGAACACGCTCCGTGTCGGCTCGTTTGCTCTTTGCCGAGTAGTTTCTATGACCTTTAAGCAGTTGTCCTTTTAAACTGACGTAGCGAACCACACGATGGCATTGGTTTAGCACAAGGCGTGGCGTACAGTTTTCACCAATCAGATTATCTGCCCATTATCGCTGTCACAATTTTTATCCGGGAACAATAGAGATTGCACGAAAGGACATTTAAATTCTCTTTCTAATTTGCACTTCTTTGTTCGAGTGTCCTCTCTTGTATAAGTTTGCTTTAAGTTTCAAGCAACTCACTAAATACAATGGACATTTCTCTCCTCTACCCCTCGCCCGCCCTCTGTCAACCCATGTCTTTTGAAGCAGAAATACTCGAGCTGGAAACCAGGCGAATAAATGACACTTTGATTGCCTTGCCATATAAAAGAGTGAGAGAGAAATGCAGAGGTTTGAAAGTGTCCAAAAAAAATTGATTGAAATCGTCTGCGAACATGGAAAAGTATGATGAAAGTTTCAAAAAGAAAGAGAGGAAGGAAAAATCAAAAAGGGCGTGAAGCAGAAAGCACAAAGTAGCTCAAGAAAAGAACTAAAAGAAGGTCGGCTAAAGAAAAGGAAAACAGAAGAAAGGATACAAAATGAAAAAAATCAAAAAATTTGTGAGGCAAAATGCAGAATGAAACAAAGCGAAACAAAGTTAAGATAACATATTTTTACAAAGTGAAAATTTTGAAAAGCAAAAGATTTGTATTGCTCAGGAAAATGACGAACATTAAAATTAAAAATAAATAACGAAAATATAAGTTGTAGGGGAACGATAAAATCAAAATGGCAAAACGCGTTTCAATTTAAAAATTACTTTTACAATAGCGTCCTTAATAAATATTTTGTTACACAAGTCGACCTTTTTATTTTGCAAAACACCAAAATATAAAATAACAAAGTTACACAAAGCATTCATGCATTATGTAAACAAAATCATTCTACCATTCAAGGATAAGACATTGTATACTTCTATTTGGATTAATTAATTAATTTTTAATTTTTTTTCTTGCCCATTTATTATATAATTTATTTTCAGCAACTGTTTTATTTATATTAATTAAAACAAAATTATTTTTGTTGTTGTTTAGCATTAATCTACTTCCAAGAGAAATTAACTTTAGATATATTTTATACTGGAGTTGTTAATGGGGCTATTACTATCCCATTTATGAGATTATTACAATCAGGGGATTTGCTTTGAGAAAGGTAGTTATTTACTAATTTACTTCTCGTTGCTATAGAAATAAAGTTTATTTTCTATTGCTTTATGTAGGGATGGAACCTAGGACCTCTAGGCCATCAAATCAGCCACTCTAACCACTGAGCCACTGAGGAATACGTTGCGTAATATTTAAAAACGTTCAAAACGTGAATCAAAGACAAGCATCTCAAGCAACATAATAGTGATGATAATCCTAAATACTTCTTGACTCCTTTTTCGTCGACGTCGAGGATTTCTTCAGGGTCATTGTTGCTGTTTCTCTTCTACGACGGTCGATGCTGGTTTTGCTACGTAAGATAATTTTTTCTAAATTGCACAAATGCCACTTAAAGCCCCCCCCTTCAAAGAACCAATAACTTTGCTGACTCAATGTATAAAAAGCAATTCTTTTATTTTATTGTAAAAATGCCCCCTTTGCGTCAATCCGTAGGAACTTTCGAGAAGATGTGACGAAAGAATGTGAACTATTTAATCGTGTTTTCGTTGGACCTTCTAACTCTAATCAAAGTACAAATAAAAGTGCAGCGATCTATTTGAAATCCTCTGCGTTGCACTTCGATCTCTTCTAGGCGCTGCTCCTCTGTTTACGTCCGTCGTCCAGAAATTCGACGATAAACAACTTGCTTTGAGTCAGCGATTCGATGATGATATCTTGTTGCTTGCCGCCATTGACCTTGATGATACCGAAGTGTAATTTGCTAAAGTTTCTCGTTTACTATCTGCCACAATTACGAAACGAAATTAAATTGTTGATTCGATTTCGAAGTCAAGGGCTCCGGGCATCATCTCTAGCTACGCCACTGTTTGAAGAAACAATGGGGCACCTGGGATTCCGCAAGGCCTACTATTTGAACCTCGGTTCTTCCTTGAATTATATTTAGTTACCTTAGGCGCAAGCCCTAGTATTGGTCATCCAGGAACGTTTTATTGTAGATTAATGTTTTGACTGCACTCTTCTGATCTCTTAAAGCCAACGGAATAAAATTTCGCCTGTCTTATCTAACTGCGAAAGGACGTGCATGCGTTGCAATCGTAAGTATAATGCGCTGATGTTGACGTTAACAAAAAAAAATGCATTAAACGACAGAAATGTGCTATCGAAAAGACCTTGACCTGCGATAACTCTTTTAAGAATGGCGAAAAAGTTCGCCGTGTGTACGAACTCGAACTAGGATCTGTAGCAGGATATATTTTCGTGTTTTTTGAAGGAGATTATATATCTGAAAAATATCCCAAACAAGAAATAAATATGTTTGCACAGCCCTGTACAGTGAATCCCTCTTTCTTCAATAACTTTTTTTTACTTCTGGAACACTTCTGTACTTTGTTTTTATAATAAACTCATTTGTTACATATTTGTAATAATAATCATTTATTTTTAGAATAACATCATTGATCAAATTTAATTAATTTATTTAAAGTTAAAACGACTCCAATAAACGCCATTAGTTTACAGTTTTGTTTTTAAACAGGGAATTGGATTTTAAAGAAAAACACAAGCCCTCCCCCCTCGTCCCTCCTTTTTGCATTTTGAGTTTATAATAACTTCAAAAATATGTAAAGCAGTAAAATTAAATGTCAGTTGATTTGCTGGAATTTATTAATATACGGGGGAAAGTCAGAAAGTCCTGGCTCTTGGCTTATCATTTTCAACTTGCAAGCAAGAGTGTACGAGACACTATGAGGATTAAATCATGCTTGCAAAAGTGGAGTCACCTGTGTTGGATAAGAGCCAAGTGCCAATTTTTAAGTGAAACATAAATATGACAGTGAAAGGTTTGGTGAAATTAAAAAGAAACCTCTTACTTGGTGGCTGTATCATTGTCGGGCAGATTAAATGGAATATACCAAAAGCACACTGTTTGGCTTTTTTCTATCTTTACTTTCTTTGTTGTAACTTTCTTTTATAATAAAATATTCGATTAAAATTTAGTTTTTTTTACTGTACATGGTGTTTTTAACTTAAGTGTGCTTCATGCAATATAATAAGCAAAGTGCCACTCAAATCTAATGTGTATTCCCCAAATATATCAGGACACAGAGGGAGTTATATGTATGTATAAAAAAAGGAAACGTAAAGTTAGTTTACATCTCTTTTATACGATGCCCAAGTTTTTTTTAACTAGCCTCTGCAAAAAAATTGAACTAATCTGTATAAGTTTTGAGTTAAACAAAAAATGAGAAAATTAAAGGGGGTGGGAATTTTTGCGTTGACAATTGGGGTGCTTATAAAATGTGCGTCTTAAGTTTAGCTAGACCGGAAACAATTGGTATTGTTTACAGTGTGATTTTTAATGACTGATTAGGATTTAAATTTACCGCCATACTAATTGCCATTACGTTGGCAACACCCAGTTCTGTCATTTTTCTTGTGATACAAAAGTAATAATTAAAAAAAATAGCAAAAAGAAGTAAGACTTTTTGAATGGGCCTGTGAACACAGAAAAAAACAATATTACGTACGAATAATCAACGTTTGTTCATTGTAGCCACATTTAAAACGTGAAATACACTAAAAACTGTGGCGCCAAGTTCAAACTATCCTCAGTAATTAAAAATCACACCGTATATGATTCTTAGTTTCATTCAGTTTTATTTTTATTGTTTTCTTCGCTTTTATATCTTCTTAGAATTTATTCTGAACTCAAACTCTGAGTATTTTGAATGACTATTATAAAGAAACGTCATTGATAAAATAAAAAAAAAGAAACAAGGTAGAAGTGCGTTGCCAACACAGCAATAATTTTGTGTGGCGGCAAATTCAAACTATCCTCGGTCATTCAAGTTCGCTCTGTATATTGATAAAATTTAAAAAAAAGAAACAAATAGAAGTGTGTTGCTAACACAGCAATAATTTTCTTTGGCGGTAAATTCAAACTATCCTCGGTCATTCAAGTTCGCTCTGTATATTACACCCATTGATAAAATTTAAAAAAAAGAAACATGTAGAAGTGTGTTGCCAACGCAGCAATAATTTTGTGAGGGGACAAATTCAAACTATCGTCGGTCATTCAAGTTCGCTCTGTATATTGCACCCATTGATAAAATAAAAAAAAAGAAACAAGTAGAAGTGTGTTGCCTACACAGCAATATTTTTCTGTGGCGGCAAATTCAAACCATCCTCGGTCATTCAAGTTCGCTCTGTACATTGTACCCATTGATAAAATAAAAAAAGAAACAAAGTAGAAGTGTGTTGCCAACACAGCAATAATTTTGTGTGGCGGCAAATTCAAACCATCCTCGGTCATTCAAGTCGGCTCTGTATATTGCCCTCCCTGCATAAAGTTCTACAACCGAAGCAAATGGGGAAGGTTTTAATTTTTTTTTTGTAACGTCATATAAAAGAAAACGTAAATGAAAATTCGTCATATTTCCTGTTTTTACGCCCACGAGTTCAGATACCCAGAGAAGCCTAAAAGTGTCATTTTTCCCTTAATTTAAAAAAATTTAATAATTTCCTCCTAAGGTGGGAATTTTCCTCAAGTCTGGCAACACTGATAGCAATTACATGTAGATAACTCGTGTCTAAATAAAAACCTGGTCAAGTAGGCTACATTTAGTAATTCTACTATGTAAATGCAATGGATAAATTCTCGATCACAACCCACTTGACCAGGTTTTTATTTAGACGCTTGTTACAATCGTGGACAGCTAAAAGAGAACGCACAACGAATTTGCTTTCGTTCTTCTTTAACTGTCCACGACTGTACGTACTTTGAACATTCAAATGTATCGATCTAAGGTACTCTCGACTTTTGGCCGGACGATTTTGATTGATTAATTATCTTTTGAAAAAGAAACGTGCTGTAGAGAATCAAATATTCTTTAGGAGTGTAGTTATCTTTCTGTTAATGAGACGTTAAGGTGTTAATTTCTTTGACGTCATCGGTATGATTACGCTCGGGAGATTCCAAAAAGAAAAAAGAAATGCTACGACTAAAATAATGTATTTTTTTAATTTTTATTACAGTTCGAAAACGACATTGTATAAATAATAAGAAAATTAAATGCCTGAGTAGGTAAATATTCGATACATCTTTGTCAGTCAACTATAGTAAATTATTCGGCTGCCTTCTGGATCTTCTGCACGAGCTCCTTGCCCTTGTCCTGGACGGATTGCCCAAAATTTTCCAGCGCGGAAGTCACGTTTTGGAAAAGTTCGTTGCCCTAAAAACAAAAATGTGTTCATATTTACAGTTGGTTCTTGTCCGATGAAATTTGTATCACAAAATCTTTTAAGCGGACACTAAATCGCGCACTATACACTTTACGTTTCGCAGTCGTTCTGACGAAGCAGTCGAACGACTGCGAAACGTAAAGTGTATAGTGCGCGATTTAGTGTCCGCTTAAAAGATTTTGTGATAAAAATGTGTTCCTTTTAAAATAATAAAAGTGACAGTGAAGTGATAGTTATTTATTGTATAAATACAACGTTTTATCCACAATCACCGCACTTATGGAATCAGAATGAGGAAATTTAATTAAAAAATATTCGTATTCGTAAAATGAAACGTGACAGGCTTTGTCATACCTACTGGTTGATAAAGTACGTTGTTTATTATTATCCACTAGTGGAATAAAGTTACTTCATAAGTGTGGATAAATGTCCAATTATAATGTGATAGTGGATGAAACTATATTTATTTTTTACCTTAATTTTGGCCAATAAGTCGTTCACTCCTGCGGTGATCGAGTGGAATGCATCGTCGATCGCTTTGGATGCGTCCTGTGTTTGAGTTTGAGTTTGAGTGTCACGGCCAGCCCTCGGATTTGCTTCGCTCCAAGTTGCAAACTGAAATAAATGGTATAAATGGTACCTCATTTTTGGTTTTGGATTGATAGATGGTAAAGGGAATCTCCTCTAATTTTGACCAAAAAAATCAAAGTCACAGGAGGTTCTCGGGCAATTCAAAATTGGGGCATTCAACGCTTATATTCGATCACGCTTTTTAAATGATAATACTCTGGTTTGTTTTAAATAAATCGATTTTTAACACAGACGCATTTTACAGTCTTTTTTCCCCTTTTGTCAATTATGTTTCCGAATTTGTCAAATGACTTTCCAATCCGCAGGCCTACTATACTTTGAACAGATTGGAAAGTCATTTGACAAATTCGGAAACACATTTGACAAAAGGGGAAAACCAAAAGAAAAAGACTGTAACGAACTTTGTTCTACACAGTGTGCTTAATTTTGTAAACAGCAGATTAAAAAAAAATTAACAACAAATACGATTAAGAGAAAACAATCGATTGATGGAAACCAGTTGATCGAATGAAAAATAGTAAATTAAAAGAAAGCAATCGATTAATGAAAAGCAAACTGATTAATATAAAACAGTCGATTAATGGAGAGTAATCGATTAACGTAGCAGAAAAGTGAAAAGTATCAGTCGATGAAAAATTGATTGCAATTGATTAATGGAAATCACATTCACTTAATGGATATTACTTGCAATCAATCAATGAAAAGCGATAATGAATGAAAAACCACCGTTTGTTGGAAAACAATGGATTAAGGGATCGCGATTGGTTAATTAATTAAATTGTTTCTTTTTTCCTAGATCGCTTAATGAAAAAGCATTGATTACGGATGATTTGTTAATTACTGAAAAGTTTCACTAGTGGACAATAATCGATTAAAGAAAGACATTCAATTAATGAAAATCCGCCGATTAATTAAAAGCTTTCGATTAATAAAAAAGCAATTGGCAAATTAAGAGCAAACGCACGAGAAACTATCGACTAATGAAAATTTACGGAAACCAATCCACTACGAAAGTTTTAAGTAATATCAAATAGCAATTAATTAATCGAGCACTTAATGGAATGCAATCGATTAATATGGAAACCAATTGATCGACTGGAAAAACTTTAAAATAAAAAAGCTATAGATTAATGAAAGGCAATCACGATTAATGGAAAGTAACCGACTAATAAAAAGTAATCAATGAGTATAAAGTATCATTCGATCATAAACGACATCGATTAACGCAAAGCAATTGATTAATGCATAGCAATTAAAATTAATGGATACCACTCGCAATCAATTATTAAAAACCTATCGGTGATTCAAAACCAGTTGATTAATAGATAACGATTAATTAATTAAATTGTTTCTGTTTGCTGGATCATTTAATGGAAGAGCTTTGATAGTAATTAATTAATGGAAAGCTTTGACTAGTAGACAATAATTGATTAAAGCAAGACATTCAATTAATGAAAACCAGACGATTAATGGAAAGCAATCGATGAATAAGAAGTAAATGAAAAGCAATCTGCGAACAACATTCGATTAATGGAAAATGATCGTAAAAACGGAATGCAAAAAACAACCGCTTACAAAAATCCACTCGATTAATGTTAATTGTTAATGAATGTAAAGCAATCATGATTAATATAAAGCAATCGATTAATGGAAAGCTATGATTTAATGAAAGCAATCAACGAGTAAAAAGTATCATTCGATCAAACACGACGTCGATTAATGGAAAGCAATTGATTGACTAATGGACAGACGACACATCAAATTAATGGATACTCGCAATCAATTATAGATAGAAAAGCTATCGTTTATTAGAAAACAATTGATTCATGGATCACGATTAATTAATTAATTGAATTGTTTCTGTCTCCTGGATCATTTAATAAAAGAGCTCTGATTAATGGATAGTAATTGATTAATGGAAACGTTTGACTAGTGGACAATAATCGATTAAGAGAAGACATTTAATTAATGAAAACTATACGATTAGTGGAGAGCAATCGATTAATAAAAAACAACCAGTAAGTGAAAAGCAATCTGTGAGTGAAAAACATTCGATTAATGGAAAACAGTCGATTACAATCAGTCCAATCATTCGAGAAAAAATAAAAAATATTGACTTATAGAAAGTTTAATTAGTATATAGCAATTAATTATTGGAGGTCAGTCAATTAAAAAAGTGCGTTCGGTTAATAGAAAACATTCGATTAATGGAAAGTAATTACTCAATGAAAAGCAAGGAATGAACACAAGTCTATTGGAAAACAGTTTATTAATGGATGGTAGTTTATTAATGAAAAGCAATCAGCAAATTACAAACTGAGTACCAAAAAGTGGAAAGCAATCAATGAATAAAAAAAATCTCTTACAGAAATCCATTCAGTTAGTGTTAATTGTTAAATACAATAAAAAAAACACGAGTGAAAAGCAATTATGATTAATATAAAGAAATCGATTAATGGAAAGTAATCGATTGGTAAAAAGTAATCATTTAATCAAATTCGATCAAACACGATGTCGATTAATTAACGGAAAGCAATGGATTAATGGATTGATTTACTAATGGACAAATACATTAAATTAATGAATACTCGCAATCAATTATTGAAAAGCTATAGTTTATTAGAAAACAATTGATTAATGGATCACGATTCATTAATTAACTGAATTGTTTCTGTTTCCAGGATCATTTAATAAAAAAGGTTTGATTAATGGAAAGTGGACAATAATCGGTTAAAGGAAGACATTCGGTTAATGAAAACCAGGCGATTAGTGAAGAGCAGTCGATTGTTTACAAAAACCAGTACATGAAAAAAACAATCGATTAAAGCAAATCAATTTTTGGAAATAAGTCGATTAACGGAAAATAATCGATCACAATCAATAAACATGAACCAATCAATTAGCGAAAAGCATTCGAAAAATGAGAAACTATTGATTTGTGGAAAGCGAAAGCTTCATTAACAATTAGCAATTAATTAATGGAAATCAGTCGATTAGAAAAAGCGCGTTCATAATAAATGGTGAATAAAAAACTATCGTTTAATTTATGGAAAACAATCGATTAATGAAATCAGTCAGTAAATACAAGAAAAAAAAACATTAATGAAATGCAATCGAAAAATCAAAAATTATTGATTAGTCGAAAGCTTTGTGTCATATAAAACAATTGGGTAATGGAAAGCACTCGATTAACGAGAAAAATAGTATTATTAATGCAGAGTAATTTATTAATGAAAAGTAATCAGCAAATAGAAACAATTAAAAAATTGAAAGCATTCATTTAATTCATCGAAATACTAATTAATGGAAAACTCTCGATTAATGAAATCGGTCAAATACACACAAACAAACGTTAATCAAATTCAATCGGAAAATGAAAAACTATTGATTAGCGAAAAGCTTTGATGAACATGTAACAATTGATTAATGGAAAGCAATCGAGTAATGAGAAATAAACAGTAAATGAAAAACAATTCATCAATCAGTAAATGAGAAACAACCGATTAATATAAAACAATCAGCACATGAAAAACTATCGATGAATGAAAATTAATTAATTAAATTACTAAAAATTGCATGTACAAAAAACTGGAAGCTTTGATTAATGGAAAGTAATTGTTTAATATAAAGCAATTGATTGGTGATTAGGAGACAAACAATTAGTGGAAAGCAATTGATTAATGGGCAGCAGCCGATTACCTGAAAACAATGGATTAATCTAAAACTGAAACGACCAATTGGCAAGATGTTTTTAATAAGAATTAAGAAAAAAAAAAACTCAAAATAAATTGAAATAAAATTCGAAATTGTTGTTTGACACACAATAAGTAGATAAATAGGGTAAATAGGAATGCTCACCTGGAAGAGAAGGAAAACTGCGACGAAAAGCAAAGCGAGTTTCAAAGCCATGTTAATTAACTTTAATTATTATTAAACCGTCCGCAAACGACGACCACGTAGAGATATTGTATTCAACAATCTGAGCCGCTCATTTGCAAGCAATATCTTTTTATAGACCCCCGACTTATCTCTGTTAACTCAAAGCGCCTCGTGTATGTTGAAATTCTATTCCGTTGTATATCATTCTTGTTTGTCCATTAACTTACACCAACATGCAGCGCTAATTCCTCCTCAAGAATCGAGGTCCACATCTCATCTTGATTAGGTTTAATTTCCATTTTTTTATGAATACATAATCGAAAAAACACTGAATATATACTTTTATTTTATTAACACTAGAAGCAGTACATAAGTGTCAGCAAATCAAACGGTCACATGACCTGCACGGATTAGAAGAACTAGTCGACTTCGTTCTTTATCTTTTCCACGACCTCATCGCCCTTTTCTTTTACGGATCGGGCAAAGCTTTCCAATGCGCTGGTGACGTTTTGATAAATCTCGTTTTGCTGAAAACAAAGAGAAACTTAGCGAACCCCAAATTATTTATTTGTACTTTCTCGTTTTTAAACAAGGGCAAGCGAAAGTATTTTACACAAGTCAACCCACTTCATAGACCCAACCCAACCCGACATGAGAGACCCTGTACAAGAAAACTACGCACAGGCTTACATATTATAAAAACGAAAGAAACCGTAAGTGACGTAAGAATGAATCAACTTACATATTACAGCAAACAAATTCTGAAAGCCACGGAGACTTATACCTTTCGTTTTTCTTTTTTGGTAACACTGGAAGTGATGTAGAGGGAGACCCTATATATGAAAATGTCCCTGTATTACGTAATATTTTTTTAGAAGCTGTATTTCTCGTCTTTTGTTTTATAAATGTGTTAATAACTATAACCTTTTCGGTCAAACTTACTCAAGAAAGTCACCCAGTATTAATTTTTTTAATAGGCCCCTCAACTTGAGAGACCCCGTATAATAAACGAAAACTTTATATGCCCCAAAGGACAGTAAATATTGTTACTGTACAGCTTTTACGGTGTTTTATGATGGGGTGGGTTCTTCACCCCCTTAGTCTCAACCAAATCAGTTAATCACTCACTAATAAATTGAATTGAATAAAATATTGAAACCACAACGACGCTCCGGGTTTAAAGCCGGAAAAATTAGCAAAAAATAATAATAATAATAACAATAAACGAAATAATGTTAATAGAATTTCTTCAGTGAAAGTGATGTGAAGGTGAAAATACTTTGCACAGAAAGATTAATATTTTTAAAAAGAGATCCAAGCAACTCGGGAAACCCTGTACAAGACAAAGAAAACTATAAATTGTGATATGCTGATAATTCTTGATTATTTTGACCAAAACTGAAAGAATTCATTACCTTAATATCATCCACGAGGTTGTTAATATGGATGGTGATCCAATTGAAAACATCTTTGACCGCCGTGGTTGTATTTTGGGCCAACGAATTAGCATCGGGGGCAGGATTTGGATTCGCTTGACCCCAAACGTAAACCTAAATTTACGTCATGTTTTAAATTAATTGCCTGAAGGCCTTAGAATAAGCAAACGCTTACCTGGAGTAGAAGAAAAATCATTGCAAACCAGAGAGCGCCTCTTAAGGCCATCGTTGTTACTCAGCTCAATTTGCTCACGCTAATAAAGTCCTCGTTCAATTGAAGAAAATGAACGGGGTCATTTGCAAATAATTTCATTTGATTTACGACTTGACTCATCTTCTTAACTAGAAGAGATTTTGGTTCGGTGTAGGCTTTAAACTAGGTACTCAGGCAAATTATTATTTATGCTATGATTTTGGAAAATTCTTTCACCCCAAAGACCTCGTAAAAGATCTCCTTTTAATAGAGCAAAAAAAGAATCATCTCAAACAATAAGATTTTGTCTTGTCGTGAGAGTCTTTGGTCAAATTTTTTTTAAGCATTGTCAAGGAGGTTAAAAGACATCGGACTTGTTGATAGTCGGAGCACACTTTGCACTTGTGGAATGTGATAATAAAACGACGCTACGCATACAATAGTAAAGTCCGTTATCCAGATTTACGACATGAATTAGTTGCTTCTTACATCATCTAAACGATGATTCATTATCGTATCCTGTAACGGAAACTATGGCATTTGACGTCACCAATAATTTTCATATAAAAACTAGTCGTTAGAATCCTTTAGGTCCTTTTAACAATTTAGCTTTTCTGTACCTTGCCCAAAAGTATAATGTTATGGTTAAGATAATTCGTGATGTTTAAAGTGAATATTTTAATTGGTTCTTTGCCCTTTCTACCATTTTTCATTTCTCTGCTAAGTACCAACAAGTTTATTTTAAGAAGGGCTTTAAGAAATTGCTAAGTAGATACGAAGAGTTGTCATCTAAACCTATAAATCAACTTTTCCCTTTTCCAAGAGCTCTTCTGGATCGTCCTTGTTTTCTACAGTCTTCGTGCATCGTTGAGAACGAGCTTCATTTGGGGTGTCAAGGTCATATTTTGGCTTACAAGCTGTTGGCTGGCCGATTGGAGCTTGAGCAGAGTCGAGATCTTCTCCTGCAAGACCACTTGGTCCTCTTTGATCTGCGCCGTTGTCTGTCGTGGAACTTGCTAGGTAGATCGTATTCCTTGTGGTGTGAAAGATTGTCTTCATTGCCAGGGTTGCCATCTAAACCCATTAATCTAGCTTTCCCTTTTTCAAGAGGTTTTTTGGTCGTCCTCGTTTACTCCAATCTAGGTGCATCGTTGAGTACGAGCTACAATTTTGGCTTACAAGCTGTTGGCTGCTATCTAAATCCATAAATCAACCTTTCCGTTTTTCAAGAAGTATTCTGGATCGTCCTTGTTTTCTCCAGTCTTCGTGCATCGTTGAGAACGAGCTTCATTTGGGATGTCAAGGTCATATTTTGGGTTACAAGCTGTTGGCTGGCCGACTGGAACTTGAGCAGAGTCTAAGGCCCAGTATTTCATTCAGAGTTTAACTTTAAGCTTCGTTTTATTCCCATAATTGTAAAGACAATTGTTTCCGTAGAAATAAAACGAAGCTTAAAGTTAAACTCTGAATGAAATACTGGGCTTATGGTCCGTATTCATAAACAAAACTTACGCTATGCGTATACTAAAACATAGCGAATATCTATGTATGTACTGCAAAGATTTCTTTTATGGAAAGTAATTGATAAACAGTACTTAAACCCATACTGGTTATGCGTCTGCAACACGTTGAAATGAGTACAGATCATGAATTACTAGCGAATTATTATCGAGCGCATAGCCTAAGTTTTGTTTATGAATACGGGCCTAAATCTTCTCCTGCAAGACCACTTGGTCCTTCGAGATGTTCGAAATGTTGGAGTTGTAATCACAGGACAAAGGACTGCAAAGGGCCAGACAGATCCAAGTCCTGCCTAAACTGTGGCGAGGAAGGACACATGGCCAAGGAATGCAAAAATGAGACCGCATGTCCCATTTGCGACAAAAAAGGACACAAAGCTGGCACGGGCAGGTGCAACGCCTTCAGAGAAGCCCTGAACATAGAAAGAAAAAACAAAACGAGAAAAAGACACCTCAGACAAGGGAGAAGGAAGAAGAGGGAAAGCCTACTATTGGCGCCACTGGCTCAGGCACACCAACCCGCCGAAGCAGCGACGACTGCGCCAAGACTCCGGCAACAGCTGGGTAGCTAACTTTCGGCGGAATAAAATTCTGCAAAGCTGGAGAAGGAAGCAAAGACATGGGCCCCAAAACCACAGCTGTAAGCCGGCCGGTAGCTAACAACACCGGCAGTCAAGAGATGGAAACTGACAGCAGCGAGGGCCCAACTCAAAATTAAAATGGAGCCCAACCCACTCAAACCTTCTAACCAGATAAAATTCTTGCAGCTAAACCTAGATCGGCATCCTGCAGCGCACGACCTAATAGCACAAATCTTATTTGAAAAAAGCATAGACATTGTAATCGGACAAGAACCAAGCAAAAAGTACGTCCATAAGTATTTCTGCGATAAAAACTTTGACTCCTTCATCGGCGTCAGAAACGGAATCTTAGTATTAGGACTGCACAGAGACAAGGGCTTCGTAAGAATGGAGTTTGAGGCACTAGTAGTATACTCGTGCTACTTCTCCCCAAACAGATCCGCTGGAGATTTCGAGATTTTCCTGAGCAACTTGGAAAGGGATATAAGGAGCCAATCCAAAGAATGTCTCATAGCTGGGCGACCTCAAAGCGAAGTCGCATATCTTTGGAAGCAGTCGCGACAATCAAAAAGGCAAAATACTGGAACTAGTAGATCTAGCTGTCCTAAACACGGGATCTATCCCTACTTTTTCTAGCTCCTTGGCTATCAGAGTCACCTCTGCCTACAGGATTGTAGCAGGACTGTCGCCACTGACGCTATACTAGCGATAGCGGCTATTCCACCAATTAAGTTGAAGGCAGAGGAAAGGAGACAAAAATACCTAATGGGTAGAGCAGACACTGAAGAGAATCGTGAAACCCTCATAGAAAAATGGCAACTCATATGGGACACGTATCGTGGGTGGACCAAAATTTTTATCAAGGACCTGCACAAATGGTGCAACAGAAAGTTCGGAGAGATTGATTACTACGTAACTCAAGCTATGTCGGGGCACGGGGTCTTCGCCAGATACCTACACCGAATCGGAAAACTAGATACTGACGCATGCTGGTATTGCCAAGAAATAGACACCAGACCAACACCAGAGAAAAAGCGAATGAAAACTGCAGCACAATCATTTCTGCAGCAGACATCGCCGAAATCATGCTAAAGAGCGAGGAACATTGGAACCATGTAACCAACATGCTGAGGGAAATCATGCAGCTAAAGGCCAATGATGAGAAACAAATGGAAGGAGTGAGAAATACAAATGCGTAATGAGACTAAAACGAATAATACCTGACAGTACGAAATTTCTGACGGAATGCTTCACGGCAAATACCAGAAATTAGTAGCTGCCAAAGGGGATAAGGAGTTTAGTTGGTAGGCGTTCTTGTCAAGGACCTAAGAAATAGACGATTAAGACAGAGCGAATCCAACACATCTGATACCGGATTCCGTTGATGATGTCTGCTGAAGATTCTCCAAACCTCTATATAAAAAAAAACAAGAAAAAAGACCACTTGGTCCTCTTTAACCTGCTTCGTTATGTCTGTCGTGGAAATTGCTAAACAGATTATATTACTTTGGTGTCGAAGATTGTCTTCATTGCCACGGTTACCACCTAAATCCATGAATCCACCTTTTTCCTTTTTCAAGAAGTTTTCTGGTCGTCCTCGTTTCTCCAATCTAGGTGCATTGTTTAGTATGAGCTACAGTTGGGATGTCAAGGTCATATTTTGGCTTACAAGCTATAGGCTGCCATCTATACACATGAATCAATCTTTCCCTCTTTCAAGAAGTCTTCTGGATCGTCCGTTTTCTCCAGTCTTCGTGCATTGTTGAGAACGGCTTTCATTTGGGATGTCAAGGTCATATTTTGGCTTACAAGCTGTTGACTGGCCGATTGGAGCTTGAGCAGCGTCTAAATCTTCTCCTGCAAGAACACTTGGTTCTTTTTGACCTGCTTCATTATGTCTGTCGTGATTATATTCCTTGTGGTGTGGAAGACTGCTTTCATTGCCAAGGTTGCCCCCTAAAGCCATGAATCTACCTTTTTCCTTTTCCAAGAGGTTTTTTGGTAATCTTCGTTTCTCCAATCTAGATGTACTGTTGAATACGAGCTACAATTGAGACATCAAGGTCATATATTTTAGCCTTCAAGCTGTTTGAATGGCCGACCGGAGCTTGAGCGGTGTCTAGGTCTACCATTGCAAGACCACTTGGTCCACTCCTCTTTGACCTGCTTCGTTATATCCATCGCGGAAATTGCTAACTAGATTATATTCCTTGTGGTGCGGAAGATTCCCTTCATTGCCAGGGTTGCCACCTAATCCCATGTATCTACCTTTTCCCTTTTCCAAGAGGTTTTTGGTCGTCTTCGTTTCTCCAATCTAAATGTAACATGTGTCCAACAATTATTGCAGTCCTGGGTGGCTGTGGAGTCAGACATTTTTAACTAATTGTTGTTTCAAATGGCAATAAAACATTAAATACGTAAATAAACATTTATTTGTTGTTTACCAGTCAATATTTGAGACATCAATTCAACGATGCGAAGTAGAAATCGACATTTATTTTTGATTCCACAGCCACGCAGGACTACAATAATTGTTGGACACATGTTACTATTGAATACGAGCTACAATTGGGACATCAAGGTCATATTTTGGCCATCAAGCTGTTTGAATAGCCGACTGGAGCTTGAACGGAGTCTAGTTCTCCTACTGCAAGACCACTTGGTCCTCGTTGACCTGCTTCGTCGTTGTCGTGGAAATTGCTAGATAGATTATGTTCCTTGTGGTATTGAAGGTTGCTTTCATTGCTAGGGGTAGTCACCTAAATCCATGAATTTACTTTTCCTTTTCTGAAGAGGTTTTTGGTCGTCCTTGTTTTCCCCAATCTAGGAACATTGTTGAGTACGAGCTATATTGGTCTGCAAGCAGTTTGAATGGTCGATTGGAGCGTAAGCGGAGTCTAGGTCTTCTACTGCAAGAACCACTTGGTACTTCATGACCTGCTTCGTTATGTCTGTCGTCATAATTTTGTCCAGCAAAGACTTGACGATGCGATGGCTGGAAAATTATGCTTCCCCCAAGCTTGGATTAAAAAGGGTTTTAGTTCTTCAACATCATAACCATCTTTGGCCAATAGAGGTTATTGACTGATCGATGAGGATCTTAAATCCCTTCAGTACATAAATGGCGTAAAAAGAGGGCGAAAGCCACTCTCCAGATGTCCACAATGCCAATCAAATGATCCTAATGATCCTTTGAAATGAAAATAATAACTTCTTTACTTACGACGCCTTTTAACGACCACTCTATGTATATATTATGTATATTTCTGAAATAATGTCAACAGCTCAAAAATTCTGCATGAAATTTAAAGAAGATAGATAAATAATCAAAGCCCGAATTCGTCAGTAAAAAAATATATTTCGGTAAAAAAAATATTTACAAGCTGAGATGAAATTCGGCGAAGAATTAGAGTTTCGATGCGATGAATCTGTTGAGTTGTTTCTCCACGTCCTGGCTGAGTCTCCTGAAACCGTCCACGCTCTTCTTCGCCCTTCCAACCGCCATCTTACATCTCTGGTCGACCGTGCCCAAAACCTTCGAGATGAACGTCAGTAGAGTCGACGGCGTTTCCTTTTTGATGTCGTTCCTTTTCGGAATTCTTAATTGGTCATTACTTCAAGCCATTCGAAAACAACAGGCAACTCACCTCTTAGTTGATCTCATCGGGATTTCTTCGGAATCATCGTCACTCAGACCGATGGGCATTGTGTTACAAACTTGGGCCTAATTAAAGTCAAGAAAAAAGTTATTCCGTCATGGCAGGATGAACGGATTAATTCCTTACCACGATTGCAAATAAAAAAATTAGCTGCGCCGCCAACATTTCGACTTTCACTAGAAAGAAAATTGAAGACGAAAGCTCTTATAACGAAACGTTCTGCTGAACTAGCAGTTTTGTGTTTGCTTATTATTATTAATCGCCGAGTCAGACAAACAATGACCTTGAAAGACTTCGCATATACATTCTGATGTTTATTATTTAAAAGACTTAAAATAAACAAAACACAACTTTATTGTCAACAAACAAAAAAAATAAATTAATACAGGACGCAAATTATTCGTTAAATTCCTTGATGTAGAGGGCGCAAGAAGGACATCTGCCGTTTTCGATTTTTCTTCCGCAACTGCAAATGCGGACGACCTTGGATGATGACGGCGGCGCCATCTGGGGGTGCAGAATCGGCACGATATTTTGCTCAAGCCCTTTCGGGAAAATCAAGTCGAAAATGTTGGGCGACCCCCCCTTCTTTTGTTTACTCAAATCGTCAATGTCGTGGGGAAATTTTTTCTTGGTTGAATCCCGCTCGCTGTGGTAGTACTCGTAAGATTTCGGCGTGAGAATTTCGTACCCCGAGGGGGTTTCCAGCTTCCCCAAATCCGGCTCGCACTGGCAAGTCTTCGCCTTCTCCAGGCCATCCAGTTTCAATTTGATGTACTCCAAGTTGTCCATGATTTTGCACATGTCGCTGATGTCTTCAAGCGTGAGGTCTTTCAAATTTTCAGATTTTGGCTTTACTTCTTTGAACTCGATGTACTTCTCACCTTCACAATTTGGGGTCTGCTTCGCCTTCACAAATTCGATGTACTCGGGTAGGCTCTTGTTCGCCTTCACGAATTCGACGTATTCTTCCGGGGAGAGCAACTTTTTGAAACTCAAATATTTTTCGGGGGTTAACTCCTCTTGCTTCGCTTTCACAAACTCGAGGCATTCGGGTAGGCTGAGGTTTAACTTGATGTACTCATCTGAAGAAAGCAGTTTTTTGAAATTCAGGTATTCCTCGGGACTTTTCGCCCTCACAAATTCGAGGTATCCAGGCAGGCTGAAACTTAAATGTTTGTGGGTTTTCAGGAATTCTATATACTCATCTAGGAAGGGCAATTTTCTAAAACTCAGGTAATTTTCGGGGGTTCCCTGCTGCGCCTTCACAAACTCGAGGTACTCAGCTGGGCTCAGGTCCTGCTTGGATTTCACGAACTCGAGGTATTTGTTTATGGAGGGCGCGTTCAGACTCAAATGTTTGAAGTTGAGGTACTTCTGGGGAGTTTCTTCTACAGGTCTGGTCTTCATAAACTCCATGTATTCTGATAGACCGAAGTCTTTTGGTGCTTTCAAAAACTCGAAGTATTTGCCAAGGGGGTGTTGGTCACTCTTCTCTTTTAAAAACTCGATGTATTCGTCTAGGGAATGATGGTGGTTCTTCTTTTCCAAAAACTCGAAGTATTTGCCTAGGGTGTGTTGGTCACCCTTCTCTTTTAAAAACTCGATGTATTGGTCCAGGGAATGATGGTGGTTCTTCTTTTCCAAAAACTCAAAGTATTTGCCCAGGGTGTACTGATCGCCCTTCTCTTTTAAAAACTCGATGTATTGGTCCAGGGAATGATGATCGTTCTTCTTTTCCAAAAACTCGATGTATTCTTCCAAGGAATGATGGACACCCTTCTCTTTCAAAAATTCAAGGTATGTTTCCAAAGAAGGCACCTCTTCGAATTTTAAGTACTTTCCAGGGGTTTCCTCTTCTTGCCCTTTCGCCTTCTTGATCTCAATAAAGTCGTTTGGTGTTGCTAAGCTTTTGAAATTTAAATATTTGTCTTCTGGCACCCCTTTCGACTTCATAAACTCGACGTATTCATTCGGCTTCATGAACTCGATGACTTCAGCTAGGCCCAGGTCTTTCAGACTTGCATGCTTGGCTTTTACAAATTCAATGTACGCGATTAGGGAAGGCACATCCTTGAAGCCTAAATACTTCTTGAGGTTTTCTTCACTTGCCCCATCCTCTTGCTTTGCTTTCATAAACTCGACGTGCTCGGATGGGCTGGAGTCTTTCAAATTTAAACCTTGCTTTCCTTTAACAAACGCAAGGTATTCGTCAATGAAAGGAAGGCGTAAATTTCCTTCCTTGGTTTTCATGAACTCAAGGAGTGGTGAGTCGCCTTGTTGGTTCGCTTCCACAAACTCGATGTATTTGTCGAAGGCAACTTGGGGGATGGACCCTTCACTCTGCTTCTTCTTCAAAAATTCTAAATATTCTTTTGGAGTTGGTAGGACTTTACTGATGTGCTTGAGGACGTCTTCTTTTGGACCAGGCGCAAGTAATTGTATGTGTTCTTCTTTATTGACTGCGCGTTTCTTTTCCTCTACAATTTCGGTTACGTCTTCTTCTTGATGCTCGTTCGGGTTTAACAAGTCACCTTCCGGCCTTTCGGCTCTTATAATGGGCTGTTCCGAATTTTGTTTTACTTCAATCACATCTTCAGTTTTCTCCTCTTCCGTATTTAGCGACTTGGAATCAGAAACCTTAATGAATTCTTTTTGGCCTTCATCAGGGAGCTCGACCTTGATGACTTCTTCATTTGCTTTGATGATTTCCTGCTCTTTCCGAAGGCCCCCATCCTTCTTCGGTTCCACTTTGATAATTTCTTCTAGGGGTTTGTTATGAAATAAGGGATGCTTAATGATTTCTTCAACACCATCCTTCTTCAACTTCATCAACGTCGAACTTAAACCAACTGGTTTGATACCGTCCTCAACTTTGATGGTTTCGCCTAGTTCTTTGGGTGTGACCTTCATAATGTCTTCATGTTCCTTATGGATTGGTTCCGTTTCTTTGATGATGGCATTGGCTTTGATGATCTCGCCCTGCCCTTGCTCGTATTCTTTAATTTCTTTGAACATATTGATGTCTATGTCTTTTTTCAACTCGGTTGATGGTACTGCGGGGTGGTCGATTCTTATAATTTTATCTTTCTCTTGGTCTGGCTTGATGACTTTCATGATATCTTCTGGTTGTTTCTGCCCCAAATTCGATAGTTCTATGACATCTTGGTGAACTAAATCCTTTGGTTCATCAACTCTTACAAATTCTTCTTCTTTCTGGGCACACTGGATAACTTCTTCTTCTTTCTGGGCATGTTGGATAACATCTTCTTTATTCAACTTTTTCAACTCGGTCGATGGTACTGCGGGGTGGTCGATTCTTATAATTTTATCTTCCTCTTGGTGTTGTTTGATGACTTTCATTATATCTTCTGGTTGTTTCTGTTTGATGAAATCTTCTGGTTGCTTCTGCCCCAACTTCGATAGTTCTATGACATCTTGATGATCTAAATCCTTTGGTTCATCAACTCTTATAAATTCTTCTTCCTTCTGGGCATGTTGGATAACTTCTTCTTCATTCGACTTCAACACATCAGAGTATTCTGCTTTAATGATGTCAGTTTGTTTGGGGCTTTGAGGAGAATCCGGCTGGTGCGGTTCATCCGTACAGTTTTCTTCCTTGCCTTTGTCTGCGGCTTCTACTTTTATGATGTCAGCTTGTTTGGGGCTTTGGGGATAATCCGGCTGGTGCGGTTCATCCGTACAGTTTTCTTCCTTGCCTTTGTCTGCGGCCTCTACATTCACGTTCGGACGAAGCAAACTGGTGTTCACTTCTTTGGGCTCCACATCGGAGCTTTCGACAGGAGCAACGTCGGGGTTCAACAGGTGCAGATACTTGAGGAGCAAAGCTAAATCTGCGGAATGCTTATCGCATTCTTGCTTTGTTTCCTTAGGTTCAGGCTCGCTTTGTGTGCTTGGCTTCACCGATATAATTTCTTCTTCCTTTTTGTGGTCCACCACCTCTTCCTCTTTTGGTTTACTTTCCAAGATATGCTTGTAGGTGTTTATTTCTTCTTGCACGTCTTCCTCCTTTGTTTTGGGAGCCTCCTCAACGTGATCGTCTTTCGCCGTTTCACTCGGAATTTTCAATACATCATCTTTTTTCTTTTCTTCCTTCTTCTTATCCCTTGGCATTTTCAAAGCGGAATCCACCCAAAGGTTCAGGACCTCTTCATTCGATAAGGGCTTTTCATTGTCCCTTTCGGAGTTTAATTGGACGACGTACTGGCTCAGGAGTGGCAGTTGGACTTCGTCCAAAATTTCTTTTCTGATCTCTTCCTTGGTGACTTCTTTAATAGGAGAATTAGCTGTTGCGTCTTCAACCGGTTTTGCCTTATCGTTCTGCTCCTGTAATGTTTGGAGGTAGCTCAGTAGGAGTCGACTGTATTCTTTGGCGAATTCCTCGTCGTTTTCTGCAGTCGTCTTTTCCTTGGCATCACGTAGCCTTGACTGCAGTTGAGTGAGCATAGTAGCAGGATTCGATGTGTCCTCTGACATTGGAAGCGAAGAAATAGGAGCCCCAGTCCTGCATGCAACTTTCGTGATTGAGTACTCGTCTTGGACTCTCTTGACGAAATCAAAGAACGCCTTGAGACTCTCTTCGTTTACAGCGGATCGCTCCCCCTCGTTTTTTAAATTGATCAAGATTTGCGTGAGCACTTCCGCGATCCGCAGCTTTTCGCAGGGCTGCATCCCGTTCACGTCATCATATATCAGGTGGTTAACCAGGTTCTCTATGGTGCACAAAATTCGTTTCTGTGCTTCCCCGGATATGGGCGTCTTTTTGGGCGTTGGTTGGACCTCGCATGGCACGGCAACCTTTTCGAATTCTTCAATTTTTGGTTTAATAGGACTGGCGTAAATAATTTCCTCGTCGTCCTCGGGGAGTTGTTTGAAGCCTTCAATTTTTGGTTCCGCAGGGCTAACCAAAATGATTTCCTCTTCCCCCTTACTGGGTGCATTGGAGATTTGCTCGAAACCTTCTATTTTCGGTTCATCTCTATCAGAATCGATCAAAATAAGCTCTTCGTCTCCTTTACTGGGTTCCTCATCGCAGTCGGGTGCGTTGGAGATTTGTTGGAAGCTTTCAATTTTCGATTCATGTTTAGCAGGGCCAACCAAAATGAGCTCCTCGTCGTCCTTTGTGGGTACATAGGGAATTTCTGGAGTATGTTCCGATGGCTTCATAATTAATTCCTCGTCGTCGTTGAGTGGGTTGAAGATTTGCTGGAAACCTTCAATTTTTTGTGGGTACTCTTTCGATTTAGCAGGTCCGATCAAAAGGAGTTCCTCTTCGACCTTGGGCCCTTCAATTCTTGCTTCACTTTCTATTGGTTTGTTAAGGCCGACCAAAATAAGTTCCTCGTCGCCCTTGATGGATTCGTGGTAATTAGGCGATTTGTAATCGTAAGCCTCAGACACCTCAACTCCCAAATCCATCGGAATCGCCTGAGCTGGTTTTTGACACGGCATTGTCAGACCATACATTTCATTAGGATCGACGAGGGTTTCGATCTCGTGCTTCAAATTGAAGATGCAGCTCTTGCTGACCTTGGCGGGTAGTTTAGGGTAAGGCAAAGACATAACATGAGCGGGGCAAGGGTTCGGATAGCAACAGCCAGGGAATTGCATACACTGTGGCGTGTGATAGTGGACGGGACTAGGATGATATACGGCTTCGTGATGTTGTACTTGAGGCAACAAATACACCAAAGGCTGTTGAAGCTTCAACCTGTCGTAGGGCTCGGCGCATTTCGTCTTCTTATGGCTGTCGAAGTTAAAGAGGACTTGGGCGTTGGCGATGGCTTTCGGCTTGTCGGTGATGCATCTAGGGGAGTCCTTGGGTAGGTCATCAGGTTCGAAACTGGACCGTTCCAGAATTTCAAAGTCGTCGTATTTTCTTTGCTGGGGGGTGTGAAAGATGCTTTTGAAGTCGATTTTCTCTGAGGATCGCACCTGAAAAGACACAATAACGTATAAAACAATAACGATAATTCAGTGCTGCTGCTGCTGCTGGTGATGATGATTACCTGGTTGAAGATGGTCGCTGATAGGAGGAGGACGGCGCAGATGTTACCTGTTGAACCCATGTTTGGGAATGTGTCGAATTCGGCGTGTATTTTCGGTTATATGCGATTCCGTTTTTCGCTACCCTTGGAGGTAAACACGTACATGCCGGTTAACGTAACGTAACGTAAACAGAAAAATGCCAACGTCGTTGTTTGGCTAGCGCTTGCAGTGTTGTTTTAAGTACATCGCGAGGTAATTGACATTTTATTGTTTTTGTTGACGTATTGTTTGCAATGTCTTCTTGTATACATTGTTATTTTAATAATTTTTTTCTGACTATTTGTCATTATTGAATATTTGAGAGATTGTCAAAATGTAATGGCTTCGCGAGTTATTACAGATTAATATTTTTGAGAAAGAAAGAGGAGGAATAAGAGTAGGAACATCTTTCGGCAATTTTCTTTTCTATTGCGCTCAGAATATAACATATTTTTTTCTAAGTTGTTGATACTCCGCGCTTTCTTCAACTCGCACAACCCTTCCTAACATTCTTTTGCGATCTTTCTTTATTTTAGGTATTAATACAGGGTGTCCATTTGAAAGCTTGACCCCTGAAGATTTGAGAATAGGCAACCCATCGATCAAATCAGTGGGTGCGTTTTCATAATGTACTAAAAGCATCGGAGTAGAATGTGTTGCCTATTTTCTAATGTTAAGGGGTTACGATTTAATATGTATAACAAATTTGACAAGATTCAAAGAGGATATGTATATTATTAAAGCACTGAGTCGTGGCAATACAAAATCGATAACAAACGAAGAGACGGATGCAAAAATAAAAGGGAGCTTAAAAATGAGAGGAAAAAAATATGTGTTCCTCAAGAGTTACGAAGAAGAAGAAATCTCAACTAATTGTGCACGGAAAGAAGCATTTTTGTTATCTATCCTAAGTAAGGATCTACCTCGACTATAGAGTTAAAAAAAATGAAGAAAGCAAAATAGGGACTCTCAGCGCAAGTATGATTATTATAAATGGCCGTGACCAGAGGTTTATAATAAAACAAATAATAGCGCACAGTTATAAAGTGATTTCAAATTGATTTGCGATCGATTAATTAGATAAATGACAATCCAATTTTAAGGTAACTTTTGGGGACTTGCCTCTTAATGAAAAAATTTTTCGAGTTTGTTTACTTGAACATATTTTCTTATTTTTATGTGGGGAATATATTTACGCGATTTGGCGCTTTTGTTTGGCACACCTTGTATAATCAAATTTCTCAAACTCAATTTGTTCATCATTTGGACACTTTGGGAGATCCTGTTTCGTCTTCACGAAATTTGAATATTCTTTCAGGGTTGGTAGGACTTCTTTTTCTCCTCATCCCAATGGCCAAGGCCAATGGGGGATAAGGCAACTACTCTGGGATGTTTGCCTTTCCGTTTTAGGCATGAAATGGTCTTCAAACTGTTTTACTATCCACAGGCAAAACTTCTGGGGGCAATTTTCGAGTCCACGGGAACGTTTTTAGACGTGAAATGCCATGCAGTTGTTTCTTAAGTCAATGTCAAAGCTCTTGGGGACAACACTGGAGTCGTCGGGGATAAGGCAATTCATCTGGATGCTTAATTCTGGTTCTAGACTTGAATTAATATGAACTAATGAAGCTACCAAAGACGATTTTGAAGCAAATGGGGATGAGGCTTCTCATGGTCTACTTCACTATCCACTGGCAAAACTTTTGGAGGCGATTCTAGAGTCAATGAGAAGATTCTAGACCGGAAATGATATCCAGAGTATTCCCCGACTCACTATTAAAATTTTCGGGGACGATTCTGGATTGGATGGGGGTTAGGAAACTTGTCCGGAAGACCTAATTTTGGTTCGAAACTTGAAAAAATTATGCACGGAGTGTCATGATTCACAGCAGGTCGATCCTGGAGCCAATGGGGATAAGGCAACTCCTCTATGACACTTGACTTTTCATCTTAAACTATTTCACTATCCACTTGTAAAACTTTTGGGGACGATTCTAGACTTGAAATAATATGCAGGGTGTACTGTTAAAGATTTTTGGGGATGGTTCTGGACTCGATGGGGATAAGGCATCTCGTCAAGAAAGTTGTAGGCATAAAATGGTACATAGGGTGTTTTGATATCCGCTGGCAAAACTTCTGGGGGCAATTTTAGAGGCAATGGGAACATTTTAGACGTGAAATAGTATGCAGGGTGTTTCAAAATCCACTGTTAAAGCTTTTGGGGGCGGTTCTGGACTCGAAACGGATAAAGCATCTCGTCATGGAGCCTTGGTTTTTAGTTGTAGGCATGAAATGGTACACAGGGTGTTTGGCTATCCATTAGCAAATCTTCTGGGTGCAATTTCATTACTCAATAGGTACATTCCAGACGTGTTGAAGCTTATAGAGGCGATTCTGGAATCGATTGGGATTGGGAGGCTTAGATCTTAGTTACAGACAGAATTTCGACTGTTCATTATAAAAAAAAAATAGTCAGCTGTCAGTTTATATCGCGTTTTCTTCCTGAAATAAATAAATGAAATAACAAAATGTGATCGATGTTGAAAAAGAAATTTTTTTTGTTCAAAGGAATCGTTCGTCATTCATTTTTACTTCGTTGAGTTTTTAAATTGCCAAAACGACGTTTTTGCAAAAATGTAAAAAATTCCTTTATTTGTATATACCGTCGATAAAGAAGAACGCGATTTTTATGTTTGGGAACATGGCTAATTATTTTATGACAGATGCCACCACAAAATTTAAAGAAAAATAATAAATCAGTTATTATTAAATTTAAAAAAATCACTAGATACGTCACTAAACAGATCACAAAATCACTAAATTTCAGATTGTCTGAATTTACTAAAATTTGCCTGGAATTTTAACGGAAAGTCACCAGATCTAGACAGAAAATCAGTGAATTGATAAAAATGATTCAGTGATCAGACAGGATGTCCCGGGCTGGCACTTCTGAAAGTCTTTTTTTTTCTAATCTGTCCCGTCTTGTAGTGGAAAAGCGGTAGAAAAATTTGATAAATGAATAGTCGTATCGTCTCCCCACGCTCACGCGTTTAAGATGCAATCGCCCAGTTAAGTATTCCGCAGTGTATGATTGGGGGTCTTCGTCTTTACATCTTTAATTTTTTCTTAAAATATATTAAATTCATTACTTTTAATTTGATTTTTTTATTGATAGCTGATCAAATCATTCTTAGAGGGCGGAGGGGGGATTTTTCCTTGGTTGAATTTCCTCGAACCACGTGCGTTTCCGATTGTTGGCAATACTGAGGGGTGCGAGGCTTTTATTTCATCGTTTAAGTGTGGGGCAGAAGGTCCTGAGTATGCACTGTTAAAATAAACCAAAAAAAAAATACTTATAATTAGAGTATTTCTATAAAGTGTATCATTCTTGTTTTGTAATTAAAAAGCCGGTAGTCTTTAATTGGTTTTATTATTTTTATTTATTTTGGATAAGTCAGATGTGGTATTGTGTCTCAATAAATAAATGTCTTTAATCTATTTTTGTAAGTGTCACGACTTCTACGTTCTCGATGATTCCACAAGTTTCAACGTACGCTCTAGATAGTCTAGATGATGCTGGAATTGTACTGGAAAGTTCTAGGAAGGTAAAACCTACATAAAAGTCTCACCAGGCACGCGATTTAAATCGGCTTTCCGTCGGATAGCGAAGTATACGATTAATAATGATTCGTAGTACGATAAGTAATAGAGGTATTTATTATTTGATAGAAAAGTAGGTACGCAGCTCGTTAGACCTTTTGTTACGTTTCGTTTTTGCTTTGCGGAAATGAAATCTAAGGGAATCTCAAACGCTTTTAACTACGTGTGCAGTCCTAGCGGTGCCGCGTTTTTCACCATACTACTTGGAACTTATGTTCGCTAGGTGGCGCCCTTTTTATTTTACATCCAGGTATCGAGCTACCGTCTCCACTGAGCTGGGCATAATTCCATGTAGGTTTTCTTCAACACCGACGAGTCTCCACTGAGCTGGGCATAATTCCATGTAGGTTTTCTTCAACACGACGAGTCTCCCCCAGCGATCGCACCTCATACAGGGTCAGTTAGGTAGATTTTAAAAGATTAATTTAATAAACGATAAATAAATTCATGTTACATTGATAGTAATTTTATATGTATAATTCCGGACATAATATAATTGGAAATTTAATGCAAATAAAAGATAGAAGATGTGAACGGAAAGAAGAGAATCAAAAACAAATTTCTAAGATCAAACGAAACTGAAAAAAAAACGAAACATTTTAGAAAATAGGCAGTTGTGTTCATCGCCTTCCTGATTTATAGACAGTCAAGTATTATTTCGATCAGGATTTTATTTCCTACTTTTTACTTCGATGGCGAATTCCACACTCTTTTTTTAAAGTTTTTCAGAATATCTTAACATTTCACTAAATGCAGACGTATTTGGTTTCTTTGATTTAAAGCTTTCTTCATACTTTTTTGTATTGACTGTTTATCTCTCTTTCTTTATTATTATCGCCATTACAGCTCAATTTAATTTAACGGAACTATGCTGTACTTAAGTCACTATAGTTTCTCAAAATAGTTTCAAGTTAGTAAGTTACAGTACAAACAAAACAGAAAGTTCAGTGACTTTTTGATTTCGTTAAAGCTCAAAAGTTTCTATAATTATCTGAAGAGACTTCTAAATACCTTTTAATTGTTAAATCTTAAATTAGTTTGCTTTTTTTTAGCTGAAAACTAAGTAATCGTGTCTGATACTTTTTTTTAGTACTATTTTTAGTATCGGCTCCTTCGAACTGGCTCTTCTGCGTGTCCCCAGTTTATAAGGCGAAAGCCGAAGGAGGAAAAACATCTAGTAAGTCGGTTGCAGTCGCAGCAGGCTAACCTTAACACCTCACCGACAACCTTACAGATAGAGCTTGGGGCTTGAAAAGTATGGATTAAAAAGATAAAATAAAAGAAGACTCTTTCGGCTACAAAACCCGAACACATTCGTCTTTAGAACTTCGCCGTACACATTAGGATAGGCAAAATGAAACCAAATTTAATTAATAACAAATATATTTGGGCTACTAATTTTAAGAGATACTTTCTGTACATTTTGTTTTCCACTTTCTTTCAGGCCACCCCCCTTTCCGACGAAAGCTCGGGACTTAACGCCTGAAACAAAACAGAAAACAAATGAGAGAACACGCCCAAAACTACGAGAAAAATAACAGTACAATTATAAAACAATTAAAAAAAATAACAGACTAAAGGACGAAGCATAAAAGGTGGTCGGTTACGACTTGTGTTCACCAAGGCTTTTGACTTTGACTTTCTTCCGAATTCCTTTTAGGTTCAAAGCCCACCTCATTGGAGCTTTTTTCCCGGCAAGCTTTAGGGCTTTTAGCTTTTTAGATACGTTTGCCTTTGCTGCCTCCACGCTTTCGACTTTCAGTTCGTTTTTCCCTAGCGTCTCCTTGAATAAATTGTTTTGCTTGTCTTCGCAGAGCTCCAGCTGCTTTTGCAAGTCGAAAAGTATCTTCAACTCCCTCCTGATTTTCTGCCCGGCCTGTAACTTATCGTCAAGTTCCAAGATCGTCTCGCGCTGCAGCTTCTCCAAATTCCGGACCTCCCACAGTTGCTTGGCGACTTCATCGATTTTCCCAGAGAAACCTTCATCCCCTACTTTTCCCAAGATACTCTTTAAGTTATCCAAAAGGTTCATGTGCTTCCTGATTTGCACATCCCTTTCCCTGCGCAGCTCATTCCCCACTTCCAAATTATTCTTTCCCGCAACGAAGTTCACCTCCTCAAGGTAATCGACATACTTGATTTCTTTTTGGACGTCGAAGGACGTGCGCAGGTGGATCTTTTCGCCGAAGTCCTCGACGATGCGCACCAAAACGCACTGGAGCTTCTGCAAGCGCACCAACATCTTGATTAGGTTTTGCGAATCGAAGTTGTCTCCCCCCAGTAGGGCCAGGACGATATCTTGAACGACCCGGTCTTTGATGGATTGGATTTCATGAATCGAGTTGAGCACGCGAATCTTTTCCCCCATGTCGTTGTGCTTCTTGTTGATCAGGATCGCCTTCCAGTGATCCACGAGCGCGCCCTTCAGTATTTGCAACCTCAGGAGCTCCTCGTAGATTCGCCCCTCATCATCGAAATCCGCGTCGATCAGTTTTTCGATTTGATCCAAGGTCTGCGAGATCTTCTCTTTTATGACCTGCAGAGGCATTTCGATCTCTTCGAATTTGCCCGGCGTCGTCGCCATTAATTTGGCTTCCTCAATCAAGTTTGCTATGGCGTCCTTGACATCGTCGCTCTCGTCGGGTACGGAGCTGGATATGGGTGGTTTCCGTTGTTTTAAAAGAGTCGGGATTGGCTTTTTGATACCGTTGACATCGACGAGGGGTTTTCCTTTATCGAAGGTCAATTTGGGCAGGAGTTTCTCGACGACCAATTTCTTTCTCGGCTTGGCATTCGTGTCCTTGGGGGCTTGGACTGTTTCCAGGGTCACGGGCGTTAAAAAACCCTCGTCTGGTGCTGCTGGGGTATCATCGGAAAACACGGATAATTTTTCACGCAGGAATTCATGCACGTCATCTTCATCTACTCTCTTGAAGATAGTCCTCTTTTTCCTTGCCTCACCCCCAATTCTTCTACCCCTTTTCATTGTCGGAAACAATAAATGGAGGAAGTCTTTCACCGGGAGCGTCTTGCTAAGCAAATCGAAACCCGTTTTCCGGAGTTTTTTCCCGAAGTTCGTGAGGTAGCCGCTGGAGCTGTCCAGCACGACGGGCACCGATTTGACGACGGGCGAAACGTGCTGCCTCAACTTGTGGAAGTGATTGAGGGCCCTTATCGGTGCGTTTATCAGGTAGAAGAAGGGCGTACGGGGCAAGAGGTTTTCAAAATCGAGGGGGCGCATCAGTCTTTTAGACTCTAGAATACTTTCGCCATCGACTTCAAAGCCATCATCCCCGACCTCCCCAGGAGCCTCAGAAACCTTATAAAATGGATAGGGATCCTCATCAAAATCGAGTGACCTGGTCTTGCGAGTCGTTTTCTCGAGGGGTAGGACGAACGCGTCTTGTATTTCGACGTTCGGGACGTCTGCGAATTTGCCCCAGCTCTCGAGGACCTCGACGTGCCTCTTCCGCTCGAATTCTTTTGCGCTCTGATCTGGTACAAGATTCGTTTGAGGTCTGAGTTTAACGATTGCCTCTTTGCTCTGGTCTTTGGGTTTCTTGAACGGAAAAAATCTGCGCTTGACGTTGAGGGGGATGGAAACGCGAAAGGGCTTATCCAAGGGCTTCCGCTTGACCGTCAGAACTCTCCTGGAGGGTTTTTTGCCCAGTTCAGACCATCTGGTCTTGGGCTGGGGGGTTATCGAGTTAAAAGTAATTTCCCTTTTGCTCCTGCCACATACGAGATGTGATTAAAAAGATTTGGGCGTGCGGGGCACCTACCTGGTGTAGATGATTTCGTCGTCGCAGCGAGGTAGGTACTCGATGATGGGTCCTGGACACTTTGGCTTTTCTGGTATGCAGTCTAAAACGAAAAGGAAAGTGAATCCCGATTGTAACGAGTTGGGGTTGGCTCACCATCGATGGCAGGCAATACAATCCGATCTGGCGCAGCAACCAGCCCGTAGAGGTACTTGCATTTGCAGTCTGTCTTGGGGGGAACCTGCACGTCGTAGGTGTAGCTATATTTTGGGCCAATTGGCTTGGCGAAGTCGACGGCCTCAATCTTGCAGTCGTAAGAATGAATTGGGCAGGTGTGGCAAACGGGTTTTGGGATTTCTATCGTGTATGGAATTGACTAGAAATTTAAAAAAATTAATATATTTTTTTTTATTTCAAGGTCCAGTTAACTTACTTTGGGGCATTTGCATGAGTACCCCCTGTGAATTATCTTGCACGGAGCTGACGGCGGAGATACAACACGCAGATGCTTGCTGCACTGCAAAACGACATTAATTGGATAATCCCGCAAGGTCGTGCCTTTGGCCCTCTCTGTTTGAGGCACTTACCGTCAAGCACCCGCAGTCGCAGTAGACGCCGGCGAAGCCGGCTACAATTAAGAAGGCCATGAACAAATTCATTTTCCGTTTTCGATTTAGAAATGCGCGTAACTGAAACTTTTTTGAAGAAGTCCATCTTTATATCTCCTTTTCTGAAGGGCAGAGACGTGCGGGTTCCGTTTTAAGATTTGTAAATATTGTGGGTCGTTGCACGTGCACCGTTTCGGTTTGCGTTGCACTATTTCGTCAAGGTTCGACTCAGCAAGTCGATGATACCGCTCAAGTTCGATGGTCTTTTGCGGTCATCATTGGGTGAAACCTTTTCTGGTTCTTTTGATTTTGTTGAAGTGTAGCCGAATTTTTTGTATTTAATTGTATTTAAACAGAGTAGGGGAAATATTCCTAATCCTAACATCAGTATTACATCTACTGATGACGTATTGAAACGGCGCCAAATTTAAATTGTGCGTAATCTTTCCTGCCCCACCCTGTACAAAAGGCGCACCTAATCATAACACTCGTACAAGGACTGAAAGCGTATCGTCTGATTAAGAAACAATGTAAGTCACACAAATAAAAACAAAATAATCGTTTAAAGTTTGCTGGAAAATTTTTACGAGAAAAGTGTAGAAAATCGCGTGCTAGTAAATTCGTTGGCGTATTTACATAACAGACGTCGATAGGAAAGAAGAAAGGTCATAGTACAGTGTCAATGTCGTTCGTGTAGCGATAACAGCAACTAACTTGTAACTTCAGGCAGAGGTCAGCATTATTTACTCGACCCAATAAAATAAACGTGGACGACTCATTGTTTTTTAAAAGGTTAATAGCTCTTAAGTTGGCGTAGTAAATTTCCCAAGGAAAACCGCAATCAACACGGCTTTGAGTTTGCAAGTTCATTCTGAAGTAATCTTAATGACTATAACTTTTTTTTAACACCACCAGTGTGACCTACTAAGTATTTACTGACGTAATTTGGAACTATACTGCGCGAATATACAGGATGTTTCAATTCCAGCATCTTTTAGAGCGGGCATCGAGACCGCAAAGAGGAATTTTGGAATGGAGGCGACAACATCCGCTATTGCAATTTGCAAAAGAAAATTCCGCTCCGCTGCTTTCCAATGTCATCGAAAAATATGTCAAGTGTTCCACAATTAATAGTCAATGGCTTTAAAGCAACTGGACTGTTTCCATGGGATTGTAATGCCATTGACTATTCCAAATGTCTGGGAGGGACTAATGAAAGTATCCAAAACGCACCAGAAAAAGAAGAAAATATTGACTGCAATGAACCTGTTCTCGATTTTCTTGCTTAAATCATTTGAAAGCTGTAACAAAGCCATAAATAATTCGGAAACTTAGAATTTTTTCAATAAGAATCAGATAGAAGTCGAAGAATCGCCTATATGTGATATTGAGAATATGCCCATGGAAATAATAGAAACAGAAAATGTCGATGTCGAACTAAATCAAGCTTTGCAAGATTACGATAAAAAAAAAATGATTGGAAAAAAATTGGTACTCTCCAATGAAGAGCGAGAAGTTATAGCTGTCTATAATAATTCTAAGATTGTAAATAAACCTGAATCTCCTTTGAGTTATCATTCTTTACTGGCCACAAAATCCCAAAAGGAAAGACAAGAGAGACATTACCTTAAGTAATTACTTCTTATAAGTGGAAACGTTTAGTCGAAGAGAAAGAAAATAACCAAAAAAATTCAAGAAGAAGAGAAAGCCAAAAAGCGAAAGGTTCGAGAAGAAAATAAGAAAATAAAACAAACAGAAGTAAATAAGATAAAACCTGAAAGAACTAAAAATAAAATAAATATTCTTCGGAACTTTAAAATCAATCCAATTCAAAATGCAAAAAAGAAAAATGTTTTGGCCAAGGGGAACAAATTGGAATGCATTGAACATGTTGAAGATCGGAGCAAAGAAAATTTGGTCTCTGAATATGAGATAGAGTAGACTAAAGACGAATATAATCGTGCACCAAAAGTAGAAGCCCTCCAGGAGTAAAAAAGAAAAAGTGTGCATACTTCAAGGCCTAAAAATTCAATTAAATGTCAAAGAGGAAATAAGATTCTTGTCCAAAGGGATTTGCTATTGCTGCGCAGGATTAATATCATTAAGCAAGATGGGACGAAAATGTTCAAAATGTACGCGAACTCTACATTCTAACGCTGGATTTCACACAAACGTCACTTAACTTTAATCATCGATTAAGAATAATCATTCCTATACCTTTAACACATGTAGCCATGGCAACGTTTACTTTTAACGGATGATTAAATTTAAGTAACGTTTGTGAAGTCCGCCATGAGTGTGCTAATAAGACATTTTTTTTTGTTCAGTTTTTACATGCAATATTTGTACGTAAAAAAATATTTTTATTAGAAATTTTTCAAAAATAAATCAGTTTAAAAAGGATTTAATATTTGCACTTAGGTATCTACCTATCTATCATTTATATATCCAAGGTTTTTGACTGTGTGTCCCATAAAAAAACTGTTAGAGAAATTAGATTGGTATAATTTTGATATCATGAGCAAAACATTAATAGGTTCATATCTTTACAACAGAAAACAGGTTGCCTGTCTTGAAGGTCAACAGTCTAAAATGTCTGACGCCTTGCATGAAATACCTCAAGGTTCTGTATTAGGGCCAAAACTATTTTTAATTTATATAAATGATTTTCAATTAAATTGTATTGTATTGTATTTATGCACATCTAAAAAATAATCAACGTACAATTGGAATCTGATGCTGTCATTCATTCAAAAGTATACAAAATATATAACATATAAAATATGTATACAAAATATATAGTACGATAATAAGTACCTAGTCAACAAAAACAAAATAAAAACAAAGCAGAAGCATGTAAAAATGTAAAAATACAACAACAAAATAAAGGTATCATAATATGAACTGTAAAATACATATTGTAAAAACGCATTAAAGGTTTTTGCACAAATGGAAGAACTCCTCGAGTGAACACATACAAGTATTAAGTAAAAGATCTTTATTTCTAGTTTTAAACTGAGCACTGGAGTGATAACTTTGATTTCAGAAGGTAAATAATTATATAGTACCTGTGTTGAGGAACCGTTACATTAGATTTATGTCTAAGATCATGTACCTACAGAATACTAAAGTTATACTCTATGCAGACGATACAACGTTGATTAGATCTACAGATGATGTCGAGCAACTGAGACATGACATGGCTGACTCGCAGTCAAGAGCTTTGGATTGGTTCAACGGTAATAACAAAAGTAATGTAAAATTCTTAGGTGTTCACTTAGACACCCTATTAACATGGTGGGAAGTACATGTAAACAAAACAGCCAAGAAGGTATCAAAAACTTTGTACCTACTTACTGCGAAATATGAAAAACATTGTGGAATCCAAAATTCTTCGTGCAGCCTATGACAGTCTTATAAAAAGTCGCCTCAGTTATGTAATTTTGAACTGGAATCATTAGCTCACTAGAAAACTCTTTTTGGTTTACAACGTAAAGCGTTACGTATTCTTGTAGGTCTTGGATATAGAGAAGATGTCAGACCTTATTTTAGTGGACTTAAACTTCTTACTTTGCCTTGTATTTACCTATATAGGGTGGTCCCGAAATAATGTGTCAAAAATAAATCAGTTGTAGGGGATGATGAGTAAAACTCATAGACAAAAAATTTTACTAATAAAAGTCGTTTCGTTTTTTGAGATAAAAATAATTGAAAATTTGCTGTACGCCAATGTTAATCGGGATTGAAAAGTAATACTGGTTGTATGGCAACAATATTTGCACTTTTTTAGCAACGGTACCTGTAGCATCTAAACTCATTAGCATACAGCAAATTTTCAACAAATTTTCACTTATTTTTATCTCAAAAACGAAAATTTTTTGTATCACAAAATCTTCTAAGCGGACAAGAACCAACTGTAAATATGAAAATTTTTTGTATAAGAGTTTTACTCATCTTCTCCTATAACTGATTTCTTTTTGGCACGTCATTTCGGGACCATCGTGTATACAGGCTGATCTATGACGTCGGGGAAAAACTTCACCGGTTGATTCCTATGAGTAATTCAAACAAAAAACTTCTAATGAACATGTGTCCGATAATGCTTTTTAACGGAAGTGTAACCCTTCAAAGTTTATAACATATAACGTCAATCAATCAAAGCAATAGCAGTAAGCTTATTTCTTATTTCATTTGTTACCTATGATAACAAAAATTTGTATCTTGAAGCTGTAAACATTCAACATGTAATAATAAACTTTGAAGGGTTACACTTCCGTTAAAAAGCATTATCGGACACATGTTTATTAGAAGTTTTTTGTTTGAATAACTCATAGGAATCAACCGGTGAAGTTTTTCCCCGACGTCATAGATCACCCAGTATAGGACAATCCATTTGAAATATTACTTGCCGACGCTTGTAAAATGAATGCCCTGTGTAATTGCAAATAAGTTTAACGTATATGCCAATTACTATATTTCTACATGCCAACAACTGTGGCATTACTGCCAACCACTATAAAATATAGCAATCTATATTTTCTTTTTTAGAATAACGTTATTTAAATTAAGGACAGTTCTAAACAAATGACGTAGTTGAATAATACGGACCTTCTACTCTCGAATAAACTGGTTATTATAGATTTTACTTTCATGAGTTGCTTTGTTACGTATATTCAAAATAGTAGTTGCCTAAATGTGTCAACGATTGTCACCTTTAGCCTTCTTTTGTTTTTCGTTCAGCTTAATTGTCTATTTCAGCTATCTTTTGTTTCCAGTTTTTCCCAATAAAAACATATTTTTTTTAATTTGCTTGATTTAAGTATTTTTTAATAATATTTTTCATTTCGTTGTTTTTTTCTTTTCCTTCAACCTTATATTTTCGGCTTAGACTTTTTTGGATTAAAAACAATTGGCCTGTTTTGTTTCAATTCTTAATTGTTTTCGCTTGTTTCGTTGTTTTTTTTTCTTCTTATATTTTAATATGTATTTTGCTTCATAATCAATTCATGGGCTTCGACCGATCGTTTTTTTTGTTTTCTGTTTTTAAATTAAATGTATAACGTCTTCTTAATGGCGCACCAAATTTTCTCTTGCATTTTCTGCTTTGAAATTTATTTTTATTCGAAATTTTCTTTCCAAAAATTGATTCCTTGGTTTTAGTTCAATTCCTTTTTGCTTATTTTATTGATTTATTTACTTTATCAATATTTTTTCCGTTTTTTTTTTCTTAATATCTCCTAGCACACTTCCTTCGAATGATGACCGCGAAATTTCTTCACTTTCTCAATTTTTTTTGGTAAACGTTAGCTTAGCATTTTTTTGAAACACTCGTTCAAAACCATTATTCTTCATTTTTTTAACTTGAAGGCTTCCGCGGCCGTCGTCCATGTTTGAATTGGCTTCCGGTTGGAACCGCGTCACGTTGACTTCACGTTGAGTGACTCAACGACTAACCAGAAGCAGCAGCAACACCACCAGCAGCAGCAGCCCTGAGGAAGTTCTTCTGCAATGAAGAACGAAACGTCGGCAGTACAAGAAGTCAACGTGACGCGATTCCAACCGGAAGCCAATTCAACCATTGTCCTTCATCTCAAAGAAGTCGACATCCATTCCGACTCTGTTAGAAAGGAACTGAGATATGTGACAACGTTTTCAATTTAATACAAAGTTGGTGACAATGATCTTCATAACTCGTTACATTGAAGAGACAACGATATTAACGATCAAATGACACGACCGATGACTAATAGTATATTCGATTGACTGCTCTTATAGATCTCTAGAACACTCTCAAGATGTCTCCATCCCTTATTATTACATTAGGTTAAAGTAAGATGAAAATACTCCGAGAGAGCTCTAGAGCAGTAAAACGAAAACGCTATATGTATATCAAAAATAAAATTCAACTAAAAAACAGTAGAAAAAAAATTGGGTAGTAATAATGGGTAAGCTTCTTTTGGCTCACTCTGTGCAATAAGAGACACACATTAAAAAAAATGCAAGTCGTCAGTGTCGAATAAATTTTATTAATATTTATCAACACTTTAAATCACAACGATTATTTGAAACAAATAAAAATTCACACCTTACACAAACGAGTTCATAAACAGTTTGATTTTATAATAAACGAAAGAAACAAATAACGAGTTGCTTAAAAATAAAAATGAAATGCGCTTCGGTCTTTGGTCGCTTAAAGAAACGTCTAGAAGTTTTACTTTTCGTTCGAGAAACACGTGTGTAAAGTGAAGTTTCTTCTACAAAACGAAAGATACAAATAATTATTCACTTCGAATAAAGGAAATCTAAATTAAATGCTGGGAAATAAAATCTTTTACGAAACGTTTGCATATGCGCAATTATTTTACAATCAGGATGTACGTATTTAAAGAATTAGAAGATAAATAAGTAGTAAGTACAACGATTGTAAAGCGTAAAACAAAACAAAAATGGAATGGATTTTCTGCGTTCCCCAAAATTGTGAGACGTAAGCTGAAAGAGAAGCAACAACTTGTAAGTCGATCGTAGCCGCAACGCAGCCCCACGTCTGTCCAACAAGCTTACAAGCTTGGGGTTTGTAATGATGTTAAAAAAATGATCGTACAAGTTAAGAAAACTTGTGTCAAGACTCTCTGTGAGCTACGGGGGAGCCTTCATAAGCAATTTAAGAAAATATTCATAAATCAATTTGGTGACAAAGCGCTAATGAGAAAAGAAAAGAAAAAATTATAATAGCATCAACGAAACAAAAAATATATAGAAAAATGCAGAATGAGGTGAAAAAAGGAACAAAAACAAAAGAAAATCGACGATCCTTTGACGGAGCAAACTGCGGCAAGCACCGATGTAATATGAAAAATTAGTTTAACGAAAATAAAAAAAGAAAACTCAGATAAAGAATAATATGGATTTAAAAAAAAATTCAAATTCTGAACCACAAATTTTAATAAAAAAAGTTTAATGCGTGAAGGTCCTTTAAGAAAACATTAAAGAAAAACTAGAAGAATTTTTAGAAAGGAAACTTCGAATAAAAAAAATTAATGAAGATACAATTGAAAAAAAAATTATGCCTATTTGGTGCATCCTCCCCAATTTCATTTATGCCAATAGAAACAAATGTATGATGAATTGATTGTGGAGCAAAACATAAAAAACACGCAAAATTTTGAGGAAAAAGGACAAAAGAAAACAAACCTAAAAAAAAACTGTTGGTTTGTTTTAATCTAAAAAAAAAATGTATGCCGAATCTAGCAAAGACATAAAAAAGTAAGTAAAGGTTGAAAGAAAAAAGCAATAAATGAAAAACGAGTCAAAAAATCCCAGTCAGGTTTGCCAACGCATGAATGAACCCCCCACCCCCCACTTTGAGATTTTTCTTTTAATCCAAACTTTCGCCGATCTACACTCAAAAACTGTCACATTTGAAGAAAACAAGGGATGAAGTAAACAGAATGATATTTTTTTTAATGAAAAACTTTCGCAAAAGATTTTTTGAAAACTCTAAGCAAACTTAATCGCATTCCAACTTCTCAAAAATGATTTTTTGCTTATTATAATTATTCGACGAACTGGAAGACGACGAGCTCGAGGAACTCGACGAGTACGAATACAACGGATAGGAAACCCCGCCTTCCTCCTCGACCTCCTCCAAAGTAACCACGGGTTGCTGCGAGACATACACTTGCGCCTTGGGGACCGACTTGATAATGACGTTGCCAGGAACGAAACCGTCCTGGCAGTCTTCGCTGCCGGAATCCTGCGTCTGTATCTCACCGGTGCCTTGCACCGCCACATAGGGCACAGCTTCAACTAAAAATTTAAAAAAAATGACGCTTGCTCAACCCAAAGCCAAAATGAACTAACTCACCCTTGCTTGGGCCAAAACCGATTTCCTTGTAGGTCAAGTGCTTGACCTCCGGGACCTCTTCGGCGATTTCCGCGTTGAGTTGCTCGTGGAGGAGTTCGTCGTACGCCTCCTCGTCCACGGATTTCGAGCTTGCAATCGAAATCGGCTTCAACTCGACGACTTGGCCGTTAAGTCCGTACAGGTGTTCCTCAGGAATGACCTTGACTTTCTACAAACAATAAGCGAGCGAATTTCAATCGCACTTTGGGGGCGGCGGACGAGAAGCGCATACCTTGACGATTTTGACTTCTTTGGGCAACGTGCGGAAGCCATAGGCTAGCTTATCCTCGGAAACGGAATGAAGTTTGCTGCGCAGCTTATAGGCCAAGGATAAGGAGACTGGGTCAGCTGGAACGTTGGAGATGTCGGGGGAGTCATACGACGAGGAGGTGATCAAAACGGCGTCGCCTGAAGAAGATCCACCGTAAGCACCTGAGGATGATCCACCACAACCACCTGAGGATGATCCACCACAATCAGTTGAAGATGATCCACCGTAGCTAATTGAGGATGATCCACTATAATTAATGGAAGATGATGAGCTGGATGAAGAAGATGAGCTCGAGGAAGATGACGAGTGAGTTTGGCACTGCAACAAATTTGATAATTTTTGTTTTTAGGTGGAGAACAGGTTACCAACATCACTGTTTCCACACAGGGCACACGCTGGTTTAGGTACGATCGCTGGAGTGACGATGGCCTTTCTGCACGAGCAAAGATCTGCCACGGGTTTGAACGGTGTGAGTCCTCCTACTTGCTTGCAGACGACCCGTGGTTTTAAGAATTCGCTGGGATCGTATTTGGGAAGTCTGACGGGCCTGATGACCATGGGGGAGCAGTTGTCGCCGTTGGTGCAGACGTCTTTGCCTTCGCCAAGACCACAGTTGATGCAACCTGCTTCACCCTGGCGAAAGCCGAAAAGATTTCTTGACTTTTTGGGTCAATCAAAATTAGCAGAACAAAAAGTACCTTCGTCAAGAGAGTGGCCAACGCAAGTGCAAGTCCTATTGTCACGTGTAAGTGCATTTTGTCTTCTTCGACTCTTCTTAATACCTCGCTTTGAAGCGTCGGTTTTTTATACGCGTTGGACGCCGGTTGTTTGCGTTTATTTCGTGTCTTGCTTGCATCGCAAAGTTCAAACACCTTTTGCTGATAGTCGCATTAATTTGGCCTTAGTTCTTAATCGCCTCGTGTTTCCTCGTTGTTTCCAATTCGAAATAATAACAAAAAATATTTTGCTTTTCGGAGTATTCGATGTATTTAACTTTTTATCAAAGAAACTAACATAAAATTCCGAACAAAAATGATTATTATTTTGTTTGAATTAAAATTGCAGTCGCCTGTAGAGTGAAAGTACTTAAACCTTTTATGAAAGATAAATTAAAACAAAGCAACTATACTGATAAGTCTCTCATTCAAATTGTGATCTGTCGTCTTATAACCAAACGATCTACCCTGATGTAGACCTTCTACAAGAACTACTTTCAAGATTTACTCCAGCATTTTACACCGATGTAGATTTTGAGCATTATTTGATTGTTTTACGAGACTTAGGCCCAGTTTTACAATCGTGGAATAAGAACGGAATTACTGTTCGCCACATATCCTTTAATGTTCCTCCATATCTACGTCACGCCTACGTCACGTTATACCAATAATAATGCTTATCCGACGATTGTAAAATCGAGCCTGAATGTAGATGTCACAGGAATAATAAGGCATGATCTGATCTGATCACATAGATTTTGGATAATTACGTTTAATAATTACTTTATAAAATTGGTAAATCGTAAGAAATTTAACGCGGAGGTAATGAGTTGATGTGGACATTTTCTGATATATCCGGAGAATCAAAAGTAGATCGAATTACAATTATGTACATAAGAAAGGTTGTAGCTCAACCAACTCGCCTAGATCAATCCACTTAGGGAGCATAGAACATCGACTTAAATTGATTTGTCTTATTTTATTCTGCATAGAATATTACTGATCTACTATTGGTGATTCTCATTATATCGTAGAGGGCAACAAGTATAAGATCATCAGTTAATCTACAATTAAAAATAATACTAATACTACACACTTTTCATGTATCCTTCGTTTTCGCTTTTAAAGTATATACCGATTTACTTATGAACAAAGACTCTATTGTGATGATCTACTAACATCAATCTACGCTTGTGTAATAGTTACATTGTAAAATTTAAGAAACTCAAAGCAAATGTAATGTGAGTGGATGTAACCTTAACATAGACTTTATTTTATCATCTACTATAGAGAACGAAAGTAGATCAATTACATCCAATTACAACTGCATAAAACAAGAAAGTAATATAACGATTCCACCAATATCAATCTACTTACGGAGCAACGGAACATAAAACATTGACTTTATGAAAAGTTTAAAATTAATTTGTCTTATTTTAATCTGCATATATAGAAAATTACTGATCTACTATTGTGTTAGTGATTCTTATTACATTGTAGAGGGCAGCAAGCATAATATTTTAAAATATTGCTAACTTGTACTTAACACTTTTCATCTACTCTTTGTTTTCGCTTTTAAAGTGTACACAGATTTACCTATGATCTACTAAGATCAACCCACTTACGTGTAATAATTTAAGAAACTTAAAGCAAATGTAATATGGGTGGATGTAACCTCAACATGGACTTTATTTTGTCATCTACTGTACAGAGTATGAAACATCGACTTTTGACGGTCGAATCTATCTATCTTCCAAAGCTCTTGGCGAGTGTCTAGATCTTCTACCATTGCAGATTTTTTCTCAGGAGCGAATAATACAAGACTATAACGATGTTGACAAGGGTATTTCAAAAATCTCTTGCACGACAGTGATAATGAATAGATCAGTGACAGCATGAAACCTTGCGGCATCCCAAATCACATCATCTGATAATTCCACTAAATCTGGGGTTTCTACGAGCAAACTGCTGATGATCACCGCTGATTCGTTTTGGGCATTCGTAAAACTAGAATCGGATGAGCTCAAGAAGTCGAGATTGGATTGTTTTGGAACCACTGCATGACATCCTTGTTTCTAAGTTTTTCTTGCGCAGTGCTGAGCTAAGAGAAGCGGGTCATCTTTAGCTGATATCATGTCGAAAAGTAATCGGACCGGCTCTAATTCCTTTTTGGGCAGCGCCCTCCACAACACGTCTCGTTTGGGGTGATAGAAGATTCCAACTGCCGCTAGATATTCTGCGCAGACCCTGTGGGCGAACACAGGAATTCCGTCGTCATTCAAAGAGACCATCAGTTCGAAATGATTCGTGAGATCCTCGAAGTACTCTCTGATACTTTTGAAGTCCTCCTCGTCAAGGATGTCGTTTTCGGAAAGAAACTCGCTTCCAAACACTGCAATGAGAGCCGCGTTCATGTGGTCTCTTGTAAAGCGTTTCCAGTGCGACCTGAAAACACCAATTTTGCTGTTTACTTCCTTGCTTACGTTGGAATTACTCATGTAGTTTTCAAAAGACAAGTCGATGAAGCGTTGGTTTAATTCCGCCTCATTTAAGCTTCGCAGATTAGACCATTCTTTACAACTATTTACCAACGTCTGTAAGTACAGGGGGTTTTTGAATAAAGTAACGAAGGTATCCGTCAAAGAACTGCTCACTTCTTCGGGGGTGGCACGTAAAGCACGCGTTAGATCATTTACTATGTCTTCTCTGGTAAGACTCGCTAGATTAATAGGTAAAACGGAAAAGCGCTTTTCGAAAAGTGACGTGGCGTTTGGGCACGTGAAAACCCAAATTGGGATTTGACGCTCCTGAAGAGCCTCTATTATAGTTGGTGGAACTTCATCGAAAGCATCTATAAATACAACCAGGCGGCGTTCTTGTTTTAGATATTGGAATAAGCCCACCTCGAACTCTTCGTTTTGGCCGGACATCGCCTGTTCGCACATACAATCCAGTAAGTCACTCGTCTTTTGTATACAGAGCGTTTTCAAGTCGAGAGTTAAAGCCAACACGTCTGGTTGGCAATAACCGAGCAGCACGTTTAACACTGTGGACTTTCCCACGCCTGGGCTTGCGCTTATGACATTCAAGGGCTTCGTAAAGTATCGAAGGACTTCCCCCTCATCGACTGTTTGATCTGGAAGAAGCTCGCCGTCGATGATAAATTTACTCAAGCACTTTGCACCACGCCACGAATGACGCCATTCCAAAAAACCCGAAGTGACTGTGAGATGGTGCAAGGAGAAGGACCTCAAGAGGTGATGCGCCTCAATTTTTTGAACTAACTCGTCAAGTTCATCCCTCCTTGAGGTGACGACCAAATTACCATTGCCGGGTACAAACTCGGAAGATCCCATCTCTTCGTGAGTTAACACTCTAATGGGGCCTGGTGGGGGCGCAACGTCAAAAATAAAAATGCTTCTAGTTGTCTCCCACAGCACGTTACTTTTTAGAAGGACCTTATGGAATCGTCTCCTAACGTAAACGGCAGGTTTCTTATTTTCGCTGAGGCCGACTTGCACGGTCTCTTTTATGTTCTTTAAGAGGAAAGGAATCGGGATGGTTTGGTGAAAGGATTTCTCATTCTGCGTAAGCTCGTGCAAGTTTGAGGGTGATCTGCCTTGTAAAGACACTTTGATTGTCTTGAGCACCCCAACTCTTTGAGTGCAATCGTTCATGTCCGTTATCTCTTTGAAAACTTCGTATTTTGCCTCCAACTCCCCATCCTTAATCCCCGTTAGTAATTCCAATAGTTTAAGCTTCACGGCCTTCTTGTGTAACTCGGTGTTTGCGTTGGCTGATGGAGATTTCTCATCGAAGTGTGCCCTGACAAACTCAACAAATTGTTTGGCAATTCCGCGGCAGTTGAATTTGGACTTCAGTAAATCCTCGATTTCTTTCTTCGCTTCTTTGTTATTCACTTGGTTGTTATAAAACAGGAAACGCTGAAAAAACTCCATGTACTCCTGTTGTTTTTTAAGTTTAAACTCGTGCTCAGCGTAACTCTTCAGGCTAACGAACATAGCGTCGTTTGGCCTTTCCTTTTCTTGGGCCAACCTGCAAGCGAGTATCTTTAGCTCGTCTCTGGTTAAATCGGCAAAGAGCGATTTGTTTATAAGACGAATGCCATGTTCCTCTGCATCGAAATTTGCCACGAAACGATCTTGGACAAATTCGGTATAATCTGGATCGTCAGAGGTGTCTGCTTCTTGCTCGAGTTTCATAGTTTCTTCAGCATCCTGAGTGATGCATTGGGGAATATCTATTATTTGGAAACTATTTGACTTTGTGCCTACAAAATCGTTTGGTGAAGAAGCACTGGGTGACATTTTGCAATTGAGGAGTGACGTTTCTATTGGAAACACGTTACAACCTGTTACTCCAGTGTTAGTGAACAAACACAAAGTAACATCATCAGATGAAATTCCATTCATTAGAGCATCACGTTTATTCTTGATGTGCTCGTGGTAACTCCTATTGTACTTTTGAATAGAAAAATCGTCGTTCCTCTTATTGAAGTCCTTCGTCGTTACGACGGAGACTTTTTCTGTGTGTTTGAGTTGTATGACGTACAGTTTTGATTTGGTCGCGTAATCGATCCGTATTACTATATCATCGAAGGCACCATAGCCTTTAGCATTCGACGCTATCCGCACGTCCGTGACCTCTTGGTTTAGCGAAAGCCTCAGGGCGAATAAGGCGGTCATGGTTATTTCGTACTCGCGACCGTAGTTTCCGGTTCCTTCCTGTGAAATAAAAAAAATTCGTATGAAATTTTTAGGAGTGGAAAAGTTTCTTGGTTCACGAATTTAGGAACGCTCGTTATATTTAAAAGATTAAAATGGGATATTTAAATACGTACAACAATTTTGGTAGCTTAAATCGCTTATACACTTTGTAACTAAATTGCCACTGTAATTTGAGGAATCGTAAATATGAAATACCTCTTACCATGTTAGCAACAATTAGATGAAACTCACAACATATTGAAGGAAAATTTTCGTAATTATTGAAAAAACCTGGCTTAACATTAAGCCGAAAGATAAAATGGTGCGCAAGCGACAGATAAAAATATATCTCGCCTAATACCTATGTATGCTTGATTGTCGAATCTAACGTAGATGACACGTACTATGTTTCAAGAAAAGTAAGTTTTAACGTACTAAACAATTTTAATTTAATTTCTTATTATTTATTAAAGCAGCTCGTTAAAAAAACTCCGTAAATTCAAAAACGTCCCGCGCTCTCACGCCATAAAATATGTAGTACTTAAACAGGCCGAGAGATGGCGACGAAAACGTAGATTAATTTCAATGAGTTAAGAATAACAGGAGGAGAGAGTCATACTAACAGTAGTTTCTCGTCGAAACTGGTTACTAAATATGGTCACTTTGTGTCACAAGCGCACATAGCGCTTTACAATATTCTGGAACGTCCACAAACCAACAGCTTATCATTGTATATAAAACACTCACTACATTAAATTTGACTAATTAACATTCGAGATATGTCAATTGTATTCTACACGCTGGAGTTCTATGACTAAAAGTACTTGAAAGGAACTTACTTACGTTAAGCTTGCTGCGCCACTGAACATCGAAAAATTCCAAGACTAACCTAAAAATCATTCACTTTTTAACTGAAGTCTCTAATAACATATTAATCAGTGCTATTCTGTAGCGTGGTGGTTTACATTGGCTACTGACGTCAGTGGTTAAATTCGTATTGACTGAATACGAATTTAACCACTGACGTCAGTAAATACTGGGAAATATTGCCGCCTTAAGCTGATTCACATTATCAGGCAGTGAACGTTTCAAGCACGTTGCGTCTCGGTCTCCGGCAAATATTTTCTTATGTGTTGCAATGAATGTATTCACATCTAGCAGAGCGTATCCGTTCTTGCAGCAACCGTTTATGCGGCATTCAATACGTGTGAAAAAAATTTGCCGAAACCGAAACGCAACGTGCTTGAAACGTGATAATGTGAATCCAGCTTTAGCGGCAACGTAGCGCTCGGAAACACGACATCACACGCCGCTGGGCTGCGTTTCTCGTTCAGCACATTCGTACATTTTTCCCGTGGCCTGCAAATAAGTGAGCATTTTGATTTCATATCTGAAAGCGAGTGGCATGATGCCTTTCATTTATGGAAAATTCATTTTCAAAAATCCATCGAACTGGAAGGGGCTACTCTGAACAAACAAAAACTCAATCTTACACATAAACATTGATTAAAACAAAACATTTTCTTCACACGTAACATTTTCTGCTTCGAGCTAATATACTCTCCCTGTATCTGGATAATTTCGGAGTAGCCCCCGTACGAATTACAGAGAAATAGGAGCGGCATTCCCCAAATTGTTGCAGTTAAGATGGCAGGGTTAATTTTTCAATTTTGAAAATGCAGAAGTTAAACTAAGCTAAAACTGAAACGAGTTTATACTTCAAATATTTTTAATAGATTTTCTTATCTACGTATACATTTGGGATGCTGAGTGTCATAGTGAAGCTTCAATAAACCAAGTGGGCAAATGCAAAGACGCCATATCTTCTTCGGTATCAAATAAAGACCAATTTATATCTGGTGTAGATCGATTTCTTTAATACCCGCACGCTTCTCTTTATACAGCCTCAGCAGTTCCAAATACTCTTCGCAGACGGCCAAATCAAAAGGAGTCTTGCCATCTTTATTTTTTGCGTCAATGTCTGCCTCCTCCTCCTCCACCAAAAACTTAACACATTCTAGGTGGTCATGCATCACAGGATGGTTGACAGTTAAGTGTAAAGGGGTGTTACCGTATGAGTCGACTTCCTTGATGTTCGCTTCCCTTGCTTTGAATAATTTCAGTAGATCCAAGTGACCCTTATGAGCAGCTATAAGGAAAGGTGTACCCCCTTCTAGAGTCTTTGCGTTAATGTCTGCGCCAGCTTCTACCAAGAAAGTAGCACATTCTACAGAGTTAAACCATATAGCCAAATGTAATGGCGTATTTCCAAACCGATCGGCTACATTGATGTTTGCATGCTTCCGCTTCAACAATTTCATTACATCAACTCGTCCACCACGAGCAACTAAATGTACAGGTGCCATTCCAGATGCATTTATTAGATCAACATCTGCGCCCGCTGCTATCAGATAAGATGCAATTTCTCTGTATGTTGGACTGTCTCGATTACTAAACCATTCAGCTAAGTGCAAATGTAAAGCAGTATTTCCATCTGAATCAACCTCATTAACATTTGCATGATTTTCAACCAATAACGTAATGATATCCATGTAACGTACAGCTAAATGAAGAGCTACTTCACCAGCTTTATTTTTCACATTAACATCTACACCCGCCTTCACCAAATAAAAAACACATTGTTTAAGGAACGGGGTAATCATAAACGGTAGATGTAAAGCCGTGTTTCCACTCGAATCTATTTGGTTCATGTCTGCCCCTCCCTGTTTAAGACAATCGAGCACATCTACAAGCCCTATGGTGGCAGCTAAATGCACCGGTGTTACACCGCGCTTATTTTTTAAATTGACGATTGCACCCATTTCTATCAAACTGATCACACTTTCTTTTTTATTGTAAAGTGAAGCCAAGTGTAACGCCGTATCTCCGTTTGAATCACCTTCATTGATATTGTCCACTTTTTCTGCCAGGTAATTCAAAACGTTCACGTGTCCTGCATGTGCAGCCAAATGAAAAGGTGTTTGTCCCGTTTTATTTTTGAAATTTACATCTGCGCCCGCACCTACTAAATAAACCGCAGATTTTTTCTGGCCCTTCCACGAGGCTAGGTGTAAAGGTGTATTTCCTCGTGAATCAAGCTCGTGAATGTTTTGATCTTTTAATCGTTCGAGTACGCGTATACAACCTTTGGCGGCAGCTAAATGCAAGGGTTTTTTACCCTTTTTGTTGCTTAAATTATTTAACGCCCCGGACTTCAGTAAGTAAATCGCGCATTCTTCGTGCCCATTTATTAACGCAGCGTGTAACGCCGTGTTTCCAGAGGCGTCAGTTTCGTTGATTTCCGCATTTTTCCTTATTAATAGTTTCAGTATATCCAAGTGACCGTCTGTACCTGCACAGTGTAAGGGTGTTTGACCCTCTTCATTTTTTAAATTAATATCCGCGCCTCTTTTTAACAAACGCTTGACACACTTTCGATTACCATTCCGTGATGCTAGATGCAATGCAGTACATCGTTTAGAATCGATTTCATTCACGTTTATGTCTTCTTCAAGTAATACTTTGAGTATACTCGGTTTGCCATAGTCGGCGGCACAGTGCAGGGGGGTCTGTCCGTCATTATTTTTGCAATTCATACATGCGTGCGCTTCTAATAAAAGGGTTACACATTCTTTATGACCTTCACTCGAAGCATAGTGTAATGCCGTCCATCCATCTGAATTTACCTCATTAACCTTCTTCACGTCCTTTTCTATAAGCAATTTTAACACGTCAGGAAACCCTTCTTCAGCAGCGCAATGCATGGGCGTATTATCGTTTTCATCTTTAGAATTAATGTCGGCGCCCATTTGTATCAAATAAGACACGCACTCCACCTGACCATTCATCGCAGCCGCATGTAAAGGCGTTTCTTTGGAATTATTTTCTTGCCTGTTCAAGTATTGTGGTTCGCTGGGTAACACCAACTTCAAAACTTTGAGCGCCCCCCAGTATGCAGCAACGTGAATTAAATTCGTATTTCCGCACTTTTCCGCGTATTCAAAGCAATTCAACCCCATCAACGTATCTCGCCGTTCTATTTCACTTCTATCCAAAAAATTCAGAAGTAACCCCGCGATTTGCATTGATACGCCATTTTCGGGAGAATCGTAATTCGATTCATCCAGATAACTCAGTAAAAAGTGCAAGGGCGACCTTCCGAACACATCCGTGCTGCACACATCGGAATTCGGTGAACCCCTGCAAAGCGTCTCTACATTTTCTAAATCGTTTTCAAGAGCTGCTGAAAGAAGTTTGTTTCCATTGCAACTTATCCTATCAAACATCAACCTGACTGGCTCAAGTTCTTGATTCAATAATAGTTCGTATACCAACTTGTTTTTCAACAAGGATTTATGAATCCAATCGGCAAGGAAGTATTCCGCGTACGTCCGGTGAGAAAACACGGGAATTCCATTGACTAGTGAAACTATGAGCTTAAAATTATTCGAACAATCCTCAAAGTGCTCGACGAGTTCTTGTAAAACAGATTTAGTCACGATTTTATTATCAACGAGGTACTCCTCGCAAAAGAATGCAAGAAGCGCCGCTATTTTATGGTATTTCAAATAATCGAGTTCGCATGACTTCACAATGGCATGACGAGTGACGTTCAATTTTTCCATGTGCTCTTTGAAACACATGTTGGTAAAACGTTCGTATAGTTCCGCATCGTTTAGGTTTTGCAAATCCGTTAGTCGAGTAAACGTTTTAGCGATCATAGATAAATAAAGAGGAGCACTGAGTAAATTATCGGGTATACCTTCTACCTCTTCAGCAGTTGCATTTAGCTTATGCGACAAATAACAAGCTGCGTCTTCTTTTGTAAGATCCACCATACTTAAGGGTATAATAGGAAAATGTTGCTGAAAAAATCCATGGGCAATCGGACGTGTGAAAACCCAAATGGGTACCTCACTCTTCTGTAATTCCTTTACTATCGACAGGACCACCTCGTAGTGCCTTGTTGGGACTTCGTCGAAAGAATCTATGAATATCATCATGCGACGCTTCTGTTGTAAATGATGGAATAGTCCTGTCTCGAAGCCATCATCCTTTTGAGACATCATGTGATTGCAAATGTATTCAAGCGGATTTCGTCGTAACTCACTCGCTTCTTCGCCGAGGGATTTCCCATAAAGCCCCAAGTCAAGTATTAACGCCAACGTATTCGGTTGGCAATAGTCGGATAATACTTTTAACATCGTGGTTTTTCCCATACCACCAATTGCGCTTACGATATTCAAAGGGTTTGTAAAGTATTGAAGAACTTTTTCCTCTTCAACTCTTTCGTCTTCAAATAACTCATCTTTTGGTGTATCCAAATCAGGTTCCTCGTTATTTAAATCAACATCAACACATTCATCCTCTTTACTTGAGTCATCTTCGTCCAGTGATTCGATCTCAGTTGAATCATCGTCGTCCTCCTCCGATTCGTCTACCTCTGATTCAACCTCATCGGTTGCGATCTTAACGATGTAATTATTTAAACTTTTTACGCCGCGCCAAGACCGGCTCCATTCCAAACAATTTGGTCTGCACACTTTCACATGATGCACATTAAAAGAACTTAAACTTTCGTGTTTTAGAATGCCTTCAATGGTCGGAATGAGAAGATTCGGATTCACTACGATCGCTACGTTCCCATTAGAAAAGCAAAAAGGAACCAAGTCGGTTACGCTTGGCTCATTCAAGACCGTCAGCGTGAGGTTTAGGTAATTTGGTAGGGCCTCGTCAAAAACAAAAATATTGTTTCTCGTTTCTTTAAGAACCTCGAGCCTCAAAAGTGTCTTATAAAACCATCTCCTGATGTAATGGTCGGGTTTCTTGTTTGGGACGATGCCAACTTGTATGGTCTCGTTTATATTTCTGAGTAAAAACTGAACGGGGATGGTTTCATGAAAGGGATGCTCTGCAAGGTCGTACAAATTTAAAGGGGGTCTACCCTGTAGAGAAACTTGGATTTTTTTTTAGCACAGCAACCCTCTGACTGTAGTCGTCCATATTCGTTATGTCTTTGAAGACGTCGTATTTTGCTTCGAGCGTTTTAGTATCGGTCAATAATTCCAATAATTTCAACTTTGCGTTTCTCTTATTCAACGATTTGTCATCAGGAATCACTTCGTCGAAATGCTCTTTAATAAAGTCGATGAATTGCTTCGTAATTTCGGGACGGTCTTCACCGAACGAGTCTTTCAATAAATTTTCGATTTCTTTCACAGCTTTCTCATAATTCGCCTGTCGATCGTAAAAGCGAAAACTCTGGAAGAATGCTGAATACTCTTTTTCTTTTCTAAGCCAGAATTTTGTTGCAAATGCGTTTTGAAATACGTTACGATTTTTTATTTCGCTTTGATCTTGAACAAATTTAAGGTAATCTGGACTGTTACTCAGCTGAGAATTTAAGAGACTCTCTGATATCATTTTAAACTGCTGCGCAAAGTAATTTTGCATATATTCAATTAGAACAGAATCAGAATGCTTTGGATATCTCTCTTTAGTTTTGTTCTGTGCAGTTTCTATTGCGCGTTTATGACAACTTTCTCCCTCATCAAACTCATTCTTGAGATGGTCCTGGAAAAAATGCACAATTTCTTCCCTGTCAATTTTCGGTCCGGATCTGCTTATTTGTAAATGGAAACTATCTCGTAAAATTTCAGAGAAGTGCTGTGGAAGATCCTCACTAGGTTTACTTATTTGAAACCCATAGTATTCATGAGAATCAGCAGTGTTGATGAAATCCTGTGTTGAGCTTCGCGTTAATCTGCAACTCAGCAGTTTGGATTCTAATAGAAACATTTTATAATCTGTTATTTCGTCAGTGGTCAATAAACACATAAAAATGCCGTTGGAAGAAATACCTTTCAACAAAATATCGTTTTCATCTTCTAATTTATCTACTATAGCTTCGTAATTTTCTTTATATTTTTGCAGAGCAAATTCGCCTTTTCTCTTGATGAAAGCTTTTGCGTTTACTCTGGCACCTTCTTTCTGTTTATGATTGAGTTTTATTGCGTACAATTCCGGTTCCTTCTTGTAATACTCCACTCGTATCATTACATAAACAAAATCACCAAATTTTTCAGCAGGCTTCACCAACACATCGCTCACGTCTCGCTCTAGCAGAAGTTTCAGAGTAAATAAAGCCGTCATGTTAACTCTATATTCAGGACCGTAATCCCTAGTACCTGCTTGGCGATTGAATGCCTGAAATTTGTGTAAATTTTATAATCCAAAAAGCCCTAGGTATATGTTTTAAATCATAGCCATTTTTTTATTTGTTTGGGTGAAAGATGGATTTTTTTAATTAAAACAAACTAAACATTATTTCGGATTAGACATGAAATGATCGACTAACCATTACGGATACACACCCTGTATTAATGTGTATTTTATTTTATTTCAAATTATATTCATACGATTTTGATACACAACGCTGAATTGAAAAAATATAAAAGCTGATACTCGTTTAAATTTTAATTCAAAGAAGTCTTACCATATCAGAAGCCAAAAATTATTGAACTATGACAAGCTCGTAGAAACTTTATTGAACTGATAAGTGTACACACCTAGCACCATATACATACGCAAAATCTTTCACGATTATAAAGATTATGAACCAACGATAATAATCTATATTTATAAACGATAACCAAATTTATTTATTTATTTTTTACAAAGCGGAGTAGCGAAAGTCCTTTATTTCGTTAGAATAACGAGTACTCGAAATGTCAACTGTAAATTAGATTTAATTTAGATTTAATTTATTTTAACTTTTATTATATATAATATGGCTAAAATTGACCATTTTCTTAGTAATTAATTGAATAATCCACAAAAAGCAGGCTTTTATATTGATCTACAAAATATATGCCAATTTTTCGAGTGGGATGTAATACACGTTGGCAAAGTATAATTGCAACGTGTTGTCTTAGAAACAAAGGATTAATCAAGATCTACTGCAAGACCTACTTTCAAAATCTGTACCAATTTGTCGAGTGAGTTCGATGCAATCATCGTCTGATAAGTCTCAGATTCAAATTGTAATCTGTCGTCTAATCAAGATCTACCCTGATGTAGATCCTCTACAAGATTTACTCCAGCGCAAATCTACTCCGATGTAGATTTCAAGCATTGATAGTTTTGCAAGACTTAAAGTAGATGTAACAGGGAAAATAAGGTATGATCTGATCTACCATCCGCGGAATTAAATTAAATCGTAAGAAATTCAACGCAGAGGTAATATGAATTACAATTATGAACATAAAAAAGGTTGTAGCTCAACCAACTCGCCTAGATCAATCTATTTAGGGAGCATATAACATCGACTTAAATTGATTTGCCTTTTTTTATTCTGCATAGAATATTACTGATCTACTATTGGTGATTCTCGTATATTATATCGTAGAGGGCAACAAATATAAGATAATCAGTTAATCTACAATTTAATAATAATACTAATACTTCACACTTTTCATCTATCCTTCGTTTTCGCTTTTAAAGTACATATATACCGATTTACTTATGAACAAAGACTCTATTATGACGATCTACTAACATCAATCTACGTTTGTGTAATAGTTACACTGTAAAATTTAAGAAACTCAAAGCAAATGTAATGTGGGTGGATGTAACCTTAACATAGACTTTATTTTATCATCTACTATAGAGAACGAAAGTAGATCAATTACATCCAATTACAACTGCATAAAACAAGAAAGTAATATAACGAATCCACCAATATCAATCTACTTACGGAGCAACGAAGCATAAAACATTGACTTTATGAAAAGTTTAAAATTAATTTGTCTTATTTGAATCTGCATAGAAAATTACTGATCTACTATTGTGTTAGTGATTCTTATTACATTGTAGAGGGCAGCAATCATACTATTTTAAAATATTACTAACTTATACTTAACACTAACTTATACTGGCCACGCACTTCTAACTTGACTATACTCGGCCGTCCCCACCTTGTCTAAGGCAGCAGCGCAATCGGCGATCGATCCTCCCACTCTTCGATCTATTGTTCCTGTGTACACTCTGAATAGCAAGTTTTCGTATTTTCTCCGCAGGAAGTGACCCCAAATATGATCCCTGGTGATAATGAATAGGTCAGTGACAGCATGGAACCTTGCGGCATCCCAAATCACATTGTCTAGTTCTTGATAATTCCACTAAATCTTGGGGTTTCTACGAGCAAACTGCTGATGATCACCGCCAATTCATTTTGGGCATTCGTAAAACTAAAATCGGATGTTATTTGATTTTAATATGTTATAATAAAATGTATGCATTAGTAATTTTGATAATTTTAATACAACAAATTCACCATAAATGGGTTTACTTAGTTTTACTTTTGTTTTCTTCTTATATAAAAGTACTTTATTCTCATCTATTATCCTTCTCGCCTCTTATTCTTTATGTTTACTAAATTTATCAGATGTATTTATTAATTTAACGTCTTATCTGTTTCTTACATTTTCCATAGACAGAATTATTCATCAACTTGTAAAAATCTTTTTCAAATTCATTATTTGCTTTTTGTCTTAAATAAAATAAAAAACCACCGTGAATATTACGCGATATTTTCATTTCACAATCTAATAATTTTCTAAATTTTACGCAGTCGTATAAGAAACATAACGATTAACATAATTTAGAGGAAAGAATTCAAGGATTAAATAATCAATCGTATTTTTAGGGGCTCTCTCTCATTAAACGCAGCAGAAATTTTTTCTTTTTACCTCCACAAAATATTTCTGTATTTTCTCGTAACGCGTGTGCAACATTTCTACCCCCTAACTCGATTACATCCAGGAGATTCACCCTTTTAATAATATTACTACGAAAGGAGATTCCGCGGTGACGTCACACCGTCGACATACTATAATTCATTCATAACACCCGCCAGTTCTCGGAAGTAATTGAGGTCAGCCAATCAGAGACGCGACCTGTGAAGGTCGTCCGAGTTATGAACCGAACCGAGTGCAGCTCGAATCCTCCGCCACTATCTTACGGGAATTTATTGTTCAGCTGTTGGTATCACGTAACTAAATTATTTTAGCAGTTTGAATTTCAACGAATTCAAACTCGCTTATTTAAATGATTTTTGAGTTGGAAATGTGAGAATTTCAGATTATTTAAAATATAAATTATAATAAATAAATTGTTGTTAAACTGGTGAGTGGCGACACTGCGCACTTGTATTCACATAACCTCAAATTGTGTCGGCGATATGTCTTGCCATTCTCGTCTGTTATTGCGATGCACGTTCGCACTTTTAAATAATAAAGCGAGAAGCTATTCGACGTGCACCCGCCAGAATCTCCGTGCCGACTATAACCCCCCCAACGCATCGCTCAATCCTAACCTAGCAAGGTATGCACAAAAAACCTCCCTGCGGTGCTGGAAGTGCGGCATCGAAAAGAAAAGCGCGGTCGAGCTCTTTTGCGAACAGTGCAGCGCGATACAGAGCCCGCACGACACAAAGAATTACTTCAGGGTGTTCGATTTAGAAGAGGACTTCGACTTGGACGCGAAGGCTCTCCAGCAGAAGTACAGGAAAATGCAGAGCCTCCTGCACCCAGACAAGTTCACCAACAGGTCTGTTTTTATTGCTTCTTTAAGTGATCGCATTTATGACAACTTGGTAATCTAGTACAGATATGGAGAAGCAGATTTCTGAAGAGTATTCATCGCTGGTGAACAAGGCGTATGGCACCTTGCAAATCCCACTGAATAGGGCCCTACACCTCCTGCGGTTGCATAACGAGGGGATAGACGAAGATGATAAGGCAGCAAGTGCAGAGTTCCTCATGGAAATGATGGAATTAAACGAGGAGGTGAGATACTTTAAGAAATGTGTAGATCCAACTCAATAACTATATGCACTACATTTCTTTGTGCTGTAAAGATTGCAATGGGGACTGGTAAGCATGTTATTGTAGGTTGATGGGGCTACTTCTTCAAAAGAAATAAGAGAATTGCACTCGAAGAATAAGATCAAGCTAGACGAAATAGTCAAGAAGATCTCCGCTTATTTCCAAAGTGGAAACATTGAGGAGGCCAAGCAGTCGGTCATAAAGATGAAGTACTACAACCGGATCTCAAAACGACTCAACGACATCATGCGTGAAAAAGGAATCGTAGATTAGGTTATTTATTGAATTATTACCTATAATTTATTTATTTTTTTTATTGATTGAAATAGGGGGGCCGTAGATTAAAATGTGACTCATTAAGCAAGATATTTGTGCAGCAGATTTTTATAGTAAGCATGCTCGAGGTCCGTTACGTTTTTCTGCAGGTTAACCAACTCATAGGGGTCGTTCTTTAAATTGTAGACCTCCACATAATTCAAATCGTCGGAAAACAGGCAATATTTGTAGTCGAGTTTTCGGGAGAGCCTTCGAACGCAGACGTAAGTGTTGTTCCTCGAATCCTGGCACTTGCACCAATTATCCGTTGTGCATTGCTGTAAAACCAACGTATCAGTTACGACAGTTGTTTTGTGTCGCTTCAGGTCTCACCGATAAATCGGGTGAATCACGAAAGCATTGGGGGTCGACTGTGTTGTCATCTCCCTCGCCGTAATACTCGATGAAAATATCCGCCGTGCCGAAACCTGCATCCGGTTTCTTCAGGTGTCGTTTAAAAGACTGCCCGTCCATGTTGTAGGTGTTTGGAATCCCGGCCAGATCGATTATGGTCGGTGCTAGATCGATAGAAGAAATCGGTTTAGCCGACACACTCTTCCTTTCGATGCCCGGCCCCCTCATCAAAAAGGGAACTCGAATGTCACTCTCGTAAGGCTGTCGCTTATCCCAGGGCTGGGTAAACTGCCCGATGTGAAAGCCGTTATCAGACGTGTACAATAAATAGGTGTCATTCAAGACGTTCAGCTGCTTCAGCTTGGAGACGACAGCCTCAACCATTTCGTCTACGGCAACCAAAGTTCGCAGGCGATTTCTTTGGATGTCATCGAGTACCGTGGCGTTTTCTGGGAGGTGCTTCGGCGGCATCTGCGTCAACCAGTGTTTCTGCAAGGCTCTTTTAAATGGGGGCGGTTTCTCTTATAAAGTCGGTCGAGTAAACTTACGTCGGTTGAGCTATAGTTGAAAGGTGGATTGCGGACGGCTGTGACACGGGGAAATTTATTCCTGTGTCTCGGGGCCGATGTGAAAGGGGCATGGCTGGCCGGGGGGGATAGCATCATAAAGAAAGGCGTGTGCGCGATGTGTAGTTGGTTTAAGAAGTCCAAGGCGAATTTTTTCTGCAAAGTTTCATCACCTCAAAACGAACAGCAAAAGATACTTACGATTAAATCTGTGAAGTACTTGTTTCTGTAGAACCGTCTAGTCCCGTTCACTGACAGGGTGTAATTGTAATACTTTGAGTTCCCTTGCAGCCCGATCCACCAGTCATATCCGGGCGGAATGTGACTCAATCCACCGCTCTTTTTGTAGCCATACTACAAAAATTTCATTGCAAATTATTTGAGTAAAACGACGGGGCTCAAAACTGACCTGATTCAAGTATTTACCACCATAAAAACCCGTGTAATTTTGCTGGCTTTTTAAAATTGCAGCAATCGAATGCGGCTCGTGATTCTCCTGCCAGTTTTCGCCCGCGCAATTCCCAGACAACGAGTTATTAACAACCCCCGTGTTATGCACGAACTTTCCTGTTAAAATGGTGCTCCGACTCGGACAACAAATCGGGGTATTAACGAACTACAATGGAACAAAATGGAACGGCATAATAGATCCTCGTGTTACTTACCGCATTGGTGAACGTAACACCTTCATTACCGATTAGTTTTGCGGTCTGCCTCATCGGATCCTACAAGAATTGTTAAATGTGGCTGGCTGCTTCTGTAAGGGTTTGGGGGTTGATGACTTACCATACCGTTCAATAATAAATCTTGATCATCGGTTAAGAATAGGATGAAATTCGGGGGTGAAGCTGCATTACACAGAAGGAAGCAATTCACAAGTGCAAGAAGCACCAACATTTTATGTGTGTACCTTGCCCAAAAAAAAAAAAGTCAAACGCTTTGGTTATATTTTATTCAATAATTTTAACAATTAATTTCGAAGCTTTATTGAGACGGCACTAGCTCCATGCCCACGCATTCCTTCGCGATCGTTATGCCCAACGCAAAAAATCCAATGCTTTTAACTAACGACCTGAAATGAAGGCGAGCGATGTTACAAGAGAAAAAAAAGTTTGGTTAGGTTTCGCAAGGTGTGGAAAGCGTGAAATGTTAAATGTGGTTTGGAATTGCTATTTACCATTTAAATTCGTCGTAATAGATGCTTCTGAGTAAAGTTGTGACGGACCCTTGTTTGGCCATTATGAGTTATTTTAAGTTCCTTGTGTCGAAATGTCAAAATTTCTGGTCAGTGATGCCAATGTTCGACAATTGAAAACGCATTTCTGTGTACTTTCTGCTATAAATTAATAAATACGTTATTCACGTTAAGAAGAACATAGCATTGAAAAAGATAGGACTTGTGAATAGGTAATTGATATTTGAGGTGAGGCAAATTCACAAGAGTTTATAGTTTACAATACTATCGTGTATTAAATTTATGTTGGCTAAAATGAAATATTACTAGAATTCTGAAATAACCTTAGATCATACACACAGTACTAATTTACTAGCGCTTTTGATTGATTGCACTAATGTGCACATCTTCATCATTACTCATAATATGAGGTTAAAACAAGGTACAAATACTCTAAATGTAATTCGAAAACGCTATAGGTACGCTTGGAGTTTGTTTACGGACAACATAACCGGTTGGGGGTAAGGAGAATATACAGTGTGATTTCTAATGACAGGTGCCATAGTTTTTGTTATAGCGTTTTCGATTGACTGCACACTAGTGTGCACTCAGAGTATCTTCATCTCTTTTTCTTACATGAGGTTAAAATAAGGTGCAAATATTCTGAGTGCAACCAGTACAAGTGAATCGAAAACGCTATTAGTGTATTTGACGTTTTAAAGCTGGCTACGACGAACAAAATATATTGATTATTCAGTGTTAAATTTGAGAGTTAACCCGTTATTTTGTTTGTATGGTTCTCGCAGGGGCATTTTTGTCGTGTTACTTCTTTTTATTTTACTGTTACCATTCTTATTTATATGTAGCTGCATTCGATTCACCCGTTTGGATCGATCTAAGGCGATTCAAAAACAATTTATGCGTTCGATTCGTGTAAGATTCACCATAAGCGAAACATAACGAAACTGATCCTTCTAAGTGATCTATTGGTAAAAACGAATTGATTTCGGCTGCGAATCGAATGCAGTAATAATACAACCAGAAGAAAAATGATAAAGGTGAGTGACAGAACCGAGTGTTGCCAACTTAATAACAGTTTAGTGTGGCGGTAAAGTCAAATCATCCTCACTACATTTGCAAGCAAAATTCGAACTTAGAGAATTCTACAGAATCCGGGGTTTTCATTGATTAGTTTGCCATTCTATTATCAATAGTGACTTTTCGTTTCACTTCGATACTCGTGGCAACTGTTAACAGTTTTTCTTGATTTTCTTGTGCGAAGTTCATCGATTGATGTTAATTTCATAAACATACAAAACTTGTCTTAAAACTGCATACCTACATAATATTTTTAAGTTTTTATTATTTATTGTAATTAAAATTTGTCCTTAATGACACTCCGCCATTGTCAAGATTCCCAAGGTTACTAAAGAGAGAAGGTTGCCTGGTAAGTCGTGGAGTGACGCGTCATACAGTAGGCCATCTATTTGTGTACATGCATTAAATGGGCCTACTGAGTGACGTTGCGATGACGTTGAAAGTTACCAGGCAACCTGTCTCTTTAGTAACCTTGCAAGATTCCTTTGTAAACAATAAGCCCCTTACCACGGTATAAATCTCCACAGTAGCGACACTCTAGTATAACTGTCACATTTGCCATTTTGTTTGATACCTAGGCTGTGTTCATAAAAGACACTCTAGAGTTACTATTGCAGTCTCTCTCGAATAAATGAATTTATGTATTTTGTTTCTCTTCTATGAATCATAAGAAACTAAATCAGGCGTCGTTTCCATAGCAACATATACATTTTCTACACAAAACTTCTTGAAACAGATGAGCGAGATGCAAAATGAGCAAATAATCGTGATTAAGAGAGATACAATTACTCACCCAAGGTGCACTCGAAGGTATATTTTATGAACGCAGCCCTACTGATTTGCAATAGTTATTTACGTGTCAAGCTTCGTAAATTGATCTTTACGGGCGAGCTGAAATAATTCAGTGAGCCCAGTAAAGATTAATTGCAAAGCGTGTCGCGTACAAACTTTTATTTCCACCTTCACATGGCGATTTTTAAGTAAAATTTAATTATGAAACTAGGTTCTTTTTTATCGAAGGCATTATTTCTACCCAGGCATAGTCATGGAGATGTAAACATTCTACAAGCCTGTAAAGCTGTACGTCTTTTATACAAGCTATTAAAAGGTGTGTTCGTTTGTTCTGCACTTTTCTACACTTTTTGCGTCAACCGCTCCTGAGAGAGTGAGATGTATGTAATATAATGTAGTAGAAGTGAGACAAGTAGAGTAAAGGAGTTAAAAGTGTAGAAAGTGCAGAACAAACGAACAAACCTAAAGTATTACAGGTCTGTTCCTGTAGTGTATCGTTTACTTGGTTACCATAAACATCAAAATGAACCTGTAAAGTGTCATTTACTAAGAAGGTGGAAATAAATTACATTACAGCTACTTACTTTCGCTGAAAAGTTTGAATCGTGATTCCAATAATTTGAATCGTGAATCAAATGGCTTTTTAGTTGTCCGCTCAGGATCTAGATTATTGCAACAGAACACACCAGATGTGTATCCATTTGGATCCAAACGGATCGTAAAAATAGGAAGACTCAAAGGGGAAGGGGGATTACCGATCCGGACTGAAATTTCGCGAAAAGTGGGGATTCATCCATTTGCAAGAGAAGATCCATCTTTGAATCTAAACGCGTAATGTTGCGATTGGATCAAACGAAAGAAAGCAGCTTACATTTGCATGTAGGTATCAAACAGTATGGCGGTCTTTTTTGACATTGACGTTTAAGTGTCGCTACTTATACTGTGGCCTTTACTCGTCTACCTTTGATGTTGACAGGATTCTTAATCCGTACACCTAAGTGACATCGTTAGTTCAAATTTGGTTTAGAATGTTTTTCCAAAAATTAACAGAGTATGCCAAGAGTTGACAGAGTATCCTATTAATTATGACATACTGGGTCTAGTAGTGCATGGTTTAAGGAAATGCCATTGTGATTTTGATTTTTAAAAAGTGTATTTTGGTTTGAATCTGGAAAATTTGATGTTCCATTGTTTTTTCTCATTCTCAATGGAGTATTTGAATGTAGAGAACGATTATTGTAATTGATTTGGTACCTAACTTGTTCATAATAATCTATACAGCAGCACCTACTGATTTGCAAGTTATACATACATATTACATTTGCATGTAGGTATCAAACAGTATGGCGGGCTTTTTTTGACATTGGCGTTTCAAGTCTCGTTTTTGGGTAATTACTTATACTGTGCCCCTTACGCTGGATTTCACAAACGTCACTTAACTTTAATCATCGATTAAGAATAATCATTCCTATACCTTCAACACATGTAACCATGGCAACGTTTACTTTTAACGGATGATTAAATTTAAGTAACGTTTGTGAAATCCGCCATTACTCTTCTAAATTTGATGCTGGCACGATTTTTGATCCGTACATCTAAGTGAAATCGTCAATTAAAATTTGACTTAGAATGTTTACCCAAAAATTGATAGAGTATGCCAAGGGTTGACAGAATATTCCATTAATTATGACATACTTGGGCCTAATAGTGTATGGTTAGTGAAGTTACAATTTGCAAGTTTAAAGTCAATCATTTGGAAAAAAATACAGCTTTTTTCCATTAAGTTGGCAACAGAGGTAACATTCAGAAATTACCGATAACAAATGAATGTTACCTTACCGGTAATATTGGAAATTGACCGTTTACCGGTAACGTGGTAAAATTAGCGAGCGACTCACAACACTAAATTTTAAATAGAAATGTGCGAATCCTTGAATTTGATAAGTAAGTTTTGTTATTGAAGCGAAATTGCCGGTATAGTAGAATTCTGTAATTGCTAAGTGGTCAAGAATAACTGTTTGAGTTGGCAATACAATTAAGAGCATTTTCTTATTCGACTATTTGCAACACTACCGCTGGATTTCACAAACGTCACTTAACTTTAATCATCGATTAAGAATAATCATTCCTATACCTTCAACACATGTAACTATGGCAACGTTTACTTTTAACGGATGATTAAATTTAAGTAACGTTTGTGAAATCCGCCATACAACCGGATTTATGTTTTCTAGGTTTATTTGACGTAACAGCGACAAGATTGTGGGTTATGTAAATAAAAATTATCGTTTATTTGAGTTGTAAATTGACTGATGTCAGAGTCAAGACGTCAACAACCGGAAGTTACTCCAGTTGTACCACTTAAAAATAAAATTCAGCACTACCAACTCAAACAGTGATGCTTGACCACTTTGTAATTATTTACAAATCTCTGATTATTTGAAAATCGATCCCGCTACAGATCTAACATGATGTGGCAGAATCTGAAAATACGACAAAACATAGGAGTTTACAATTTAAAAAAAAATGCATTTTGGTTTGCATCTCGAAAATTCGAAGTTAAATTATTTTTTTCCCTCATTCTCAATGGACTATTTTAGTCTGTACTCTAGAGAATTTTTTTTTTGATCGCTTGAAATACATACAAGTGTAAAGGAGTGGAGTTCCTCTCTTAATAATAAGTTTGAGAACGAATAACTCAAGAAGAACCGTAACACGTCTGGGTTTGTATCTCCTTGAGAAAAAAGTTCGAGCTACCCCCATGTTCATTTTTTTAAACAATAGGTACATAGTTATTTCGTTATTTCTAACAGAGAAGTAATAAATTGTAATTGGGAATTTATTAAAAACGTAAAAATTTAAACGCAAGAAAAAAATTTACCTAGAGAAAATTTTGATTTGTTTGGAACACAGTGAAAATTATAACTTGTGTAGGCGTCTTTTTTTGGCCAAAACTGCTAACTCTTTAGGTAAGAGAACAATTCATTATTTAAGCGTGAGGAATGTTTAAGGACTATTTCCTGTTTTGATGTAAGTACCACTTATACATATGCTTTGCATGTCGTGGCATCTCCAGAAATTGAACTTATACAGAAGGCCAAAGATCATGGAAAGTGGTTCCAGCGTGTCCCACGTCTTCTTTTGCGTAGTTATTATATACGATGTATAATCTGAAAGTAAAAACAAGAATCTGTTACAATCTCGAATGAACATTTTTTCTTGTAGGTATGTAAAGAGTGTTTTTTTTAATCTGGCATCGAAGTTGCCCATGAAAATTTCATTGTGAACCATCATCGTCATGACTGTTGTTAATTTGACATTTGAACTTGCAATTCCTAACCTTGATTTCGAGGTTTCAACCTCCAACAATACGATAGGGCAACACAAAAATGTAATCTATTGTAATTAATGAAAAACGACAATAAGAATGAGACCTGTTGTAATAATGAAAACAGACAACAAGAAAATAACATTTACAACAAATAATCAAAATTGTGGTGCGTTCACAATAAGCACCTTGTCACGGCCAACTTCAACGCCAAATTAAAAAAAAAAAACACTCGTTACATAAATACGTATACAAATTCGTTTGCACGATCTTTTGCTTGGCAAGAATTTTGAAAATATTGGATTCATTACAAATTCGATTGCACAATTTGGCCTGGCATTGTAAATTCAAATGCACAATTTTTTGTTTGACATTACAAAGTTCACTGCACAGTTTTTATGTTTAATCAGAATTTTGAAAACACCGAATACATTACAAACTCGATTGCACGATTTTGCTTGTTTAAACTTGCAGAATTTTTTTATTCAGCAAGAATTATAAAATTATAAAATGGATATAGAAGCTATAGTCAAATAGACAACCAGGTGTAGTAATCACGAAATGTTCACTGCACAATGAAAAACCGATTTAACAATAGTTCAAAAAGAAATTGTAACTGCAACATCGAAAAACTGCTTTTTTAGAATTTTTTTTCGTGACGTAAAAATACAAACAACTAACTAAAGGGATCCTACTGTAAAACGACCTAATTAATTATACGAGGGTCGATCAAAACAATAAGTTCCGAGTTACCATGACAGTTCAATTTCCGATATACACATTAGTGACAATAAGATACTTCCGACTTTTTCACTTCTATATTTTGATTATTACCTGTTTCCTGGTATACCCAATTCCTTCTCTATCAAATCAAAAAGTACTTTGGAATGTTTCTTATTCAATTCCACGCCCATTGCACCGATGCTCGCCAGAGTTGCCTGGCCTGCGGGTCCTGAAGTGCCTCCCCAAGAGATGTTAATGTCTCCAATAACAGCCGCCACTGTTAACTGTTAATATTAAAAATAAATTACTTGTTGAAATTCAATTTTTTCACGATACTTGCATTCAAGGGCTTGCCTAGAGTTTCCGCGACCGCCTTCGCCAATTTTGCGGGCAAATCCGCAGGAATCTTGCTTTGAGGTATGTTGGTCTCAAGTCGAAAGTAGGGCATCTTGTACAATATTTAAAAAAAATGCGCCGTAATACTACCGAGCGTGATACTGATTGTTGGCAAACTGAGAGGACGATAAAGAAAACTACTCGTCACGACGCGACGAGTCCTTGAACCTAAAGATATCCAGTCTGGCTTATGTAATGTAATAATACGTTAAGTGTGAATGGTGAGCGTCGAATAAAATTTTATCAGCATTTTTTTTAAACACGAGCACTAGACGTGATTTTAAAAAAATGTAATGAGTAATTGAAGTAAATCAAAGACTGGCATGCGTATAAATATTGAAGAAATATTAAATGATGCGAATATCAACAACTGCGATTAATTACGTGTTGTACTTGACCTCAGTATCGGTTTACTTCAACATTATAAGTAAAAAAAAAATTATAAAAGCTATGCCGCCCTAAAATGAACGATTAAATAAATAAATGTGGCGCTGAGAATCAGTGGCGGCCTTAGGGACGGGTGAACCGAGCAACCGCACAGGACCCCGCGCCACCCGCAATGTATGAAAATACACACTGTTAATTTGAAAATTGTTCAATTTAAATGAATTCCTTTAAATGAGTTCTTTACTCAAAGGGCCTCATATAAATCTAACTATTGCTCTGAAGTATTACTTCCAGAAACACAGGCCACATGCAGCACGCAGATAGCCTCAATTACATGCAAACACACTCTACCCTACGTCTTTGTCATCTCCGACCCGTAGACTCTCTACCACCAATCTACTCTTCCGCCAGATGGCTGGCACCTCACCACGGTGACTCACTCACCTCCTCCTGGCACGTCGGGAAGGTGACAATTAATAACCTTAGGGCTCCCCATCCGCTACACCGGGTCCCTAAGGGGTCACTCATGGGACCGTGAACAGTACGTCGTTCGCTTTCGGCTGCGCTTTTACCTTGTTAGTACGATTTCCCTTCGGGAATGGCCATCATCACACTGCTTAACGAGCATTAATATGCCCAGCAAACTGACGTCACAAACCCTACGTCATCATGCCCACCACCGCCGACCTATTAGTCAGCGGTCAAACGATGCAACACTTGCCACGCTTTGCCGAGCCTAACCCAGGGAAATCGCTCATTCGTACCATGCAGGAAAAACTTCAAGCTAATTCTCTACAATCATGCATTGACTACCAGTGCCGGCCGGTGCATACGAATAGAGTGGGCACAGGATAAGGCCGAAGCATTCTGTTTCTCTCTTCGTGCGTAATAAACAGAGATATCGCTTAGCAAGTATGTCGTGTGCCCCGCTGAATCGGATGGACCAGCCGCCGCTGTTGACTACAATTAATAACTTATCTCTAGAGTACTGCGTTCTTGGTTCTCTGGGCGTAGTGCACAATACTTTCTGAACACACCCTGTATACGCACGCCAGAAATATAATATATAATACACGCTTACTATACAATTAACGCGAGTTGCGAGTACAAATGCAAGTTACAAGTTGGCCAACTTTATGCGCGCGTATTAATTAATTATTTTCCGCACCTTTCCATCGTATTAATTAACACCGCAAACTCTTATTAATGCGCCTATAGATTACGTATCGTAAACTCGGCTGTCCCTCTTCCCAAGAGCGAACCTGTGTCGCCCGAAACTGCTTGCATAATCTCAAGAGGTTACCATTGTGATCTTAAACCGTCTGGGTGAACGTAGATAAAACTCGAAGCATTGCAGACAAATTATAAATTTTAAACGCGTTATTTTTTTGCTTAAAAATAAAATAACTAACATTTCTTAATTTCATTTTTGGTTAAAGAAGCTAAAATAAATCAGCGGTCTTAAAAAGTATTTTAATAAAGTTTATTTTCGTCCTGTTTTATTACGAATCGGACGAATTCATTTTCATATTTATCGTTAGAAAAAAATTGGCGCCTTTTGGCGACATTTTGCGAACAAGTTGGCGACATTGTCTGTAAAAAGTCTGGCAACGCTGAGTTCAGTGAAAATCGTAAAAACTGTATCAGCGAAAAGTTGATGAAAAACAAAACAAAAGCTCCACACAATTTTATTTTATAAAATTAATATTTAAGATCGAGAACAGGTTTTTGCACTAAAATGTGCCTATAAACTTAAAAATTTACTTGTTTTAGGATTTTACAAAAAAAGAAACATTAAATAACTGAATTATGAGAGCTTAGTGCAGGTGTTTACCGCCACTCTGTTATGTTGTTTAACATAAATCTCAAGATTTAAATTTTTCGCTTATTCAAAAAAACGTAATTTAAGGAATTTTAACGATAAATTAAGTTTGGTTAAGGATTTTCTCAATGCTGATGTTGGCAACACTGTCCATAAATAGGACTTCTACTTTTAGGTTATGTTGGTTTCAATTTTGCACTGTTATTTTGGATCTTTGGCTACCTTCTCCACGCTTTTCCAACATTTTATTGAATGCATTATACCTACATGTGGTTCCTTGTTTGTTTTGTAATGGATTTCCGGGTTAATTTTCAAAATTGCATGTTGCAATTGACAACTAGAAATTGTGACAAACAATAATTTGATTAACAACAGATTAACAAAACTTTAAATGCAATACGAATCGCTTTCGTAAGACATATAAAGGTCTGTTCCAAGCACGCTTTGTGACCGTTTCGAAACCGTCACAAGCATGCACTCATCAAAGTTTTACACTCGACAAAGTTGTCAATATCGATCATTATTTCGGTGGGCAACTGATTATGACGGTTTCTTGAATGGTCAGAAAGCGTGGTTGGAACAGAGCTATAACAACAACAAAAGTCACACACGGAGTTGAATAAACGAACGCAGCTTAAAGCTACTAGAAAGTGAGAGCGAATAAGTTTTAATACAAGTAAGAGTGAGACAAGACTACCGAAAAGTGTAAATAGAGTGAACGGAGTTGAATAAATGAACCTAGCTTTATGGTGGATTTCATAAACATTAATTAAATTTAATCATCCGTTAAAAGTAAACCTTGCTATGGTTACATATGTGCTGAAGGTATAGGAATGATTATTCTTAATCAAATGATTAACTTTAATTGACTTTTATGAAACCCAGCATTAGTTATTCATTACAATAGTGAACGAAGAGTAGTTTAACTATTTTATTTAAATTCAGAGATATCTATCAAAACTTTCCACAACTGTCTTCCGAAATGTATGTCTGGTCCATTGGCAGCACAGCATCTGTTAGTATGAGTAACTACGCCGTCTTCCTCATTTGTGTAATCGTGTGATTATGTAAGAGGAAGCTGTTACAATATCGATTTGATTGTTGAATTGTTAAGACAAGTGTGATGCGGAATAAATTTTTAAAGAGGTAATAGACCGCGAGGTTTAACCTGAAGTTGTTTTAAGTTGGCAGCGGTGTCAAAATTCCCGCCTTCAACTATCTTCAACGCTAATCCGCCATATTTACAAACTAAAGAAGCAAGAGTCGGTGGCCGGAATAATAAATCGCACAAAACGGCGAGAAATTACCCGAATTTTTCGTAAGTGAATCAGTAAGCCGATAAAATTAAATTCCGGAGCGCATCTCGACGCTGAGCGCGCAGCCGGAAACCTAGCGAGCGACTCAAATTGATCCAAAGCATTTTTCCGCAGCCCTCGAATTTCAAACAAAAAAAAACTTGCCGACCAAGAGTCGCTTGGGTTTCCTCTTAGCGCTTTACTAAAAGAAAAACCGATGACATCCCTATCGACAGCTATGTAAGTTTACTTGTATTATTTGTTGGTCGTTGTTGTAGGTTAGGTGTAACATTGTTGTTAACAAGTTCTTTAAAAAAACAAAAATGTCTAGCAAATCGTCGAAGAAAGATGAGCAGGAGGCGGAAGAGTACACCGTGGAGAAGATCGTTGATAAACGGGTCAACACCAACGGCGTTGTGGAATACTTGCTGAAGTGGAACGGGTACGATGATAAAGACAATACGTGGGAGCCCGTCGAGAACCTTGACTGCCCCGGACTCATACAGGCGTTCGAAGCAGAACGTGCCAAGCAAGAGAAAGACTCGAGCAAAAAACGAAAGTCCGCAGGTAACTTACACCCAAATTAAAACGACTTAAGCAAACTATACGAAGTCGATTTCAGGAACGCCTACGATAGATCCAAAGAAAAAGAAAACCGACGAAAAGAAACTACACGGCTTCGACAGGGGGTTAGAGCCTGAGAAAATAATTGGTGCCACAGATAGTTCCGGTAGGGCCAAATCCCGTACACTCAAACATACGTCTTTTATCTTTCGGTTTACTTTCAGGACAATTAATGTTTTTAATGAAATGGGCGGGCACGGACGAGGCGGATTTAGTTCCGTCGAAGCAGGCCAACATCAAATGCCCCCAGATCGTTATAAAATTTTACGAGGAGCGCCTCACCTGGCACTCGCCGAATAACGAGGAAGATAAGAACGATAAGGCTTAAGTGCGATCATTTTTCTAAAGTAACTCGTAAGAATTATTGTTTATCTGATACCTTAAAAGAAAAAAAAAAAAAAGAAGAAGAAAACTGAGATTAATTACGTTCTCATTTGGTTTATGTAAGTTCTCGTAACTGCCGAGGCAATCAAATAAAAAGAAAAGGAGTTGTGGAAAGTTTCACATGTAAGTCTTATTCTAACCTCTTAATTTTTTTAATTGCAATTAAAAGTAGGGACAGTTAATTAAGGAAAAAATAAATGCTGGTGTTTTTGATTTACCAAAGCAACAATCTTATTAGGCCTGCACTAACTACGTAATCAAACTTTCTGGTTTGTTGTGTCATCATCATTGTTTCTTCCTTCACTTTTTTAAATCGCGGTATATGGAGTGTGCAAAAATGATTGAAGGTCACTCGGGTTCTTATTCTTATATGTTATGGGCAAAGGATAGAACACGATCACTCCTGAGAATAATCAAAGATTGACCAAACATTTTAATCAAAAACCTTCATGCAAGACGAGATTGGCCAAAAGTTCGATCTACCACAGGTGACACAGAAATGCCTTTTAGGATCGTTCTATGGTGTACCGTAGCTTGTATAGACGTAAATTTATCACAACCCTCTCATCTTATTTATTTGACTGGAGGTTACATGGTACTAAATAAATAGATTTAAATTTCAGCCTCTGGTTGGTGTCACTACAAGAGACAGCCAATGGTTAGTCAAAGATTAAAAACTTTTTTCTTTATTAAATGCCAAATGACGTACACCTGGGAATGACTAGGCAAGGCTTAAAGTGCTTTCCATTTTCTTCTTGTGATCAGCAATGTTGGTCATTCCTAAAATCGACAAAAAATGCTCAAAAATATTTCCAGCTTTGGCTAAGATCGACCAGTGTCGGAGTTTTGATCTTAACATATACAGAGGAATGAAAGAGTATGTGACTTTCAATTATATTAGTGCCGAATTCTTTTCAATGGTGGCCTAAGAGGTAATAATAATAACCGATGTTGTCCGCAATACAAATTTCATTTTCAATTGCTTCGGTTTTCCTTTGAATACTGTTGTTTAAAAAAAATCCCCAGTTTTGACCAAGTGACTGTGTGTTGGGCTTCGACTTTAACATATACAGAGTAATGAGAGACTCCGTGACCTTCAATTATTATTGTTTGTTGCTCTGTAATTATGTTTTGGAACTCGGGTATTATTTATTCCAAGAAACATTTCATTCCGTGTTTGTGTGCTTCTTGTTTTGGGGTCTGAGGGGGAACACCTGTATCTTTTCCTTAATACAAATATTTCTGCTGTTTCAATTTTCCTTTGATTATTTTCAGGCAACACTTTATAAATTTCAAGCTTGTTTAGATCCCTTTGTGTGTGTATTTTGTTCTCGTGTATATTTTAAACTAAAATCGAAGTATTTTTTTTATTTGGGGTTTTCATTGTACATCGTCAAAAAAACTATCGTTTGGGCATCTTTTACAACATCACTAAACCTGATTTTTGCTGTACATTTTCAGCTTTTTCAAGGTCAGTTGAGTTTTGAGAAAACGGTTAAAGTGGATTTGAACAGTGTTGTAAAAATTGTCTGACCGACAATAATACAAGTTTATTTAATTAAATTTTCAGTTGGATAAGAAACTGTTTATTGTCAAATATGTATTATTACTTCAGGAAGGCTGTTCTAAAATTAAAATTGCTTAATTTTGTTCTAGCATGAGCATGTTTAAGCTCGTGTATTGTCGTGCTCGATATATTACATTTTTTTAAGTAGAATCCTAATGGGGCCAAAATATATTTAAAATTTGTGGAAGAAAATTATTTTGGTGATGTCTGATCCAATGTTGCTCATTTCAGCAACAAAAAAGAAGTATTCAGTGAAATAATAGAAACATCGTCTACTTGACTGTGTTGCTTCTTCTGTCTTGAAGTTCATCCAATTTCGTGCCATTTTGTCACCTCTCAATCTTGTCCTTAAAGCTGGATTTATATGGAGAGTTGAGCGCGTCAAAACGACTTATTGGTTAGTGCTCGTTACGTGAAGAGCAGCAGCCAATAAGAATGCAGTACGCCCGGGGTTTTGACGCATTCAACGCTTCATCTAAATCTAGCTTTACTTTTCAAGGTCACTAGTTTAGTATACTCTTGATCCAACTTCCTCATTGCAATATTTTGATAACCACGTCTGCTGGACTGTGTTGTTTGGTTCCATCTTCTGTCTTGAAGTTCATCCAATTTTGTACTACCTCCTCACTTCACAATCTTGTTGGAGGATGACCTTTGCTTTTGAAGCTCTTGATCTAACTTCCTCTCTGCAATATTTTGAAGACCAACGACGTCTGCTGGACTGTGTTATTTCATTCCATCTTCTTCTATTTTGAAGTTCATCCAATTTTGTACTACTTCGTCACCTCACAATCTTGTTGGAGGATGTCCTTTGCTTTTCAAGATCACTTTTGATCTAACTTCCCCACTGCAATATTTTGAAGACCAACGACGTCTGCTGGAGTGTGTCGTTTGGTTCCATCTTCTATCTTGAAGTTCATCCAATTTTGTACTACCTCCTCACCTCACAATCTTGTTGGAGGATGACCTTTGCTTTTCAAGATCACTCTTGATCTAACTTCCTCTCTGCAATATTTTGAAGACCAACGACGTCTGCTGGACTGTGTTGTTTCGTCCCATCTTCTACCTTGAAGTACATCTGAGGGGCAGAATTTCAAAATGCATTTTGTCCAAATATACTAAATTTCAGATTTCACGCTGATGGACTAAACGCATACTGAGTGTCCACATTAGTTTTACCTATTATTTTATGTGAAAAATGGTCGAAATGATGCAGATCTAAGCAGGGAATGTAACAGCACCTATTACTGAAAAGTTAAATTTTGGACAAGATGCGTTTTGGAAGTCTGCTCCTCATCTAATTTCGTGCTACTTCGTGACCGCACAATCATATTTGCATTTCAAGGTCACCTCTTGATCCAACTTGTCCTGCATTCTGATCCACCTTATCTTATCCAGTTGCAAAAAGGAAGTATTCACTGAAATAAAAAAAATCCTCTCTACTGGATTGTGTTGTTTTGTTTCATCTCGCTTCTATCTTGAAGTTAATCCAATTTGGGTCTGCTTATGTCACCTCAAGTTTGTCCTTTGCTTTTCAAGATCACCAGTTAAGTATTTTTTTTAATTCAACTATTGTCTTGCATTTGATCCACTGTATCTCATCTAGTAGCAAAAGGGAAGAAGTATTGACCAAAATAAACTTCCTCAATCACCAACATTGTCTGCTGGACTGTATTCCATCTCCTTCTATTTTGAAGTATATTCTATTTCGTGCTATTCTGTCGCCCCACTATTTTGTTGGGGTAGGAGGAGTTGTTTCTCTTTGCTGCTTTTTAAAGTCCAGCTATTGTCTTGCATTCTGACAATATTTTCTAAATTGTTTGTGCGTTTCATTCTAGCATCATTGCATCACATTTTTCCTTGATGGGGGTAAAGGGGAGAGATAACACAACATACTACACAGATAGATACTCAAAATAACACAACACACTACACAGAGAGATACTCGAAATAACACAACACACTACACAGATAAATACTCGTAAATTACATTATTTAAGAGGGCGCTTTCTATTTCGAAGTTTGTTTCATTGGCCTAATTTCATTGTTAGAATTTTTGGCAGTTTCGTGGCCAGTGGCCAATTAAAAAGTGTACACAAGTTCCTTTTAAATAAAACAAGGGACTTACGATTTGGAAGATTGAAAATGAATTTATAGATTGATGTGATAGCAATAAAAGTTATGCGAATTCTTCATAAATTATTATGCCCATGGTTACAACATTCTGTAAATCCAGCTTTGAACAAAAAAAATTGACTGGTTATCATTGTTTGTATTTGTTTTTAATACATTTTGTCTTTGCAAAATTTTTTAAAATTTGTTTCATCTCATTTTATCCATTGTGCCAAACACTATTTAACTTTCCCAGAAAACAACAAAAAAAAAGTAGAGCAACTGTGAAGGGTGTGCCTGCCATATAAAACACGTTTTATTTCAATTATAATCCAATCATATTAACACATTTCTCTCTAATTAAATTAAATATTAATTATGGGCCACCCAATGCTTTCGTCTTTATTTGATTGCCTCGTGTATTTTTTTGTGTTAAACAAAAGCACCCAAGAATATTATACCATATTTTTTTGTAATGTGAAATCCGTTTTCACTTTTCATTTCCCGTTTGTATAATGGCACTCTTTCTCTCGGTTGAGTTTAAACTAAAATAGTCCTAGTTTTCCTCCGACTGTCTTAAAAAAACAGAGTTATAGTTAGGAATTTAATTTAGAAGCATTTGGCGTACATTTATTTTTATGATAATAAAGTTGTCTATATACATACAAGCTAGTATTTGGATTTCTTATAGTCCGGCTCGTCTTTACCCCCCCGCTTATGTATGATGTTCTGGATCTTCTGCCATTCTCTGTCGAGGTGGGCCTTCTCGTTTTTGTCCTTGTGTTTCCTAGAACGCCTGCCGTCGGCCATTTTAACACCATATTGAAAGGCGGCTTTCGGCAGGGCTTCTTTCTGGTTCATGTAGTCCGAGTATTCCTCGGCCGTGTCGAAATCCCATCTCCCGATCGGGCCCTTCTTGTTGCCCAGGTCCATCTTCGAGTAGTCGACTTCGTCGTCTGAATCATCGATTGCGTCATTCATTTCCTCAAGGCCAGGGTAACATTCGGCGTAGCCTTCCGGTTCTTGCGTTAACCGATTGAGGATCTGCGCTGACTTGTTGATTTTAACGGTGGGCCCCGTGAGTTTATCGTCTTCGTCATCGTGCTTATCAAAGTAGGACTGGCGCTTACGATTTTCTCGACTGTCAGATTTGTTTCGCGACGGCATGTAATCACCGATGTCACCGTAGATTGAATCGTCTTGATGACGCGATTGCTTTTCCTCCCGCCTGTAATCCGATGATTCGGCTGCGTCGTAATCTCGACGGTCTGTGACTTTCTTGTTCTTCTTACCCTTACGGTTTCCTGAAAGCACTTACATAAGCGAATAAAGTAAAACGTGATGTGTTTTTTTCTACCTTGTCTTAAGTAACTTAATATTTGCGTCAGCTTGTTGATTACGATGTCATTCGTCGATAAGGTCGTCGTTGATTCGAGAGCAGGCACGTCGGCCCTGGATCGTATTAATGTAATCGGGATGTCTGTTTCGGCATCGTCATCTAAATCAATAATGTATGCCATCCTGCCTGGAATAAACAACTCGGACTTTTCGATGTGCCTTGATTTCAATGCGCAAATCGTGTGGTAGATCGACCTCCCAATTTTCGTCTTGAATTTCATTTCGTCCTCATCTTTTTTACTGCTTTCTTTCTTCTCCTTTTCTTCCATCGATTTACTGGCGAGTCTCTCCAGTTCTTGTTCCTGCTCGAGGTCCTTCTGCTGTATTTCCGAACGCACTTTCTGCAACAGTGCGTAATCCAGGCCTTTCACCAAGTGAGTGTGCTCCATGTCACCGCCCAAGAACTTAGATTCTTGAATCATTTGTCTGCGACGCTCGGCCGCATCGAATCCCGATTTTAAATCGGGGGCCACCGCGCGGTATGCTTGGGCCGTGTTCATGGGGTCGTCGATTTGGTAGTCCGGGTTGACGCCTTGCCTGCGCTCGCTCGCTCTGTCTCGATACTTTTCAGCCAGCTCGGCCATTTTTGTGTCTTCTTGTTTCTTGAGCTTGGCGTAGAAGCTTTTCTTTTTTCGACGCTCCTCGAAGCGGTCGTCCTTCGGCGGGGGCATCGTGGACGAGTTGGCCATCGCCTCCCGGATGCTGCCTGGAACTGGGGCATGTGAGGGGGTCGCCCTCGGCGTCATCAAGAGTTTACGGAAATCATCGTTGGTGAGCCTCTGCGAGCCCGGCGTTTCCGTTGGCATTTTGATGCTTTTCCTAAACTATTTTAATAATAAATAAACAAATACTAGATGTAGAACACAACCTAAACGTCACAACATAATGACATTTGGCGCAACCACTGCTGCCAACCTCAAAGACTTTGTTGATTACACCGTCAAATTATTCTCAATGAAATTATTGTAGGCGTCATCTTTATGTGAATATTAAGCAAATATTTTTTTTTAATTGCAATTTTTATATTCCCGTTTTTAATTTTTAACTCATTAGAATAATTGAAAAAACGTAACATTAGAACATAATTACAGTTTCCTGTAAACAGGTGAGCAGATAAATTTGTCATCTGACAGTAGGTGACAGCAGGCAATTGCGGTTTATTTATAAATTTAAATTTAATTTAAAATTTAATTAAATCTTCTGTTTGTTTCAATTCGCGTCTTTGAACGAAAGAGTCGTCGCGCGGCGGAATTATGCGGAAACTGAAAACTGGTGATGAAAATACACGTGTGTTTGACATTTGTTGGTGCAAGCTGTTAAGAAGGGAGTCAAATCAGTGAAGAAGTGTTTTATTTACGCTTATGACTTCGTATAAATTGTAATGTGTTCCGTACCGCAGAGTAAAAATCGCAGAAAACTATAAATTTTTTTTGGCGAGTAACCTGTTATGTGTGGTAAGGTGAAATAAGTAACCATTCCATTTTCGTGAGTTACCGGTAACTAAGGCTGGGAATTTTATAAATTTTTATATTCGACTATTCGTTTCAGTTTTTATTCGAATATTCGAATAATTCGAATATTCGAATAATTCGAATATTCGAATAATTCGAATATTCAAATATTCGAATATTCAAATATTCGAATATTATTCGAGTATTCAAATATTCGAATATTATTCGAGCATTCGAATAATATTCAAATATTCGAATTATTGGAACTATTGAATGTTCGAATACATATTCGTTAGTTAATGTTAGTTATTTCGTATTTCTTTTTCTAGGATTTAGATAATCATTAATTACTAATATAAATGTGCAACAAGATATGGATTATATGAACAGGTATATTTTTATTTTCAAAAGAAAAAAAAAGTGTAGTATGATAAACTTCTGTATGTATATAATCTGTATTCGATTATCAGATTTAGTGAAGTATTCCCATATTTTACTTCTTGAACTCATGTCGTTCTTTTGTACATACATACAATTACAGTATTTTAAGAAACAGCCAAACTAAATCACACGACCTACCCTGTCGTAAGCTATAATGACTCACTACGGAATGTAACGGAATAACTACTTACATACCATACGCATTCGTTCGCGCAGATATTCGAATAATTCGCATATTCGAATAATCGAATATTCGAATAATCGAATATTCGAATAATCGAATATTTGAATATTCGAATATTTGAATATTCGAATATTCGAATATTCGAATGATTTATTTTGAAACTATTCGAATTCCAAATATTCGAATATTCGACTATTCGAATTATTCGAATACGATTCCCAGCCTTACCGGTAACTGTTGTTATGACGTCACATACGTTACTCCGGTTACTATTTTCCTAACCCGGTCAGAGAATTGTGGAACATTGCTATCTCTTTCTTATTCAGTTAGTTTTGTCCTTTTGTTAACTGTTGTATCTGTCAATGCGTGTTAACTTCGACCATAGGACTCAACTTTTTATTTATTTAAGATTATTTATTTCAGTATTTAAGATATCCATGAGTTCTAATAGGATTCAGCTTTACTTCGTAACTATTTCGTTTTGGCGACTTTTACTAACCGTGACGTCATTACTGCTAACCAACGCTATTGTAACTGGTTATTAGCCAAAAATACCTTTATGTATCCCCACCTTTTTAACACAAAAATGGCGGATAAGTGGTGATATGCGGCCAAGGTTACTAAAGAGAGAAGGTTACCTGGTAACTCGTGGAGTGACGCATCATCCAGTAGGCCATCTATTTGTGTACATGCATTAAATGGGCCTACTGAGTGACGTTGTGATGACGTTGAAAGTTACCAGGCAACCTTGTCTCTTTAGTAACCTTGATATGCGGCGGCATCTAGCGGAGATTAAAGACGCCAATGGCGTTGTCTTATATCATCTGAAAAAAAAAAAACGAATTTTTTCCCACCATTTAATTTTGTGTAATATTTTCTGGAAACTTTTCAATGCGACGTTTCCCTGCATTAATCTACATCTTTCCAAGATAATAAAGATAATAAATAAATAATAGGTTTCTATAGGAAACCAAACGAAGAATAACTACGGTGTGCTTTTTATTGGTTGAGGAGACTTTGAATTTGGCGCCATAGTTGTTAGTCTATTTCACGTTTTAAATGTGACTACGATGAACAAATATTTGATTATTCAGTGTTAAATTTCAGAGTCGACACGTTATTTTGTTCAGGCGTTTTACTTCTTTTTATTTTACCTGTACTCTTATATCAGAAGAAAAATGACAAAGGTGTGAGACAGCATCGGGTGTTGCCAACGTAATAATAATTTAGTATGGCGGGAAATTCAAATTTGCAAATCTTTTTACGAATAAAATTGATAAAATTGATTGAAAAATTGTTTTTTGTTACATTTTCCTTACTTCGCTAGAGTAAAAAAAATATTTCCAATTGTGCATAGCTTATACCTACAAGTTGTAACACTTAGGACATGGATTTTTTAAAGACATTGTAATTCAGAAATTTTTTATTTTATAAAAGAGGGGAGGTGATTTTTAAACATTTGCGACGTCTTTTATAAATGAACGCAGCACAGCAACGTCAGAGAAGACAGCGGGGAAATTTGGCCGCCCACATCCAGCTCCCCACGAGAAAATTCCGACCAAAATGCCACCTTCCACAACGAGCGGAGTGCCAGAATCACCCTGAGAACAAAACATAAAATGAAATGTAAACAGCCGAAAATTTTAAACTCTAGATTATCAAATTAGAACAAGAATCGTCTTTGCCCCCCATTTTCACAAAAGAATTTCAAACTTTAAAGTTTTAACGTAAACTTTCTCGGGCGATAACGGACGCGAGGAAGTGGCTCAGTCTAAACACAGGACCCCCTGCAGGTAAGTGACCATTTAGATACGATAAAATAAATAATCGCATCGATAAAAAAATCTTGACGGACCTGTCACGTGATTAGTACAAAATACAGATTTGAGTCGGACCAGTATTTGGGAATACGAGGGTGTGTGTTATAGGTTACGGTGTTGTTTATTGTTGATGTTTCACTTGAGTAACTGCCCCTACCTGCCGTAAATACCGATAATTCCGCGGAGATAAGCTCCGCCCATAGGTCCTTCACATTTTCCGACTACTCCAATTTGATACTTCCCTGGAGAGTAGGCAACTTAAATCACTCCCATGGCCTGTTTCTACAAGCCTCTAGGGGAAAATTCTAAAGAGGGCAGCACGTCTCGGGGGAGGCATGGCGTCTTACTTTTTGAATGTAAACAATAAGCCGCCGCGATTTCAAAAGAAACCTTTTAGTGAGCAGTCCATTTTCATAATTTTCAATTTTCCTTCTTTGAAATTCTTACTTGACAGGGTCCTCTGCTTCCATCAGGAATTCCTGCGCATAGCATTCGGGGCGTAATAGCTTCGCTTCCGTATTCCACGTACGCCGCTCTGCACTGGCCCCAATCAACAATTGGCAAATCCACCGCTCGCAAGTCCGGAGAAAATTCAACACCAACGCCAACAGAAGCTATCCCCCAGCCACTAACGATCGAATTTGTGCCCGCAGGAAATTTCTGGTCGAGATTTGGAAGAGTTACGGCGGACACTCCGAGTCCTGAGCCTAGGCCGACGGCAAGTTGCAAGATCGCAATGTCAAAATCGTAAGTGATACTGTCGTACTGGGGATGCACGTAACCTTCCACAACCGGTACGAATATTCCACCGGAGGCGTGAAAGGAAGATCCCACGCGAACGCTCAAGAGAAGCGCGAACTCACTGTGGAAGAAAAAGAGGGATTATGAGACTAATAAACAAAAGCGAAACGCCTCCCTTCACCTTTCAACGCAACGTGCACCGGTGAGGATGAAAAAAGGGGCAATGTTGACTCCACCGCACATGTGACTCCTGAAGTACTGCACCGAAACTTGGTGCGGAAAGTCCGCTATATCTACAGTGTGTGCTCCTATAATTTTCCCGATTTCTCGTTGTAGACTACCTGTTAAATAAAATTAGTGCTTTTCTGTGTTTTAAACTCGTGGATTCGTACCGTTGGTTAGTATAAAAACAACAAGAAATTGAAATGCCCTCTTCATTCTGATGAAACAAAATAATTTCGCCTGTTGCGGTTACAGATGTCAGACTCAAAAGTGATGTGATTTTTATCATACTGGCGAAAACATTTGAAGTAAATTATCGATAACGAGTTCGTTATCAGAGTTTCGTTACATATCGCGTCATCTGTTCTTCTAATGGAACTTGGACCACTTATTTACCTTAACTAATCAATCGAACAATCAGCGATTTGAGAGAGCAACCTTTACTTTTAGTGTATTTTGGACACAGAAAGAATTTGACCAATAGTAAGCTTGCCGGTACAAGTAAACGCCTTAATCACTAATAGCTCTTAAATACATTGGTTAGGGCGTGGCTTTAGGGTCAAACCTACACGCCTATTAACCAATAGTATGATATATATAGCTTCCCTCCCATTCCTTTCATACCTTCTTTATACCGATTGTTTCATTGAAACTTGTACGTAATGGATACTTACTTTCTTATTTTAAGTTCATTGTTCAAGGCGTGGTTTCAAGATTACATGTACTGTCACCAAATAAACTTTAAACTGACTGCCTCAAAACTTACCTCGACCAGATGACAAGTCTGCGCTGTACCTTTCACCAGCTTTCCCCTCGGCTAGCAACAGTGAGAAGGGGGTAGGTATTTAAAGATGTTATTAATTAAGGGCGCCAGGTCGGACAATAAACCCAGCTGGTTTATAATGACCTCGACGGCGTCCCCGAACCGTCTTAAGCGAAGAACACATATAGGTGATCTCGACCACGATCACGATAGCGATAGCGATGGCGATCAAAATTACAATGTATCGCCAAGTCGCAACAGTATGTGCGAACTCATTTCTTTACTAGGGAGCGTTTGATCGTCATCGCTATCGCTATCGTGATCGTGGTCGCGATCGCCTATATGTGTCCAAGGCTTTAGTCGTGCAGAAGGCCCAAACAAAACAAGAGCTTTGGCTTAACTCACTAGTACGTGAAGGTGGGTAACACAAACACACAAGTAAAATGGATTAAAGTTTAATTAATTAACAAATTAACGGAAATGCAAAGTGATAAATTACACTAAGTTACAAGGTTGATTATTCATGAACAAAATTTAATCCGATGCGATAAATAGATAATAACTGGCTTTGTTTACATCATCGTGCTATATCAGTAGATGCAATAATGCATAATAGCCGAAATTCGCTCTCCGATAAGGCATGCATAAACCGGTCAAAAATTTGAAGTTCGAAAAAATACTAATAAATAATTCACGGAACTATCGACAGTACCCGGTTGAGGTCGTCTGTCAATCTTGAGCGATGGCGTGAAGTTGGTAGTCACCACGCCACCTGTTGGCTGTCTCCAACGCCGGTGAGCTGGATCAAACCAGTTTTGCAGGGCGGATATACTTTTTGTTAGGGGCCCATAATATGCCTGAACCAGTCCCTCGAAGGCTCGGAGTACCGCAAAACTCGAAACGGAAACTACAACTGGAAGTAAAACTAGATGCCTAAAGAGAAAGAAAGAAGGTCCGTTAGCGTCGAAAATGGCGTTAGACAATTCGCTTATTTTTACCTGGGTTTTGAAATTATCCCAAGCTTGGGATGGAGTTAAAAGTACCACAAAACTCGTTAGGTGGTCCTAGAATTTTATTCCGGCAAAGCAGTAGATGAGCTTTTCTTTCTTTTAAGCAAGAACTCCGGTAATACACAGACACGTCACTACCAAAGTTGAACGATAAATGAAGCGATAGCGCGAAGCGGAGTCTTAGGACGCGCGCATGACCTAGGCATTAACCAATGACTGAAAAGGTCACAATTTCTGCCTTGATTCGAGACTGGGCAAACGATGCCCTGTTGCCACTTCGCCGCAACGGGATTTTGAAACGTAGCAGTACACGCCCATTAACCAATAGTATGCTTACCCCCTCGTTTCTTGTATTTTCGGAACCATGTTTTCTTCTTGATGTGGCACCGGCCAATGACGCGGCAAAATCTTTCTCTCTTGCTTTAAACTTTACTAAAAGGTCATTGATTGAGTTATGATGTCAGGATCAAATAAATGCATCCTCATAACCAATAGCAAGCTTGTAAGCCGGCGTTTAATATTTAATGTTTGCAAAGTAATGACGTGTTACGGTTGATTTCACATATTAACCCGTCTGTTTACTTGGCTAGTGTCTCGCAGTTAATTTTGCCGTCTTTAGTGCTCATTTGGTCTACCATCTACTAAACGACCTCAGTCGTATTGTGTTATCGGCTGACCAGTTTGGTAGATTTGAACTTTGCGCCGTGCGGTTGTTTCCGTGTTGGATTTCCAGCCGGAAGCGTGTGGATTCTGATCGTGGGCCGGCGCATTAAAATTTTTGCACCGTTCGCGGCGTCGCAGTTAGCTGAGAGACATTTTTATTTCACGCGTGTGATTTTCCGTTAATCCCTTGAGTATTTCTGCGGTCTTGGTTTGGAAATTTTGGCTATACCGCGCCCAGTTTGGGATTTTGTTGGATTTACTCAAGACGCTATAGAATTTGGAAGGTTCTACGACCTTATTTTTGGATCTGTTTGGTTCAACGGTCGCTGCACGTTTCATTACTACCCCATGTTTATGCTGAGGTAAGTTAACCATTTAATTTTCGTTTATCTCGATTGATTTTAATTAGGTGTTTTGTTTTTGTTAACGTAGCGGGTAGTTACCCTCCCGTTTTGAGCGGTTACACTATCGTGAGGGAATCTTTTGGAGCTCCGAACGTGATTTCTACGACCTTCATCTTCCCCCCAGGACGCTGAGGTCGGACCGGAGTCGACAAGCTCGGAAGGTTCACGGTATTGTACCTCTTTGAAATTTCATCAACTTCGGGGTGTTAATCTTTACGCTCTTGGTCATATGTTTAGCGGTACTACTCCGTTTCTCGTCGGAGTTTTTTTGTTTCGTGCGATTATTTACGCGTTGTGATAATTGTTTTACTTGTGCGGTCGCTGCGCGTACGTTGGCGATCGGTTTTGTTACAATAATTCCGGGCTTTCCCGGCGTTTAACATTTCATTTTGTTATTGTAGTTTTACTTTTATTTACGAGAGTGCTTTTCAGTCTTTTTGTAAACGAACGTATGGGATCCCTAGCGGACGGAAATTCTATTTGCGCGTTAAGCGTGGATGTTAATATATTTTTTTTTGTTGTTTAATTTTAAGAAAGAAAAGTGTGCCGCGGTTTTACGCCTTTTGTGATACTTTTATTTAAATTGGCGGACGTATTTTTTCTTATTTATTTTTGGATTTCTCTCTTTGCGTACCGTATTTAATTGGCGATTACCCCTCCTCCTCTCGAAACGAATTACTTCGGCGCTGAATCAACTGGTGAGGGGGAATTTATCTCCTGTTGGGGAGATTCCTTTGGTTGCAAGTTGTTGTTGTCGTCAACAGGTGGCGCCCTTTCAGATCTACAGTTACCTGTGCGAAACTGTCTGCCCACGGCCTTCTCCACCGACTCGGGATTTTGGTTGCAGCATCAGCCCCAGATATCGGGCGATCCAGGTAGGTTCGTTTGCATCTGTTTCGACATTTCTTTTTTTTTATTCGCTATCAGGTAATCTGATGTACACACTCGACCGTGGGACTAGTTTGCGTTTAGTCCTATTTTTGCTTCGTGTTTTGTTTTACTTTGTTTTGGTTTTCGGTTCATTTGGTAAGAGTGTGCGCGACAGACGTTGCTTTACAATGGTCTAGTTATGACGTCAGAATTACATAAACACGCCCCCCGCCCCCACCCAACCAATAGCAAGCTTTCCGTTATATTGCATTCTTATATAAATTGGTTGACTTATGATGTCGGGATTATGTAGTAACCAATGGCGTACTTGTAAACGTCTCGACGTACTCTTCTATCTTTTAGGGGATGGGTTTGACACTTACAACGCTTACAATTTTAAACCTTGGTTTATTGAGTATATCAAAAAACTATACATTATTCATATTTACAAATCTGATTAACGTAAGTTGTTCCATTTTTTTTTATTCAATACACAGCATCTCAACAAAGTACGTACTAAACAAAAGAATTACTTGATCGATCCCGATCCGGGTCAATCGTATACGCAATTGTTAAGTGGCCCCACTCAAAACAAGTATGTATATGTACATATTAACATGAACGTTTTTTGTTTTCACAGTTCCGCTGCACTTCTCTTCGTGTTACAAAAGTAAACGAGTCTTAGAGCTAACGCGAAGCTAAATCGCTATCGTAAAGATAAGAGGAGAGAAAGAGAGAAATTCACGTTAATACTTCTACTGTAATCACAGTGTCGTTTTCTTTTCTTAGCCTACTAGGGGGTATATTTTAAATAAGTCAGAACATCAAACAATCTCTTTTCTTGATTTATGTGCTACTTATACCGGCGCTAAACTTGACAGGTACTGGGCCCAGGCGTTCTCAAACAAATTGCATCCGTAACTACATACTAAGTATTATTTTTCAATCCTTAAGAAGTTGCCAAACGAATTAAGTGATCCCTAAAAAATAATTGAAGAAAAACTGACGAGAAAAGAAACAAACAAACTGACGCGACTCACTCACTCATTACCTATTAGGTTATGGGCCCAGTGTGCTTCCATTGCATTAAAGTTGGAAGTTCTGTTGTTTTGACTTATTTGCGTACACCCCAGTGCAAGAAAACCCTAATTATTAAATTTTTTTAACAATACTGCTTACTTTAGGTAATAAGTGTACATCATACAGTCAAATGAATTACTCAATATATTTTTCTTTTTCATTGTAAACTTACTCTACAGGTCGTTCCGCTTTATGCGTAAAGTGCGTATATCTTGCTCGTTTAGTGGACAGATATATAAAATAGGATGCCATTTGATGAATTAAAATTTGATCTCTCATTTATACATTGTTCCCTTAAAGAGTTTATTGCTTAGAAAATGACGAAACTAGCAACTGTAATCGTTTAATTTAAATTATTGACCGACAAACAATTCCTTAGTTTTGTTCAGTTTTTTTTTTATTAAGTGTACAAAACATTCGAAAATAGAAAACGATAACGAAACGAGAAAATAATTTTTATTAAAAGAATAAAAAACGTAACCACCCTGTATCGCCAAAATATGAGTCGCTGAGGAGGTTTTCCCTCGGAATAGACTATGAACGAATTTAAGCTTACATATTTGCGTACTGCATCTATTTTGTGTGCATCCCGTATTTTTAACAAATAATAGAGTTGCAATTCCTTACGAGAGTTGAGAGTTAAGAGGCGGATCTACGCTCATAGTCTTTTTTCAACTGAATAAATTCTTTTGCAATTTTCTCCTCAATCACTCGGTATATACCTACCCTATATACACGTATGTACAAAGAATAAAATATTACTTCTTTTTGCATACAAAAAATTGTTCCTCACGTGTATTACTTAATACTGAGAATCGTAGTAGCCTTGGCATAAACCCCTTAATACTATTAATCACACTTTTCTTTGTATGATCGGTTCACACTGTTTCTTACGCAGTGTCCGGAAAGTGGTGGACCATAAATGGCGTCGTGGACCTCTCCTTCGCGTTCCTCTTCTTCAATCTGTGCTGTTTACTGACCGACACGTGCTTAGACTTGTTGCAGGAGAGGCGGTCCCAGGTTGAGGTTTGTGGTGGTGGAAGGTTCAAGGATTTACGACAACATCCTTGATCCTGAAACTGAAAGTGGCAGTCATATACATAGTTAAGGGCCCAGGCTCACGTAATTAAATACGCATGTTTCTTATGCTTACAGGAGTATCCGACGTAGAATCGTACGCCCTCGCCTTGTAGCTGAGTTCATTTTTTAGATGCCACTCGTGGAGGTATATGTGTGTGTTTAGAGGTGACTCTCTTCGGGGTATCCGCAAAATTGTCTGCCACCTACAATAAAGAAAAGGAAATAGCATGGAAATAATCAGACTACAAGAAGCAGAAGAAAGAAAGAAATGAATGAAGTTGTCCTGGAAGATTTGAGAGGAAAAGGGAAAGGTCAAAGCGAAACTCAGGAAGATATGATAGCTAAGGACCTAAATGGCCTATACGAAGCTATACCTATACAAAATAAAGAAAGACCGTAAAGGAAAAAGCTTGAAAGGAATAGGACTACCAGAAGAAGAAAGGAAGACCTCGAAAGAGAAGAATGAAGCTGTTCTGAAAGATCAAAGCGAAAGTGAAGAAGATATGGAAAGAACGACCTGTATGAAGCTATATACGTGTCTTGCAATGATCAAGTAAGGCACTTGGAAAGAATGTCGCGTGAGGGGAGCGTAAAGGAAATAGCTTGGAAGGAGCAGAACTACAAGAAGATCTTGAAAGAGATGAATGAAGCAGTTCTGGAGGACGTTTGAGGGGAAAGGAGGTGCACTACTGAAAGCACAAAGCGAGAGAGAGGAAGAGATGGAAAGAAATAATAAAGCTATAGGCCTAAGGAAGACACAGAACCAGATTGTACGAAGAAGAAAGGAAGATCTAAGGAGAGGGGGGAGAAGTTGCTCTAGAAGATTTGATGGGAAAGGAGTTATAAAACTGGAAGGACACAGCGAGAGATAGCAACAGGACTACAAGACGTAGGAAGGAAGACCTAGAAAGAGACGAAAGAAGCTCTTCTGGAAGATTTGAGAGGAAAAGGGAAAGGTCAAAGCGAAAGTCAGGACGATACGGAAAGAAATAATAAAACTAAGGGCCTAAATGACCTATACGAAGCTATATACAAGATAAGGAACTTGGAAGGAATGTCAAGTGTCAGAACCGTAAAGAATGAAGCTTGAAAGAAACAGCAGGACTACCAGAAGAAGAAAGGAAGACCTAGAAAGAGCTCTTCTGGAAGATTTGAGAGGAAAAAGGAAAGGTGAAAGCGAAAGTCAGGAAGATATGGAAAGAAATAATAAAGCTGAAGGCCTGAACGACTTGTATGAAGCTACATACAAGATAATCGGTGTCTTACAATGACTAAGTAAGTCACTTGGAAAAAAATGTCGAGTGAGAGGAGCGTAAAGGAAATAGCTTGGAAGGAATAGGACTACAAGAAGACTTTGAAAGCGATGAATGGAGTTCTCGAGGATTTGAGGGGAAAAAGATGCACTACTGAAAGGACAAAGCGAGAGATAGGAAGCTATGGGCCTAAGGAAGGAAGGAAGGGACAGAAGCAAGCTATAAGAAAAAGAAATGGGGAAGGAGGTACAAAACTGGAAGAACTAAGCGAGAGATAGAAAGACATGGAAAGTGCCATTGTGGAGAATGCTTACCTTGTCATTAGTTGAAACAATCTGGAATAATCTCCAACTTTCCTTAATATCCTAGAGGCACCCATCATCGCCACTGCATCCGATGGTGTCACGGCCAAAGTCTGCCAATAATACTTTAAAGCCGCGATCCTATTTCCTATAAGCCAAGATAAGTTTGGAAGTTAGTATCACCGCGACGCGACTTCTGCAGATCTCACCTTTATCTAACAGCCAATGGCCGTACACGGTTAAGTAGGTGGGATCGGAAGGGTTTAGCTGAGTTATATGCCGCAGTAACGATCCGACCCTGCGATCGTTTGGCCCATATAAACGGGCCAGCTCTATGTACGCCGGGGTGAAAGTCGGCTCCAGCAAAATGCATCTCTTCAGCATGCGCTCCGAGTCTAACGAGCGATTGGTTTTCCTGGGAACCACCGGAACGGAAAAATCTTGTCTTAATGAAGTATTAAGCCTCACCTGTATAATTGGCCCAAATTGTAATGGGCGTTCACGTGATCGGCGGAGTACCTAATCGCCAGCAGGAAGTGATACTCTGCTTCCGCCTGGTCGGAGATCAACGTGCCCAAATTGTTATGGGCGCTGGCGTACGAGGGCCACAACCTAAAACGAATTCTATTAAGTTAAATAAACACCATCTCGCGAGATGTGCACGTACTTTAAAGCGGTGTGGTAATACGATTTCGCTAATTCGGGTTTCGCCGAGTCCCGCAGAAAATTTCCGAAGTTGTAATGCATTTTGGCGTTGTGAGGCAGCGTCATTAGCCCGGCTCTGCTAAACCAAATAGTTTTAATGAGTCTCTTGTAAGTTATCGAAATGCTTAACACAAAAGGTCGTTTAAGATAATTGAATCCTATTTACTTTTCATGTTATGTTATGTTTATGCTCAGAAATGCAAGAGGAGAGCACGGTCTTCAACTTGAATGCACGTTACGCTCACCAAAGGGCCTGAACATTTGGTGGAGGCGACGTGTATGTGACACAAGAAATTACAGAAGCGATGCTCTATTTAAGTTGCGAGAGCAATGAAGTGCATGCAACTCCGGAAAAGGTAGGAGTTTGATGGTTACCGAAAGTTTGGTTTAAATAATTCAAGAAACAGTTGAATTGCACTCCGTCTGTGCTGATCGATTACTTTTCTCACTCTCCGCTTCGCTAGCGAAGTTAGACAGCTGACTGCAACACAGCCCAGACATTCATTACATAGCGTTTGCAAATTCAAAAGGTGTATAGGTACATGTTACGAAAGAATTGAAATATTCATGAAATGAAACAAATAGTTCAATTACTTAACAGTGCTAATCGTGGCACGCCAATGCGAATCACTTCTTCGCCGTGCTCGCCTGCGTCTCACTAATGACGGACGTCATTTCGAACATTTCTAATTATCGTGAACGTCTATTTGAGGGTACGTACGAATGTTATTAATAAATACGAAATTACCTTAATAATGATTCGCGTGATCTCCAGTCTTTGTTTCTTATGGCGATCCGGAAGCAGTTTGTGGTTAGCACCAGAAATACCAAGCAGAGGATCGTCTGTTTGTTGTGGGTGTAAGTGTTCCACATCAGCTGCGTTCCGTAAACGGAAAGCAGAATGCATCCGGTACTGAAAATAGCAATTTTTGTGATATTATACAGGGTGTCCAGGACACATGCAATAAGTCCACACACCTTGGTATATACAGAACTCTTTCTGCTACCACGAAGCCAACGGTGACAATTAAATTAGTCGCCGGCAAGAAGGGAAGTATAAGTAAAAGTGATCCGAGTACCAAAGGGGCATGACGTTGACACTGCAACAAAAAAAAAAAACATTACCAAATACATTACAGAAGAGTTACAGTCACAATTAATACTTAAAAATTGTTTAGCTTCCACTCGAAGAAAATTAAAGTTTTAAGAGGCGAAGTTCCCAAGAAAGTTATGGCACCGTATGACTTCCTCCTCCTTTACGCTAAATAAACCGAAGTCGGCGGTTCTCCTTTATTTCCGCCAGGTGCACTGTTCGGCCATAACGATTACCCGCTTAATTCCGTTTAAACAGTCGCAACGAAGCGCGTCCGCAGAGACGCAGTCCAATATAATTTATACGGAACGCTCCGCAGCATGCAATTACTGGGAAACTAGATTAATTCGGCTTCTCGTATGTCGCAGACGTAACTACCTGATTAAAATACTGCCAAATGCTTAGCCGTTTCTGGTTGATGCTTCGTCTAACGATTATTTCTCGGGGGAGTTTAGAGTTGCACGTTGTAATAAAAATATAAGATAAAATATTGCACCACTCTAGAATATTCAAGTCTGTGTAGGAGACATTAATAATCTACATCCGTCTCCATTTATAATCTACGTTCACAGCACCCATGCATAATCTACATTAATAGTTTACAATTATAGTTTACTCTCATAATTGACTATACACTTAGTCTACATTCTACACTTGTAGTGTATGTACAATGTACATTAATAGTCTACCCTTCCTATATGTTGTTGCAGTCAACACTTTCTTAATCTGTAGTAATAATTCACAATTATAGTCTATTTACATTAATAATCTACACCAATAGTCGTTTTATATTCATATTTATTTGTAGTTCACATTCATAATCTACGTCCACAGGTTATATTCATGTTATACATTGATAGTCCGCGATAATCTACAAGAGTAGCCTACTTATAGTCTTGCATTCACTTGTACTCCACATTCAGAATGTATGAAGTTCGTATTCACTGCGTACTTCGTAGTTTACATTCGTACCATTCGTTTACAGTCTGCATTCATACTGTACATTAAGTAGCCACAGCTATGAAGTACCTATACAATTGTAGTACGCATCGATTATCTACGTTCATAATATAGATTGACAGTTTACGTTCGTAGTTCACAACAGAATACGAATATGTCAGTGTCACTGAGGGTCTATTTTGTAGTCTGCATAATTTATCTGTCTACAATTACATTTATACAAGGTCTTTATTCGTAGTCCATATTTAGTCTATGTTGACAATGTACATTCATAGCTGCGTTCACAGTCTGCATTTGCATACCCAAGTTCGTATTCACTGTGTACTTCGTAGTCTACATTCGTTTACAGACTACATTCACAGTGTACATTAAGTAGTCACAGCTATGAAGTATACAATTGTAGTACACATCAACTACCTACATTCATAGTATAGATTCATAGCTTACTACGTTCGTAGTTCACAACAGAATGTGAATATGTCAGTGTTAGTGAGGGTCTATTTTGTAGTCTGCATAAATTATCTACAATCTACATTTACACATGGTCTATATTCGCAGTCTATATTTAGTCTATGTTGACAGTGTACATTCATAACTGTGTTCAAAGTCTGCATTTACATAATCAAGTCAACATTCATAGTTTATTTCATGGTCCATATTAACAGTCTGGGTTCATATTCTTTATTTACAATTTACATTTACACATAGTCTACATTCCTTGTCCAATTGTCCATATTTAGTCTATATTGACAGTGTACATTCATAACTGTGTTCACAGTCCGCATTTACATAATCAAGTCAACATTTATAGTTTACTTTATGGTCTATATTAACAGTCTGTATTCATATTCCTTATTTACAATCTACATTCTGATACATTCAGTCTATACATAGTCTATATTGCCAGTGTACATTCATAACTGTGTTCAAAGTCTGCATTTACATAATCAAGTCAACATTTATAGTTTACTTTATGGTCTATAGTAACAGTCTGCATTCATATTCCTTATTTACAATCTACATTCATACATAGTCTACATTCGCAGTCTATATTTAGTCTATATTGACAGTGTACATCCATGTACAATGTGTGTTCAATGTCTGCATTTACATACTCAGGTCTACATTCATAGTTTACTTTATGGTCTATATTAACAGTCTGCACTGAATGTAGATTAAGTACAATGTAGACTATGGAAGTACACTGTCAATGTAAGCTACGCATGCACGATGTCATAATCTACATATTTCATTGAAATACGCTACTCTACTGTAGAACATTAAAAATGTACACGTCAATGTGAAGTCACACAATTAGTTAATAAGTGTAAATTTAAATTGTCCCATGTCGTCATTAAAAAACTTGCAAAAGTGTATCTTTAAAGAAATTTAACGCTGGTTGAATTTCTTCAATGTCAGTTATTTATCAAACAAATTACTTATCGTCCCCATTAATGATGGACTAATTGTAATGTTACATGGAGTTAATAAAAAAAAATGTGAAGTCGCCGTTAATGTTTAACCTTAATATCGAAATAGTTTAAGTAAAGACAAACGATCAAATTCCTTCGTCTAATTTCTTACCTCCAGATCGATGAAACTCTTAACGACGATGAGAAAGGCCAATCCGAAGAAGAGACACGTGACGAGGTTCCTCGAATCGCCGATGGAGATCACCAGCGGAATCGATCCCATTTGCCAGTCGTGGGACAGCATGGCGGGACACAACAGCAGCCACCAGTTAAAAGCGGCCAAGTAGCAGAATGTCAGCATCCTGTGAAATTAATGGACTTAAATTAATGCTATTTTTGGAGAAATCTACGTGCTCCCCACCTCAAATCACGCCCACTATTTAATCAAGGACGAATCAGAATGTCGCGTGTAAACGAAGATATGCATCGTTCCTCCTCAAATCACGCCCACGATTTAAGCGAGGACGAATCAGAATGTTACGTGTGAATGAAGTTATATTCGCTCCCACCTCAAATCACGCCAACGATTTATTCAAGGACGAATCAGAACGTCGCGTGTAAACGAAGATATACATCGTTCCTCCTCAAATCACGGCCACGATTTAAGCGAGGACGAATCAGAATGTTACGTGTGAATGAAGTTATATTCGCTCCCACCTCAAATCACGCCACCGATTTAATCAAGGACGAATCAGAACGTCGCGTGTACACGAAGATATACATCGTTCCACCTTAAACCACGCCTACGATTTAAGCGAGGATGAATCAGAATGTCGCGTGTAACTGAAGTGATATTTCCTTCCATCTCAAGTCACGCCCATCAAGGGCGAATCAGTATATCGCGTGTAAACGTAGATATGCATCGTTCCACCTTAAATCACGCCTACGATTTAAGCGAGGACGAATCAGAATGTCACGTGTAAACTAAGCTATATTTAATATTCGGGCGATTCGTGCCGAATATTTTTAAGTGTGACGTAAAATAAATTAATTGGAAGGGATCAAGCTCCTGGGCCAGTTCGCCCCTGGGGGGACGCTCTCATGAAATATTTCCGACGGAAAATATTTCCGCTAAATATATGTTACGTCCGGCGCGCGTAAAATATTTATAGAGCTAGAACAAATTGCGACAAAACAGGAATGAAAACAAAAGCAAAGACATCTGAAGAACTCCCCGGTTACGGGAGAAATATAGTCTGCTTAGAGGGAATGGCACCCGTGGGATCAAAAACCTGTGTACGGATTTTATCCGTCCGAAATCCGATTAAGTTAAATAGCCTTAACCAAATCTTGCTCGCAAAGTATAAATCGCCCTCTGTAATCGTTAACTTACATTGTACCCAAATTAAGTTGGACTCAAATGATAAGCTTTCCACAAACTTACCTACCCACCTAGCTTGTTGATTGGGATTCTCAATAATCGCATTTATTATAAATAAAGTAATTCGTTATAAGTAAATACTCAAAAGAAAAGACTCCTATGTTAGAGCTACCCTTACTTTCCTAACCGGTATTCTGTACACAGGCTTGTTTGTTTTAAATAGAATGCAGTTATAAACAAGACTTGACCGTAAAAACACGTGCATCCGTTTTGGGACACGTGTGCGCTAAAAATGTAAATGACCTTTCAGTAGCTGACTGTCACCGGGGGTATGTGGTAACTGACCCAAATGAAGACGCAATTGTAAGGAAATTATTAGGGACATGACAAAGTGTCCTCAGCAATTAGAACTAAATGGAAGTTGATCTTAAAAAAAAAATTGGTAACTCTAGCCCCACATTTAATAAATAATTAAAGTTTGAAGGGCGTATTAAGAAACCTTATGTCCTCGCAACGGCGCGGCGTTCTCTGGCGAAAACCACTCAACTTTGTTTAGAATTAGATTATAAATAACAAAGTGACTTCATAATCTCCTTAAACCCGAATTTACATTGTTTGACGTCTTTTGTTCCGACAGGCGTTTGAACCGGTGGGGAAGTTACGACGAGTTCGTGGAAGTCTCGTTCATAGGGAATTTTAATTTATTTCACGAGTCCTTTTTTTTACATCCGCGACGCCGATAAATTATTTGCTCTTGTGATGGCTATGACGCCATCTAGAGTCAGCCGAAGCTTCCGGAACTTTCCGGAGGTGCCCCCAGGTGGTGCTATAAATTAGGTGTCCTGGAAGGGGTTAATTACTAATAAGCGAGGATCGGCGGGCTATTTGAATTAGTTATTATTCCGAAAGCGATATGTGTAAACGAAACGATTAATAGAGCATTCAGTCTAATGGTTTATATTCAACATATCTAGCAGACGTGCGTTCTGATGTTTAACAGACGTTGAAATCGATTTTCTTTCCCCGTAACAGTGAAATGCAATTCGTCTTGTACAAGCACACATCTTTTGTAACCCTCATCAAATATTTACATTAATTCTGTCCTTTGTCATCGCCCTACATCATTACACGAGTCAATGTTTCCCCGCTGCACCTAACGAAATCAGATCCGCTTTAATATAAAAGATTAAAGTTTCCTGGGAGGGGGGAGTGTGCAGCCCCCCCATCCGTGCGACCGGTTTTATTAACGTGCTTCGTTAACTTTTATTTTATTATTACCACCACCGTCGCCGCGCCGCCTGCCGGAGGTGGATTTAAGTTTCATAAATGGCGCTTGATTTTAATGTGTGACGTCAAAATTAACAAACGAACGTGAACTGATTAATTGATACTTGCGCGCACCTTACGTATAAAGAGGGATGAAAGGCGGCGGGATTATCCTGTTGAGAGAACTTCGGCAGGGATCCTTGAAGGAGCAGAAGCCTTATTGTTAGAAGTAATCCCAGCTGCAATAAAAATTATAATTAGCTCCGCCTGTACAATAAATTTTTAATACCCCCGAACATTTTTAATTAATGTCGCCTAATTGCCCCCCCGAAACTTTCCGTCGAAGTTTATTTAAAACTCGAGCCGAATTTTTCAATTAACTGAACTTATAAAACTTTGCGCCGAAATTTAATTGTTTTGATCTAAAGCTCGAGGACACGCACACAACACACAGGGAGGAGGGGGAGGTTCGAGAATTTCTAAAAAAACAAAATTATTTTACGTAATTGCTTAATTGAAAGCAAATTAATATTATGAATATGGGCGTTTTGGCTCACTTTCTTATGGAGAATTATCTCGATTTTTGCGCCTAGCAAAAGTCATTATATAAGTATGAATCTTTCGGAAATGTCAAGGAAGGAATACGCAGATTCCGAGTAACACGCTTTCAGTTCCGCGTGAGTCACATGCCAAGGCATAATTCATAATCCCCGGGAAAAACGTCCTCGGACGAAACCCCTTTAAATAGTCAACGAGCTGATCATTAATGTGATAGCTAGTCAGAAGTCTTGTGTTATTGTGTAAGTGACCAAATCATGTAAGTTTTCCTTAAATGTATGTAAATAAATGTTTCGTTATACTCAGCTACGGCCCTTATTTAAGTTACATAAGTACATTATGTTAATTTTCCATAAGAAAGTGAGCAGGACGCCCATAGCTCTACTACTGTACATATACAGGAAGTCATGCGCTTGTAAAATAATGCTGGTTGTTTCGTAGCCAATTGGATCTCATCGATGGGTTGCAAGGACTGCATCATGACATACTACAACACGCGGTCTGAATTTATTTGTTCCATACAATGTATGTCTTTGAGGATTGGTTACGTACCGAAGTAAGAATTTTCGCCGCCCTGTTGGCAAATTGCTGGGTTTCCCTGTTCCAGGCGACATCGGTCAGGGTTCTGCAAAGAAAGCGTTAATTACAAAAAAAAAAAAAAATTCAAGTGAAAACATTGAGGGTTCGGCCTTAGCAGGATCATTGTATCATCACGAGATGCCCGATCCTGGTTTGGTTCGGTGCGTCGCGGTTACATCCCGGAGACTGCGCGTTCCGCCATCTATATAACGAGTCGCACATCGACCGTGTCCGGTGCGAATCCTGCTGCTGCCGTTCAACTTGACCCACAATCCTTTATCAAGCTTAATAACTGGAATACACTTGTACAGGGTGACTCGTGATCTATTGGCACGAGCAAATTGTATAATTTGTAAACGATGTTTAGATGGTTCATTCGCTACGGAGTAGGGATTAGAACAAGTGAAGTTTTTTAGGGAAGGCCCTTCCTTTGCACTTTCAAAAAAAAATCACGTCAGTAGCTGAAAGGCTGAGAGAAAAATATTTCCGTTGAATTCAGAATTGTCCCCAGAGGTTGTGTTGGCTGGTTTTGGATCATCCTGTATGTCTTAACCTATTCACACTCTCGGAGGTCTCCAGACTTCAATTTCCTGGGTTTCCCATTATGCCATGCCTAGTTATTTTGTTCTAACTTAGCTAGGTAGGCAAAACTTCCTCCCCGACTTAGCTAGGTGGGGAGAACTTTGAAGGAAATGGCTAAGTCGGGGGGCAAAATAGCTAGGACATTGCTTACTGGGAAATCAAAAGATTGCCATCGACCTGATAGTTCTTGTTATGATCCGCTTATGGTTTAACTAATTATGTGTGTCAATCAGGAAAGCTTCAGACCTTCAATTCAAGTTGAGTGTGGGTAGTCCAGATGGGCATTATCCAGCGGGAAGCTGGTAGGTCCTTATGTCGTTGTAAGGATTCAATCAAATTATTTTGACAGCTGTGAAGTGGAGGAAGTACTATTGAAATTGTACCATGGAGCTTCTGTAAGTGGTCTAAAGGCCTATAGGGAGTAATAGAGCAGTCCATTACACGACTTGGACCTAATGATCCAGTGGGATGGTGTATCAACCCCATGACTGCACGCACCTTAAGCAATCTATGGTTCACACTGTATACAGGATATTACAACCATAACGAAGCTAACCTTATACATCGACCGTTTATTATTACCCCAAACTTTTACCTACTCGTTTTTAACAGCGAGCTGGGGCTGAAGAATTGTTATCAGTGGTCGAGACAATCGGAGGATTGAACCCGGGGTCTCTTGTTTCGTAGTCTACTGACCTACTCACTAGGCTATCATAGACTTGGCACTCACTGGGATCAAACCCAGCAGAATCTTTTGTTTCCTCTCATCTCGATAATATATTCTCTCCCCCAAATCAAATGCTGCCACTTGGGGCAGGAAAATTGCTCTCAATGGGCAAGGCAACCGTGAGATCGAACCCAGGATTTCTTATTCTATAATCTAGTGACATCAATAGACAACAGAACAAGAGATTCTGCGTCCTAGACCCTAAGTGATCCTGGATCTTGTAGTCTAGTGACGCCACTAGACTACAGAACATGAGATCCTATGTCCTAAACCCCAAGGCCCGATTGTACAATCATGGTTTAACTTTAAACTTCGTTTTATTTCTATGGAAACAATTGTCTTTACAACTGATGCTATGGGAATAAAGCGAAGTTTAAAGTTAAACCATGATTGTACAATCGGGCCTAAGAGATCCTGGATCTTGTAGTCTAGTAAAGCCATTAGACTACGGCACAAGAGATCCTGTGTCCTAGACCCTAATCTGACCCTGTAATCTAGTAAGGTCACTAGACTACGGAACAAGAGATCCTGGGTCCTAGTCCAGTGACGTCATTAGATTGCAGAAGAAGAGATGTGGGTTCGATGCCACGGTTGCCTTAACCATTGAGTGTAATTTTCCAAGTGCCAAGCGCCAGGTGGCAGCATTTCATTTAGCAGAGAGAATATATCGAGGTACGAGGAAACTGTCAAATATTTGAGTGGATGAAGCACGCCTTTGTCTATCTGTTGTTAAGATTGAAGAAACGAACTTCAATTTGATTTCGTCACAGCTTGGTTATTTGATTGTGCCAGCCAAAGCAATGGCAAAAGTTTACAGCCTGCCGCCCACTATCTGTTAGGGTTTTAAAATTTATTATGATTATTATTAGTTTTCCGGGTCATCCTGTATATTGTGGAAACCGAAATACAATAACTCAATAACCCATCCACTGTATTGTTCTATTTCACTCACTCCTCTGCGTAATTCTGCTGTCTTCTCTTGACAACCCCCCTTCCAGTGGTTGTTCGTCCATAACCGCGCCAGTCTTGTTGCTGTAAGCTTAGCGTGTAAATCGTTGTTTGTGGGTGCTCCTGCCATCTTATGTTTTGATCATGCTAATCTAGTTTGATCGAAGCTTAAATGGAAGATATACTCCGAGATTTGATTAAGTGCATGCTAGGCAACAGAAGGTTTTCTTCTAGGGCTTTCGAAGCCTGATTTCTGCGAACAATCAGGTAGGATTTATACAAGCAACTAAGTGCGCATTTTCATTCTTTCATCAGGCTTTTTGTTTTATCGGAATCCTTTTATTGGAGCTTCTACATTTGGGGCTACCTGGCTGTTTCATCGTTGAGTCGAGATAGAAAATTCTGGAAAACCGTTGCTGTTCATTTCCGGACTACCCTATTGCTTGGCTTCATCGCCGTTAGAAGGAGTTGATACTCCGGAACGCTGGGTGACACATTTGATACGACCCTCCCGGTCGTTTGTTACTCGGACTACTCTTGTATAGCTGATGCGCATGCGTCTTTGGACGACGGATTTCTTTTGGTAATATTTTTGGCGTTGAATTAAACCAAGAGATTGTTGACACTGTGGAGTTAATTTAACTTAGATTCGTTACTTATTTTTCTTGCGATTGTGAACGAAAAGCGGATCCGTGCTTCGTTGTTCTTTTTTTACTTAATTCGGTGTTATCTATCGCGCGTTCAATTAAACTCGCGTGGATTTTGTGTTGTTTACAAGATTAAAATTCTGACGCAAGTAAAGACAAAAGTGTGCAATACCGGTGACTTATTTGCATTTAAATTCTGTCCTCTCTTATAGAGTTACGTAGGACCCCGACCTATCCCACTGCGATTAGCCGGCAGTTGGGAACGTAACTTAATTTGCTCGTTCAACAAATTTGCGCGTCAGCTACCTAATCGGTGGTAGCACCGTTGATACTCAGCGAAGACTGCTATTCTCAACAAGGTCATCTTCAGTATTAGGACTATCCAAGTAATTTTAAATAGGTAGGATGAAGACGGCCTCTCAGGGCTCAGTCTTTGCACCCTTACTCTTGAACTTTTGGTTCCCACTTAGTATGTGAATGGGAAAATGAATGGAACGCAAAGTATTCCTTAAGGCGTTCTTTAAGATATGTACTCGTAGTGACCTCTGAAAATCATCGAGATATTTGGTCTGTGACGTCACCATTTCATTACAGTAGCTCCTTCTTGCTCGACTGGAATGTATAATCGATTGTAGCATCGATGAATACGATGCCAAAAGACTGTCACTCTCACCAAGAACATTTTCAGTACTACGATTTTCTAAGAAGAGGATTCCTCGGGGCTCAGTCTTTGCCTCCTTAACATTTGGTTATCAAGTGAATGGAAAGAAGTACAGACCCGAGTCTCTCGAAGGGCTTATAGTTGCAGCCAAGTAAAAAAAAAACTGGTTCACAGTTTTGAGGGAGATCCAATGATTTGCATTAGAGTAATTCGCGTGATTGCAATAGTTGTTAAGAATTTTAAAACTTACCGTTTTATGCTGTGCCAATTTTTGTACAAGTCGTAGGCCAAGTTGACCAAAAACACAGTCACGCCTGTCTCCTTTGCAAGCATGCTGAGCCCTCCTAGTAGGACGCTCATCCATACATGGCATACCCCATCCGTTTGCCTGTAAAGAGGAAATACACATAGTTAGCTCAAAAACGAACTATGTGAGGGTGAGTAAAACATTTTGAGGGTCACTGGCTCAATTTCGACGACGGGTTTAACCACACACACACATAACGTGCCTGTCTTACGACTTTTACAAATTAAATATTTTCTAGCATCATGGCTTGAAAGTAACTGCGCCGACTAACAAAGAAAATTACAAGAAAGTAACCGGCGGCGCGGCGACTCGATTCAATTTCTGCAGTTTCACAACTGTTTTAAATAAAAAATTTCTCAGTAGTTACCGGGGCAAGTGCACGCCACGGGCATTCAGACCACACAGAAATAATGAGTCGGCATTATTTATTTTCCCGGAAAATTGCCCTGAACCGATGATTAAAAAAAAATTGAGCGAACCAGTCAATACGTCGCGAGTTTCGCGTACGTCACGTAAAGCCTTTCAGACTTAGGATTACGAAGAAAACCTCATGCATTATTCAGAATTTTTAGTAAGTAGAAATGACGTATTATTAGGCTCGATGCGGTTTTCTTTCCCTTCTTTCGTTTTGCTCGCAAAGGTGTGATCCCGAAATATTTACTAATGGCCTACAAGAAAATTGCGGTCTCCCCCCTCCCTTATACATGGTGACACCAAAGTAATATTGATCCTTCAACAGAATTAAAATTTATTGGGTTATGCTTGCAGGACTTCGTCTGATTGAAACTCGAAAGTAATAAAACGCTTCATAAAAAGCCGACTCCTGGTGGAATAACATTATTTAAATTTCCGAGGAGGAAGCTTTTCGGCGGGCGTCTGGAAAATAGAAAACTTGAACTCTCCTCTACATTTTAGATGGGGAGCGTGACCACTTACGAGTGCCTTCTTTTGACCTACGTACACTGTTACATTGTTCAGTTACCTAGGACGAGAACGTAGGACGAAAACCGATCGAATGTATTTCACAATTCCGAATAATAAACAATGAAAGATTCCGGGGATGTGAAGCCCCGTGTACAAAACAACGAACGTCGCTCGTAATATTCGTGAGGGGTCAGGGTGTATGAATAAAATATAAAGCGCCTCGAAGCTGCTGCAACTAAAGCTGAAGTTATTCTTTGTACGTTGCGGCAAACCAAACAGGCAATAAAGCTACTGTCGGATGTTGATGTGCTTTTGGAATCGGCGGCGAGCTTTCTTGGGATCCGAATTTCGACGAATGCGTTTTACGCTCGCCTCTAATTAATTCTTTCTTCTTTGGTACACATTCGGGACGTTAAGGGACTAATAGATAAACAATTCATGTTCGGCAGGATTCGCCAGATTTATAGGACTTAAAATTTGAATGGAATAGGATAGTGTTTTATTTGTTTTATCTCCCTGAGATGCATCGACAATGAATAGATAATACTTGGCCCCTCTCTGAGACGTATAGATAACGAATGGACAATGTTAATCCCTCTTGAAGGTCCACAGTTAAGGAAGAAACAAGATACAAAGGTCATTCAATAGACAACGTTCATTAGTTTCTGAGACGCAGAGTTAATGAATAAACAATGTTCATCTCTGTCCGAGATAAAGGTAAAGAAAGAACAATATTTTCCTCTTTGAGATACAAATGTTATGAGTAGACAGTGTTTATCCACCTCTCAGTTACAAAAGCAACAAATAGACAATGTTCATCCCTCCTGAGAACCAAAGGTAATGCAGAAACGATGTTTATTCGGTTCTGAGTTGCAAATATATATAATAGATAATGTTGTCTGACTCTGAGACGTAAAGGTAATAAATAGATAATGTTTGTACCTCTCTGAGAATCCAAGACAATGCACAAACAATGTTTATTCGCCTCTGAGATGCAAATATAATGAATAGATAATGTTTTTTCGCCTCTGAGACGCAAACGTAGTCAATAGACATTGTTTGTCCCTTTCTGAGACGCAGAGATAAAGAAGTAACACTGTTTTCCATCTCTGAGAACCAAAGACAGAATAGAAACATTGTTTATCCGTCTTTGAGACGCAAAGGTAATGAATAGACAACGTTTATCTTTCTCTGAGTTATAAAGGCAATAAATAGACAATGTTTGTCTCTCTCTGAGAACCAAAGAGATAGTAGAAACAATGTGTATTCGCCTCTGAGATGCAAATATAATGAATAGATAATGTTTTTCGTCTCTGAGAAGCAAAGGTAGTAAATAGACAATGTTTGTCCCTTATTTAGACGCAGAGATGAAGAAGTAACAATGTTTTCTATCTCTGAGAACCAAAGGCACTGTAGAAACATTGCTCGTGCGCCTCTGATACGCAAAGGTGTTGAATAGATAATGTTGTTCCTTCCTGAGAAGCAAAGATAACGAATAGACAATGTTTATCCCTTTCTGAGTTATGAAGGCAATAAATAGGCAATGTTCGTGTCTCTCTGTGAACCAAAGACATAGCAGAAATAATGTTCATTCGCTTCTGAGATGTAAATATAATGAATAGATAACGTTTTCCGCCTCTGAGTCGCAAAGGTGATGAATAGACAGTGTTTATCTCTCTCTGAATTACAAAGCCAATAAAAATATAATGTTTATTTCTCGCTGAGAGGAATAGATAATGAATAGATAATGTTTTTAAACCTCTGAGGCGCAAAGGTAATTAATAGACAATGTTTCCCTCTCCGAGTTGCAAACACAACAAATAGATAATGTTTGTCCTTCTCTGAGAATTCAAAGCAATGCCCAAACAATGTTTATTCGCCTCTGAGATGCAAATATAATAAATAGATAATGTTTTTTCGCCTCTGAGACGCAAACGTAGTTGAATAGACATTGTTTGTCCCTTTCTGAGACGCAGAGATAAAGAAGTAACAATGTCTTCCATCTCTCACAACCAAAGACACTGTAGAAACATTGCTTGTGCGCCTCTGATACGCAAAGGCGTTGAATAGATAATGTTGTTCCTTCCTGAGAAGCAAAGGTAATGAATGGACTGAGTTATAAAGGCAATAAATAGACAATGTTTGTCTCTCTGAGAACCAAGGAGATAGTAGAAACAATGTATATTCGCCTCTGAGAAGCAAATATAATGAATAGATAACGCTTTCCGCCTCTGAGTCGCAAAGGTGATGAATAGACAGTGTTTATCTCTCCCTGAATTACAAAGCCAATAAAAAGATAATGTTTATTTTTCGCTGAGATGCAAATATAATGAATAGATAATGTTTTTATACCTCTAAGGCGCAAAGGTACCTAATTAATAGACAATGTTTCTCTCTCTGAGTTACAAACACAATAAATAGATAATGTTTGTCCTTCCTTGAGAATTCAAAGCAATGCACAAACAATGTTTATTCGTCTCTGAGATGCAAATATAATAAGTAGATAATGTTTTTCGTCTCTGAGATGCAAAGGTAGTGGATAGATAATGCTTATCCTTTCCTGAGACGCAGAGATGAAAAACTAACAATGTTTTCCATCTATGAGAATCAAAGGCAATATAGAAACATTGTTTATCCGTCTCTGAGAAGTAAAGGTGATGCAAATATAATGAATAGATAGTTTTTCGTCTCTGAGACGCAAAGGTAGTAAATAGAAAATGTTTGTCCCTTATTTAGACGCAGATATGAAGGAGTAACAATGTTTTCCATCTCTGAGAACCAAAGATATTGTAGAAACATTGTCTATCCGTCTCCTGAGTCGCAAGGGTGATGAATAGATAATGTTTATTCCTTTCTGAGAAGCAAAGGTTATGTTTATCCCTGTCTGAGTTACAAAGGTAATAAATAGACAATGTTTGTTCCTTTCTGAGAACCAAAGACAAATGTTTATTCGTTTCTGAGATACAAAGGCAATGAATAGACAACGTTCATCGATAAAAATTTTACTTCGTATCACACTGGGAATTAAATCCTGCGCCATATGTTACCTTCCGAAATTTTGCACTTCTCTCCTTAAAGTGTCAAGCAATAAATCAATGTTGCCTATGGTAAAAACCAATAAAACGTGACGTACGTTTCACAAGTTCTGTTGCATAACTCGTGGAAATAACTGATGGACGATTTTCGTGCGCAACATACGGCAATGTAATTTATTAACGCTAACGCCGAACTTCTGTTTCCTTTCACTGTTCAGGTTTTTATTCCCTGCTTAATGGATTTTCTCGCAGTAATCCGTTTCGCCTCTGGGAAAAGTATCGCTGCATGAATAAATAATATATCGCTGGCGTAATATTAAATAAAATGCAACGCGCACATACAGTTTTAAGCCCATTAAGAAGCATTTGCTGATGTGATGATGATGAGGAGAAATTGAACGACGCGACGTTTACTTTTTTGCTTATATGTAGCAAAGTGCATAAACTCATCGCAAATAAAATATAGTATCTTCCAGACCATGTTTAATTTTCCAGGCTTTAAGCCGATCGCGATTTCAAAAGGGCTCTGTTGAGTGCTGACCTACTTTTACCTCTTGTGTTCTGCTTCGGTCATTCTAATTAGTTTACCGTGGCCTATCTCTTGTAAACAAGCAATACTCGAATGGGTTTTTTCTTCGCGTGAGCCCAGATACAAAAAGTGAAACATACACGAAGCAGACAGAAGTTTCTTCGGCGCATAAAACGGCGATAAGTCAGGAATGAGGGATGATATTGGGCTAAGAAAGAACGATCGGGTTCTTTAAAGTTTGTACGTGAAATTGATGGATTACGTGTCATTGATGTAGAACCTCAGCCGCACGTCTTCCACTTGATGCGAACTAAACGCAACCTACTTATTGTTATCATATATCGTCGGGGAAGAAGTGAGTCGAAAGCCGAAGAAGCTCTTTCCTATTTAAAATCTTTTCGAGTTTACTTTTACGCGTCATTTACTCCGGGTAGTATCAACCGGTGACTGATATACGCACCTCACATATAAAACAATGGCCTTGTGGAGTAAAATCCAGTTGTAATATTTTGAATGTTATGGGTGATGTCATTTTACCCCTCTTGGCGACGCCGGACAGATTATTTAAAAAGTGTGATCGGGAATGATTGATTTTTATTTTAGTGTTTAAAAGCTTTAAGAATATATAACGGACATTAGCGAATCAATTACTTTGAATATAAAACTACACCTTTTTGTTGCGGGAGATGATGCGGCCGGACGTTTTACGGCGCAATAAATCAGAAAAGTTTTACGGCCGCATTAATCTCGGCTCTAGTTGTAATTCCGGGGGTTTGGGGGTGACTTAAAGCTGCGAGCACGGAAAATATTTATTCTCAGTAGTTTCAGTAAATAGGTAGTTTCAGTTTAATGTGCATACGTATTTTACCCGGGAATGGGGTGGCGGGAGTAACGGGCGAAATCGTGCAAAAATTTTTATTGCGTTCGAGCTGCGAAAATCTATCAAGGTTTATATCGCCTGTACGGATATTATTTCCTCGCTTTTATTTATTCTGGAGATTAAATAATTTACAGAGTTTAAAGAAAATCTATAGTTCTTTATGGTTGGTGTAATACGATCTCTCGCGATTAACGGCGAGCGAAAGGTTTCACGTTACCTTTCAAATTGAAAACGCGACGTAATTTGGTCATACTGCACAATAAATTAAAACCGACGGGTGATGTCATTTTACCCCTCTTAGAGACGCCGAACAGATTATTTAACTACCGTGACCTCAAGAAAAAGTCGGTTCTTCTCAGGCGTTCAACTCTGAAAAGAGAGCACCTTTCTGCGTGTTTTAATTCTCGTTGGACAAGAGAGAAGAATTTCGTCAATCACGCCATGTAACGCCACGGAAAAGCCCAAAGTTCATTCCACATAAAAAGGACGTTGAAAACATTTCGTTCGGAAGTTATGCACGAGATCGAAATATTTTGAATTTGAATGTTACGGGTGATGTCACTTTACCCCCTCTTAGCGACGTCGAACGGATTGTTTGTGACTTCAAAGAAAGTCAGTTCTTGTCAGGCGATTATCAGAGCCCAATTTTTAAAAGAGAACATCTCTCTCCGTGTTTTAATTTTCGTCAATCCCGAAATTACACGCAACGGTACGGCGAGGGCCAAAATTCATTCCGTATAAAAAGGACGTGGAAAACATTTCGTTCCGGAAACTACGCGCGGAGACATCGAACGGATTATTTATTTAAATGTTGTGATCTCAAAGAAAGTCGGTTCTTGTGAGGCGAGTGCCCGGGCCCAATTTTGAAAAGAGAACATCTCTCTGCGTGTTTTAATTCTCGCTGGCCAAGAGAGAAGAATAGGTGGGAATTTCGTCAATCCCGGAATTACATGTAACGGTACGGCGAGGGCCAAGATTCATTTCATATAAAAAGGACGTCGAAAACATTTCGTTCGGAAGTTATGCACGAGATCGAAATATCTTGAATTTGAGTGTCACGGGTGATGTCACTTTACCCCCGCTTAGCGACGTCGAACGGATTGTTTATTTAAATATTGTGACTTCAAAGAAAGTCAGTTCTTGTCAGGCGAATATCAAAGCCCAATTTTTAAAAGAGTGTTTTAATTTTCGCCAATCCCGAAATTACATGCAACGGTACGGCGAGGGCCAAAATTCATTCCATATAAAAAGGACGTGGAAAACATTTCGTTCCGGAAACTATGCCCGGAGACATCGAACGGATTATTTATTTAAATGTTGTGATCTCAGAGAAAGTCGGTTCTTGTGAGGCGAGTGCCCGCGCCCAATTTTGAAAAGAGAACATCTCTCTACGTGTTTTAATTCTCGCCGGCCAAGAGAGAAGAATAGGTGGGAATTTCGTCAATCCCGGAATTACATGTAACGGTACGGCGAGGGCCAAGATTCATTTCATACAAAAAGGACGTCGAAAATATTTCGTTCGGAAGTTATGCGTGGGATGGAAATATTTTGAATTTGAATGTTACGGGCGATGTCATTTTACCCCCTCTTAGAGACGTCGAACGGATTATTTACTTAAATGTTCTTGTGGGGCGAGTGCTCGTGCCCAATTTTGAAAAGTGCGTGTTTTAATTCTCCTCCGATAAGAGAGAAGAATCTCTCACTTTCATCGCGACATCCAGAGGTGCAGGTTGTCACAACGAATGCCTTAATTTTTTTCTTTGATTTAAATTCGTGCGTTTCTGGGTGAGACACGGTACGGTAGGGAATGACCGCCCTATTTCTTTAAGTGGCCCTCAGCTGAAGGTCGTCTGGTTTGATCACCGCCCAGCATGCCATCAACCACGTTTCATGTTTCCCGTACCAACCATCGAGTAAGTTTCGGAAGTTTACAGATTTAACTGACACTCGTGAATTGAAACAGAAAGAGTTGATGTAGCAACCAAATGTTGCACGGTAATAAATTGTCCGCTTTACCCGTGATAAGCCAGGAAAGATATGAGGAAGAAGATGCAGGCCAGCACGTCCGCTCTCCCGACGATCCCCGTCACCTGCAACAATAAAAAAACCACTTAACCTCCTCGCTTATAATTGAAGAGGGCGCTTTAACTCATATTCAGAATCTCACAGAGTAATGAACACTTTTATTTTCAACTCGTACGCGGACTGCTCCGGTAAGGGGAGCACAGAAATGAATTTTATTTTTCGCGTACGCTCAAACCGTTCATTTGATCGTTGATCGGTCACGTAGACGCGGCATTAATGATGTTTTAGGTTTAGAAAAGAACGAGTGTTTGGGGGGGGGGGTTTCCACGATATTTCAACCACGTACCGAACGCAGCCATAATTTCGCATCATTTGTTTCCGTCGGAGGAATTACGTTTCGGCGGTGTACAAGCACGGAATTAGAAAATACATCCTGCTATAATAGGAGTGACGGTTTCATTTTATCTAACGCGCAATTAAATATTAGAGGCAGCGGCTGTGTATCCCGGCGATAACCTTATTTGTTCTGGAAATTTCCAAGAGATGCAGTTTAACGGTTGTTGGTATGCGAACGTGACTTCCGGTTCACTTTGCGGTCTTGTATTTGATTGGATGGCTACCCCCTTTACACCGTACTCCTCCACGTGTACACCTTTTCTTTTCGCCAGATAAGTTCTTGTTGTTTCTAGAAGTTGAACTAACAACTTCGTTTCCTTAAATTTTTTCTTCTTTCTTTATTGATTACTGACGCTTTTTGAGTAGGTGAAGCTATGCGCGGGATGGAAATATTTTGAATGTTACGGGTGATGTCCTTTTACCCCTCTTAGAGACGTCAATTTAATACAACGTATCACATACTTGCACTTCTTTTATTGGTACATGACTTCCGCCACAAATAAATCGTACCTGAAACCATCCTGCAAGCTAAAACGATTCGATTTAAACATCCATCTGTGAGACAGATTCGTCCGGAAATCGATTCGGCGGGCGGCGCGGCGTTTCATCAAATTTTTTTTCTCGGCGAATTTCAAATGCTTCTCCCCCCGCCCCACCTCCGATTCCGGCGGTCGGTACGTACACCGGAAACTACGTACACCCTCCCGGCGAATAATTTTCGAATGTGCACACACACACACACACACTTTATACTTGTCAAGTTAAATGAAACTCGCTGAATAAAGTTCGCGTCGGTAAATAAAAGTTACAGGTAAAATACAAGTTTCGGTAAACTCTAATTCAATTTGACTTCCAGGTCTTTTATGGGAGCGGGGCGAGGGGGGCGGGGTCGGATTCGAAACATGTGTTACATAAGTTTATCGAAAATGAAAAAGCTTTTAGTGTAGCTATATCAAAGAAAGTTTATCGTTTTTTTTTTTGTGTTCGATCTATTATTATTATTAATTGTTTCTAAATTATTAAATTAGGCAGGCCCACCGGGGGAAGACGCTAAAGATGGCAGCACGTCACGAGGGAAGCGTGGTTTCTCGTTTTTAAATTTAATGTGTAAACAATGACCCTTCGTAATTAGTCATTCAAATGGAAAAGAGATGTCGCTTAGGTGACATGTTGAATGAACCTTGTGTATTAAAATAAAATTTCTTAATTAAATATAAAAAAAAATGTTTCTGTGAAAATGTAGGTATAGATTAAATCTCCACGCAAATTTGTAAATAAAAGATCAATATAAGTACATACACATTATCCTTTAATTAATACTTGGAAATTTCATGGGCTTTTAATGGGGGCGTTTTATAATTGCGCACTTGCGTGCCGACGGTTTAAAAAAATAAATAAATTTTCCGCGTAATTAGCGGAAACAAGGCATGAAAATCAGTTACTGTGTGAAAAATGGCCGTCATAAATTCGCCCGCTATACTTTTGAATTAGTGTGACAGCAGTTGAAAGTAATTAAGAATAATAGCCTACTGCACTTCCGCTAAGAAATCTCTGCGTGTACTCTCCGGAAAGCTTATTCATGTCGGCGTTCTGCTATAACACGTTCTCGCTGGTTGTTTATTGCAATTTTTTCGCATTAGCCAGTTTCAGAAGTTCACTTCAACAAAAATTTGAAAGCCCCCGTTATTTTAATTAAAACGAATGAATATTGCCGTTGCCGAAACGTAGGAGTACAATTTTACGTAATTCTTTGTAATCGCATCAGTAAATACGCGCGATTGTTTCGCGAAAGTGCGAAGAAGAAAAAGAAGAGGAGAAATAAAACTCACCGCCTCGGTGTGAATGGGATGCGCTGCGAAAAGCAGGCCACCCAGCGTTGCAAACGGGGGTTTCAGCCCGGCCACACACAGACACACCCTCGTAAAGAGGACGCAGGCCACAGCGTGTAGCGCCACATTTGTTGCGTGAAACCACGTCGATTGCAGGCCGAAACACAAGTAGTTAACTCTGAAACAAAAGCGAATTTATTTCGGATAAATGTTTACGTCGCTATCCAGAACAAAAGAGCCGCTCGTTTCTAATCAATAACTAATAATAGCACGCGAGCTTGTGCTTGATACTTTGCTGGTCTAGTCACATAATGGTATCGCAAAAAAAAAAACGCTGAAAATGCAAACACGTCACCTGGGATTTTTCAGACCGAAACGTCGCCGTGTACTGTTGACATTTACGCTCCTTTGATACCCACATACAATCCCATGAGTTTTAGATGAATCGTCGTTGACTTTAGGGGTTGTTATAAGGCAGAGATTCCGTCGACGTCAATCCGATTATTTTATATTTTTAAAAATTGCATGAAGATTTACGACGCTCTCGTATTACCGTGAGAGCGGGTAGAACACGGAAAAAGGGGGCCCCATTCAACACAGGACAGGACTTCTAGTAGATTTTGCCAAGTACGGCCGCGATACATAAACAATACATATTTTTATCACAAAATCTTTTAACCGGACACTAAATTGCGCACTATACACTTAACGTTTCGCAGTCGTTCGACAGCTTCGTCAGACGAAACGTTAAGTGTATAGTGCGCGATTTAGTGTCCGGTTAAAAGATTTAGTGATACAAATTTCATCGGACAAGAATCAACTTTAAATAAAAATACATATTTTGTTGTAAATAGGGCCCGTGGAACCTTTTAAAGGCCGAAAATTTACTCTTTTTTTTGGATCCGGACCTGTACTCCGTTCCTCGGGCATCAGAGATAAAATACGATATCACCACTGAATTCCTTGGAACTTTTTGGTCGCATGAGGTTGACTGTTTTCGCGATCTGACGCCGTTTAGAGGTCGCAAAAAATTCGCGAAAAACCGTACCGCTTTTTGTAATAGCAATAAAGCTCGTGGAACTTTTTAAAGGGCTAAAAATATATTGCTGCAAACAATCGTACATACTGCAAACAATCTCAAGGCCTAGAAATTTACTTGTTGAACGGTTTCCGACACGGGGTTCATGTACAGAGAAGAACAAATGCAAACAAACGAAGTTTATTGTGCAAATCTAAGTTTATGAGTGACATAGTAAAGAAGTACCTAAGTAAAATCCAAAATGATCTTTTAAACAACTTTATAATAAACTTTACTACGGTTGAAAAATTCATTTAAGTTATTTACAATTCTGCCAGTCGCCCTGTTTTTGTGCGGGAATCGAAAGGTTAGTTTGGGTCACATTTCAACATATTGCATCAGAAAATCATACGCCGCTCCCTAAGCCTTACGGTATTACTCCACTTCACTCTTTCGCCCGGTTGAAACTGTGTTCATCTCGTAACGACCCCCCGTCCCAGCGTAGTTGGGCGGAACGCGCACTCATTGTTGTGTAGGGATGCATATTGTCGCATTAAAAAAAAAGAAATAAAATAATTGATTAATATGATTACGTGAATTAAGTTTACGGGAATTATACGGCAATGTCCGTAATTAAATTTTATTTAAATCTATCTAAACTTAGTCCCTTTAAATTATAAATTATGTCTTTTTAAATCCTAACGTTACGCACTTATTTTAAACATATCGAACTTATTTAAACTTAACGAACTTATTTACATACTTAGGGGAAGGGCCTGGCCCGGCGGCCAGAGTCCACTCGCTTGGCTTCGCGCACTTGGTTTCACAATACTGACTAATAATAATTAATTATAAAGTAGATAATTAATTATAATAATAATCTCTAATACCTGACTATCTACCTACATGACTACTACTCAATAATTAATTCTCTTAATAATAATAATAATTAATACTGATACTGATTCTGATTATGATTCTGTTTGATGTCTACCTGCGGGTCGTTCTTTTATACATTTCTTAAATCTACGTCACAATTGGTTCCTTCGCTCTGGTGGCGGGGGGTTTAGTCCAAAGTACACAGTTCTAAAAGGTGTCAGCATCAATTGACCCTGGCCAAATTTGTTTTCTTAAAACGATCTAATTGCCTCGATCTTAATTGGCACATGTAAACCACACACCTACATTCCGCATAGCTTGCATTTATGCGTAGTGAAATGCGAGTATGTGGAACGCGGCTTTGTTCTACTAAACTTCAATGGGTGCTGATTTCGCATAATTTTGAAATGCACATAATTGCAATAATTACGAAACGAATTTAAATTTACTTATTTTCTCAGATAATGACATCGTGACGAAGTATCGATACTTGTATCAAATGATGCTTTTTTTTAATAGTATCGATTCCATACGATACTTGGCAGAAAAGTATCGATATTTTGAAATATGGTATCGTTTTAAAAGTATCAGTCAAATTACATGTATTGTTAATTAATGTACACAAGAAAAGCCGGTCAGAACATGAATCGATTATTATTCATATCGGAACAAAACAAAAAGAGACGGAAGAATGTATTCTGATGTGCAAAACAAAGATAGAACACGCTCTGAGTGCGCTTCTGGCGGCGCTGGCGCATGCATCCAATGTTTCCAACCCTACTGAACAAAAAACAAATGTTACTAACATATCACTAAAGACTTGTTCGGGTTCTCGCCGGGACAGCCCTAGAACATCCAGGAGCATGCGCACAACAAAGAAACGTTCTGGACCTGTCCTCACGGGAACCCGAACAAGCCTTAAAAGTGAAGTAATTGAAGCAAAAAGAAAAGATTATTATGTTTTTATAGTAGGTTTCGGCTATTGTCATTAATTTCGCGAATTGCGATACTTTCCAATTCCTGAATAAAAGTATTCATACTTTCAAAGTATCGAAACGAAAGTATCAATGTTCGGATACCATTCGATACTCAAAAAATATCGAAGTATCGCATGTATCCCGATTGCTGTGGAAGATTTCTCGGCGTGCACATCTATTGTTTGTGTGTGATTATGATTTTTGTGCTTCTTTTCGTGTGAGTCTTTGAGTCTTTTGATTGAAACCTGAAACGGAATTTACTCCGAGATTTGCTTAAGTGCACGCCAAGTAAATTCAAGCTCTTTATAAGCCTGTTCCTGGGACAAAAGAACAGGTAGGTTTTATGGGCAACTTTGTGCGTATTTTCAATTTCCTTTACTACTTAGGCTTCCAGTGGTAGTCATACCCCTGGCGCCCTGGCATCACGGTCCACTCTTCGACAGGTAAAAGTTGGGCTTGACTTTAGACGTGACGCCACAACCGGAGAGTTCGTGACACTTAACGCTGTTATACGTCATTGGCAGCATCGTCCTCCGCTGGTTGGCTCTCACTTGGATTCTTCCACTCCACTATTGACAGCTCTTTGTCTAAACGTGGATTTTGGTTATAAGGTCGGAAATATTTTATTTATTTATTCGTTTGCGTCGTTTAAACGCTGTGTTGCGTTAATTCAATTCTAATCAAGTGACTTTAGATATTTACTTTAAGCTTTTTTTGTAAACGATAAGCAGATCTGTTTCTCGGTCATGTCTTAATTAATCATAGACTGATAACAAGTTCATTTATTTCTTGCTCAATGCTTTGTGACCCCTTCTGGGTCATACTAGTTACTTGTTTTATTTTCTTACATTTTTGAGCATTTCAAATAAAAACAAGTGTGCTCAGTTGGCGACTTTTATTTAATTTGATTTTTCCCCCCTTTGCTTTTGGGGTTACGTTGAATCCTCCCTTCTCCAGGAGTTTAGCCGGCGGTGCTGGAGATCATTGAATGTGCTCGCACAATTTGCTGCCCTTCAGGTAGGTAGCTACACAAATGAAAAGTCAAAATATATCAACATAGCCTAAAAATTCATTACAACCGCATGTGCTTATGGTTGTCAGAGTAACTTGCTACAACGAACTAGAATAGATGATTCTCAAAATTCCAATTCACCGAAGATAAGTGTGCATTCAGTCCCGAGAGATCGGGAAACAAGTCCTGTCTGTATTCATACTGATTGAAAAGAAGTGTGAAAATTGTACAAATCATTAAAATAACTCAAATAAATATTAGAATATTAGACAATTACCATTTTTGTAGCTGAAGTAACAACACTCACAGACCAAGGAAGACTTAAATTAAACGAATTCTTCTGCCCCACTTACATAGGCAGAAATTTAAACAAGAACTAGTCTATATAAGAAACATAACCTCAAAATTCAAAATAAAAATTAAAAATTCTCAAAATTTAAACTTAAAAATGCAATAAAACTAAACTGTTCGTGTAGGCCACGAAATCAGGCCAAGTCGAAGAGCTTCCACCTTGTAAACGGCCGAAAATTTTAAATCTAAAATTAATTAAAGTAAAGTCCTTATTTGATTCAAAATTAGCAAAGAAATTCCAACTCGCCGCAATGTGAGCGAGTTCGCAGGCCAACGATATCTGTGTACTAGTCATAACATTACCTTCAGTTAAAATTAAATCCCGTTAAGATACACGAAAATAAACAAATACCGATAGTAAATCCCTTTCTCAGTGGGAACGGTGAGCCTAAGGTGACCTTGACGAACGAAAACGCGTCTGACAAGTCCCTAACGTTAGGCAACTTAAGTCACTTCGGTGCTCAAAATTTGCTCATTGGACTATCCCGCCAGAGAGCAGCATCTCCCGGAAGAATTAATTATTAAAGAAGGGGAGATTTTGAATTTTGCAAACAATATGGTGCAGGGGAGAGGAAAGTTTCAAAAATTTAATCAATATCGGCCAAGCCTCGGAATAAGAATGTTCGCCTAACCGTCGTCTTAAACGAACGCTCTCTTTTCCAAATTTAGAGATTCCCCTTTGTTCTTCGTTTAAATCCCGTGTCGGTGTAAATGTGGGTGTAAGGAGCAAGAACTCCACCCCGAGTCTTTTTCAAAAGGGATTAGCGAGCCTCTTCCCAGGAAAAGAAAATAAATAAGAGGTCCCTCTGCTGCTGAGCTCTACCTCGAACTATCTTATTCGGTAGGTGAATTTGTCATTTTATTTTTTATTAACGTACATATCATGTAATGTCACCCCTCCAGGATCACCCAAAGTATATGTAATATACCCTGCCTTAAGCTAGTTCACGTCTTTTATTTACAGTAGAATAGAATATGATTTTAAGGTGCTCTTACACAGATCCAGCCTGGAAGGATCTTCCTCCTGTCGTAGCCAAAATTATTTGTAAAGACTGAGTTAGCCTGTAGTTTAAAATGCCTAATAAATATCTGTATATCAGGGGACGTTTGTTTATGTTTTGACGATAAACCTAGCCGAGGGAACGTAAAATATTAAGAGGAGAGGAATGCGAGTCTTCTCGTGAATGCAGAGTGAGAACGGTCGGTAAAGAGCGTAACGAATTGTGTTACGCGTCGAGGTGACGGGATGTGTGACCTAGAGGGTGGCTGCAGAGTATTGGCCTAAAAAGGCAATGTTCTGGCAGAAGTAGTATCGCGGTATACCCTGTTTATTTTATTGGCAATGCGGGATGAGGATCATGCGATGAGGTGGAGTTATTCTGATATAGCGAATATCGTCCTGATGCCGCTGATCCGGGACATTGCAGGGGGTCATACCGTGCACCAGTATACGATTTCGTGTGTGACTTGTCGCAGTGGTCAGCATCGCTGATGAAGTGCACGATGTCGGCAAGACAGTCAGCTGGTATTCCATATTCATTGTGAATGGGAATTCAGTTGGTTGTATTCCTGACCTGCTGGGAGCATTGTGCTCCAGAAAGGTCTAACATGACATGATGCTCACTGGATCGGAAACGGAGTATGCTGACACTTACGCGGTCAGTGACATCAATTGATCCTAAGAACGTAAGCTTAGGAGGCAAGGTATGCTAATATCCATCGGGAGGGTGGGTTTTCGAATTACAGGTGAATGTGGGGTTAATGGATGCGAAGATAAGAAGTCAACGTCCAAGGATAACTTCCGTAGTGTCCATTATCAATGTGAGGGAATGGTTACTACTAGATGCAGCGTTGGACTAACGCGGGGGCGCGCAGTCCCCCCCCCCCCCGGTGTGTAGTATTTGATGTATTTTCGGACATCGTCACAACGATTTAAGTATGTTGTAACAAGTGTTCGAAGTGACGTCCGTCATTAGTGTGACAGAGGTGAGCACGGCGAAGAAGTGATTCGCATTAGCACGCTTACTGTTGGCGACGTTGTGAATACTCACTGTCGAGTCGTTTAATGTGTTTATGGGAACGGCGTACACAATTTGCTTTATGTGGTCTCATAAAAGAAATCACAGGGATTTAGACCAGGAGATCGGGCAAGCCACGACATGGGTTCGTTTCGGCCAATCCATTTTCCTGGAAAGTATTTGTCGAAACCCTTAACTTCCATCACCAATTCACCACTGATTGAGCAGTTGGAATATTTGAACCTTTTCTTTAGCGAACATAACCAAACAAAAGCGAATAATTAACCTTAACGCGAAAGCTCGCGAAATTAACCGACCGAAACTTTGCAAGTTACAAAATGAATTCGGTAAATAAGCGAAATTCTTGAGCGCTCGGATGAACGGGTGCAGCAGCCTTGTCAAAACTAATTAGGACAAAAGTGCTGAATAATTGAGCGATTTCGTGATGATCAACGAAGGACCTACAATCGAGTTTGCGGAATTTGAAAGTTTCAAGTGTCACGACGACAAAAACGCAGTTGTGTTAAATAATAAATTTAAGTATCGCTCTTTCCGTTCCGTTTACTGTTCAGTTCGAAAGGCTTTTATTCAGGCCTTTCGAACTGAACATCGTTCTTCTTAGTAACCTTTGACATATCGTAAATTAATTATATTAATTATTTGGTCACTAATGTCAATATGGAGAAACTTACAGAGATAGAATTTAAATTTCATTCCAAATAAAGCATTAACAGTAATCTCTGGCTAAAAAGCTGAAACCAAACACCTACAAACAATGAAATTGCTACTTGGATCCTTTATGGTTTGATTAAAATTTGGTAGAAGAGTGAGGAGAAGAAGTTGAAATTGTTGATTATTTTGAGTGGTAATAGAACTTCTCTTTCACTCTTGTCGTGACATCTAGAGAAGCAAAGTTCAAAATAAAGGATAATGCATCCCCTTTCTGTTCTTATTTTTAACCATCCGTCCCTCACAATATGATATTGAGTTCTTATTGGTCTTCACGTTGGGAAGCCAATCATGCAGTATTTTTTATATTCTTGCCCCACGTTGGGCGCCAATTATATGGTAGATATTGCGGTGGTTTTTAATAATTTTTAATGGTCTCAAACGTGGGAGTTTTTGAACGTACTTTACTTCTTAAGTCAAAATAAAACGCAATTATTAAAACTTGCGGAGTTTAGACTCTGTTTCGTTTACTATTTTTATTGGTTCTGAAGACGTATTTACTTGTAGCTCTGTAGCTTTACTGTAGGTAGCTCCTTGACTGTTTGAGGGTTGGTTTTGACGCAAGAACTGAAAGACAAAAATGAAAGTCCTGAAAAAATTGGAGGTGCATTAAGTGGTTACACAAGAAGTGCAAAAAGTGACGGGGTGGAGTCTCATTTTTTAATTGTTGATGACGAGATTTGACCACCTCATGTGGTATCATCGCATAAGAAACTGAGGTTACGTTTAAATGACAGCGTTTATTAACTAATTTAAAAAGAAAGGTTTTTCACGGCAACGCGTCAACAACGTTATTCAACTATTGAATTATAGCAAATAATATTACGTTTATTTACAAAGATGAGGAATTTACTTGGGTGAAAAGCTGACGGGTTGAAAAGAACATTATGTTGTCAGAATTTCTTAAGATTGGGGCATTTTTATTTCGCAGTTATTTTTAGCCGACGTTACTCTTTTAGTCCTTGTAGAAAAGAAGGGTATAAGTGGGCAGCCATCAATCACTTGGAGTCCCGGCCGGTCCAAAAGAAAAATACGTCCGGGGAATCCTTTCTTATTGATAGAGAGAGCGCCGCCATTACAAACAAGACTTAATTGTACCGTTCGAGTAGCTCGCAATTTTTTTTCTATACAAGCAAGATTATTTTGCGCATAACTTTTGTCTGTTAGTGTACATGCAAATGCTGTGATGTGATGATTAACTACATTGAGTGTAGCAACATTGGATGAATCGATAATCCTGAAGAGAAACAACTCATATTGTTGGATGGGAAGCAGGAAGCAAATTATTTACTATGAGGGGAAACTGCCACGCTTAACTTCCGAAGCTTGATTGAAGTAGGTGTTTATATCACGAGCAGGTAATGCATTAATCAATTATTTAAATGAGCTGAATAAAATTCGCTTTATTAATAAAGCGAATCTGGTTTTGAAACTTCTGAGGAAATAATATTCTCCGGGCTAAGGAATATTCATCAACCTCGCCTGAGGCTTGGTTGGTACAAAAAAAAAATCGAGGGCGAGAAAGTAATTTCGTTGCGGCCATGATGTATCTATATCTATATCTACATTATTTTCTACACTCTCTTCCATAAATACACGAGCAGATTGTCCGATTCGCTTCGCTCAAGATTTTAAAAGCCGTTCGTTCGGGGGGAAACAACAAACGTCAAAAAATCCCTTCCGCCATTTGCATAAAAGGGTTCGCGATTCTTTTCGGCTTTTAAGTTTGCCGAAATAATGGGCGACATGGAGGAGAATTAAGTCAATAAACGTTTTCGGACAAGTGAAAAACGAGCAGGTGAATTGATTTTAGCGACGCGGGAAAAACACGAGTGGACGGTTTTTTCAATTAATTGAATCCCCCGAAAAGTAAACGTCCGTTTTTGTTGTTGCGGCATTGTCCGAATTGCGCGCGCCCCCCTCCCAGAAAAAAAAAACAATTTGAAAATGTCATTCGAAATAAATGAAAATTGCAGGAAAATAGTATAGGCCGTCGCTCGGTGGAAATAACTGGCGCAAGCGTAACTGTAAGTAAATATTTACACTGCTCCAACGTTTACCTCATAAATATAAATATTTGTTCTGCCGAAATATTTTTCGAAACATTTAGAGCTTGTAGGTTGGAGGTATCTCGAAAAAATAAAATAAAACGATCATTAGAAAGATGGAAACAGAAAGCGGCCACTAGGCCACTAATTACAATCGAACCACACGGAATTCATACAACAACCCCGAACGTACTGACCAAATGAAGTGATTTAATTACCGCATCCACGTTAAACGAAGTAAGTACAAGCTGCACGTGCACGCAAATTTCATTGCTCGTTACGAACAGGCAGCGAATTTCCAACCGGAGTTAGTTATTTTAATTTCGTGAAGTAAATTAAGTGACTTTGGTTATATCAGATTTATACGTTCCGGAACTCAATTATACCGCCGATCTCGAATAACCTTAGGGTTTCCGCTAAGCACACGAAAATGTGAAACTTAGGATTACTTAACAATGAAGTTGGGTAGGAACTAATTTTTATTAAAGGGTGAAGGGGTGCCGTAATACCATTATGAAGGGAGCACGTTTTCGAAACAGAATCGAATGAGGCCCAGTTCAGCACAGTACAGGACTTCCAGCAGATATTACGGAAGTAGAAGGAAAATAACGGCCACGATACATAAACAGTCCATTTTATTGGAATTCGAATTGGTCGAAGGACCAAAAAAGAACTTTCTTTGGATCCGGACCTGTACTCGATTAGTCGGGCATCAGAGACAAAATGCGACATCAGTCAATTAACGGGTCGAAAAAAATTCGCCAAAAATCGCACCGCTTTTTGTCATGGCAATAAAGCTCGTGGACCTTTTTAAAGGGCTAAAAACAAACGTTTGTTGAAATCCAAACCTTCACGCGATCGTTCGGGCATCAGAGATAAAATGCGACTTCACCATCGAAGTTTTTTGGTCCTATGAGATTCGCGGTTTTCGCGATCTGACTCCGTTTAGGGGTAGCAAAGCAAATGTGAAGTAGAATATCAAAAGTGTACAACTTTCCGTAATCATAAATGTCTCGTGGAACTTTTAAAAAGGCTAGAAACGTACATTTTTTGGAATTCGGACCTGTACAGTGCACACGCTTACTTGGGCATCAGAGACAAAATGCGACATCACTATCGGATTCCTTGGAATTTTTTGGTCGTATGAGGTTCGCTGTTTTCGTAATCTGGCGCCTTTTACGAATCGAAAAAAATTCGCGAAAAAGTATGTGCAAGGCGTACCGCTTTTTGTAATAAGAAAAGGCTCGTGGAACTTTTTAAAAAGCTAAAAACATATAATATTTTGTCTTTTACTTGACCCTCAAAGAAGGTTGCAATTTATACAGGGTGTCCCGTATATATAGGGGCCATAATGCGAGGGCTAACACAATGGTGCATATAGAGTCCGCGAATGTAAATGAAAGTGGTGTGCTTCGATAATTTTTTTGGGAAATTTTTCAAAGAAATTACGATAGGAATACGGTTCTGTTTTGCTTATAAACTCTATACGTCATAGGTAATCGGATGTGATATAAAGCGAAGATAATTCGATTGTAAAACTGACCTGCTCAACATAATGACACATATTGCTGAAGTCTTTGTACTGCGATTGTTATGTCATTAGTTACCGTGATGTATGTAGCAAGTGTTCCAAATGCCTTCCGTTACGCAGGTCAGGGAAGGCAAGTTCGTACTCAGTATTGTACTTTAGCATATCTCCCAAACGATGCTGTTTTTATTAGAAGAAAAAAAAAGGTATTGTATATGGTCATCTATCCATTGCTACCGTGTGGCCCCTTATTTATGGGGCACCCTGTATAGTAATGTTGGTGTTCTGGCGCCTTATTCTGAGTGCCTTTTATATAATAATGTTGAGTTCTTAGTTGCCGTTACGTGGGGAAGCCAATTACCTTTTGTGTATTCTTGCCCCACGTGGGGCGCCCATTATATAGTACTGCGGTGATTTTTGGTAATTTTTAATTGCCATGAACGTTCGTTGGGAGCCAATTACGTAATGTTTTTGTACTTTGTTTTATTTATTTTTTTGTTCACTACGTTATTCTCATGGCGATGAATTCATCAATGAAATCAGTAATTAATTTGTTTATTTTTGTTTGTGTGACTGTATATTTCTTATTGATGCGATTTTGTTCTTGCTCGTACTCACATGAGCGACCGACCTCATTGCGTGACCGTAAAGGTTGGAAATGTGAACAAGGTTTTGCCTGGAGAATAAAACTGTTTGTTTCTTTACACTTTTTGGGAATTTTTGCAATTTATTACGACTTTTGTTGTATTCATGAGAGACTTGGCGGTGGAGTCAACAAACCAAGGATACCGACCTCATTGCATGACCGTAAAGGTTGAACATGTGAACAGGGTTTTGTCTGGAGAATAAAATCGTTCGTTTCTTACACTTTTTGGGAATCATTTGGAGTGTATTACGACTTTTGTTGTATTCATGAGTGACTTGGTGGTTGGAGTTAACAAATCAAGGATATAGACCTCATTGCGTGATCATAAAGGTTGAAAATGTGAACAAGGTTTTGCCTGGAGATTAAAATCGTTCGTTTCTTACACTTTTTGGGAATCATTTGCAATTTATTACGACTTTTGTCGTATTCATGAGTGACTTGGTAGTAGAAGTTAACAAACCAAGGATACCGACCTCATTGCGTGACCGTAAAGGTTGAAAATATGAACAGGGTTTTGTCTGGAGAATAAAATCGTTCGTTTCTTACACCTTTTGGGAATCATTTGCAATTCATTACGATTTTTGTTGTATTCATGAGTGACTTGGTGGTTGGAGTTAACAAATCAAGGATACCGAGCTCATTGCGTGACCGTAAAGGTTGAAAATGTGAACAGGATTTTGTCTGGAGAATAAAATCGTTCGTTTCTTACACTTTTTGGGAATCATTTGCAATTTATTATGACTTTTGTTGTATTCATGAGTGACTTGGTGGTTGGAGTTAACAAATCAAGGATATCGACCTCATTGCGTGACCATAAAGGTTGAAAATGTGAACAAGGTTTTGCCTGGAGATTAAAATCGTTCGTTTCTTACACTTTTTGGGAATCATTTGCAATTTATTACGACTTTTGTCATGTTCATAAGTGACTTGGTAGTTGGAGTTAACAAATCAAGGATGCCAACCTCATTGCGTGACCGTAAAGGTTGAAAATGTGAACATAGTTTTGCCTGGAGAATAAAATCGTTTGTTTCTTACTCTTTTTAGGAATCACTTGCAATTCATTACGATTTTTGTTGTATTCATGAGTGACTTGGTAGTAGGAGTTAACAAACCAAGGATACCGACCTCATTGCGTGACCGTAAAGGTTGAAAATGTGAACAGGTTATGTCTGGAGAATAAAATCGTTCATTTCTTACACTTTTTGGGAATCATTTGGAAGGTATTACGACTTTTGTTGTATTCATGAGTGACTTGGTGGTTGGAGTTAACAAATCAAGGGTATCGGCCTCATTGCGTGACCGTAAAGGTTGAAAATGTGAACAAGGTTTTGTCTAGAGAATAAAATCGTTTGTTTCTTAACCTTTTTGGGAATCATTTCGTTGTATTCATGAGTGACTTGGTGGTTGGAGTTAACAAATCAAAGATACCGACCTCATTACGTGGCCGAGTATTTGTTCTCGCTGATGTTAATTATATAGTATTGTGGTGCTTTAATAATTCTTAAAAGACCAAAAAATAAAACGTAGCACACAAGTTTTTATAGAAAATTAGAGACTTATTCTTTTAATCAATTTTATTATCAGATGATTAGGTTAGACTTTTCGAGATGGGTTCCAATCCGTATCATTGAAGCGGTAAAGGAATTTCGGCTTCCTTCGAATCACCACGAGTAACTCTTACATATGTTCAGAAACTCAATTACCAAGTTTCGGCCGGGATTCATTTGGTATGTAGCTCTCACGGGTTTATTATGTTATAAGTTCTGCCGCACCTAACGCCTCCGAGTTGTATTGACGTTTTCGCTATAATAATAAACCGGCGAAGGCCCTCTCTACGTACCGCGAAGGTTTATCCAGAATTTGATCTAAATTTCTATTAAAAGGCGAACGCGTCCTGTTCGGTCGGTGGCCATTGAATATGTATGTCTCATTTCGACAGAATTGTAAATAGACCGGGGGAGAAAAACTGCTAATAAGTCATGTTTAATACACCCGCCGCCCCCGCCGTTGAATTTGTAATTTACCTGGGCCGCTGGCCCCGCTTTAAAATTCCACATTTCTTTGTGGAGTTATTTACTGGTGCGCTTTTATTTCGCGGCCGAATAAAAGCATTATTAAATCATATCTTCTGTTGGCACGAGAAAGCCTCCAGCGTCCTGCGAATTCTTATATTCCACAATAAATATTTAAATTAGCCCCTTTCTCTTAGAGTTAAAAATAATGAATTTTATGTAAAAGCCATTCTCAAACAAGAGAGAGCAGAGGCGGAATCAAGGTATTCAATTTCGCAAAAGGCTGAACGGTTTTAATCGGAAATTTAAGGAAAATATGTCGAATAAATTGATTGGTTACTCGAGAGGTAAATTTAAGGAAAATATGTCGAATAAATTGATTGGTTACTCGAGAGGTAAACATTTTACTCCCTAAATATTCCACATCTTGTATACCTGAACGACTTGGCTCATGTAGTTATTGAATACTGACCTCTCTATATTTTTTTTAATTAACCGTTCAAGCCCCAAGCTCCTGCTCGTTGGGGGAGATACAAGCGGTGTGCATCCAAACACAATCCCCTACATGAGAATTCCATCTTTCATATAGAATTCACATGAACCCTGATGTGCCCAACGGAGTCGCTAATGGACCTAACCGATGCAGCTACGCGACTGCCGAACGAAGCTTTTATTGCCCGAGTGCATGTGTTTATTGTGGCGGTTTAGTCACCTCAGTTTCACCTTATTCTCCCCCCCCCCATACTTGTGTGAAGCTTATTTCTGTAGGTACCGGAAAATTTTCATTAAGTGCAAAGCTGCGAAAGATTTTCATTTATGCAAATCGTTTTCTGTTTTGATAAATTGCCGCAACTTCTTACCAAGTTGTTATTCCATCCGTGCCTCACTTGCCACCCTGTTTAAGACAGAGAGAGGAATTTATTATTTCGACTTGGTAATTGCTGATTATGTTTTGCTTGTTTGTCGACGAAATTACTGCTATTGTTAACGCACATTATAATCTACGGCTCTAATTAACCCCGAACGAAGGCTTCTGCCTCGCGCAATTATGTGCCATATTGCGGGGGTGGAGGGGGAGAGGCAAAAAGTCTCCCACATACGTGTTCCATTAGAAGATATATATTCGCGCTGGCTGAACGTCATGAGCGCGCACATATTTGATTTCAACTTCGGGGGTTATTAATAGGCAACAATTATACGTCGTATTCATGCAACGATGCGACGTCTCAACTTTAGAATTAATTTCATGCAAAGTAGCTGGGTGGTTTCTTAACTGCTCGAAATGAACTCCATTAATGTCCTTACAGAAGCCAGATCACTTCTAAACTTGTTAAAAATGGCCCCATAAAAAAGTCTCACTCCACGAAGCTGGGTCAACGACACCCACGCAATTGTCAAAGGTCAACTCATCTATACTGTCGACTCGGTAATTACAAATTAATATATACGGCTGTCTTCTTAAATGTAACCTTCGAGGCAATATTTTGGTAGTCGGAGTTAAGATCGGCCTCATTGCATGATCGTAAAGGTTGAAAATGTTGGAGAATAAAATCGTTCGCTCTTTATACTTTTTGGGAATCATTTGGAATTTATAACGACTTTTGTTGTATTCATGAGTGTCTTGATGGTTGGAGTTAACAAATCCATGGTACCGACCTCATTGCGTAACCGTAAAGGTCGAAAATGTGAACAAAGTTTTGCCTGGAGAATAAAATCGTTCGCTCCTAACGCTTTTTGGGAATCATTTGCAATTTATTACGACTCTTGCTGTATTGATGAGTGTCTTGATGGTTGGAGTTAACAAATCAATGGTACCGACCTCATTGCGTAACCGTAAAGGTCGGAAATGTGAACAAAGTTTTGCCTGGAGAATAAAATCGTTCGCTCGTAACACTTTTTGGGAATCATTTGCATTTTGTTACGACTTTTGTTGTATTCATGAGTGTCTTGGTGGTTGGAGTTAGCAAATCAAGGGTATCGACCTCATTGCATGACCGTAAAGGTTGAAAATATGAACAAGGTTTTGTCTGGAGAATAAAATCGTTCGTTGCTTACACTTTTTGGGAAACATTTGCAATTTATTACGGCTTTTGTTGTATGCATGAGTGTCTTGGTGGTTGGAGTTAACAAATCAAGGGTACCGACCTCATTGCGTGACCGTAAAGGTTGAAAATGTGAATAAGGTTTTGCCTGGAGAATAAAACCGTTCATTTCTTACACTTTTTGGGAATAATTTGCATTTTATTACGATTTTGTTGTATTCATGAGTATCTTGGTGGTTGGAGTTAACAAATCAAGGGTATCCACCTCATTGCAGTTCTGTACATGACGAGAAAATGTGAACAAGGTTTTGTCTGGGGGGGAAATCGTTCATTTCTTACACTTTTTAAAAACAATTTGCGGTTTATTACATATTGCGTTGCACTCAAGAATATTTTGGTAGTTGGAGTTTACCACACAAAACGTTGATCTCATTTCATGACCGTAAAGGTTGAAAATGTGAACAAGGTTTTGTCTGGGGAATAAAATCGTTCGTTTTCTACACTTTTCGGGAACCATTTGGAGTTTATTAGTCTTCCATTGTATTCAGGAATATTTTGGTGGTTGGAGTTAACGGATAAGGCACCGTCCTCGTTGTATGATCGTAAGTGTTGAAGAAACGTGAACAAGGTTTTGTCTGGGGGAATAAAATGGTTCGTTTCTTACACCTTTCGAAAATAATTTGTAGTTTATTATGTTTTTGAGGCACCAGAGTCATTTCATGACCGGAGATGTTGTAAAGAAAAATTTGTAAGTTTTGTTGGGGGATAAAATCGTTCATGTCTTACACTTTTGGAAAACCGTTTACAGCTTATTACTTCTTCCGATGTATTCATTAATATTGGAGGTGGAATTGGTCATGAAGGCACCGGACTCATTGCATGACCGTAGAAGTTGGTCGAAAACACACATGAAGAATTTTTCGGTTTTGTCAACGCACAATAAATTAAGGTATAATAACATAGATGCTCTTCACAATCTAAGGAAAGAGAGACGGAGAGAGAGAGAGAGAAAATTGTATGCTTCAGTTTTTCAATTCCATCCATCTCGTGACTTGTTCCACTTTTTAAAATTTATAAATCAATATGATGTAAAACTTGCATGTAATATAACGTGAATGAGATTTAGTTGCCCCACAAAGCATCGACGTATTTCAATATCGCGTAATTGATGCCGCTATTTTCCAGTAAAAGATACCCGCCTAGCATCATTTCTCATGGCTTAAGTTCATTTCGCTTCAAAGTGGAATAAGAGCCGTTTCATGTAACATGAAAGTCCTCGAATTATTTATTACACTTGTCCGACATCGATTCACGTAAAACAGTGCACGTATTTGGCGAGCGAAATAACTCTGCCATTACGAGAATTTATAAAATACTGGGTCGGCGATAAATCTCGCCTTGATTCACTCCAAGTATTTGCGTTATATATATGTACATCCTCGCCGACTAATAGATCATGCTGGATATGATCCCCCGTTTGCGCAATGTAAGGAATATTGCATAATAGTTGTAATCTGATCCGGAATCTGCTGACATCGCTGACTAGTTGTAACGGGTGGTGGAGACGAACCAGTTCAATATAACACAGAACTGTAACCGATAAATATGTAAATCGCCGATTTGCATTTGAATCTAAACTTGGGGGGCCGTTTGTCTACTTACATTTACATATTTCGCAGGAAATAATATAACATTTTGCATTCACACATTGCATCCACCATAACTTACGACGATAAACAAATAAATCCAAATTTTCTGCTATGTATATATGTGATACCTTCAATAATTTTGAGCGACATGATCTAATTACAAATATAAATGGGGGATGAAAATGCAATATTGCATCGAGAGACCACGGGGTGAAATATATTTCATTTCATTTCTCGATTAGTGCAAAGTAAAACAGTGAACACGTCAACAAAAAGTTGAAGCGTACTGTATTGTGACCGCAATGCGGTCTCTGCCCCGTTTTGATTCGATTGTGTCCTCCGTGATAGATGAACCGGGCGAAATCTATTATAAATTTATTTTTAATTAAACTAATCCATCGCGGCGAAACAAATTACGGAGAGGACAATGCTGCGGGACGTCAATTTTTAAATTATCGTTTCCATTAGGCGTTATTAAAAATTCATCGCCGCGATATAATGGAATTCGAAGGTAATTTCATTTGTCGGTGCAGCGAACTGTGCCAGATTGAATTTATTTACTTCGTTATTTTTCAAATTCTGCTCGAAGGAACTGAAGGACTCTCTTCCCCTTTCTCTCTTTCTTTCTTTGAATCGCTGAAGACTATTTCGCTTTCGTGTCTTTTGTTTTTAATTCTCCGATGAGTAAAATTGAAATTTTAATTCGGAGGTTAAACGAGAGAATTGCCAATGAAGAAATATAATTCATGGCGCGACGCAAATTTAAAATTCATTACTAAAACGTATGAATAAAATAAAATCGAGGAGTAATGAAGACCAAATGATTTTAGAAAACTATAAGAGATTCACGATTTAGGTCCCCCGGTAGATAGATATATCTTTGTTCACATTTTCAACCTTTACGGTCATACAATGAGGCCGGCACTTTCATTGGTCGAGTCCAACTACCATTCTATCCATGAATATAGAAGAGGACGTAATAAACTACAGATGGTTTTCGAAAAGTGCAATTTAAATGCCCCATGAGACAAGTAAAGCCGAAAGCTATATCTTTGTTCACATTTTCAACCTTTACGGTCATGAAATGAGACCGGCGCTTCGATCGGCCAACTCCAACTACCTTTAAATCCATGAATACGAAGGAAGATGCAGCAAATTGCAAATGGTTTTCGAAAGGCGTAAGAAATGCACAATTCATGAGATAGATAAAGTCGATAGATATTTCTTTGTTCACATTTTCAACCTTTACGGCCTCGAAATGAGACCGGCACCCGGCACTTCGTTTGATCAACTCCAACTACCTTTACATTCCATGAATACAAAGAAAGATGCAATGAAATGCAAATGGTTTTCTAAAACTGTAAGAAATGTACAATGTAGATCCCATTTGAGATAGATAAAGCCTAAAGTTATATCTTTGTTCACGTTTTCAACCTTTACGGTCTTGAAATGAGGCCGGAACTTTGTCTGATCAACTCCAACTACCTTTACATTCCATGAATGCAAAGAAAGACGCAATGAAATGTAAATGGTTTTGTAAAAGTGTAAGAAATGCACGATTTTGATTCCCTGTGAAACAGATAAAGCCCAAAGATATATCTTTGTTCGCATTTTCAACTTCTACGGTCTTGAAATCAGGTCGGCGCTTTGATCGGTTAACTTCAACTAACCTTACATTTATGAATACAAAGGAAGACGCGATGAAATGCAAATAGTTTTCGAAAAGTGTAACAAATGTGCAATTTAAATGCTCCATGAGACAGATAAAGCCGAAAGCTACATCTTTCTTCACATTTGCAACCTTTACGGTCTTGAAATGAGACCGGCGCTTCGATCGGCCAACTTCAACTACCTTAACTTGTATGAATACAAAGGAAAAATGGTTCGTTTCTAACACCTTTCGAAAACCATTTGTAGTTTATTATATTTTCGAGGCACCAGTGTCATTTCACGACCATAAATTAATGTTGTAAAAAAATATGTCAGTTTTGTTGGGGGGATAAAATCGTTCATCTCTTATACTTTTCGAAAACCGTTTACAACTTATTACTTCTTCCTCTGTATTCATAAATCTTGGGGGTGGAATTGGCCATGAAGACACCGGCCTCATTGCCTGACCGTAGAGGTTGATCGAGAGCAGATATTCTTTGTTCACATTTTCAACCTTTACGGTCTTGAAATGAGACCGGCGCTTTGATCTGTCAACTTCAACTACCTTAACATGTATGAATACAAAGGAAAAATGGTTCGTTTCTTACACCTTTCGAAAACCATTTGTAGTTTATTATATTTTCGAGGCACCAGTGTCATTTCATGATCGTAAATTAATGTTGTAAAAAAATACATATGTCAGTTTTGTTGGGGGGATAAAATCGTTCATCTCTTATACTTTTCGAAAACCGTTTACAGCTTATTACTTCTTCCTTTGTATTCATAAATCTTGGGGGTGGAATTGGCCATGAAGACACCGGCCTCATTGCCTGACCGTAGAGGTTGATCGAGAGCAGATATTCTTTGTTCACATTTTCAACCTTTACGGTCTTGAAATGAGCCCGGCGCTTTGATGTATCACGTCCAACTACCTTTACATGTATGAATACAAAGGAAGACGCAATGAAATGCAAATGGTTTTCAAAAGTGCAAGAAATGCACAATTTAGGTCCCCCATGAGGTAGATAAAGCCGAAAGATATATCCTAGGGTCTTGAAATGAGGTCGGAGCTTTGATCGGTCAAGTCCAACTACCTTTACATCCATGAATACAAAGGAAGACGCAATAAAATGCAAATGGTTTTCGAATAGTGTAAGAAATGCACAATTTAGGTACCCCATGAGCCAGATGAACCCGATGTTCACATTTTCAACCTTCACGATCTTCAAATGAGGCCGGCGCTTTGATTAGCCAACTCCAACTACCTTTACATCCATGAATAATGATGAAACGGGGCTGGCCCTACCAAAATGTTCACGAACAACACGGAAAACGTCATAAAACGCAAACGGTTTATGAAAAGTGCTAGATATATGCGATCCCCCATGAGACAGACAAATCCGAAAGATTTACATTTTCAACCTTTATGGTTGTGAAATGAGGCAGATGCTTTGTTTGGCCGACTCCAACTATCAAGGGATCCATAAATAAAACGGAAAATGCAATGAAGTGCAAACTATTGATTTCGAAAAGTATAAGAGCTGCACCATTCAGATCCCCCATGAAATAGACTAAATATTTCCATCAACCTCTATGGTCATGAAATGAGTCCGGGATAACTATTGTTTTTAAAAAGTGATTGCAATTGTGAAATTGGATTTGGTTTACTCTAGAAGTGCCCTTAATAAACGTATGCAACAAGGGGGATGAAAACATCCACTTGTGCGCCAAGTAGTAACGATTTTCCTGAACCGCACCAACGTTCGGTGCACCCTCGAGATCATCTGTTACACCCACTCACGATCCTCAGATTTTTCAATGTTTCCCCCCCACGTAACTTACGCGACTAATGCCGGTGCTTCCCTTTAATGTAAGTGCTCATCAAATTCCCAGGAATTGCGTTAATAAGGGCGCGCATAAATTGAAGTTGCGCCGCCGCTTTTATTATTAATGCATGCCGAATGTCTGGAATGCGTCTGTTGTTAATGAAGACATAAGTTATTCGCTAATGTGAAAAGTTAAATGGTGGGGGTAGGTGGACTGCTAGACAAAACTTTTTAAACTTTGAAGCCCGAAGTGCTTGAAACGTCGCAGGTCGCTGTAAACACGGTGCTCGTTACACACATTTTTTGTTAAAACATATTTAGAATATATTAAATGTCTGCTCGAGGCTGTTATCGGCGGGCAGGTATCTCATGTACAGGGAGAGATTAACTGGTTGAAAACGTCGATACCCCGCAGATTACATTCTGCCTGTTTAATCATGAATACCGTGAACAGGGAAGCGTTGGCATACCTGCACGTTAAATCCTGTTTCGAACTGACGTGCATAATGTTATTAAAAATAAAAATCTAGATTTACAAAGCTAAGCTTTCCGAAAGTCATTTTTTTTCAAATTGCTGTTACACTTGATACATGTATGAAAAATTACTAAAAAAATTAACACCTTCCAACCTTTTGTTAAATTTTTTCCAAAATCCAATTTTCATTGCATCTTCATATGCAACTTCAGGGCTACGTATACGACTAAATAGAAATCATGTGCTACATAAGATCTATTAAAGATGTGTTGTTTTTACATTTGTTATCTGATCTTCCGACAATGGTTGCAAACTATGTTTAATATTTGAGGGCCTAGATGAATCAAGCCATAAAAACCAAAGTATTTCATGCTTATAACTTTGTATTAGTTTTCAGATTTTTCAATACCTACAGTTGCGGACAAAAAAAGTGACCCATCACATTGAAATTTAATGACGTTTTGATTATATTTACATACTGTGTACTAGCCTTGCAGTTTTGGAGGTTATACTAATCGTTGCGTTACATTTCTATTCTAGACTTTCCTGTACCTTTTGTATTAGTGGCAACGCGCACACGTTGCACTTCATTTAAGTAGACCATTATTCAAAGCAGCAAATTAAATGTGACACAATATGAAAGCTTCAATAATTTACTACTTTGACAGATCGAAGACCAATTTACAATACAAAAAAAAGAATGAGTTAGTTTATTTGTCCGTAAGTTTACATTGCAAAACCAATTCTTTTCCTTTTTTTGCACTTGTGCACTTTAGATGGTTCCAGTTCAAGCATCTGTTGCAAATTATATATTCTGAAATAGATGTTATCTCAATTCTACGGTTTTGGCATATAAAAAGCTTATACTCTTTCTTGAGTTTAATAATTTTTTCTACCTTAGCTCAACTTTCTATATCAAAGTATTTCCTAAGTCTCAAAATAGATACTCTATTATCAGTCACGCCACATCCCTCTTGGTTAACATTTTTTTCTATGTCAGACACTTTGATGATGTATCCATTGGCCATAACTTTTCGAACCAAAGTTTCTAACACAAACCATGCAAGCATGACTTTATCTTGTTCCTTGTATGAGAGCTTGTCGATAGGAAGAACAGATATTCGTTGCTTTTTCTTTGGTAAACCGATTACGGTCTACCTCGTTTTGGAATTTTTGGTGGAAGATAAACTACATAGCAAAAAATTTCAATTCGTAAACTAACACCTTGCCTTTTGCCTGTGGAGATTCTTCTGATAGCGAAGTTGACACTAAAGGTTCTGGAATAACTGAAAGTGGTAAACAAAAAATACCTCCAAACTTACCACTATCGTGCCCCGGTAGAACTTTTTCTTCAACTAAACCATCTTCAACCAAGTTATTCTGGGCAGACATCACAATGATTGCATTTGACTGTGAAACATCGTTTTCATATTCTATTACACAAAACTCACGACTATTCTGAATACATTCAGAAGGTTCTCCAACAAGATAGTTGGTAACGTCTATTATTGTTGCTTGTTCAACTTGTGGCAGATCTTCAACAAAATAAAAGGGAGTATCATTTCTTTGTAGATATAGTACCTCTTGTTCTAATAGTGGTTCGTTTTCCGCGTTTATGCTCTGTTCTAAAGTTACCTGCAGTAATTCTTGCTGTAGCTGCGACTCGTTTTCCGCTAATACTGCTTCCTCAATTGTTTTAACATAATCAGCATTAGTCAACCTTTTTTTTTTTTTCAACTTTAACAGTTCATTTATTCATCGCCTTCTTTCATGTTTTCAGACAGAAACACAGAATTTACAAAGTACTTTGTATGTAGGTATGTACTACATTATATGTACCATTGGCGACAGAAAAAATGAGGACAAGTCTTAACAGTGATTTTAACGTTTCTAACAAGTTTACAGGCGAATTGAAACGGCTATATAAGCGTAGCTTATTAATGTAGTCGGCCTTGAAGCAAGTCCTTACGTCAAATCGTGGATGCCTAAATCGTAAGTCAAATAATAGACCTTGCTACAAGTTAAGTGTGGAGTCAAAACAAATAGCACGTTTTTCTGGACACCGTTTTGCTGATTCCTTGGCAGTGTTTTTCAAATCTTTGGCTGCCTGAGCCTGTCGAAGGCCTGACGATCATGTTCTCTGGCTTAACGGGCACCCTCTTCTGATACTGGATCACAAGCATCTTTTTGTGTTTTGAATGTATCACACTTGGAACATGTATCCGAATACGGCCTGTGGAGAGCCAAATTAAAGTGGGTATTAAACATTTCGCGGTATTTACTCAACTTCAACGGTTGAACTTCTTTTTGAGCACATAATTCTCTGTAAAGTTCATACATTTTCGTTACGTTTAATTCAGGCAACAAATACTTGCGATTCGGATTGTCTTTTCGAGTATAAAGACCGACATACTTCGGAAATGAGTTTATATGCTCTTTTACTAAGTTTAAAGATCCTTCGTCTATTTTATTGATCCGTTTGGGCGACTCCACATGCCTGCTTTTTTTTATCGCATTGTAGAATCGTTTGCAGGCTAGAACAACTGACGTCGCTACGCCGCTGCTCCAAACCAGTCATCTACATCAAGTCGAAGACATTCCTTGCTGCCGACGCATTCAAAAGGACCGACCAGATCGCCACAGCATCGCTGCTCCCTGGACAACTCTTACACCAGGCCGAAGACATCCCTTGCTGCCGACGCATCCAAAAGGACCGACCAGATGGCCACAGGATCGTTGCTCTCTGGACGATTCTTTAGCTCGAGGCCGAAGACATCCCTCGTTGTCATCTCCATAACTTCACTGGATCTACGCAACCCCCGAGACGTTCATTGAAGTCCTCGTATCCGTTGCCGTTGATATCTCCCGACTCCAACTACACACATCACAACAACTGGTAATGAGGAGCCCTTGATACCCCAAATAATAACAACAGCTTTGCAGGTATGGACGAGCCAACCGGCACGCAAGTTCCTTCGATGTTCCTAAATTTCTTGGGCTCGGACATCGATTGGCAGTTCCAGACCGAGCCCGAGCAAGAAGCTTGCCTCAACGAGGTGGAGCAGAGGTGCTTCTGGCCTCGCGGGAAGGTATTTACTTGGCTTTCGCACAAATAACTTAGTTTGAACCTTTTTGCCCCCAAAGGTGCTTGGTGGTACCTCGGCGATGAATGGGATCATGTATATAAGAGGATCGAGGAAGGATTACGACGACTGGACCGCCATGGGCAATGAAGGTTGGAGCTACAAAGACGTTCTGCCCTACTTCCTAAAAAGCGAGGATAATCAACAGATCGAAGTCATGGATAAGGGCTATCATTCAGTTGGGGGACTTCTAACGGTATCCCAGTTTCCCTACCACCCACCCCTCTCGAGGGCGATACTTAAAGCTGGGGAAGGATTAGGTGAGTTCCTCGAAGGGCGCAGCAAGTTCTACATCAAATTCCATCCTAGGGTACAAGGTTCGAGATTTGAATGGGATTTACCAAACGGGCTTCGCCATTGCGCAAACCACTAACCGCAATGGTTCTAGACAGAGCGCAGCCAGGGCTTTCCTAAGGCCCTTTAAGCACAGGCGAAATCTGCAAATCCTCTTGAACGCAACGGTCGCCCGAATTTTGGTTAACACCAACACGAAAGCGGCTTATGGGGTCGAGGTCATAACAGATGCGAAAAACCAGGTGATCTACGCCAGCAAGGAAGTTATCGTGTCTGGAGGTGCGGCACCACCATCAACGTTTCGCTATTTCCTTTAAACCATTTCGTTGCAGGTGCGGTTAACTCGCCCCAGATCCTTTTACTGTCAGGAATTGGCCCTAGCGAAGACCTGAAGGAAATCGACGTCCCTGTGGTCCACGAACTACCAGGAGTGGGCAAGAATCTTCACAATCATGTTGCTTTCTTCATGAATTTCAACATTAATGACACGAATAGCGCACCTTTGAATTGGGCCACTGCGATGGAGTATTTGCTGTTCAGGGATGGGTTAATGAGTGGAACTGGTAAGGATTGTGCGCACCAGCTTAAAACAAAGAGGTGATGGGGCAAGAGCACATCATCAGAAAAGGTCAAATCCGACGTCTAAAGTCATAAAAGGCATTAGTAGTTAGATCTTGAAGCCCATTTTGGGCCTAAATCCAACGACTAGGCTTTACTCGTCTGGTAAGCTTGAGTCTAACTTATTAAGCGGCTCAATTGGCCGTGAGCTGTTCGTTTCAAGGATGAATTTAAAATGCTTCATCCTTCTAACCACAGTGCGACGGGGACTTTTTAAATTCATAAGGAGCAGTAATTACCATTTTAAAAAAGTGGTTCAATTTCCAATACAGAATCCTTTGAGCTACTTTGGTGGTTATTTTACAAGGAGCATGTATAAGCACTTCCATTAATTCTGTAAGTAACCTTGAAACCTGATGTATTTTGAAAATTATTTTATTTCAATTTAAAGACGGTGCGTTATTTTAATCGGGGCGGCGCAGCTGACGTAACCACATAATCTAAAATCGTGTCCGTCACGAGTAAAGTCAATTAGGCGACATTATTTAACCCACATGTGAGATATGAAAGCCCACGGTCAAACAGAATAAAGGGTTATGACAACATTTCCTCGGCGACCCTTAGGTAATACCGAACGCTTTATGATCTTGCATTCAGCCGGCCGCCTGTAATCAGACTTTGACCAGAACACCTACATTATAATTACGTGTCGCAGGCCCTGAAATAATTTGACGAGATAAAGAGCGGCTTCATCACGGGCGGAACGAGCGCCGCTACGTGCTACCGTCGGCGGTTTGGTCAATTTACGCTAAACTCTCTTCTTTTTTTTTTGGCTCTACATTATCGTTTAAACCCTTTTTATTTTATCTCCTTTTTTTTAGTTTTAATTGCGCGGTTGATACTCACAATGTAGTGGACGAGTTTATGTTCATCACATGTGACAGACGCTTCCTATGTTATAGGGGAAGGTGTAATAATCAATTGGATCGGCGGCTAACGAAGAGGTTACTGATTGTGTGCGTGCAAACAATTTAATTTGTTTAGTGTTTAGTTATGTGAATTTTTAGGAAGAAAGGGTATAAAAGTCGCGCCTATTATAAATCCCAAATATAAATTACGATCTCGTATTTCAGTGATTTAAAACATAATGAAAACAAAAGCTGCTTCCGTCACCGGTAATTGCACGCAACGCTATCGGATACACACTTTTAAATATTGAACAACGCACACACACATTGGGCCGTCATGTTTTCAAAGGCACGACAAGCCGCACATAATTTGATGAAATATGGCCGCGCTTGAATTAGACGTCGATGTAAAAACACCCGAATATATATTATTTACATAAATTTTACGGTCGAGATTTATGCGTACATGAATACGTTGACGCGTGGCTGCATGGCATAAAACGAGATGAGAGCGGTAATATTTTAAGACGTTTAACAGAACGGTTACGACCCCCACACACATTTCAGGACTTTCTAATTGAAACACGTCCTGGTTTTGTTGCCGCGTTATCGCTGTTTTATACGCGCGATAAATATTTAATTGAAATTATAAAAATTCTTCCCGCGTAATTCACGAACTGTCAAAGTAATTACTGATTGTCGACAATTTAACTTGTTTAATGTTTAGTTATTATAAATCGTAACCATATCAAAGTCAAATTTAATTTTAATTATTTTAATATACAGGTTGATCAAAAAATATTGTTTTAATTAATTGAAAGCATATAAAAATAGGATAGTTTAGAAATAATTGTTGCAGCACATGCTAGAGAGCTGGCGGGCGTTGGTTGTATCCCCAGCTATCGATTGGTAAAAATCTCTGCAATTCCGCATGCTCGCGTGCATCCGTCAAGAAAATCGTGATTTCGTGTATGTTAGAAAATTCTTATTTTTATTACATACACTTCTTGTCAAGTAAGAGACGGGTTTATAAGAAGACACGTGCGACGCTCGGAGACATGTTCAACAGCGACCAGCTAAAACCTTATCTAGCCGGCATACTAATACTTTCCGATATTTCTCGTGATTCCGAAAGGTACGTCTCCTCGTCCTTCCTTAACCCGGGCACATCTCTAAAACAACTTCTCATTATTATTCAGCGGGTCTCTCTTTAAATGTCTGTAATTTGCCTACGTCAAGTAAACGTGTCTCGTAATTTCGTTTCGTACAACTGTCAGTCACATTGCCCGCCATTTTCTATTTAAGATAGTACGAAATTAACAAAAAAAATAATAAAACAAAACAACAAACTTAAGGAATCGATTCCAGCGAGGTAAAGCTTCCCTAAACATTGGCTTGGATGTCCTTGCCAGCCGGAAATAAAAAGCAAGAGTATAAGGTTGTAGATTTTAGTATATTTTCCTATAGAGGAACTCGATTATAGAAGCAGAACCGGGCGGGAGATTAATTTTTTTTATCTATAGAGAAGACTCGTCTGTAAAAGCAGAATTAGTTTTTATGCAATTGCAAACAGTTGATAATTACTTTGAAAGATATCATCGACATACCGATTATGTTTAAATGATAAAAAATAGTTTCCCGTAACAAATAAATTCGAGCTTTATCCGAAATATCAACACAAAATATCGTTTTAACACATTTAAAACTCCTTCCATTGTATTTTGCGCTAATCCAACAATCGCCGAGCTGAAACACAAACGGGCTTAATCGAAATTTACGCTCGCATTATTATAAATTCGCATTTAAATATAAATTTAAATTATCGCCCGCTCATAGAACGCAGCGCCGAACGAACTGGAATTACAGAGGACGAGCGCGTGCACACTAATTTTTTCGATTCGATTCGATTCACAAACGTCACGAATAAATTAGCGAAACGCATGATACAATGGTGAATGCGATATTGCGAATTCCGGCCAGACCCGGGAGTCCGGAGATATGAATCGTCTTGGCTTTCATTTGTAGTCCCGACTACAATAATCCAATCTCAGAATGCAGTGCATTTCCCGGTCCCGCTTGTTCTATAATTGCGATTCGGCAGATTGTTTGCCGGACGTCTCGAATTCTCAGAAATCCGTTTCAAATCCGAATGTATTATTGCAATTACGTAATGGAGTTTCGTACAACTCATAAAGTCTCATGATACTGCTCTACTGTTTCAACAACAATTATACTATTACAATAATAAAGGAGCTCCAGTTTAGTGCTCGTTTGTAATATGCCACACGTGGTTCACAATTCAAATATTAAACGTTGAAAATGCTACAGGACACTTCTATTCCCCCATGAATACATAATTACAACGAAAAATCTTGTTTTGTCCTGAATTACCTTCTATATATAATTAATAACGAAATTAAATGAGTTTCACATCACTCAAAGAGGAATTCGAATTTTTCTGACAAGTATCACATGTTTTCACGCTGATTCGATCAGAATTTTTGTTGATTTGACATGATTTGACTTGTACGTGTGATTAATGAATGAGTTTCACATTACTCTAGCACTAATTCGGACTTTCTTGATGAGTATCATATGCTCTTACGTTGATACGATCAAAAATGCTGTTGTTTCGCTCTGAAACACCTTGTACCTGTGATTTATGAACGACTTAAACGAGTTTCACATCACCCAAGCACGAATTCGGACTTTCTTAACAAGTATCATATGCTTTTATAGTGGCAAGATCAGAATTTGTGTCGTTTTGATCTGAATCAATACATGTGATCTATGAAGTTCTTTAAACGAGTTTCGCATGACCTAAGGTGGAATTCGGACCTTTTTCACAAGTACCATATGTTTACAGGCTGGTACGACCAGAATATTTGTTGTTTTGTTCTGAATTACCTTGCACACGTGATTTACGCACGATCTTAACTGAGTTTCACATGACTCAAGTAGTAATTCGGACCTTTTTCATGAGTATCATACGGTGTCACACTTGTACCTATGATTTATGAATAATGACTTAAATGAGTTTCACATTACCCGAGCAGGAATGTGGATCCTTTTGACGAGTATCAATTACTTTAACCCTGATACGATCAGAATTTATGTCGTTTTGATCTTAATCAAGTTGTACATGTGATTTATGAACCACCTTACCCGAGTTTCACATTACGCTAGCACTACTTCGGACCTTCTTGATGAGTATCATATGCTTTCATGCCGATACGATGAGAAATTTCGGTGTTTTGATCCCAACTTGTACTTGTGATTTATGAATGACCTCATGTGAGTTTCGCAGTGCCCATCAGGAATTCGAACCTTTTTGATGAGTATCACACACTTTCACGCTAATACGATTAAAATATTTGTTGATCATGACATGATCTCAACGAGTTTCACATTACTCAAGTACTAATTCGGACCTTTTTGATGAGTATCATACGGTGTCACGCTTGTACAAACAGAATTTTGATTGTTTTATGCTGAAACACCTTGTACCTATGATTCATGAACGACTTAAATGAGTTTCACATTACCCAAGCAGGAATGTGGATCCTTTTGACGAGTATCAATTAGTTTCACCCTGATACGATCAGAATTTATGTCGTTTTGATCTTAATCAAGTTGTACATGTGATTTATGAACCACCTTAACCGAGTTTCACATTACGCTAGCACTACTTCGGACCTTCTTGATGAGTATCATATTCTTTCATGTCGATACGATGAGAAATTTTGTTGTTTTGATCCCAATCAATTTGTACTTGTGATTTATGAATGACCTCAAGTGAGTTTCACAGTACCCATCAGGAATTCGGACCTTTTTGATGAGTATCACACACTTTCACGCTAATACGACTAAAATATTTGTTGTTTTGTTCTGAATCACCTTGCCCATATGATTTACGCATGATCTTAACGAGTTTCACATTACTCAAGTACTAATTCGGACCTTTTTGATGAGTATCATACGGTGTCACGCTTGTACAATCAGAATTTTGATTGTTTTATGCTGAAACACCTTGTACCTATGATTCATGAACGACTTAAATGAGTTTCACATTACCCAAGCAGGAATGTGGATCCTTTTGACGAGTATCAATTACTTTTACCCTGATACGATCAGAATTTGTCTTTTTAGATCTTAATCAAGTTGTACATGTGACTTATGAACCACCTTAACCGAGTTTCACATTACGCTAGCATCACTTCGGACCTTCTTGATGAGTATCATATGCTTTCATGCCGATACGATGAGAAATTTTGGTGTTTTGATCCCAATCAACTTGTACTTGTGATTTATGAATGACCTCAAGTGAGTTTCACAGTGCCCATCAGGAATTCGGACCTTTCTGATGAGTATCACACACTTTCACGCTAATACGATTAAAATATTTGTTGTTTTGTTCTGAATCACCTTGCCCATATGATTTACGCATGATCTTAACGAGTTTCACATTACTCAAGTACTAATTCGGACCTTTTTGATGAGTATCATGCGGTGTTTCGCTTGTACAATCAGAATTTTGATTGTTTTATGCTGAAACACCTTGTACCTATCATTCATGAACGTCTTAAATGAGTTTCACATTACCCAAGCAGGAATGTGGATCCTTTTGATGAGTATCAATTACTTTTACCCTGATACGATCAGAATTTATGTCGTTTTGATCTTAATCAAGTTGTACATGTGATTTATGAACCACCTTAACCGAGTTTCACATTACGCTAGCACTACTTCGGACCTTCTTGATGAGTATTATACGCTTTCACGCTGATTCGATGAGAAATTTTGGTGTTTTTATCCGAATCAACTTGTACTTGTGATTTATGAATGACCTCAAGTGAGTTTCACAGTATCCATCAGGAATTCGGACCTTTTTGATGAGTATCATACACTTTCACGCTAATACGACTAAAATATTTGTTGTTTTGTTCTGAATCATCTTGCCCATATGATATACGCATGATCTTAACGAGTTTCACATTACTTAAGTACTAATTCGGACCTTTTTGATGAGTATCATACGGTGTCACGCTTGTACAATCAGAATTTTGATTGTTTTATGCTGAAACACCTTGTACCTATGATTCATGAACGACTTAAATGAGTTTCACATTACCCAAGCAGGAATGTGGATCCTTTTGACGAGTATCAATTACTTTTACCCTGATACGATCAGAATTTATGTCGTTTTGATCTTAATCAAGTTGTACATGTGACTTATGAACCATCTTAACCGAGTTTCACATTACGCTAGCACTACTTCGGACCTTCTCGATGAGTATCATATGCTTTCATGCCGATACGATGAGAAATTTTGGTGTTTTGATCCCAATCAACTTGTACTTGTGATTTATGAATAACCTCAAGTGAGTTTCGTTGTGCCCACCAGGAATTCGGACCTTTTTGATGAGTATTACACACTTTCACGCTAATACGATTAAAATATTTGTTGTTTTGTTCTGAATCACCTTGCTCATATGATTTACGCATGATCTTAATGAGTTTCACATTACTCAAGTACTAATTCGGACCTACTCGAGGAGTATCATACTGTTTCACGCTTGTACGATCAGAATTTTGGATGTTTTCTTCTGGAACACCTTGTACCTATGATTTATGAACGACTTAAACGTGTTTCACAATACCCAAGCAGGAATTCGGATCTTTTTGATGAGTATCATGTACCTTCATCCTGATACGATCAGAATTTTTGTTATTTTGTCCTGAATCACCTTGTACATGGGATTTATGAACGACCTTAACCGAGTTTCCCATTACCCAAGTACTAATTCGGACCTATCATACGCTTTCACGCTGATACAATCAGAATTTTTGTTGTTTTGTTCTGAATCACCTTGCACATGTGGTTTACGCACGATCTTAACCCTGTTTCACATTACCCAAGCATGAATTCGGATTTTTTTGATGAGCATCATATACTTTTACCTTGATACGATCTGAATCAGCTTGTACATGTGATTTACGAGTGACCTTAAACGAGTTTCACATTACCCATTAGGAATTTGGATCTTTTTGATGAGTATCATGTACCTTCACCCTGATACGATCAGAATTTTTATTGTTTTAATCTGAATCAACTTGCACACGTGATTTTCGAACGACCTTAAACGACTTTCACATCACCCAAGCAGGAATTCGGACCTTTTGATATGTATGATATGTTTATACGCTGATATGATTAGAATTTTTGTTGTTCTGTTCTGAATCACCTTGTGAATGTGATTTTTGAACCAACTTAAACGAGTTTCACATTATCCAAGCAGGAATTCGGGCCTTTTCGACAAGTATCACGCTGATATGATCAGAATTTTTGTAGTTTGTTTCATTTTTTTGTATATATTTAATTTTAAAATATTTTAGAGCCGGGTTTGGTCGATTTCCCGTCTGAGGGTAATAAATTGATTTATAACAGAGCGTTCCAGTATACAGCTGGGTGTCCTAGTAGTTATTGCAGTTATCACTATTGTCCTACCTTATAGTAACACTACATAACTCAAATTATTTCTACATGTTGCGTCGGCCATCACTGAAAATATCTTCGAGAAACCATGTAATAATTCTGGTACTAAATAGTTTTAAATTCAGCGCGTCTGAAAGTTCCTTAAGCGAACGATTTATGTAGTTTGCCCTAAGTTATATTAACGATGCGGAGCTTTCATAGCAAGCCGCGAAAGCAGTTTGGGATGTTTAATTTATACTAAGCGATTTCAGTCTTCTTGCCTCCTTGTTTGCCCCCGAATTTATTCCGCAAGTAATCCAATAACTACTTTCCACTCATGACGGAACATTTGCACCCCCCCCCCATCCCGATTCACGTTAATTAGTTTAACTCGTTTACGTCGTCGGCTACACAATCAATCACCGACTGACTATTAAATAATCGGGAGGAGAAGTTTCCAGCGAACAAACGGGGAAGAGTTTGTATTTATTTTTTTAATTAGCGTATCCAAGGAAATAATACTTGCATTGTTATATGCTCTAAAAAAAAAAACAATTAAGCGCATTTCAAGTCTTTTATAAGCACACAAACAGCTCGTTAGTTTGGATACATACATTACGTCAGACGTAAGAATGAAATTCACGAAGCGGAGCAAACGGAAACGGTTTTATTGCTCTACTACTTTCGCTTTAATGGTTGGCGGAAAATTTATTATTACGATCGTCCACGTATGTATAAGTATCGTTCCGGGTTGAAATTAAGAAGCTCTCCTCTGTCTCTTTCTTAAAGTAGCTTCAACAACAAAACAATAAGAGATATGTTTTATGTCTCGTTCACTGAGACTCGGTACTTCATCCTTTAATTGTGAGCAAAAATTTTTAATGGTGGCTTACTTTTAATAACTCACAGAAAATTTACACTTTAGTGTAAATTTATTATTACGATCACCTATATATCATTTGAAGTGCTGACCTTTCTGACGAAGCTTTTATTGAAGTGTGTGTGTTTATTGCCTTGTGCTCGCGATGTATCACGGTTACATCTTAGGGGAATGTCGTGTCTCCTGCGCCCTTATCGTTATCGTTCAGAGAAGGCAGCTCACGTTAATGTTTCACAAGAAAAATATTGTAGAGCGTCATTTAAAGTGGAGATCAAGAGGCTTCAAATTAGAAAATTTGCCACTGACCTCTCTGACAAAGCTTTTATTGACGTGTGCTTGCGTTTATTGCCTTGCACTCGTGATGTAACACGACTACTTCTTAGAAAGCGCCCGTACGCCCGATAGCCATCACTTTGATACTAAATCGCAAGCAACAGGATGTTATCGGCTAAAAAGCATCGGTTCCAAAGTAGGCTTTGTGGCACTTGTTTCTTCGACATAACATCGCATTTCAGCTGTTAAGGTTGCTCTCGGGTCATCTGCGACACTTGATCTACCAAGAAAACAAACTACAACGTAATACTATGTAATCTTATCGTATTGGAGCGAAATGAAATGTAATTTCAACATATAACGTTACATCATTCGGTGTAGGTTAATGAAACGTAACATAATGCAATGTAATTTAATGTAACACAAAGTAATGCAATGTATTCCGACGTAATTTAATGTAACGCAAAAATATTATCTGCCGTATTAATAATAATAATAATACAACGTGTAAACCAATAGAATTTGACGTCGTTTTATGTTACGCAGCGCAACATAATACAATGTAATGGGATGTAGAGTAATGTAATTTAAGTTAACCCCGTGTATTTCAACGTCACGCCATTTAATTTACTATTGTATTGCAACGAAATGAAATGTAATACAGTATACAGGCTGTTACAAATTCGAGGCTCACCATTGGGATCTCGGAAACGGTAAGAGATACGAAGTCGGTTAAATTGGGGCAAAGTTGCGTATTTTGTTGCTGAATAATAATCCGCTATGAAAAATCTTCTACGATTTGTAGTTTCTGAAATATTTCCAAAAAACAAGAAAACGTCATTTTCTTTTTTATTTTTTTCTGAAGTTATTATTGCAGGGATCATAACAAAATTAATACATTCTACAGGCACTTTTTTAAGCTCTTTACGATGATATCATTAGATTTTACTTAAAACGTTTCGTCTCGTTCTGACCATCATCAACTTCATTTTTTCTTATGGGCGCTACATTGGATTTTAATACCAATGAATAGATCTATTTTTTCTGATGCTTTTCCATATATCACACATCCCTATTTAATAATTTGAAACAGCTGGAAATGCAAGAAATTGTTGAAAATGACACTGCAAAGAAAAACAAGGTATGCAGTGAAAACAAAAACCCAAAAAGTATGATATACCTTCGAAGTTTTATTTCGTTTATCACAAAAGCAGATTTTTGAAAAATTTTTAGATATAAAAATGAATGATGTGAATCCAAGAAAGACGTAAATTTTTAAAACGTATTGTGGTAACAACAACAATTTAGCAATTGAAAGAGAAATTTACTTCCAACAATGACGATGACGCAGTATTTAATTAGTTTCCTAATTAAATTATACATTTTTATGGTTAAAGCAAGAAAGTATCACAAGAAATTATGTCTTTAAAAATCTCTCTTTCTTGTAGATTTAAAAATGTATTGTGCTAACAACAATTTAGTAGTAGCAAGGAAATTTACTTCCAATAATACCCAGAAAGATGCCTCCCACACAGAACAATGTTATTAAATTAGATAGAAACATTGCACTTTATGGATATTTTCATAAAACTCGAAGGACGTATCGAGATCGCCTTAATGATGATGAGAATGAAGAATTATTAGAAGAGGTAATTAATAGTTATTTATAAAATGCATAAAATTATAAGACTACAAGAAAGACATACATAATTTAATTTGATATTTTCTTGCTTTAATAATAATTATGTATAATTTAATTACAAATCTCATGAACTATTGTTTTGTAGTAGTCTTTCTGGATATTGTTGGAATGAAATTTCGCTCGTTTTTACTAAATTGTTGTTGTTAACAGCACAATAAATTTTTAAATTTACGTCATTCTTAGATTCATAACGTCCATTTTTAGATCTAAAAATTTTACTAATATCAGCTTTTGTGATATACGAAATAAAACTCCGAAGGTATATTAAACTTTTTTGGTTTTTGTTTTCACTGCATACCATGTTTTTCTTTGCAGCGTTATTTTCAACAATTTCTTGGATTTCCAGCTATTTCAGATTATTAAATAGGGATGTGTGATACATGGAAAAGCATCAGAAAAAATAGATCTATTCAAAGGTATTAAAACCCAATGTAGCGCCCATAAGAAAAAATGAAGTTGATGATGGTCAGAACGAGACGAAACGTTTTAAGTAAAATCTAATGATATCATCATAAAGAGCTTAAAAAAGTGCCTGTAGAATGTATTAATTTTGTTATGATCCCTGCAATAATAACTTCAGGAAAAAATAAAAAAGAAAATTACGTTTTCTGGTTTTCTTGAAATATTTAAAAAACTACAAAACATAGAAGATTTTTCAGAACGGATTATTATTCAGCACCAAAATACGCAACTTTGCCCCAATTTAACCGACTTCGTATCTCTTACCGTTTCCGAGATCCCAATGGTGAGCCTCGAATTTGTAACAGCCTGTATAACGTTACGTAATTCAATGTAAGTCAATGAAACGCAACGTAACACAATGTAACTAAATATAAGACACAGTAATGAAATTTATCTTGCCGTAATAAAAGTAATCTAACAAAATTCGATACATTACGACATAATCTATCACAACATGACATCATTCAATGTTGCGGAATGCAATGTTTACAACGTCACGCAGTGTAAATTAATAGATTTTAAAGTAATTAAATGCTTTTTAAAATAACACGGCGTAATAAACATAATACAGCGCAATGCCATTTATTCTTACGGAGTGCAATGTATTCCAATGTAATTTAATGTAATGCAAAAATATATTTTGCTGTACCACAACGTAAACGTAAAAATAAAACGATGCGTAATCTAATATAATTAGACGTCATTTTATGTTATGTAACGCAACGTAATCCAATGTACTGTGATGTAAAGTAATGTAAATTAAGTTAACGTGATGACTTCAACGTCACGCAATGTGATTTACTAGTGCATTGCAACGAAATGGAATGTAATGGAGTCCATTACAGTATATAACGTTACGTAATGCAATGTATGTCAATGAAACGCAACGTAACGCAATGTAATTTAATGTAAGACATAGTAATGAAATTTATCTTGCCGTGATAAAAAGTAATGTAACAAGATTCCATACAGTACGTCATAATCTATCACAACATGACATCATTTAATGTTGCGGAATGTAATGTTTTCAACGTCACGCAATGTTTTGCAATATGAATTAAAAAACAGATTCTGCCGTACCACAATGTAATCGTAAGAATAATTTCCTGTGTAATTCAATACAATTCGACGTCATTTTATGTCACGTAACGCAACGTAATCTAAGGTACTGTGACGTAAAGTAATGTAAATTAAGTTAACGTGATGTATTTCAATGTCACGTAATGTAATTTACTATTATATTTGAACGGAATGAAATGTAATATAGTGTATTGCAGTATATAATATTATATAATGTAAATTAGGTCAATGAAGCGTAATGTAACGCAATGTAATTTGATGTAACACGAACTATTTTGCCGTACTACAGCGTAAACTAATAAAATTAGATATATTACGACATAATCTATTACAGCATGACGTCATTTATATTGCGGAATGCAATGTACTCAACGTCTCACGTAATGTAATGCAGTGTAAATTAATAAAATATGAAGTAATCAAATGTTTTTTTACCGGAGTACGGTGTAACAAACGTAATACAGCCCAATATCATTTAATGTTATGTAATACAATGTATTTCGCCGTAATTTAATGTAACGCAAAAATATATTCTGCTGTACCACGACGTAACGCAACGTAATTCAATGTACTGCTACGTAAAGTAATGTAAACTAGATTAATGTTGTTTATTTCAACGTCACGCAGCAATGTAATTTTTTTATAATACGAAATTATTAAATGTATTTTATGGTAACGCGACCTACCAACATAATACAATGCAATGTCATTTATTATTACAGAATGTAAAGTATTTCAATTTAGTTAATGGAAGACAAAAATGTATTTTGTTTTAACACGACATAATCATCATAATAACAATACCGTGTGTAATCCAATAAAATATAACGCCATTTTATTTTACGTAATGCAATATAATCCAATGTCAGGTAACGTAAAGCTATGTAAATGAATGTAATGTAAGATAACGCAACGTTTTCTACTTGAAAGATTTATATTTCAATGTAATACATTCAGAGCTGTCGGTACTCGAGTAAAAGTACTCATTTACTATACTCTGAGTACTTTTAGTGTACTCGGTACTCAGTCCTGAATATATTATTTTAAATGTACTTGTACTTGATGCATTTTAAAACGCAAAAATATACCCGAGTACTTGTTATTGTACTCGACTACATTTTCGTGTTCTCGAGTACATATGTTAATGTACTCGAGTACATTACCTTACGCAACGAGCACATTTTTATGCGAGCCTCGACATGCGTGGAACGGTATTATTGTACATGTATGTACTCGGTGCTTTGTACTCGTACTCGGTACTCAAGTACTTATCATATGTACTTATACTTGGTACTTGAATACATTTTGGACAGAGTACTTGTACTCAGTACTCGAGTACTTTTTACTTGTACTCGGAACAGCTCTGAATACATTTCACTGTGTTACACTGAAGTACAGTCGAAACGTATTTTATTTTTGACGCACCCATAACCTTACTTTTCTCGAAGCGCCATTCAATTATACGGAATAAAACCTCCTCTTGGAGGAGCTTTGTTGAATTCGTTCGCAATGTAAATTCAGTTATTTTAATGTAACGTCAGTTAATATATTTTTACCAAAGCGCGGCGTAATAAGCATAATACAGCACAATGTCATTTAATGTTATGTAATACAATGTATTTGAACGTAATTTAATGTAACGCAAAAATATACTCTGCCCTACCACAACGTAATCGCAATAATAATACGATGTGTCACCCAATACATTTCAGCGTCATTTTATGTTACGTAACGCAACGTAATTCAATGTACTGCTACGTAAACTAATGTAAATTAAATTAACGTGAATTATTTTAATGTCACGCAACGCGATTTATTTATAATACGAAGTAATAAAATGTATTTTATGGGAACGCGGCGTACCAACATGATACAACGCAAAGTCAACTAATATTACGGAATGCAAAGTGTTTCAATTTAATTAACGTAATACAAACATGTATTTTGCCTTAACCTTGACATGATCATTACAATAACAATACATCGTACAATCCAATAAAATACAACGCCATTTTATTTTACGCAACGTAATTCAAGGTAAAGTAACGTAGAGCAATGTAAATTAATGTAATATGAGGTAACACATAGTTTTTTACTTAAAAGTCTTATATTTAAATGTAATACGAAGTGCCATTCAAATATACGAAATAAAACAAGTTCTGAAGGAGTGTTTGTTGTAATATAATTTTAGTTATTTTAGCGTAATGTCGGTTAACTTGATGAAATAAAGCGTAAAGTCTGAAGCATGTGATTTAATGTAATACAACGTAAGCCACGAGTTATTGAGAGATATATCAAATTTGCAGTTGCGAGGTGGGGATTCACTCTTGTTAATGGATAATAAAATGGAATTAATTAGTTTTTCTGAGAGTTTCAAAGGAAGTTTAAATACGATTGGTAACTATTGTTTTTGAGGAATGCACACACGCATTTAGGAATGTCTGAGATGCATGCCATCATCGGCAAGTTGATTTTTCAATTTCTATTGCAAAGTAATTTAATGTAACGCAATGCAATCCAATGTAGCAAACAAGATTTTCTAAGTAGTATTAGAATTATTCGCGCAATCTCCCAGAAAGTTTCACAAAGAATTCAAATGTAACCACCCTCCGGTCAGCGGCCATTTTTTTTAACAAATGAGTTTATATACAAGAGTGTTGCCTTTAAGTAATTCAGTTTTAAGCCGTCTAAAAAGTTGATGTTTCAATTTCTATTGCAATGTAATTTAATGTAAGGCAATGCAATCTAATGTAGTAAATCGAATGGTTTACTTTAATGTTTCTTTTTTGATTTATTATTACAACAGTCATTGTCATTTAATGTGGAAAGTTTAAGTTCTGTAAATAATAAAAGAATACAACCGGAGATATCAAAGTGCATTGTATGAGGAGATTAGGTAGTGCAATGTTTCATATTCGCCTCATCGAGGCTTTTAAATGTGAGCACAGATATTCTTGCAACTTGAAGTACCAACAAATTTGAGTGTTCTTCTATTTACGGGAATAAAGTAAACTGATACGGCCAAACAAATAGGATAACGTCATTCTTGCTGTCGTGGAAGAGGCACCTTCTACTAAGAAGAAATTCGCCCTATCTTTTCAGTAAGCAAAACAAGAAGCTTTAAGGTCTCACGTTCGGAATGAATATGTAATACCTCTCGAGTGTCTCGGCAATAAGCTTAAGAATCGTTGGAAATGCAGGCAAATCTGTATAATTTGTTTACCAGAGAACAAAGCTTATTCTCTTTTCGTGTATTTTGACGAAGATTTTGCAGCGGACGTAAATAATTAAATTACCCGTCGCCGCTGTGCAGACGCAAATAAATCTGAATTTCAGCTGCGCACAAATAACACCGTCGGCATTACCATCGTGCAACACGTGAATAAAAGAAAAAACCCGAGACGTTTCGGATTTGCACGAAATTACGGGGAATCACAATCGGACGTCTCATTTATTTCACTCGAAACACCCATATCATAATCGGATTCGTTTCGTTTCGGCAAACGATTTCTCTTAATATTTACCCAATAAGGTTTTTATATCCAGCCACTCACTGACGGGAAACGGAAAAGCGTAATTTGGTGCGGGGTGTTTTAAACATCTCCTGATCGTAATTACATTGTAATGGAGAAAATTCATCTGATTGAAAGCTCGAACGCGGGGGGTGTTTAATCCAATTCCGAGGCGTTCCGAGTTCTTTCGCGCCTTGCGAACTGAAAAACCCTCACCCGTAATGAAGTCGGATTCTTTATCAAAAGGCATGAGAAAATTAAGACCACATCACGCTTCGATAAGAAGAGAATAAAGTCATTACGAAACTTATATAATAAATATCATTTTATAACTTTTATTATACAAACAATCTTACTTGTCAATAGTGCATTTTTTTAAATCCACCGAAAGACATCAAAAAGAAGCTCAATAAATAATTTATAAATCTAAAGTTCCATGTTTGAGGTACTTCTGTTTGGTCCAAATTCATTATCAAAAAATCCCGAAGATTAAAAACGTCCTTTTTGTCGAAATCGACGATCGATTTCTTTATTATTTGAAGCGCAGGGGACTACAGTCTCGTGGATGCTTTTCGTTCGGTAGCTGTGTCCGGGAGAAAAAAATAATTAAATTTAAATGTTACGGGTGATGTCATTTTTCTCCCTCTTAGAGACGGCGTCGGTTTATTTAAATACTGTGATCACAAGAAATTCCCGACTGAGTTCCTGCCAGGGTGGTTCCCGTCGGAGTTCCCATCCAAGAGTTCCAGAGAAAGCGAGCGACCCCCTCTGCTGTTTAATTCTCGTCGAGACTCTTCTGCAAGTTCTGTTTCGCGATAAAACATAATTAAATTTAAATGTTACGGGTGATGTCATTCTCCTCCCTCTTAGAGACGTCGTCAGTTTATTTAAATACTGTGATCACAAGAAATTCCCTTCTGAGCTCCTGCCAGGGTGGTTCCCGTCCGAGTTCCCGTTTAAGAGTTCGAGAGAAAGTGAGCAACGCCCCTGCTGTTTAATTTTCATCGAGACTTTTCCGCAAGTTCTGTTTCGTGGCAAAACATAATTAAATTTAAATATTACGGGTGATGTCATTTTTCTCCCTCTTAGAGACGTCGTCGGTTTATTTAAATACTGTGATCACAAGAAATTCCCGTCTGAGTTCCCGTTCAAGAGTTCCAGAGAAAGCGAGCGACCCCCTCCGCTGTTTAATTCTCGTCGAGACTTTTCCGCAAGTTCTGTTTCGTGGCAAAACATAATTAAATTTAAATATTACGGGTGATGTCATTTTTCTCCTTCTTAGAGACGTCGTCGGTTTATTTAAATACTATGATCACAAGAAATTCCCGTCTGAGCTCCTGCCAGGGTTGTTCCCGTCTGGGTTTCCGTCCAACAGTTCCAGAGAAAGTGAACAACTCCTTCTGTTTAATTCTCGAGTCGAGATTTTTCTGCAAGTTCTATTTCGTATTAAATTGTAGCGTGTTCTGGTGTATAATTTTATTGAACACTTTAACAACAAATAGAAATAAACGGATGAACAATATCAAATTAATAAGTAACAATATATGCGACGCTCTGCTCTCCTGGTCGGTTATCGTCTAGGCCATCGTTTCTCAGCCTGGGGGTCGCGGTGATATTAAAGGGGGGTCGCGAAAATAGCCCAAACAATAATGAAATCATTTTATGATGTCATACATGTATGTTTATACCCGCAGCGACATAAAATTATAGGATGGGGGGTCGCAAAATATTAATTTTATTTACATTTACTATTTGGGGGGTCGCGGAGCTAAAAAGGTTGAGAATCGCTGGTCTAGGCTACTGGAGGGCGAAGTCTCTAGTAACGTAGTAACGGATGTTGAACACGGGGTTGACGTCGGAACTATATCAGGAATCAGGATATCTTGCTTCTGCTTCAGTTCCACTTCTTCCCTTGGCTGGCTTTGACGACACCGATGGGTGTGTGGAGAATGAGTGTTGCCCTCGATAAGAGGTATGTGTGGTGGATGCTCCTGACAATTGGTTGCACGCGAGGCTTTGGATGTGCTTCCCATAATAAGCTGCACGGAAGAGTGTATGTATTGCTCCTGACAGTTGGTTGCGCGGGAGGGTTTAGATGTGCTTCCGACAATAAGTTGCACGGAAGGGTTACGTATGTTGCTCCTCACAATTGGTTGCACGGGAGGATTTGGATGTGTTTTCGACGATAAGCTGCGCGGAAGAGTGTGTGTTTTGCTCCTAACAGTTGGTTGCACGGGAAGCTTTGGATGTGCTTCCGACAATAAGTTGTACGGAAGAGTTATGTATGTTGCTCCTGACCATAGGTTGCACGAAAGGCTTTGTTGAAGGTTCCCGGAGCTTGAGCGGTAAGTAATTCAGCTTCATTGATTTAAGGGTGTTTCGAATCACAGGTGATCGGAGCTGTAGGTATCTCGTTCCTCAGGGGGTAGTCTTGTTGTGATTGAGGATGCGATCCTATTTGCGGGGCAATCATGAAGGAATGCGGTTTCGCATCAATTCGTCAAGGGGCGGCCTAAACTTTGTTTATTTGCGACGATCGTCGTGGTTGCTTTAATACGCAAATGTCAACGTGACGCTTCACTCGTATTTGTCCATTTGACATTGTCTGACGTTATGACGTGTTTCGTTGGTCGCTGCAAGACCCTCCGAAAATTAATCGATTTATCCTCAATTACCTTTAAATATAAACAATAAAGGGAGATAAAGGACTAAGGGAGGAGAAGCGGTAAAATCCCGATAATTCCGAAATTACGTGTAGCGGCACGACAAGGACGAAACTTCATTCCAAGGAAACAAAAGAACACCGAGAGGGACTCCTGGCTTTTTTAAACTTAAACCAGAGACCTACAAACAAGGGAATTCCGACTCGGGGCTTGACTTAAAAGTATTTGGTATGGGTTGAGGGAAAGGATGAGGGAAAGAGGGAGAGTTATTGTGCGTAAAATTTTTGTGAAGTTTCATAATTAAAGTCAGAGATTGTCAGCGTGGAAATTTAATCTCTTTCTCACTCTCGTCACGGCGCGGCATCTAGAGGAAAAAGTCGTCCCGACGAGTCCTCGTGAAATTGATCATCTTGAAAGTAGAGATTTCTTTAATCTACTTTCTTTCGTTTCAACCCCCGTCCGTTACAAATTGGTGGCAGCGATGGGATAACAGAAATAAAAAAGGGAAAAAGGGTGAGAAAAGAGTTGTTTATTCCGTGTAAAATTTTTGTGAAGCTTCGAAACGAAGGTCGTAGATTTTGAGTGTAGCAATTTAATAGCTTTCTCACTCTCGATACGGTACTAGAGGAAAACGTTATTCCGACGCGTCCTTGTGAAATTAATAATCTTGAAAAGATGCAAAATATCTCGCAATTGAATTATTATTATTATTATTATCTGTGGTGGTTGCCCAAAGGGGTCCTAAGTCATGGACTTGTCAGGACCTCAGGAGCGGGAGTGTGTGTGTAAAGTGTTCCATGGCTTTGATACTTCCAAACCTTCTCGCCGTTTAAGGGGAAGCAGTGTCGAATTTTATCCCCAACACTGAAGGGTGCCTGAAGTCGATACCGACCACCCCCGAGAAAAAACCCGATCGCGGTTCGAACCGACGACCATGCGATTGCAAGGCCGGTCCCTTACCACTTGGACCGTTCAGGTGTTAAATGAAACAACAATACTAAAGTCACGGTGACGTTTATAAATTATTGAAGTGCTCAAGTCTAATGTTCAACGCATTTTTTTTTTATTTTATTTTTTAATGGTATTTCGAATCAGGCTTGTATATAATTTTTGTGCAGTCGAAACAGAACTTTTCCTTTCAAAATTGCCTGACGGGAACTACCCTGTCAGGAACTCAACTCTTTTTGGTGATTACTGTGTTTAAATAAACTGCTAGGCGTCTCTAAGAGGGGGGAAAATGACATCGCCCGTAATAATTAAACTGAATTATTATTTTTATCCCGCGCGTAGCTTGCGAACGAAATGCATTCACCGCTAGAGGACGTGCAATTGTCCATTCCGTAATTTTTATACGCGGTAAGTACAGTTACTGTGTCAGCGTTTCTTTTCTCAAGGTTTACAGCTGCGAGTATTGATACGTCCGAATTGTTTACTTTAACAACAAGGCTTCGATTGTTTTCCTGAGTTTTTGAGAGTGTGCATACGCGTATTACTTATTGATCATGATTTTATCTCTTTTATTTTATTTTATGTACGTTTTGAATCAATAGGACTTCGTTGCCACACAGAACATTACACGGTCTCCGCTTCTGATGGGCTCATTAAGTAAAGCCGGGCGAAATTACCCCTAATGTATTTTTATCGCTCCCTTATCAAAAATAACACAAAAAGCAATACACCTAGTCTGCGGTTGTTAGCTTCCCGAGCGTCGGCCGACCCGACATGTTGAACTTTATCGATCAGCGAGGAAACCAGGACGTGCTGAATAAGCCGCATTATTGAAGCGGAATAAGCTCGGACGATGAGAATTAAACCGGGATGTATCACGTCCGGCGCCAATTAAAAAATGTCTTGGTCTTGCTTGCACGATATTTCAAATAAAAGATAATACTTTATTAGTAAATCTACTAGAGTGGAGCACTTCGATGCATTCAAGGACTCGAACGTGTGCAGGAAGTCGGAATATTTTATGGTGAGGGTAAGTGAGGGAAGTTGTGTAAGTGAAAGAATTCAGAAAAGTGAAATAAAACAAAGATTAATTGCTGCGGACGTAGAAAAACGGAAAGCAATTACTTATTCAATTAAGTCACCAAATGGTTAGCAGGACGTAAAATTATTGGAGGAAACGCAAGGAAGCGCGTGTACATCGAATTATCCGGATAGTTCTAGTGTAAAATCCATAATTAATCTCGGGATATTTAACATCGCTAGAACTAGCGCCGGGAGTTAATTAAAACTTTTTTTTTACAACGACGCAGAGTTTACGCTTCGGCACACCTTGGTGCACTCTTACTCTTTTAATTCGGCGCTTAATTAAGTTTCAAACTGCACACGGTCCGCTTCAAACTCGATTGCCGGTTTAGTGAAGTGCGGTTGAAAAAGTTGTCCCTTACCTATGGATACCTCACATATCCTTCTCTAACTCTACACAATAAAACTTCTTTTCGCCAGAAATAAAATAAGGATTGTATGGGCACTATTCAATTCGGTATGCCATCCGTTTTAAGTTGCTGTTAAATGAAATACTGTCGACAATAGAAGCGGGGGGTGAGTGTGTGTGTGTGTGTACATCGATATCGAAGGGACATAAAAGAATCGCCGAGCCAGTGGATTTAACTTTATCCTAGCTTCGAGAAAGTAGATCCCGTAAATTCAGCGCCGCCTTCCTAGATGAGGGCGCGCAAGTTGCGAGGGAGCACGGATAATTAACTTCCGGAAAAACACGTTCCTGAGATAAAACGGAGCACTGAAAGTATAAACATCTCTATAAATAAGTAAAATCTGGGCGCACTCTCACCGTGCTAGTTTTAAGTAATGATTTAGGTACATTCTCGGAAGTTTCAGCGTCATTATGCTGAATAATAAACAATGAAGCTTGAAGCGGAACGAAACTCGCCCTGCAATTTATAACATCAAGCGAGCAAAGCAAAAATGAATTAAGGGCCGGAGCAAATTTTTATTCTCATCTGCATTAAAAAGAATCATCAAGCCAAACAAATTCTCTTAAAACAACCCACTTTAGGTCTTTTGGATAGACAGTGGATATTAAAAGTAACCCCTGGATTTGTAAGAAACTGGTATTCTGTACAGAGACTTTGCGATGACCGTAATAACACCCGCATCCGTTTTAGAACACGTCTGCGATAAGGAACATCTTCATTCGACTTGCAGATTTTGATAATTAATCGGGGTTTGTTGGTTTAATAACCAAATAAAAGACGGATGCAGTCCCAACCCAACCCACTTTAGGTCTTTTGGATAGATAGAGGATATTAAAAGTAACCCCTGGATTGGTAAGAAACTGGTATTCTGTACAGAGACTTTGCGATGACCGTAATAACACCTGCATCCGTTTTGGAACACGTCTGCGATATGGCACATCTCGATACGACTTGCAGATTTTGATCGTAATTAATCGGGGCTTGATAACCAAATAAAAGACGGATACAATCCAGAATTTATATCACACAGTCAGCACGAGTATTGCTGTTAACAAATCGGCAGAATTGACATTCGAATAATGCTATCACAGTGTATGAACGACACACAATTGTTTGGCTTTTGACTCCAGAACACCCTTTGACCTTTAAATTCGTTTCTGAAACTATTTGTGATCCTCTGACTATCTTGCAACATCGATCATTTAATTCTAAGACCCGCCGTGACCTTGAAAATATCAAAATCCTGAGATCATCGGTGACCACACGACTTTTGGCAAGGTCAAGGACTCTAATAAGTAGATTCCGAAACTTCCTCCAATATTCAATGTCACTAAAAATTCGCTTGTAGCATCTCTTGCAATCTTGGGTGTGTGCAAGACTAAAGGAGTTTTAGAATCGACCTTGACCTTAAGATGGGCCGTATGATCTTGTAACTTCCTTGTAACGTCGAGGACATCGAACCTTGACCTTGAAATTTTCAAGATCACTAATAATTCTGTGATCCTGGAGTCTATTACGACCTTCCGGTAATTTTACAATTTACGCAAGGTCAAGGATACCAATAAGCAGATTCCGAAACGTCTTTCAGTGCTCAAGGTCATTAATAACCCGACTGTATCCTGTAATCTTGAAGTTGAAGTATTAGAATCGGCCTTGATCATAAGATAGGTCGTTTCTGAAATCTTTGTGATCTAACTTTCGTCCAAAATAAAGAACATCGATTAAATAATTCAGGAGTCTTCTGTGACTTCGAATTTTCATAATCGCCAATGATCTTGGTTAATTAAGATCCTTCTAATCATCTCTCAGATTTTGCAATGTCAAGGACTCTAATAAATAGGTTCAAGGTCATTGTAGAATCTTTTGCAACCTTGGGGTTGGAATGTAAGGTGCTTGCAAAACAACAGAATCGGCCTTGACCGTAGACTGAGACTGTGTTAGGCCGTCTCTGAAATCTTTGTGAACTTCCTTGCAAAATCAAGAATATTGATTAAATAATTCTCGGGTCTTCGGTGGCCTCGAATTTTCAAGATCACCAACGATCTCGGAGTTAATTAAAATGCTTCCGAAATCTTATAGCTTCTTGCAATGTCAAGGATGCTAATAAGTAGGTTCAAGGTCACTAATAACTCGATTGTAGCATCTTTTGCAACCTTGGAGTTGAAATATAAGGTGTTTGCAAAACAACAGAATCTCTTACATCGGCCTTGACCTTAAGTCGACCTTGATAAGATCCCTCTGTAATCTTATAATTTATTCCAATGTCAAGTACGCTAATAAGTAGGTTCAAGGTCGCTAAAAATCCGCCTGTAGCATCTCTTGTAATCTTGTAGTTGAAGTGTTGGGTGTGTGCAAGACCACAGCAGTTCTAGAATCGACCTTGGTCTTAAGATGGGCCGTTTCTGAAATACTCTATGATCTTATAACCTTCTTGTAACGTTAAGGACATGGATCCTTGACATTTTCAAGATCACTAATAATTCTATGATCTTGGAATTTCGGTTATTTTATAATTTTTGCACGGCCAAGGATACCAATAAGCAAATTCTGAAACTTCTTTCGGTATTCAAGGTCACTAATAATCCGACTGTATCGTCTCCTGTAATCTCGGAGTTGGAGTATTAGGTGTTTGCAACACCACACGATTTCTAGAATCGGCCTTGACCTTAAGACAACCTTGATAGGCCGTTTCTGAAATCTTGCAAAATCAAGAATATCGATTAAGTAATTCTGTGACCTCGAATTTTCAAGATCACCAATGATCTTGGAGTTAATTAAGATCTTTCTGCAATCTTACAGTTTTTTGCATTGTCAGGGACACTAAATAAGTAGGTTCAAGGTCACTAATAATTCTATTGTAGCGTCTTTTGCAACCTTGGAGTTGGAATATAAGGTGTTTGCAACACAACAGAATATCTTGACCTTAAGGTGACCTTGATAAGCCCCTTGTGATCTTCTAACTTTCAAGAATATCGATCGAATAATTCTAGGATCGCTTGTGACCTCGAAATTTTCGAAGATCACTAATAATTCTGTGATCTTGGAGTTAATTAAGATCCTTCTGTACTCGTACAGTTTTTTGCAATATCAAGGACGCTAATAAGTAGATCCGAAACCTTCCTTCAGTGTTCAAGACCACTGATAATCCGATTGTGGCATCTTTTGTGGCCTTGGAGTTGAGATTGTGTGTGTTTGTAAGAACCAGGGGGTTCTAGACCTTAAGATGACCTTGATATGTCGGTTCTCAAATACTCTGTGATCTCGTAACTTTTTGCAACATCAAGGATTTCGATTGATTATTTCTAGGATTTTCCGTGTCTTTGAAATTTTCAAAATCCTGCGACTTTGAAGTCAGTTAAAACCCTTATCTAGCCTTACCATTTTCTGCAAGGTCAATGTTCGAGGTCACTAATAATCCGACTGTAACATGTTTCTTAATCTTGGAGTTGAAGTGGTGGGTGTTTGCGCAAGACCACAGGAGTTCTAGAAACGGCCTTGACTTCGATAAGTTCTTTCTTTTTGATCTTGTAACTTTTCTGCAACATCAAGGACGTCGATCCATGAATTCTAGGACCTCATTTGACTAGTAATTCTGTGACTCTGAAGCCTTCAGTGACCTTAGAATTTTTGTAAGGCAAAGCAATAAGTAAGCGGATTCCGAAACTTCCTTCAATTTCCAAGGTCACTACTAATTCGATTTTCGCGTTCCCCATAATCTCGGAATGGAAATGTCGGGCGTTTGCAAGACCATAGGACTTCTAATAATTCGATCGTAGCATCTTTGACAATCTTGGAGTTAGAATATAAGGCGTTTGCAACACGACAGAATATCTAGAATCGACCTTGACCTTAAGGTGACCTTCATGAGCCGCTTCTTTCTTGCAACATCAATAATATCGATCAGTTAATTCTAGGGCCTCTTGTGTCTAATAATCCTTCTAGTACCTTAGAATTTTTGTAAGATCAAGGACACTAAGGTCACTAATAATCCGATTGTAGCATTTCCAATAATCGAATCGACCTTGATCTTAAGATGAGTCGCTTCTGAAGTACTCTGTGACCTTGTAACTTTCTTGCAACATCAAGGGTATCGTTCCATTAATTCTAGGACCTCCTTTGAGTAGTGACGCAGAGGTCAATTAAGATTCTTCTGTGACCTTACAATTTTATAAGATCAAGGACACTAAAGTCATTAATGGTCCGACTGTAACATTTCCAATAACCTTGGATTGGTGTTTGGAAGACCATAGGAGTTTTAGAATCTACCTTGACCTTAAGATGACTCGCTTCTGTGACCATGTACCTTTCTTGCAACATTAAGGGTATCGATCCATTAATTCTAGGACCTTCTTTGGCTAATAATCCTGTGATACTGAAGTCAATTAAGATTCTTCTGCGACCTTACAATTTTTGTAATATCAAGGACCCTAAGGACACTAATAATCCGACTGTAGCATTTCCAATTATCTTGGAATGGTGTTTGGAAGACCATAGGAGTTCTAGAATCGACCTTGACCTTAAGATGAATCGCTTCTGAAGTACTCTGTGACCTTGTAACTTCCTAAGTCGATCCATGAATTCTAGGACCTTCTTTGACTAGTGATCCAGAAGTCAATTAAGATCCTTCTGTGACCTTACAATTTTTATAAGATCAAGGACATAGAGATCACTAATAATTCGATTTCCAATTATCTTGGAATGGTGTTTGGAAGACCATAGGAGTTCTAGAATCGACCTCGACCTTAAGATGAATCGCTTCTGAAGTACTCTGTGACCTTGTAACTTTCTCGCAACATCAGGGGTATCGATCCATGAATTCTAGGACCTTCTTTGACTAGTGATGCAGAAGTCAATTAAGATCCTACTGTGACCACACAATTTTTGTAAGATCAAGGACATAAAGGTCGCTAATAATTCGATTGCGGCATTTCCAATTATCTTGGAACATCGTTTGGAAGACCATAGAAGTTCTAGAATCGATCCTGATCTTAAGATGAGTCGCTTCTGACGTGCTCTGTAACCTTTCTCGCAACTTCGAAGGTATCGATCAATTAATACTAGGATTTCTTATGACCTTGAAGTTCTCAAGATCACTTTTTCTCACGAAATTTTATTACAAATTCAATCATTTCGGACGCACCAAGGAATGCTAACGTGCATTCGAGAAGTATCAACGATGACGACGACGACTACTCAGAGTAAATTAAACTGAGCGTTTTTATAGGGGAATCATTAACGCGTCGAATTATATCGCTAACGACATTAGAATGTAGAAGAGCTTAAAAGTTTAACGCAATCGAGCGAATATCTGGGAGAATCTAATTTGGCAAAAATGCCGCTGAGCGAATTAATTTGGGGAAAAGTTTTCGGAACGTTCCGGCTTAATCGATGCAGTTACGATTTTACGATGCCGTTTCCTTCGCCTCGCCTAAAAGGCAAATTAATTTGATAAATACGCCCACCGTTCTGCCTATAATTTCAACATTTGCGCGATGTCGACGTCGTCGGCTCGTGTTAAGTGCACAATTTGATTGATCGGTTAGAAATAAAACTAAATGATCCATTTTTTGGGCGCGCCCAACAGGACAACTAAATAATCACTCTGTTGGGCGCCAATCATTTGGCGCCCAACAAGAAAAAACTGAGCTATAAGAAGAATAAGAACAGCATCCAGTTCTATACCTAAAGCTTGAAGCTTAACGCCGGGGTGTGTGTGTTTTCGGTTGATTACTCACTCTACCGACTGCGCTAGTTAACCTAATCAACTCAGCTAGGTAATTGTTTCAAATTAATCAATGATTGCGGTAAGATCGTTTTTGTAAAAGAAGAAAGTTGCAAAATAAAATAGTATTAGGGGAAAGAGGAGCGTACGATGGAAGAAGATAAACGTCAAATAAATAAGATGTTACTTTAGCAAACACCTTTCAAGTAGAATATCGACCGTAAATAAACAGTAAACAACAGAGTCATGTGTCAAATCTTTGCGTATAGCACTGCATCATAATATTTCACGCGGGTTTATTGCCTAGCATAATTCATAAAGCTACGTTCTATTTGTGTAGCATTCGTAAGACCGTGAGTCTCCTGGCAATTTATCTTACTACTAACGAGTCGACTTGGAAGTATATAGCATGCGCGTGCCAGATTGACTTCGCATCAGGCCCCGTTTGATTAATCGCGGCATTTTAGGCATAATCCGTAATTCGTGCGCAAAATTAAAGTTGATCTATACAAATGACAAAGCCCGCGATGTATAACGACCCGGCCCCCGAAATAATAACCATATTTCAGCGGGGCCGACGCGACGCGACGCAGGCGCCCTCCGAAGATCGCTTTCACATTGTGATGTATGCGAATACAAATCTACTAAAGGGGAGACAAATTGAGAGCTATTTTTTAAATTTCATGATTAAAAAAGAAACCGCTCCGAAGCATCAAAGGGATGCCTGGGAGTGGCATTTTAATATGAAACGAAATTTTAATGTCAAACGTATTTAAACGATCCTCGGATCTAAAGAGATGAATCGCCATATTTTTTTTTTGCTGTTTTGTGTGTGTACCTACTTTTTTCTTTAAAGGAAAACATAAACGTCATCGCGTTTGGTTTCGGTAATGCGATTTAATGCGAGGATAAGGCGCGTGACTTAATGAAACCGATTGTTAGTTTAACCTTACACGCTGGATGGCGCGCCGGCGAATTAATTGGAGCAAACAATGCCGTAAAATTTCAAAGTTCGCTTTCAAAACGTAAATTTAGTGTATTTCGCGGAGGTGAAGTTCGCAAATTGCTAAAGTTCTGAGGTGGAACCCGATTCAGTTAATGTTTCGAAACAATTATATTTCGACTTTGCACATCTTGTTAATATACTCCGATGGAATCAATACGTACGTGACTCTACAACCGAACTTGTCTAACAACTTTATATCGAACTTACCGTTCATATTTACGATATTTCAAAATCAATAAAAATTGGGCGCCAACTCACTATTTGGCGCCCACCTTTTTGGGGCGTCAACTAATCATTTGGTGCCCAATTCGATCAATATAATTAAAATAAAACTGGGCACCAAATCTTGACCTCCCCCTCTCCAACATAATAAACGTTAATTACCAATTATTTTAGTCTTCCGGTCATCACTCGCAGTTAAAATAGTTTTTAATTCAAACTCACTTTGTATTCAGAGCAATAGACTACGGTGGGTCTATGTTAAGTCCTCGCCGTCCCATTTACAACTTCTAATTTAGAAGAAAGCAAACTCGCTTGAAATTTTAACTTGGACGTGATTGTTCTCCAGAAATCATTCTTAAAGACGTGGCTGTTATATTTAGATTATTACATTCCAAGGAATTAGTGGGTGGTTGTGCACCTGGACAATAGCTTTAAATCGAAGCTACAGTCCAAAATCGCAAGACCTGGTGATTTCAGATACTCGCGTGTTATTGAAAAGACGATTGCGCACCAAACGATGATTTGGCGTCGAACAAAACAATAAATTCATATAAATCAATGAAAACACAACTAAATAATCACTTTGTTGGGCGCCAACCCTTTGGCGCCCAACAAAATAAACGATAATTAGTGATGTTTTAGTTTTCACGTCATCACCTAATGCTACTGTCGTTTTTAATCAAAGTCATGTGAGGGAGGGGGGGCGTTTTGTTTAATTGAAAGCAGGTAAGGTGTTCTCTCTCTGCCAATAAAATGCCTTCAGGTTTCTCCGCTGCTTTTTCTATTACGATGTTTTCCGTTAAAATCATATCTGCGTGAGGGGCGGTTGGTTAAAAATGATAACAGAGAGGGGATGAATTATCCTTTACTTTCAAGTTTATCAATTTTACAAGGTCTCGTCAAGACACTATGCTCCTCTAGATGTCACGACGAGAGTGAGAGAGAAGTTTTAGTACCACTCAAAATAATCAACAATTTCCATTTCTTCTCCTCACTCTTCTACCAAAATTTTAATCAAACCTCAAAGGACCCAAGTAGCAATTTCTTTGTTTGTAGATATCTAGTATGAACTTTTTAGCTGTTAATGCCCTCTTTATATGGAATGAGATTTTAGCCCTTGCCCGCCACTAGATAATATAGTGTAATGATTCATCGTCACTAGCCGGCGCCAAGTTGTCTCTTGCGTCACTGCCGCCTAGTCGACGCGCCTTAGGCGACAGCCCAGGGAATCTGACGGCGGAATAAACTAGAATAGACAGTGGGCCGCCTCCAGAATGTTCGAGATAAACAACCCCGGCTATTAAAACACGCGGCCGGTAAACGGAGATTCATTCAGCGTTAAGATTCGATTAGAATGCAACGTGAGACAGTTCGAAATTAAAAGTGGCCTGTTAAACTTTCGCTCGGCTGTTGAAATAAATTACGTATATGTCTGTAAATAAATTATTGTTAAATGTTAGTGTTAAATTAGTTTGCTTGTAAATAAATTAGTTATTAACTATTTCGTGTTTTGTTTTAAAACAAAATTAATAGAAACTTTTAAAAATCATTACAATATTTTTCGGGATTGAGGAAAATACGTTCTTTCTTTTAAAATGACATTTAATTAAAAATAAAGGGGAATTCTATACAAGTGTATATATGCAGAATAAGTAAAGCAATTGCAGGCACGAGTGGATAAAGGTGTCATGTAACATTTTTTCAAAAATCGACTTTTTGGTTCTGATACTCTTATTGTTCTAGCATGTTTATTTCTTTTTATTCTGCATGAATGGTGTATTTGTCTCTTTACAGATACTACTTTGTCGTCAGTGCAAAATAATAATAACGCTGGTTCCACCGGAATGTTAGAGGAACCCATGGCATTTGAATTACCATTTGTGGTGGGCAAAAGGATTTCACGTCACTGCCAACAATGAAGAGCCTGTTTTTGCAGAACAAAGAAATCGTGTTAAAAAAAGGTATTTCAAATAAAAGAAAAAGCATCCAGGAAGTATGTTAGGCAGCCTAATACATGGAAAAAAAAAGTTGCAGCAATAGCACGGGAGAAAGGAGAAGAGTACGTGTCTCAAACAGGAAAGCAAGTGCCCAAAAAAGAAATAAAATTGTGACTTTTATGCAAGAAAAGCTGTAGATTGAAAAAGTATTACTCTTTGGATATGAACGCCAAAAATTCGTTATTATTCAAAAGCATCGATATTTGTTGTATTTCAGTGGAACTCAATTTATTTATTTTAGAATATTTAACATTACAAAAATTACAATTATTATTTTAACTACTTTCAACTTTTCTATAAAAACATCATCACAACATATGTAGATAACTATAAATTACATTATCTCAACACTCCTCCTTAATTTATAGATTTAAATTCTGTCACTCCCAAACTGATTCGCAACTTGACAAATTGTTCAGTAGGTAATGCCATTGAATTTAAACCTAACATAGAACGGCAACGCAATGCTTAAAACTGGCAGCCAGAAATTAGGTTTACGCGATTAACTGATGCATTATTTAGTACATAATCTGGTTGTAGGATAATTTGCAAAGGTGTAGGTGTAGGTATAGTAATATAGAGACTCTATGTTAATGCTGTTTTCAATTCTTGAATTTTCTTTTCATCTTTTCCAGCAATTATTATATCATCTACATATAAAATCAAGTAAATATTTGTTTCATAATCTCCTACATACAGACATCGATCCGCATTAGAATTTTTTAAATTCAAAGTTCTAACAAAATTATCAAATGTTTCATTCCAAGTTCTCGGTGCTTGTTTCAGTCCATACAATATTAAACCAGTTGCAGGGCATCGAGTTAATACTAAAGTACACTTTTTCTTACTCGATTACCTTTAACAAACAAACCACGATGGTGTGCAGGGACGCATTCTGTGCACTGTACCAGTTCAGTCGGATAAAGGCGACGGGCCACTGCGCGCGAAACTAAGCTAAGCTAAGCGAAACTAAGTTTTTTGAAAATTAGATCCAAAGTAATCTTACGCGGACGAAGCAACCGAGCGAAGATAAACATTGTTTTATATCTTTGCTATCCTAATTTCACTTCCCTTAGCTTTAGTTGCCACGTCCGCGTAAAATTACGTTGAATCTAATTTTCAAAAAACTTAGTTTCGCTTAGCTTAGTTTCGCGTTCTGTGGTCGCCTGCCTTAAAGGTGGAACTAATCCAGGGGAAGTTGATAAGTGGTCAGTCGGCCCCTACACCTGATAAGAGAGGACATCATTCAAATCGACCACACAAAATAAGTGAAGATGTCAGACAATGCATTACTGAACATATAAGAAGATTTCCTGCTGAAGTGTCACATTATTCACGCAACAAAAATCCACATAAAATGTATCTGTCGCCTGGTCTTAACATAACCCAAATGTACAAACAGATAACCGTTTTATGGTAAAGCTCAGTTCATGTACCAATATATTTTCTACCAAATTTAATTTTTCATTCGGTCATCCGAAAAGTGACACATGTAGCGTATGCGATTCTGGTCAAAACACTGATGAGCATACTGAAAATTACAAGAGAGCGTTTGAAACTCCAAGAAGAGACAGAGAGAAAGCCTCAGGTGATAAAACTAAGTGCTATATAACTACCCAGTAAACAAGGTCACGTGATATTAACGTCACATTTTAGTAAACTTTTGTGACCTTATCACGTCAGACATCACGTTAACATGACGTAAAAATAACGGCAAAAAGTCACAGACCAAAGACGTCAAAATACGACGAATAAATGACGTTTATAGATCACGTACTTGGAACGTCATACTTTTGTGCATTAATGACGTAGGAAAAGTGACAATGCTGAGCACTGGATCTGTGATTGGCATGAACTTTGAAAATTTTTGATTTAAAATTTTCTAAAGTACTTATAACAGTAGAGAATTTAACTGTAAGAAGTTCCGATAATATCGATTTTAAATCAAACATTTTCAAACTTCATGCCAGTCACAGATCCAGTGCTAAGCACTGTCACTCTTACCATACCTACATTGTGAATTTGTGGGAAAAATTAAAAAAAAAAACATATAAATACATAAATACAATATATTCTATAAAAACATAAACATAACAACTTCTAGTACAATACATATAACATTTGCTCCGAAGAGCCTATAAAACAAGTATTAGGTTAGACCTCAAGCAAGATGTAACCATAGATAATCTAACTTTATGTAACACAGTCAATAAGAAAACGAAAATAATAGAAATTACTTAATTAATAATACATTTAGGATAAGTTGTTCTTGCACTAACACATTTACCCCAATTTAGACGGAACGATTACTTAACAATTCGATCAGATTGAGAAGAACAAACGAAAGAGTCGCCGCCCTGGTGTTTATACGTGAACTATCGTATGTGAGATGAACTGTGAGTGGAACAATCAAATATTTACTGTTGTGTGTCTCAGTGTCATAGTTATTATTGTTATTATACCGAAAATGTATCGTTCCGTACGTTTTCTAAGCATAAACTGATCAAAAACCGAAGGTTTATTATGGTTATCTCACATACGACGGCCATTTTGAGTGCCACCTACGTTCCATTGTTTTTCCCAATTCCATACGCAAAACGGAAGTTGAACGTGAACAGTAGAATGGCAGAAAGGCAGAATCTGCAGGTTAGGTCGTTAGGCGGGAAATTGACGCAAGCGCAGAAAAGTAACACGCGCTTGCAGTGAGTTTCAAATAATAACAAGTTTGTGACAAAACAAATCACAGAACGAATATTTTTGTCACCTATGACAATATGCATTTCAATTATGAGAAACCCACTTTTAAATGATAATCATGTGCATTCGTACAATTAAAAAAGTCAATATCACGTCGAGAGTACGTTTAGAAATGACCTCACTGGTTGGTCATTAAATATGACGTAAACAAGACGTGACTTGTAGAACAATTGACGTCCAAGACCAATAATGATCAGATTTTGACGTGAAAAATTCGTGACTCTGTTTGCTGGGTATGGACTTACAGCAAACAATGCCACTACTTAAATTATCAACTTCAAAGGCTTTTTACTTGACACAGCGGTGGTTCTATAATTTTGATATCAACTGTGTGAATTCAAAAGAAAATAAAGCTTTCTTTTTTTAGTTGGCCACATGCCAACAGGGGCAGTATTAGCTGTTTATACAGATTTGAGACATATAAAGATATTGAACGTTTGATAATTTGATCCGATTCATTCATTCAAATGTTGATTTTAAAAGGCCTGTTTAAGATGATAGATCATAAGCTTCCGGAAGTAGGACACAGTTATCTTGACTGAAATAGAGATTTCGGGAGAATAGAGAAGAAGCTGCAAGAAACTGAAAATAATTTCGCTTCCGAACAGTATCAAGACATTATAAAATCCGCAAGCCCAAAAAACTGCGTTGTTACAAATATGGAAAACTATTTTTATAATGTTAGCGAACTGCCATCAAAGCTACATTTATTCAACAAAAAAACAAACACTTTAGGGAACAAGATTTATTTCAGAAATACGTAGTATTAAATGGATAAGAGTTGATGCATATGGCAGCTTCCTGGACAAAGACAGTTTCAAACAAAGACAAACTTTCCTGAAAGTTGATGTTTTAAAAAAGGAAGTAGACTAGTTGAATCATACGAAATATTTCTCACCAGATGGAAAAAAGAGGAGGACTAAAGGGGCATTTACACGAAGCTAGTAGAGAGGCAAGTCAAGTCGGCAAGTTACTTACTACAAGTTACTTGCTTTGTGTAAACGTTTACTTGCTGCTGCATAATATAGGAAAGTCAAGTGCGGTGCAAGTTGCCAGGCAAGCTGGTAAGAAAGTCAAGTGGATAGAGTGCGGTTCTATTTTCTGGCCAACTTGCTTTCCCCTTCTACTATTTATTGGCAAGTAACTTGCCGACTTGACTTGCCTCTCTATTAGCTTCGGGCTGATAAACTGCAAAATCTACGTGATCAAATTAAATTTGTGAAAGAAGAATACAGATGATTTTACGAAAGCATTGCCTCTGAAACCGACTCAGATCCTAAGACAAAAAGGAAGACAATGTAATAATAATTGTAAGGAAAATATATCAATATCATATTTCACGTTTGACTTAGTTTCTGTGCATAAAGGTGTCATGTACATTCAACAAAGTTGAACATAACGAATTAGCCAAATTAATTAAATATTTTCTCACCCAAACCATGGTATTAGATACAGACAGACGGACGGATATTCGGACTTTGTTCAGTCACTATTGTGACAAGACGAAAGTAAATTAAGATATTAGATTCATTTAGCGAAGTTAAGATAAGCACCCGGATGGCGCCAACAAAAGCGCCGACAGCGTGATTCATCTGCAGGTGGATAAAAACCTTGGACATATTCCAACAAGTTTAAAACAATAAACGTAAAATTTTAGGTCAAAAAGTGATAGCAGAATGTCGCGATTGAAACATTTCATTATTAAACGTACAGTTTTCCCTCGTTAATACTCGGAATTGTTCGAGTTCTAAACTGTATATAAACCCCGTAATATCCCAAGTCCGAGAGACCATAAACTAGTTGTTACCAGAGCATGTAAGCTCTTCTCTTGTAAAGGTGTAGTGCGGGGCTGGCAGACCATGTAAGTGTAACATTGTTTAACTATATTAATTTATGTACAATATACTATGTGTTTTTTTAAAAATGCCATAAAGGTTGGCCATGAAAATTAAAACTCATGTCGTAGCTTGGCATCTAACACATGCCAAATCTGAAAATTTAAAGTAAATGAATGGAGCTAAGACATGAATTTTCTTTTCCACAGCCACCCTTTATGGCATTTTTAAAAAAACACATGTTATTATTTAAGCTGTGCCCCTAGTTTCGATTAATATCGTAGCATTTTTGGTGGCGGCACCGTTGTAAGCTCTTCTCTTCCAAAGGTGTAGTGTGAGGCTGGCAGACCATGTAAGTTTTTTTTTTATTTTTTATCTGTGGTGGTTGCCCAACGTAACATACCGTAACACTATGACATTCTCCGAATGTTAATTACACCTACGGACTCGCGGAGGTGTTCACGATCAAACGGCTTTTAGCTGTCTGATATCTCTCGTGGAAAACAGTCTCATTTTATATGACTTTATAACGGAAATTCCGATTACGTAACGCTTTACATGTTAACCAGTGTGATTCATTGTGATTTTTCGAAACGTTCTGCTCATACGCTTGCATAACGCCCGGCTTTTTCGATGAGTCACCTCTGCAGCTGAAATTCTTGCAATTTGAAAAGGTCAATCATGACTCATGATAAAGCGAGTTGCTCTAACGTTTGCTTTAGGTGAGCATGTTTTCCGCCATCGCGTAGGCGACGTTGTATCAAATTTAATTTACGTATTGAGCTTAATGAAGTATGAGATGCTGAATTGTTACAGTCACTTTGAATTTAGAGCAATACACACATATGAGACGAGGATTTGGTGCGTATCTGTTTAGTCCTCATCATCCCACTTGCAGCTTTTAATTTATTTTAATTTGGAGGAAGGAAAACTCACTTGTAATTTTAAACTGCTTAGAGCCTGTAGGACTAGTGATTGGCCAAATCCGCGGTGGGTGCTCTTCAGAAATGATTATTAAAGATGAGATTACTATATTTCAACTTTGCACATCTCGCCATTACGTTCCGGTAATTGTGATCTTTAAAATCTGGCGATTTCAGATACTCACGTGCTATTGAAAAGATGATTGTGAGCAAATCAATAAAAATAAAACTAAATCACTCGAAACAACAAATTCAAACAAATCAATAAAAAAAAACCTTCGTGTAATCACTTTGTTGGGCGGCAATCATTTGGCGCAAGCGAATTAATAAAAGTTGGGCGCCAAAAAATTCGGTCGAGAAAACTTACCTGAATGTTAACGTGGTTAAAGGTCTGTAAGATTTGTGACTGGCCAAATCCGCCATGGGCGTTCCCCAGAAATCATTCTTAAAGACGTGGCTAATGGGATTCTGAGCAAGGACGTCTTTGTTGAGTGTGATGGCAGGGATGTCGTCGTGCACAAAATCTCCATTTAAACCGTTGAGGTAACACGCAACGGCTACCGTGCCGACAAGACTATACATCGGCCACGAGGATGGAGATTGCTTAATCTCGGTTTCCGGAGGGTTCGCACCACCCGCACGTCGCTTCATCGCTCAATACGAACTTATCCACCCGGCGATCATCTTACTACAATCACAAGCCGCGCGTCACAGATTCTATTTCGAAATCGAAAAAAAATTCGCTCAGTCCACCGACGACCACCTCATCGCACCCCGCCCTTAATTCCGCGGTGTCATGTCGCACTGTTTATTGTTTAAGGGTGATCATCTGTGCCGCTCGTGGGGTGACTGGATGAGAGTCGTGCTGGCCGACTCGTTTTCCGCCTGCAACAAATCAATAGTATCAATAAATCTGTGATATTACAAACGTTTCGGCACGTCCTCGCTTATTACGAAACCTTCCGGCTGTTACAAGATCGCCCAGTTAGAAAATATAGATCCAATTAGAACTGTGCTTTTCTCCGAATGGGATGTAGTAGAAGCGATCTGAAATTAAACAGCTAATTTCCTACCTAACGATAGGAGATAAAGAAATAAATCAGAATTATAAAATAATGAAAAGGTCAAGGTCGCGTATTCAGGACTAGAATATTCCGGATAATTTCATGAAACGGTGGCGTGTAAATTAATTGAAACTTAAATATTCCGACAGACTATTTGTCCTTTTTTGTTCGCAAGCATACGTAAACCCACACTCGATCTACCAAAGCGCGCCAAATGCACGGGTATTTCATTAATCATCGGTCAAGAGAACAAAGACACATCCATTGTGCTCATGGAGTGCGATAAAACTTTATATTTCATTAATTAAACGTAGATACTAATTCACAATATGACAGGCCGTGTATTGTTGTGTTTTATATCCGCAACTAAGGCTCAGACAGCCTCTGCGTGGCGTACACGTCTGTGCAAAAGGGAGCCCTTTATTGTTAGCGTGGATGTAGTAAATTACGGCTCACTACAAACGAGCCTCCCCTCATGATTTAAACGAGTTGCTCCGAATTAGATGATGTGAGAAAATGGTTTATTAGGAAATCACATTACCGCAGCCCGTCTTGAAATTTTCAGGGGTCATGATATATTACAATTAGCGTCTTTACGTGGAGCATGTGAGTTTTCTCGCTTTATGAGCTTCAATAAAGATGTAGGGTAGACAAAGTCGCAGCTGTTTTATGCTTTTTATATCCCGGGCGACGTTACAGCCTGCTCCATAGGCAACTCACATCACAGGGATGATTACTTATCGCCTACCATTACTCATCTCTTGAATATCCACGAGTTTTCTAGTGCGTCAGTATATCCTAGCGGATAGACAGCCCACATCACAGGGTTACTCGTCACCCGTATCTAGAACAATCTGCTTATTTCCGTGAATTCTCTTTGACGTGCTATTACATCCTGGTAGGTAGGCAGCCAACACCACTTACTTCGACTACCCATCCCTCTTCTGGTCATTTTCGCGACCTTTCTGGCCCACATCACAGGGATGATTATTTATCTTGTCTGCCAACTTCTGTCGCAAGAACAATCTGGGTTATTTACGCGACTTCGCTATTACATGCTATTCCATCCAACACCACAATAATTTTATTTATCCCGACTACCCAACCCTCTTCTGGTCATTTTCACGACCTTTCTGGCTCACATCACAGGGATGATCCAAACATCCGTTTCTAGAACAATCTGGTTGTTTCCGTGACTATTACATCCCGGTGTGTTGGAGCCAACACCACAATGATGATTACACATCCCGGCTACCCATCCCTCTTCTGATCATTTTCGCGACTTTTCTGGCGTATGGCGATTATTCACTCCGATGATTCGGCTTCACAATAACGGCTGTCATAATCACTCATACAATTAAAGTACGAATGACGAAACTCTAGAGTGGACATTTTGGAAGCTTCACGTGCACACACGTATTAATTACGTTTGAAAATGTGTTTTCCGCACGTGTGGAATTCTAGAATCACGATGCAGATCGAATCGGCTTGCGAGCACAGTCGGGGGTCTCTTCTTACGTAACACGTTACATGCCCCGCGAATCGGAAACAAAGGGAGACTTCCCGGGCGGCGCGGCGGGAAAGAAACGAATGTTCTGCGAGAGAATTTCAATAAATGTAAAAACCGGGGATTCGGGAATGTCAGGCGCGTCGTAATCGTCGGATTCCTCAGTCGCCACGTTCGATTAATCTTGACCCTTTGTTTTAAAATTGCCGACGACGTAATAACCGAACGCCCTCCTAGAAACAGCTAGTAAATGTAAGTTTCGGCGGTTTAGAAATAATTCGCTGCCTTGGAGTTATAAGGTTCTATGTTATACATGATTGATATATAACATAGAACCTTATAACTCTAAGGAAGCGAATTGGAGGCTACTGACTCTATAAACCGCCAAGGTAAGCATTGGTTCGAATTTACCATAAGCGACGCAGAAGTAACGAGTCTTTTACTCACAAAACCACAATTATAAACTATGTAAGCCTGAGCCCATAACCTGCCAAGTTAGTAGAGTTTTTTTACGGTTACAGGTTACAGTCACGGATTGTATTCACCGGATTTTATGATAGAGACGTTTCGTTTAGTTTCAGTTTTAGCGTTTAGAGAATGGAGGGTACGTAATTGTTTTTATCCGACATCAATGTGACCAATTAAAAAAAAAAAAAACATTTCCAATCCGGACCGGCCGATTTGATTGAAACTTGGTAGGTATGTAGACCTCATGAGGGTATACAAAAGGCCGTTTTCAGTAGAAACGCGTTTAAAGGGGCGAAGTCAACGTATCTGCCAAATTTCATTCAAGTCGGTGAGTTCAGGTTGGACGCGTTTTCTTGTAAGTTGTCAAGGTGATTGCCTAGTCTCTAGTACAAAAAAGATAACAGCGGAGTGAATGTTTTATGGATATCATCGACGTACATTGCGTGGTGGCAGCGGTGGGATTCGAACTCATCGCATTTCGTGAACTTTTACGTGAACTCTTCACCAAGCCCAATTGACTGTTAAGCTGAACATCGAAACCAGGTAAAAATCTAATTTTTGTTGTAAGTAAATCATTAATAAATTTAAATAAACAAGACCCATGTTTACAGCGATTTTGCGGACAGATCAGATTGCGTGGTGGCAGCGGTGGAATTTGGGAAATTACCCCCTTTCGTGAACTTTTATACGTGACCTCCTGTCCAAGTTCAGCTGACTGTTGCGGTGACGACAAAACATTACGATTCGCTCAATAATGCCTTAAAGGCCCAAAAATGGTAATTTCTTCGAATACCCGGTCACTGCAGCCGAAAACGGCCATCACCATCAAATACCTCGGTCCTTTTCATCTATATTATCGAGACAATTCGGACGTTCCAACGAAGTTCAGATGGCGAAAAAATTCGTGAAAAGAGGCCTGCAACTTGCAACCCCCTCACATATACGCCTCCCCTGCCGCCGCGCTACGAGAGACCGCTTCGTGATCACCACCAAAACCCGTACGAAGGGTTTATCCGGAAAGCGTTTTTACGGATTTTCGATAAAGCTCCCCCGGTTTTCACAATATCGGAAAAACCTCAAAAAACGCCGTTTTCGGGAGTTTTCCGGGGAGAAACCGCCCCCGAGCAAAAATTCAAAAATCGGGAAAGCGGAAGCTGTGCGCGACAAATTTCGGCACCGCAAGCCCGAAGTCAAATCTCGATAAGCCAAAAATTCAAAAAAATTATTGTTCTCGAGAACTATAAAAATTTGTATAGTGCAAGTTCGAGAATCTTATATCCTTTATTACAGTCTAAAATATTTGCATAACTATTAAAATCACGCTGTATATATCATTAAACCTTTGTGAATATAGTCCAATGCAAATAGCTCCCAACTCATGACTGAAAAAAAAGTTATCTAGTTTATCATCGTTTCCTGTTTTATCGACGCTTGTACAGGTTGTGTTTGTTTTTATCTAACGTTCATCTAGGCATTGTAACAAACATTGAATCTCGTCAAAATTGTTATTTTAAACATGTCACACCTTCACCCTACATAAAAATGAAGTTGACATGTTAAGAAGTCTGCAAACGTATTGCATAACCTCAAATCGTTAAATCTCAAATTCTGATTGAAAAGGATAAGTCCCGGCACGGCTTATCCGCCAACACACAATCATTTAAGTTTTAAGTGTCATGGCAAATTAGATAACTTCTTTTTCCAATCCACGCTGTATTAGATTAAATTCTTCATGTAAAAGGCATTTCGATTTAACTTCGCCGCATTTGTTCGTTTAAGCATTTCTCTGTTTAATAATATCTGTGACATCAGGTACAGTTCAGTACAAATTGAAATTGTAAGGAAATTCCGCCACCCCCCATCCCCCTCTCCCCCGGCAATTGCGTTCACTAGCGGCGGCATTCAGGGGCGAAGTTGACAATGTAATTATATGTAATATGCCGGGGATTCAATGGCATCTTAAGCGTTCGGAAACATAAGGGGGCTCTGTTATTAAATACATTGAGGACGCGCAATGAAAATTACAGTTGGTGGAGGCACCCCACTCGAATGTGAAATTATCAATAACCACACAGGAGTATAAATTGAGAGAGAGAGAAAAAAAGACGCAAATGAAGTTTCATCTACGCGGTAACGCTTTATATGGAATAACGGCGTTTTATTTTTTTAATTGCGTAATTAAATAAAGTGCCTTTCGCGAGCGCCGCAAAAATCCATTTTTACAAGCGCGAAACACGAATGCTAGTAGACACAACTGAGACATCAGAACGAGATTAAATTATCATGTTCCCTTCCGTGTCTTTCCACCCTGTTTCCTTGTGTTTGCCAAGTTCGCAGACTTGTAATACAATTCTTTTAAATTATTTTGCGCACAGGAACGGAATTTCGCTGCATAATCTCTTGTGATTACGTTTCTCAAAAGTGCGCGCCGAGAAATTTTAGAAGTCACCTCCATTAGCTTATTTCAAGCGCCGACACGACAACAAGCGCTTAAACTTAAAGTAAGTTTTAAGAAATGCATCACGCACATTATTAAATCAAGCGCTGCTTTTAAAGAGGTCCCCTCTTTTGAAAACGATCCCGTACAATTCCGAGCGCGTCTCGAACCTTCTCGACTAATCGAGAAGCCAGATGACGCAACAATTTATTTAAAAAAAAGAATACATTTTCATTACGAAATAGTACAATTCACTTCAAAGACGTAAGTAGAACGAGCTGAATACAGAACATTAAAATAATTATTATTAAACTAGTGTACGTACCTAGTTGCTTTTTTTAATGAAAATGCACTTAAGCGAACTTGGAGAGGAAAAAGTCCATTAGAAAGTTGGAAAACAACGGCGCAAAACTAAAACCTCCCGGTGCATGTTGATGCAGATATTATAAAATTCAAAGGCAAATTACTTTGCCAGTAAAGAAGACGGAGAGTGTACGTATTAAGTACGTGGGGCACGTTGTAAAGCAGTTCGGAACTTTATGAACTAGTAGAACATCTTCTTAAAAACTTTTAAATTCCATTAGCGCCTCGAAAAATTACGTTGCGTATTGATTGATTAGTGTGGCGGCGTTTATTTACTCCGAAAGGTGGCGCCCTTTTTCTATAACATTTTTTAAGTCCGATTTGAACTCTGGCAAAATGACAGTTACACGATAATCCTAATTGTAATGCGTCGCATTTCCATCCCTAGTTGAATATTAATGGAAATGTTAATTGGAAAACATTACACACCTGAGCGGGGGCGACGGGAAGTCAACCCAAACAAACAATAACATCCGAGGGGCGAATTATGTACATAATGTTCTAACTCTGAAAAGTGGATAAAAATATAATAACGAAAGACAACGGTGCTTTCATAATATTTTATTCATGGAGGCACTTTATGAAACGCGTATTCCGCCCGGGGGCGGGTTTTAACTGTTTCCAGCGTATACAAGTTTTAAAATTTGCCACGAGCACGTGTGCGAATGAATTTTCTGCCCCCGACGTTTCGGCGAACTCCGATAATAAACACGGCGGGGTTTGCTTTTTGCCAAAGTATGCGGCAGTTTATTGTACGGGTGAAAGAAAAGCGAATTTTCGGATTTAACCGCACGATGAATGCTATGTTTTATGTAAATTGCTCAGGCCAAATATTTACATGCTTTCCAACGAAATCAGGAGTACACCCTCCAGAAACTAGAATCCATACGAAAGATACGAAACACATTCAGAAATCCGCTCGAGAAACTCAGAACCCGCTCTGGACCTCTGGAATCCGAACCCAAAAGCCAGTAAGGAAAATCGGAGCTCGCTGAGTAATCCGCTTTACATGATTTCGCAATTTTGGGAAGCACTCAGAAATTCTGGAATCAACTCGGAGGCCTGGTATCTAGTCCAAGATACTGGAATCCGTTGGAGAAATCCAGAACCTGCTCAGGTTTTCCGAAACCCGTTGAGATGAACCTCGGAAGTCACTGTGGAAAGTCAGGGCTCTCTGGGCAAGCCTTCTAAGAGTTTGAAATCGCCTCAGCATTTAGTCCGGGAACTTGGAATCTATCTAAGAAACCTAGAACTTGCTCTGGATCTAGAGGACCTAGAGAGGCTGCTCAGGATCTCCGAAAACCGCTGAGCAGAACTTAGAAGTCGCTATGGGAAGTCGGAGCAAGCTGGATAATCTCTGATTCCTCACCGGAACCTCCAGACCGGACTCCGAGTAGCCTCAGAGCCTCGATATCTACTCCAGAATCCTGGAGTTCGTTTGAGAAACTCAGAACCCGCTCACGTTCTCCGAAATCCGTTGAGATGAACCTTGGAAGTCGCTGTGGAAAGTCAGGGCTCTCTGGGCAAGCCTTCTAAGTGTCTGAAATCGCCTCAGAACTTTGACATTTACTCCGGGAATTTGAAATATGTTCAAGAAACCTAGAACCTGCTTGGGATCTCCGAAATTCGCTGAGCGGAACTCAGAAGAATTCGCTTGAGTATTTCTGATTCTGTTCCGAAACTTAGGAGCCACGTTTTGAAATTCTGCAGTCGCCTCAGAGCTTCGGTATTTACTCAGGAAACTTGGTGTTTGTTTCAGAAACTTAGAGGCTGCTCAGAATCTCCGAAATCCGCTGAGCAGAACTTAGAAGTAGGAAGTCGGAGCAAGCTGGGTAATCTCTGGTTCCTCACCGGAACATCCGGACCAGACTCTGAGTCGTCTCAGAGCCTCAGAATCCTGAAGTTCGTTTGAGAAACCCAGAACCCGCTCGGGAACTTCGAAACCCGTTGAGATGAACGTCAGAAGTCGCTGAGGAAAATCAGGGTTCTCTGGGGAAGCCTCTAAGAATCTGAAATCGCCTCAGAACATTGGCATTTACTGTTCCGGAACTTAGGAGCCACGTTTTGAAATTCTGGAATCGCCTCAGAGCTTCGCTTCAGGAAATCTGGTGTTTGTTTCAGAAACCCAGAGACTGGTCAGGATCTCCGAAAACCGCTGAACAGAACTTAAAAGTCGTTGTGGGAAGTCGAAGAAAGCTGATTCCTCCTCGGAACCTCCGGACCAGACTCCGAGTCGCCTCAGAGCCTCGATATAATAATAATAATAATAATAATATGCCTTTATTTTAGTTGGCGGGGTTCAGCTTTAGCTGCTCTGCCACCCAACCAACATTTGGAAATACAATATGAGTACAATAATAACATTGGTACAGGTTAATAATGGAACTATGAGCAGTCACTGTTGTGTAGAGAAAAGCTGACTCCAATATGTTTTCTTATAAATTTTAAATACCGATGATCGCAACTCATGAGTCATCGAATATATCTATTCCAGAACCCTGGAGTTCGTTTGAGAAACTCAGAACCCGCTCAGGATGTCCAAAACCCGTTGAGATGAACCACGGAAGTCGCTGTGGAAAGTCAGGGCTCTCTAGGGAAATCTTCCAAGAGTTTGAAATCGCCTCAGAACATTGGCATTTAGTCCGGGAGCTTGGAATCTGTCCAAGAAACCTAGAACCTGCTCTGGATCTCCGAAATCCGCTGAGCGGAACTCAGAGGAATTCACTTGAGTATCTCTGATTCTGTTCCGGAACTTAGGAGCCACGTTTTGAAATTCTGGAGTCGCCTCAGAGCTTCGGTATTTACTCCGGGAACTTGGTGTCTGTTTGAGAAACCTAGAAGCTCCGAAATCCGCTGAGCAGAGCTCAGAAGCCGCTGTTAAAAGTCGGAGCATGCTGGGTAATTTCTGCTTCCACATTGGAACAACCTCGGGACCGGGCTCCGAATTTTTAGAGTCGCCTCCGAGCCTCAGTATCTACTCCAGGACGTTGAAATTCGTTCGAAAATCTTCCCGGAGCTCGCTGGGTAATCCACATGAGAATCTCTGGTTCGACACAGGAACTTTAGAAACACGCTCCGAATTTTTGGAGCCGCCTCAGGACCTCAGCATCTACTCCAGAATCCTGGAGTTCTTTTGAGAAACCCAGAACCCGCTTAGGATATCCGAAACCCGTTAAGAGTCACCTCAGAAGTCATTATGGAGCTCCCTGAGAAATCTAGAGACCACCTTCTAAGATTCTGGAATCTCAGAGCCTCGGTATTTACTCCGAGAACTTGGAATCTGTTTAAGAAATTGCGAAATTCGCTGAGCGGAACTCAGAGGAGTTCACTTGAACATATCTGATCCCGGTCCGGAACTTCGAAGCAACGGCAGCGTTTTGAAATTGGAGACTTACTTCTAAGCACAGCTTATACGTATACTAGCCACCCTCCTTCTGTATGTCTGCTTTTATTTCTTTATCAATCACGTATATTCGCTTTGAACTGATTATATAGGAAGTTACCCTCGTACATTCACTTTTGATGTGTATACACCCTCGCATATCTGCTTGTATTTTATCATGTATGCAATGTTACCGTCATATATTAGTTTTTGGCTGTTTATGTACTGAGCCACCCTCGTATATGCTTTTAGTTTCTTATTTACCGTGACGCCCTAGCTTGTAATTCGAAATGCATACATAAACAACTCGTTGGCATTTATTAAATAAGTGTCACGTGTAGAACAGATTGCACAAATTTATAACACCGATGGCCATTTGTAGCTGGCTGGGGCAAAAACGATTACGACGACTCGCATTCCCAAAGAAACTTCCCTCTGCCGCCCCCAACTTATTTCTAAGCTTTCTCAAACAAGCGCACGGAATTTGTCACGGCCGATTTATCAATATTTGACAAACGATAAGCCCGCAACATCGAGCCGAGTTTACCGACCGAATCCCATAATGCCTAAAAGCATTCTGAAGCTTGACCAAGACATTTATATTCACGAGTGGAGAAAAAAAAATTAAATGAAATATTTTGAGGCTTAATGAGACGCACATTTTAAATCGTGACGCCTTAACAATTCAAAATGGGCAACCCATTCTACTGCCGTGCTTTTTAGTAGATTATGGAAGGGGATAATTCAAATATAAACGATTTTAAGTTTCAGTATTTAATTTAGTGGCAAAGTCCTGCTTTCAATTAAGCGAACGTTAAACAAGACTGTTTGAAATCAAACCCGCTTAACTATACGGCGTTAGCCCGAAATGAAATGATAAATGCCAGGCAATAAACGGCCGAATAACCCTCCACTGGTAAATGTGAATCGGGCAATTTGCGTAGTCCATAATGTTAGGTATTAATGGCGAACATGTCCGGATTAAGTAATTCAAAGAGAACGCGGCGAATAATTGATAATATAAATCGGCGCTCCCAAGCAATTCAGCATCCTAATCAAGAAGGACAAGCAGAGTTGCAAGGGGGGAGGAAAGAGGTTTGAGATACATTCAGCGGCGACAATCCAGGATGAACCTCGGCATCCATATGCTGTCAACAACCGAGATTTATCCCGATGGGGCTCAGATTCGAGAATATTGAGCAGGCGTTCGCCCCCCAACCGGCAGCACGTACGTCCTGCCATATTTTTCGACAGGGATTTGCGGTCTTTGTGTGGAGCCACAAAATAACACGTGACAGGGGCGAATTATTTCTATAGAAGGACTTGTAAGTCACTATGAATTATTGAAATGTGATTTCGAATCAAAATAACTTTCTTTCGTAACGTTGATGTGCTCCGAAGGTGGAAGGGAATTTATTCTCGAACTACGTCGATACACATACCCTCTCTTTCAAGTTGCTTTCGTGCAGTATGTAACCTCGTCAACCGAACAACATTAAAATGTACAGGCGGTAGGAAAATGTATCGAAAAAAATACCCATATCAGATAGTATGATATCATGAATAATTGAAATATAAAGGAACAAATACGACAAAATATAGAAACGTTGTAAAGGACAAAGTTTTCAGATGGCGCGGATGAAATTGGAAGCAAAGCAAGACATTTAAAATGGAAATATTTAATGGATTAGATAGGAAGACCAAATATGGAAAAAATTGTATATGAAATAAGCTAGGGGTCTCAGAGTGCAAAAACCGGCGGTCACAAGACGTTACCCTGAGGTAAGGCGTCGGCAACTGAAGAGAATTAATGAATCAGCAAGTTCCTAATTGTTGTGGAGGTACAGAGTAAGGGTGCTTGGAGGTTTCGATCGATCGATACCTTACCATCCTGTCACCATCTGATGTGATTTATATTATTTGGACATTCGAGGTGGTGTGAAATGAGACTACTGCAGTTTCATAACAGGGCTCTTTTAATGTGACCAAAGGCGCCTGAAAACAAATTTTAATAAATACATTGCACAAAGAAACAAATAATATACCTTTGGTTTTATTTAACAGACACATTGACAAAGAGTAGATCGGTGAGACCACTCGTAACTCGTAAGGTGACTAACACATTGTTACAGTTTATTTTCCGCTTGTGTACGAACACACCCTGTATAGTACATTCCAACGCCGCAATCTATTTTTAGCGCGCCTCAACCTGTTTCCCATACTACGCTGGAGTCTACGACTCCTTGCTCGCGTAATTTCCCCATTCAACATGCCTTTCGCTAATATTTTCAGATTAGAAGAACAGGCTCATTATCTAAAATTAGCCCCACCCTTGCTTAAGATTGATATTACTTTTACGCTGCGATTATTTGGCAAATTGAAGGCGTACTACTTCATGGTATGAACGACAACGGATGGTCGGTTTCTTTTTTGTCATTTTTCCGAAATTACTGCGTTTGCAGACATGACCCTTGGCCTTTGTCGTGATTGGTTTGCGTTGATGTCACGAAAATCGGCCACTGGTACATTTGAATACTTCTCTCTCGTTTGTTCTTTTTCCTTTTTCGCCGACCGAGGGAAGCGACACTTTTCATTAATTTTCTGTTCGTCCAGTGAACCGCACGCTCTTAGTTGGTAGTTCCGTGTTAACTTGTTCCACTTCACCAAGGAGGTGAAAGTAGATTTGTACGGCTGTGCGCCGAATTTTACTGGTTCACTTGGGGCGAAAAAGCCGCCTTTCCGCGGTTTGTGTCAGCCTAGCCCTAGTCGACTGGGTAAGTTTTGCTTGCTGTTTCTCTCGATCTGGCCCTTATGTCCGTTCATTTTTCGCTTATAGGCTTTTCTTTTCTGTCTTTTTTTGTTCTACGACTGTAACACCAATCGTAACATCACGCCGAGGAAGCCGACAGTCCGAGGAAGTGCCCCGTTCCACTGTAGCTGCCGGCGGCACCGGATTTTAATCGCTCCGGTGTTAAACTTCTGCCTATCCGCACAGATAGGTAGCTACATACATTTATGACGGTTAAATTTTTGCTGCCAACTTTTACGAAACAAAATGTTTAAAAATGAGTGCATATCATAAGTTGAAAATAATTAAACTCAACACCATCTTTTACATTCTGAAGCCTTAAGTTATTTCTTATGGAATTTTGACTCAGAACTTCAACTGCCATTCAACTATGAAACGCGTACACAAACGAAGAACGATTGAAGAGGAGAAACGAAACCATCTGAAATATCTAAGCAACTAATCGAAAGCATGGAGATTTATTCCAAGTTTTCTTCGAATTTCCATTTTCAAATTCCGAACATAATCGAAGCTTTCCTAATTTGGCCAAACAAAAGAAAGAGACATGAAGTGTTTGAAGAAAACAGCGGCAAACAAAGAAACAGATTGTCGAAAAGACTTTCTATTTCGATCGAGGATTCGTTCTTATACGGTGGATTGCCTTTTACTTATCTCGATCTTCTTCTTCTTTGCCAATAAAATCTTAGGAATATTCAAAATAGATCCTCACATGAAAGCAGAATTTCTTTCGAATCAGACTGTTCGTTTTGTTCTTTGATCGAAAATGTAAAAAAAAGTCACTACATGAGTGTATGATGAGAAAGAGAAGGAAAGCATTGATTAATTAAGTCAAGTTACTCTCTTGCAACAAGATAATGATAACGTTGATGATGATGTTGCTGATGGTGATAATAATGATGATGAAAAAGGAGTAGTATTTCGTCGATTAATCTTCGGTTTGCAGTTTTATAGCCGACAGTCCTCTTTTCTTGTCTACAACTACAACTAAAGCAAGTAAAGTAAATTTCTTCGTTTTAAAAAGAATGTTACAAGTAAAATTGATCAAGAAATCTCATCCCCGTTGATGCAAACAGTAAAAAGGTGCTTAACATCGACTGCAGATTTGCAGAATTAAATTGAAACCTAAGATACAAAACAGCAGAACAGAAAAACTAGTAGTTTATTTGACCCGCGCCGCCGTTCCGGAGCGAGGGTCACTCCGATCGAAACAATCTTCATTAAATAAAGAGTCCACAGATTGCACTTTTTGTATCCGACGTCCTATTTACTACAAATCAGATCTCGCTCTACGGCTTTCGTTTAAACTCCCCTCGGAAAATTTAGATTCTTGATTGTTTGCGCAAACAAAGGTGAGAGAGGAGGTGTATTATCAATATTAGTTAACTGCGCATTGCTAACTGATCAACACATGTACGGATAATAGGACACATTCACCGTAATGGATGGGCATGATTACACACGGTATTAGATTTTAGTGTGCTGTGAATAGCGATGCTAAAACTGATAACGCCGCTGTATATACTGATTGTACACTGATTGCATTACGGCTATTATGACGGGAAATACCCGCTTCGCGCCGGCGTGCCTTTTCAACTAACAAACTACGTTTGACAACAACGTGTAAAGCGCTCGTTGTGCGTTGCTTCGTTCAGACTTAATTGATTTTGTCAAACTGTCTCGTTTTCTCTGTGCAAATTACATTGAAACAATTAAGAGCAATTTGCAATAAGCAAATTTTTGTTAGATTGCTAGTTGGATAGATTTTTTTTTGTTGAGGTAATGCTATTAGAGAATAGAGTTGCAATAACCATATAATAACTCATCTCATCATCCTTGGTTAGTTCCTTTATAAGCGTACGTTCTTAGAGTCAATAGTCCTGCTCTGAGACTGTTCCCCGGCGATGTCGTACCGCTCATGCACGGTACAACACCATTCCCGACGAGTGTCCAGGTTAAAGCCAGCCGAACGACGACGACCCCCCGCATTTCGCCGGAAACTATCTCCGCCAAAATATCGTCATCTCAAGGATGAAATTCCAGGGTAAATGCCAAATGCCCACTATATTTTATTAAGACTTCCTCTAGGTTTAAGAGATGGCGCTGTAATCTGTAATATTCTCTCTGGTATTAATAAAATTCAGTTTCTAGCGGATGATGAACGAAGCCGAATGTGTTAGAATCTGTACAAGTGTCAAGCAGAGAACTTGCCACATATTTTTTTTGTTTGTATGATCCCGGATGAGGTTGCGAGTTGAACGGGTTCCAGAGTCTCCGAGATCCCGGAACGAAATCAAAACTTCTCAAGCGGGTTCTGACATTTCTCAGCAGGCTCCTACTTTGCATAGCACTTCAGCGCGTTTCAAGGTGCCGAAGAGGATTTCTCCGGAACCCTGGAACCCATCTCAGAATTTGGAAACCCAATCCCGGCTGTCCCCGGGTAGGAACAGAGCGACTTCTGAGGTTCTCTGAGTAGGATCCGAGCGACTTCTGAGGTTTCTGAGCGGTTCTCTGAACGGATTTTGAGGTTTCTGAGCGGTTTCGAGTTTTCCGAGCGGATACTGAGTGCCTGAGTCGAGTCCAATATATCAGAGCCGGCACCCGAGGTCCTAGAATAAAATCAGCGGGTTCCTCCATGAGCATTAACTTTCTACAGCGACTTCTGAGATTGCGAGTTTCTGAGGGCTTCGAGTTTTCTCCGAGATCCTAAAATTCATCTCAGGATGTCTTTGAATAGGATCAGAGCGATTTCTGAGGTTCCCTGAACAAGTTTTGAAGTTCCTGAGGGTTTCGGGTTTTCTTCGAGATCCTAAAGTCAATCTCAGGATATCATTGAATGGGATCAGAGGTTTCCCGAACGGGTTTTGAAGTTTCTGAGCGATTTTGAGTTTTCCGAGCGAGCTCCTGGAATACATACTGAGTACACGAGCCAATTCCAGGATATCAGATCCTCACCCGAGGTCCTAGAATGAAATCAGCGGGTTCCTCCATGAGCATTAACTTTCTACAGCGACTTCTGAGATTCCGAGTTTCCGAGGGCTTCGAGTTTTCTCCGAGATCCTAAAATCCATCTCAGGATGTCTTTGAATAGGATCAGAGCGACTTCCGAAGTTCCCCGAACAAGTTTTGAAGTTCCTGAGGGTTTCGGGTTTTCTTCGAGATCCTAAAGTCAATCTCAGGATATCATTGAATGGGATCAGAGGTTTCCCGAACGGGTTTTGAAGTTTCTGAGCGATTTTGAGTTTTCCGAGCGAGCTCCTGGAATACATACTGAGTACACGAGCCAATTCCAGGATATCAGATCCTCACCCGAGGTCCTAGAATGAAATCAGCGGGTTCCTCCATGAGCATTAACTTTCTACAGCGACTTCTGAGATTCCGAGTTTCCGAGGGCTTCGAGTTTTCTCCGAGATCCTAAAATCCATCTCAGGATGTCTTTGAATAGGATCAGAGCGACTTCCGAAGTTCCCCGAACAAGTTTTGAAGTTCCTGAGGGTTTCGGGTTTTCTTCGAGATCCTAAAGTCAATCTCAGGATATCATTGAATGGGATCAGAGGTTTCCCGAACGGATTTTGAAGTTTCTGAGCGGTTTTGAGTTTTCCGAGCGAGCTCCTGGAATACATACTGAGTACACGAGCTAATTGCAGGATTTCAGATCCGTCACCCGAGGTCCTAGAATGAAATCAGTGATTTTCAAGCGGCTTCCTCAGCGAGCATTAATTTTCTACAACGACTTCTGAGATTCCCCCATACGAGTTTTGGAGTTTACAAGCGGGTTCCGAGACTCTGAGCAAATTCAACGCGTTCCGAGGTCCTAGAGTGGTATTAGAGGTTCTCAGAGGAGTTCCTCAGCAAACTCCGACTTTCCACAACGATTTCTGGTGGTTTATCGGGGATTCTGGAGCCCATCTCAGAATTTAGAAACCCATTCCCGATGTCCCTGAGTATGAGCTCCCGGAGTGGGATCAGAGGTTATCAAACGAGTTCCTTAGAAAGCTCCGATTTTTCACAGTGGCTTCTAAGGGTTTCTCCGGGATTCTGGAGCCCATCCCAGGACTTAGAAGATTATCGCCGATGTTCCTGAGTAGGATCGTATCAATACGCAATTATTAGAAGTTTCTGAACGGTTTCGAGTTTTCCAAGCGAGCTCCGTGGGGCAGATACTGAGTAGGATCGGAACGACTTCTGAGTTCCCTGAACGGGTTTTGAAGTTTCTGAGCGGTTTAGAATTTTTCAAGCGAATTCCTGAGTATCCGAGGCGATTCCATGATTTTGGAACCCGCTTCCGAGATCCTAGATTGAAATCAGTGGTTTTGGATTCTCGAGTGGGTTCCGAGGCTCTGAGCAAATTCAACGATTTCGGGATTTCGGAGGACTTGGGAGAATATCAAGAAGAATAGAAACAGACAAATACTCAAAAGCAGAATGAAAAAGCCATCATATCAGAATTTAAAAATTTTTTGAAGTTGCTCGTGGAAATGTTCTGGAGATTATTAACGTTCAGGGGAATTGTGAGTTCTTGCTCGCTCAATAAGAGCCAGGAAGGCGAGGGTGTATGATGGGGCTTGACAAGAAGCTTCAGAAAAAAGAGAAGGAGACGACTAAGCGAGATGAACAGTGACGATTTCAAAAGAAAAATATCTGTAAATATCGTACTGGAATCAACATCTTCCTCCAGTGCAGGGGAGAAATCACAAAATGAAGATCAAGTTCCGATGCCTTCAACATCTGATTACGGTGTACCTGTTCCAAAGGAAGGCAGGAAGGTGATATTCACGCCAGAAGTGTTGTCCCTTCTTAATAGGGCGAAAATCAGTGCCAGGCAAGCTGTGCACACAGTAGCATCAGTGATTTCAGCGACAGGAAAAGATATTCAGAAGTACTCTTTGAATCGTTCATCTATTCGACATTATCGTACGAAGCAGAGTTCCAAAGGCTAGGCAGACCTTTTACTACTCTTACCATTCACTGAGATGGAAAATTTATGGAAGGTTTAGCAGGTAATGAGAAGGTCGACAGATTGCCAATTCTTGCTTCATATGAAGGTACTGATCAACTCCTTGCTGTCCCAAACCTTCCCAATGAGACTGGACGGGCCAGGTGTGATGCCCATCATCCAAACAATTAATGATTGGATTCTCAGAGAGAACATAAAAGCATTCAGCTTTGACACCACAGCTGCTAATACCGGACGTGTGAATGAAGTTTGTGTATTTCTTGGTCGTAATGTATTATACCCACTTAGCCTGTCGTCACCACATTCACGAAATTAAGTGAGAGGAAGTCTTTTCTACATGCATGGGCCTTTCTTTGGCTCCAAACGTTTCAAGAAATTCTGGCCAAACATAATCAGCAACGACTTCAATCCTGGAATCAATGATAAATCAGTACTGACTCAACTGGACTCTGTCATACAAGAGATCCTTTCGTATGCCACTGGGCAGTTGAACACTGACCATCCTAGAGATGATTGGAACTTACGGTTTTGTTCTCGGGAGGAGTTCCTCAAAGAGGTGCTCAGCAAGCTCCGACTTTCCGTGGCAACTCCTGAGATTCAACTCAACGGTTTTTGCAGATCCCGAGCTGGTTGTGAGTTTCTCAAATGGATTCTGGGAACCTGGAGGCGCCTACGCGGCTCCAAAGTTCCGGAGCGAACTCAAGTGAATTCCTTTGAGTTCTGCTCAGCGGAACCGCGGAACCCCGAGAACCCGCCGGTTCTAGATTTCTTAAACAGGTTCCTGGAGTAAATACCGAGGTTCTGAGGCGAGAGAACAATTGCGTTATGTTCGGAGCTACAATACGTAATTAGATAAGAAATTATTTGACGATTTGACGTTAGGTTACTACGTAGAGAACGACTTGTAATGCCATTTCATTTTATTTATAGGTTACCAAATTTGGATGAATCGAAAGAAATGGTCCATAACCACGACATAGAATTTTTATAAGTTTCTCCCACACTTTCGGATATCGCTTCTTTTCATGTTTTTTTTTTTGGAGGAACAATTGTCAGTCACCCGGTATATTAAGAGGCAAATCATCTTTAATCGCAGTGGATAAATTTTTTCTCGCAGATTTCGCAAAGTGATTTATCATCCTGCGCGATGAAATCTTTTACGAGGAACTAAGGGCGAATTGAAATTAGTCCGTCCATTGTAAGTAGTCATTCAGAAAGCGCCATTATCTCCATTTCCAACGATTACCGGTAATTTAGACTAATGGTAAACGACGCGCTGAGTTCTATTTATAGAGAAATCCAAACAATATACTCGTCAAGTCTTTTTTTTTTTAGTTTTTCTTTTATTAATCACATCGATACTTGGTATTTATAGAGGGCTCAAGTCATTAGACTTTTTTTTGTTGTTTTCACTAACGGCACATGTGATGTGTAGATAACAAAAATAACTTTATTGGGTGGGTGGGTATAGAAAGTTCTGGTTTACAAGCAAACTATTTATATTAAATATTAAGGATATGTTAGTTATAATTAATAGAAACTAAATGAAAGTAAACAACCCTAACTAATATTGGCAGAAAATTATTTCCGCCGCTCTCGAGATTCGAACTCGAATCTTCTGGTTATATGCCACCTGCTTTACCAATTAAGCTATAGCGACGCGAAGTTCGAATCTAATTTATAAAAAAAAAGACGCTTGAAATAAAAAATAGTGTATACCATTCGAGGCCCAACGTTTTTTTTTTTTAGATGGGGTCTCGCAAACATCTGGCTCAACCAAAACTCCATTCGATTCCTTCCATCGTGTCGTATTGAATGAAGTAATATAAATTAACGAGCAAGCTGTGAACTAACTATATTTTTATGTGTTGTTCAATATAATTATTAAAAGGACGAACATCTAAGGGACCCATAACAACCCTTTGTACGTACGCACTGCCAGCTGCAGCACAACAATAATTGCATCCCGATTCCAATAACGCCGCCAGCTTGGAGAATATTGCTCCATAGAACGGAATTCAGAAGACGTAATAAGAAATTCCGATTGGATTTGTTTCTTTATTTGTATTCGTACATCAGGGGTTGTCGTTAGATAACGACGACGTCTTTCCGGGCGTTATTAATTTTTAATTTTAATGAACAGTCCCGGTTAAACACGTTTTCTTTTTTTCCCTTTTTGTTTTTTTTTTTTTTCTGGAAAGAAACCAGACGCAGACTTCGACAGTTTAAGCAGCGCTGAAGTTTCTTCTTCCGAAGTTGGTAAATGGCCGGAGCTAGCTAGAATAACTCAAACGGCAATTAGTGACCTATTTTATGGCGGCCTTATCCTGGAAATAAGTTCGTATAAAATTATAACTTGTAGGTACGTCGAAAGTTCCCTTCTCTTGTAAAGTCATATTAATTACAGTTTGAAAATATAATGAGGGTGGGTTCCAACCTCTGCCCCGAGAAAAACTGAACGAGATAAAAAAGAGAAAGAATCTTACAATATTCTGATATATTTTTTGTCGCTTCATTGTTCATCCTATTTATTGACACAAAACAAACATTGGACCACGTTGGGCGCCATTTCTTTATACGCTACGATTGATTTCTTGAGCCCCACGTTGGGCGCCATTTTCTTCACTATTAATGTTTGAGAGGTCGTTCTTTTTTATGCATTCATTCTCTACTAGCTGGTCAGTTGCAGTAACCATTCATTCATCATCATTGGTTAGTCCCTCTGTAAGCGTATGTTCTCATAGTAAGTGGTGCTGCTCTCAGCCTATTCCCCGGCGATGTCGTACTGCTGGTGCACGGTACAACACCATTCCCGACGAGTGTCTAAGTTAACGCCAGCCGAAGACGACGACTACCACCTGCACTTCGCCGGAAACTATCTCTGCCAAAATAACAAATGTCCTACTATATTTTATTAAGACTTCCTCTAGGTTTAATAAAACAAGAACCAGCCGAGAGATGGCGCTGTAAAGTTCTCTCTGGAATTAATAAAATTCAGTTTCTAGCGGATGATGAACGAAGCCGAATGCGTTAGAATCTGCTAGAAGTGTCAGGCAGGAAACTTGCAACATTTTTTTTTCTGTGATCGCGGAAAAGGTTGCAAGTTGAACGAGTTCCAGAGTCTCTGAGATCCCGGACCGGAATTAAAAATTCTCAAGCCGGTTCTGACATTTCTCAGCGGGCTCCTATTTCCAACAGGACTTTAGTGCATTTGAGGATGCCGAAGGCGATTTCTCCGAGATCCTAGATCCCATCTCAGAATTTGGGAGCCAATCCGGATGTTCTTGGGTAGGATCAGAGCGACTTCTGAGGTTCCCTGTATAAGTTTTGAAGTTTCTGAGGGTTTCGAGTTGTCTCCGGGATCCTGGGGCCCATCTCAGCATGTCTCTGAATAGGATCAGAGCGATTTCTGAGGTTTCCTGAACGGGACTTGAAGTTTCTGAGCGATTTCCTAGCTCCTAGAGTGGACACTGAGTATCCCAGCCGATTCCAGAATCTCAGAACCCGCACCCGAGGTTCTAGAATAAATCAGTGATTTTAAAACGGCTTCCTCAGCGAGCATTAACTTTCCATAGCGACTTCTGAGATACCCCCGAACGAGTTTTGGAGTTTTCGAGTGGGTTTCAAGGCTCTGAGCAAATTCAACGAGTTCGGAGGTCCCGGAGTGCGATCAGAGGTTCTCAAGCGAGTTCCTCAGAAAGCTCCGACTTTCCACAGCCACTTCTGAGGGTTTCTCCGGGATCCTGGGGCCCATGTCAGTACTTAGAAGCCAATTCTCGATGTTCCTGAGTAGGATCGTAGCGACTTCTGAAGTTCCCTGAACGGGTTTAGAAGTTTCTGAACGCCTTCGAGTTTTCCAAGTGGGGCAGATACTGGGTGTCCGAGTCGATTCTAGGATTTCAAAGTCCGCACCCGATGTCCTGGAATCAGATCAGCGAGCGTTAACGTTCCACAGCGCAGCGTCTTCTGAGATTCCCTTGAACGAGTTTTGGCTTCTCGAGCGAGTTCAAAGACTCTGAGTAAATTCAACGAGTTCGGAGCTCCCGGAGTGGGATCAGAGGTTATCAAACGAGTTTCGACTTTCCACAGCGACTTCTGAGTGTTTCTCCGGTATTATAGAGCCCATCTCATGACTTAAAAGCTTATTGCCGGTGGTCTTGAGTAGGATCAGGGCGACTTCTGAGGTTCCCTGAACGGGCTTTGACATTTCTGAGCGGTTTAGAATTTTCTCCGGAATTATGGAGCCCAACTCAGGATTTAGAAGCCCATTCCCGATGTCTGTGAGCAGGATCAGAGCGACTTCTAAGGTTCCCTGGGCGGATTTCTGAGCGGTTTCGAATTTTCTCTGGGATCATGGAGCCCAACTCAGGATTTAGAAGCCCATATCCGATGTCACTGAGTGTGATCAGAGCGACTTCTGAGGTTCCCTGAACGAGTTTTGAAGTTCCTGAGCGGTTTCGAGTTCCCTGAGCGAGTTCCTGGAGCGGATGCTGAGTGTCCGAGCCGACTCCAGGATCTCAGAGTCCACACCTGAGGTCGTAGAATGAAATAAGCAGGTTCCTCCACGAGCGTTAACTTTCAGAGCGACTTCCGAGATTTCCCTGAACGGGTTTTGGAGTTCTCGAGCGGGTTCCGAGGCTCTGAGCAAATTGAACGATTTCGGAGGTCCGAGGGTGGGATTAGAGGTACTAAAACGAGTTCCTCAACAAGTTCCGACATACCGTAGTGACTTCTGAGGTTTGACTCAGCGGTTTTTTCAGATCCCGAACCGATTGGGAGTTTCTCAAATGGATTCTGGAGTCTTGAGGTACCGGAGCGGGATCAGATTGACTCAAGTGAATTACTTTGAGTTCCGCTCAACTTTGAGGGCTTATCCTGAAAATAAGTTCGTATAAAATTATAACTTGTAGTGTAGGTACGTCGAAAGTTCCTTCTCTTGTAAAGTCATATTAGTTACTGTTTGAAAATATAATGAGAGTGGGGTCCTACCTCTGCCCCAAGGAAAACTGGACGAGATAGAAAAAAAGAATTACAATATTCTGATGTATTTTTTGTCGCTTCATTCAATTTATTGACACAAAATAAATATATTGCTATGATTGATGTTTGATTGACCCCATGTTGGGCGCCATTTTCTATATGCCACGATTGATTTCTTGAGCCCCACGTTGGGCGCCATTTTTTACACTATTCATGTTCGAGAGGTCGTAAAGCAACATTTCTTTTTATGTATTCATTCTCTACCAGCTGTCCAGTCTAAGAAAATACTTCTACATAAAATCAGAGATACCCGTGCAAATAAAAATTAAATAAAGTAAACGTTGTCGTTGCGCCTTAGCGCTTAAGCTCGATCAAAACAGAATCTCAGTAAATTCTGGAGAAATTAGTGAACCTAGACTACTATGGTAATAGGCAGATTGAGACTTCGTCGACGGTATGTGAGGATCGTTTTTAAATTTTTGATCCATTGTCCTTTTGGATTAATTTCAATTTAAATGACGTTTCGATCTGATCGTAGAAAAAATTGTTTCGATCGCTGCGAAGCTCGCAACCAACGTTGCGTGCGAGATTTAAAAGAATGTGTATCCCATACTTACCATGAATTTTTTAAATAACGACCTGGCGAGAACGGAGTTGCTATGTAATTCGACTTTGAGGTCGGGCCAGGTGTAATTCACGTAAAACTGTCTTTACATTCGAATGGCACGGAAACAAAGAATCGAAAACTATACTTTTTTAAATTACCTAGAAAAGTCTACCTACCTGTACGTATTTTTTAACGCCCCGAGTGAAACATTTTTAGTAAAAAAAAAAACAGGTGTACTAACCTCCGGCACACGCCGTTATTATTTACAAATTTTCAAAAAGTACGTCTGCACCGTGTTGAATCTGGGATGTTAATGACATCTTTGGTATTGTTGCTTAAGATTCGCACATTAGTGTGGGTCGACTGTATGAGAAGGGAGTGTTTTGCGTTTAGCGTAAGCTCACCCTTGCTTGGTGTTTCTTGGTCAGGCTGCTACTTTTTTTTACAAGGGTGCGGGAAAGACAAGTGATTTTGCGTTTCAAACCGTGCCTTTCCTGGTTACGATTTGAATTTATTAATGTGTGTAATATTTATTAACGGATAATTAAACTGTAGCACACTTCTGGCATTAGTTTACTCTTTAGAATTTTTTCTTGTTAAGAAAAAAAATTTAAGATTTTCTCAGTCAGTTAGCCCGGTGATTAAAAAGTTTTAATATCCTTTCAGGTCCTCAAAAGAACTTTTATATCCCTAATATTTCTGAGCTTGTTCACGTGGGTAATGAAGGTGGCACGAAATTTAACTTTACGCGGCGGCGCCAGAATAAAAAACTCATTACGCTTTAGGTTTCCGACGACGTAATTAGCCGTGATTTGTGAAATATTATAAAGCGAGGGGGGCGGGGGAGTGGTGACATGATTTTCGCCTGGAATAGATTTATTAGAATTTTTCCACTCAGACGGGTAATTTCGGGGGCCATTCGGGCGAAGATTAACACGTTTTAGGGTCGCGCGCGCGTTATTTAAATTTTGCTACTTTGTTTAATGGCGTCGTTTAAAAGATCGCGTGACCGGACACCGGCTTTATCCGATTGCACGGGCGAGAGACAAATCGTAACAAATCACGTTCATTTCATGTCAATTCGAACAATCAATATTGCACCAGTTTAACAATAATAAATACATCTGTGTATGTATCATTGTTGGGCATTTGACTTGAGTGAATGAGTGAGTACCTACAGCATTGGTTTGAATATTCATACTTCATGAATTTATAATTTCAGCTTATATTGCTTGCAGGTTCCGTATTATTAAAATTGTGCGCAAATGTAATTTATTCATAATTTTTTGCCGGCGAAGCTAGATCGACATCGGTGTTTGCTAGGTGATTATTATTCACGTTTCAGCGAAATGAGGCGAAATTTCAAAGAATTTGAATATTCCGCTGAAAGTTGTCTGATACAAGCAAAAGCAAAAAAGTGTTTGTGAATAATGTTAAACTCTACATTTCATTTTATATTGTAGTTCTATAAAATATAAAACTATTTTCGTTTCTTCTACATAGAACGTGAGTTATGGATGATTTTATAGATCATTGCTTTGGAAAGTAGTTCTATTTCGGCCCCAATTAGAGCATCATCAGCTCGCAAGCTCTTACCGACCCCTGGAAGTTCACAACATGCAATATCAATAATCTATATTTATAATAAATTTTGTATGTACCTACAAGGACAGTTGACATAGTTACAAAACATAGTATAATTTCAGCATTTCTGTTGAGGTACACTACTTGTTTCAACTTGAAGTCGAGAAATTTACTTAGAGATTAAAATACGTTTCTATTTTTTTAACAAGTTTAATTTTTATTTCCTCCGGTATTCGGTTGTAACACTTTGGGCCTCAGTAATCGATGCCTAGTTGGGATAACTTTACCCTGTGGTATGGTACTTGTAGTTCTGAACGTTGTTTGGTGTCGTAGTCATGCGTTTGACCATTTATTCTGATTCTGATCGACGTACTTTAAGCAGGTAAATATGTACATTGCCGGTATGACAAGTATCTGTTCTTTTTTGAACATTTCTCTGCAACTGTCTATTCCTTTTAAGTTACACAGTCCCCTCATGTAAAATGTTACTTGAAACTCAAACAGCGAGCGTCTTCTGACTGATGAAGCCACCCCTGCGAGTCAGCAACTGAAATTACCTTTCAAAACTCGACCCTCAAGCTAGAGGGATGCAACCACATCCAAAGAATCACTTGAACCTCCACCAGTGCACGTCCTGTTGATCAACTAAACTATCCTTATGGCTCGTAAGCGTAAGTTGCCCTTAGACCGGAGTATCAAGTTATTAAACCCGACAGAGATGCAAAATATTACTTGAAACTTCATAAGCAGGCGTTTTGTGGTTGGTGAAACCACGCCTGCAAGTCAGAAATTGAAATTATCTTTAAAAATTCACGCCCGCAGCTACAACAAGTCACAGGAATGCAACCACATCCAAAGAGTCACCTGAAACTCCATCAATATACGTCCTCTTGATCAACGAAGTGTAAGTTTCCCTTAGATATTGGAGTATCAAGTTATTAAACCCGACAAAGATGCAAAATGTTACTTGAAATTTCATAAGCAGGCGTTTTGTGGTTGGTGAATCCACGCCTGCAAGTCAAAAATTGAAATTACCTTTAAAAATTCACGCCCGAAGCTACAAAAAGTCACAGGAATGCAACCACAGCCAAAGAATCACCTGAAACTCCACCAATATACGTCCTTTTGATCAACCAAGTGTAAGTGTCCCTTAGATATTGGAGTAACAAGTTATTAAACCCGACAGAGATGCAAAATGTTGCTTGAAATTTCATAAGCAGGCGTTTTGTGGTTGGTGAAACCACGCCTGCAAGTCAAAAATTGAAATTACATTTAAAAATTCACCCCCGAAGCTACAAAAAGTCACAGGAATGCAACCACATCAAGGAATCACCTGAAACTCCACCAATATACGTCCTTTTGGTCAACTAAGTGTAAGTTTCCCTTAGATATTGGAGTATCAAGTTATTAAACCCGACAGAGATGCAAAATGTTACTTGAAATTTCATAAGCAGGCCTTTTGTGGTTGGTGAAACCACGCCTGTAAGTCAAAAATTGAAATTACCTTTAAAAATTCACGCCCGAAGCTACAAAAAGTCACAGGAATGCAACCACATCCAAAGAATCACCTGAAACTCCACCAATATACGTCCTGTTGATCAACTAAGTGTAAGTTTCCCTTAGATATTGGAGGATCAAGTTGTTAAACTTAAAGAGGAGCAAAAATTTACTTGATTTACTGCATCAATAGGCGTTTTGTGATTGGCGAAAGTACCCTTGGAGTCTACCAATTAAAATTCTCTTCGAAAGCCATCTTTGAAGTCCACAGCGATCCATTGCCACTTGATGGGTCGAAATGGCTTCTAGACGGCATATACAGTACACATACGACGTTAATTTTTTGCACAATTTATTTATTCATATTCTGTCCAGCTTAAATTGTTATCAACTAATAAATAAACTGAGAAACTTTAATGTGTGCTTTTCTGTTGTTTTGTTTATTATTATTTGCCGCGTTTTATCTTTATTTAGATGTAATGAGTTTGAACTCATCCACGTCTTCTAATAATTTATGTGAAACAATGACACTGACAATGAAAAGTAGGGGTCCTAATATCGAACCTTGAGGGACTTCACGTTCAAATTTTTCTTCTCTCGATAAATTAACAACTTGAGTACGATTTTCAAGGTGTGATGACAAAATTTAATCTGGTAGGCCTCTTACCTCATAGTAATGTAAATTTTTTAAGAGTATATTGTGGCCCACTGTGTCGAAAGCCCTTGTTAAATCGCAATATGTGATGTGCACTATTTCCTGGCTATTCAACGCATTTGCTACTGTTGTAAAAACATCAATTATGGCAGTTGTGACTGGTTTTCCCTTATCAAATTGTGCGATTCGAGGAAGCATGATAGTCTTTCTTTTAATCACACTTTCATAAATTTTGGAAATGTTTCAATTGATCAGGGAAAACTCCCTCTTCGATGCACTTATTAAGTATTATTGTAAGTGGGTAAGAAATTTCGTAATTTATTTCTTTAAGTGGACGCACTGAGAAGCCATAAATCTTTTAGTTGCTGCATTATGGTTTGAATTTCGATTTCCTCAACATTTTTGCTCACAAAAAGAAGGAAAAAATTGAATTCGTTGCTTATTGAGAATGAGAATCGACGATCGTCTTTTGTTTCCTATTCATCCAATTTTCCATTTTGCCATTGCCTGTTTCAGTTCTCTTTTGTTTGGATGTTAACCACTGATATAGTGGCGCCATCGCGCGATTATATTTTTGACCTAGGCTTTAGGCTACCTCGTCCGTTTGCCACCTACCTAACTATATCAAAATAGTCGACCTTGAATAGATTGCGAAAATTGGGGGAAACTCCTTTACGTTGGTGAACAACCTACCTGAAATTATGCCCAGCTCAGTGGAGATGGCAGGGGGCTACGTCGGTAGCTCGTTATCTAGTTGTTAATTAAGAGTCACCCTGTATATATCGAAATTATCAGTCACCCTATATATAACGAAATCTAAAAGAAAAGTAAGACAATTCACGACATTAAGTTTATTGATCGTTTTAAATGAAAATTTATTTACAGTTGGTTCTTGTATCACAAAATCTTCTAAGCGGACACTAAATCGCGCAATTATACACTTTACGTTTCGCAGTCGTTCGACTGCTTCGTCAGAAATGAAAATGTACGTTAATCACGTTAGATCGAAATAAAATTAAAATTCACAGAGCAAGTGTAACACGTAAACACCGGCAAGGATATCCTATTTGGTTTACAAGGGTGATGTGCAAGTTATAAGCACCTGTCAGTTTGACGGTAGGAGGAGGTTATTAATTTTCTTCATGTAAATTATGATATTTTCTTAAGGAACTGTGACTTGAAATATACAATTACAAAATTTTCAAGCCCTTAACTACTCATTATGTAGCGTAATTGATGATTAACCGAAGAAAGGAATGAAAAGCGTACGATACCGCTCGACGTTAAGTCCTGTCGTCTGATGCCATAAATCACGACATTTACATCGAAGTCTCCAGAGAGGGCTTTGATCCTACATGCACGTCCGAACTTTCGCGGTGTTTGATGGTAGTAGAATTAGATGCTGCTACGATTTGCCTCGTATGACGTGAAACTGCCTCGTACAACGTGAAACTGCCCCGTACAACGTGAAACTGCCCCGTACAACGTGGCCTTGTTTAAAAATAAGGACCTATTAAAATCTGTGACACATCCGCTTGATAGTGTGATTGAAGTTGGAGTTCGTGACGTGAATTTTATCTGTTACTTAAGCCTTGGCGATATTCCAATCAGCTTTCTTGAGTGTATAAAATCCCTATTGACTACTAGGTGGTCGAATCACATAAATTAGCTTCTACAGCAAATGAAAATGACCTACACTCAGGAATCTCACGAACACCAAGATGGCGATTTTTAATATTCATTTTTATTTTCGAATCAACAAACAAACAAACGCCAACTCGTTTCCTTTTGTTTCAAAGCCGAAATTAACCAATCTACACGTACGAGAAAGCAAACAAAAAGGTAGCCCTTAGAGTTTGAATTCAGTATAGAGCGATCAGTGAAGCTAAAACAGAACTTTAGAGTTAGTTATCGAAAAGACCATTAAATGAAGACAAAATTTTAACATTCCCTAAAATAAAATCGTTAAAGCGAAAACGAACCGTAACACGTTAGTCAGTTGAAAATATTTGCTTGGTTATGGGCCCAGTTCGTTTGAATCGAACGCAGAACATAAACCGAAACAATTTCGTGCGAAATTTCGGCGGAAAGCATTCGAGTTATTTTTAATATAAACCTTTTCATTTGTGTGTATGCTAACGCGTCGCCGTATTCATTCGTAAGACGAAATATTTCGGCGTTTCACATGAACAATGTGAGAGAAAGCACTAGTAGCACGCAAATTAAAAATTCTCTTCATTGCACACCACCGCATATCAAATCCGGCCGCGTTTCAGAATTTTATTACATCACCAAAATATTTTCGTGTACACACGGACGCGCGGGTCGATACGGCGAGGGGGCGCGCGCGTTTTGTATTTTCGCCCGAGTGTACCTCTTTGATTGTTTATATGTGCCGTAGAGTAGATGGATGACATGGCCGCGGTCAACTCCCGGGTCGCTCGTTTGTATTTCACTTTGAAGTATTTACTGTGCTACCGTGTTAACGACAGCATTATATATTATAACCTGGAGAAATATACCGAACAAATTGAAAACGAGATTAATGCAAAGTAACTGCGGCTCTTGTAATATGCATGAGGCTGCAAGCTATGGATGCTTTTTGTTGGCTGGCGTACACGCTGGATAATCAAAGTAATGCAGATTCAAATTTGTTCCCTTTTGTCATAATGTACTTGTACGCAAACAAAACGGCGTCTAGACAGTCAAAAATTTACATTTATGTACTTTAAGGAAACACACTAAAACATAATTACCCGAGTGCAGGCGTTTCAGTATCGGTCACTATTTTGTTTTCAAATCCTGTCACGATTAATTTGTTAAATGTTATAAAGCGGCTTGCATCTTCAAAGACGGCATCGTCATCATGGTGCTGAGATCAACCATGCGACGAAGTTGTTCGAAATTGTCCGAACTCAAACATATAATACCATTTCAATTGTAAGGTATTCCAATCTTATGGCTCGGCCATGCATAGTAATAAGTATATTCTTTATTTGAGATCAGATGAGTCTGGATTGATGTCCAAGAATGAATATACAGTGAAGTTAAGAAAAGAGAAACAATTGTATGAACTTTCAAAATACGTATACGTTACGACCGGAAGCACGTTGGATATTAGTTTCCGGCGGCTATGCTAACGTGTACATAACTCACCGGCGAAATTCAGTTCCTAAGTGAGCCTAAATTTATTAGCTATGTATGGCGATTATTCTCATTTGAGCTAAAGCCGAGCTCTATTTGGTTTGCGGTATACACAAATTTTAACCAAAGTTAACCCCTGCATTGCAGCGTATCTTTAAGTTACGGCGCTTTATTACATTACCTCGGTTGTGCAACAGAGGTATCCACTGTGTTGACTGACTTCTGAAGTTAATCAAGCCTATCGTGATGGCAAGAATTAATCTTACGGCTCGGCGATGCATGGCGATTACATGTACTTATTACTAAAGCACGGATTTAGTTGCATCACTCCACACAGCGTCCGCCCACCTTAAAAGATGACTCATCACCTACAGATCCGTGCTTTACTTTTTACTAAAGGTAAAGCCGAGCTTTATCTATTTCGCAGCGACACGTAGACCCAATTTTTTTTTATGAATTTATAAATAAGTTAAATGGTTATGACCCGAAGGATATTAAGCTGCTATTGCGTTTCTACCTTGAGAATGCGACCACCGGAATACGTCAAATTACCAGTAAAATTAGTCCTCGCACCTGATACTCTCACACGTCGCGCACGAAACGTCGTGGCGGCGGCGGCGGCGATATACACGACTTTTGTTTTACGAAGCCATTTCGTACGTTAATTGACGCGCAAATCGTCCGACGGGTAATTCCCCGAGCGTCATTATATTCGGCTTACTTAATGGCCGCCTCTACCGTCGAACAGCTTGAGACGAAATCCGAACGGTGGCGGCGGCGGTGGCGGTGGTGGAGGCGGCAGGGATTCATTGTTCCTAGTCATAAATCATATGTCTATAAATCTCACATTCTTTATTGATCGGTTTATTGCCGCGAATGGGATTTGTTCGGTGCCCGTAAAATGTAATGCCGCAAGTAACAATAAATAGTGACAAGAATTATTCTCTTCGACGAACCGGTCGTTTGTCACACGACTATAGGGTGTCCCAGAGAAACGGAACATCCCCCCGTCTGCTACTTTTAAAGATCTCCTAATCACAAACACGGCAGCCGGGAAAGCTCATAAAAAATTCACCGTGTCCCTCATCTGAGGATTAAACTTCGCAGATTCATTTTCGTTAAAAATTTATCGGACGTGTTTGATTACTCTCGCGGAAAACTTTCGTCCTAACACTCGGAGCTCCGACGGAAGTAAGACTGTGAACTTCTCGTCCGTCCGTCTCACGTCGACCTGGATACGCTTAAAAATAGATAGTCCTAATAAAGACGTTAATGCGTGATTAATCTTGCAGAGGCATCCGAAGAACAGGTGCACTTAAGCCGAAAACCCTTTCATCTGCAGATTCATTATCAATTTAATGATAATACACGCCCGGTCTTAAAGCCATTGTAAGCGGAGGAGTATATATATATATATAATGGAACAATGTTGGGACTCAGAAACGGATCCAAATTTCCACTCGACAGCTCAAATATCTGGATTGATAACGGCGATGCCTTAGGGGGATTTATAATTGCGGTGAAACACTAAAAGCACCCTTTCCACATACTTGCGCGAGGAGCGAACACGTATCTCGATGGCCATCACTTGAATACTAAATCGCAAGCAACAGGGTGTTACCGAACTCGAGTCGTTGATCGAATACTAGGAAATACCAATGTTACATTTCTTTAGTTGCTCATCCTTGGACCGTCTAGTACATTACTTCCCTTTCATTAAAAAAAAAAAATACTTTTCAGGAATTTTCATCATGTCTTGCCGCTTTAATATATTACTGCTTTTCAAAATGTAATCTTTGATACACGATAGAGACGCTTGTCGAAGAACTACCCCCCTTCTCCCCCCGTCAGCCTAAATTGCTTGCAAAAACGGCAAGAAAATATTTAAAAAACATTGGACCTAAACTAGGCCCTTGCGACACTTCACCGCCTTTTCTTGGGGAAAATAATTCGAGCATTTCGCCTGTTAAGGTCACTCACGGTTCATCTGCGACACTTGATCTCCCAAATTGCAATGTAATACAACGTAATTCAATGTAATCTATTGTACTGCAACGAAATGCTATAACGCCTACAACGCAATTCAGGTCAATGAAACGCAACGTAGCGCAATGTATTACGATGTAATGAACTATTTTCGACTTATACAACCTAACCTCTTACAACATTACGTCATTTTAGGTCGCGTAATGCAATGTCTTCAACGTTACGTAATGTAATGCGGTGTAAATGAGTAGAGTGTGAAGTAATTAAATATTTTTTAGCATAACATGGCATAATACAGCGCAATGTCGTTTATTCTTATGGAATGCAATGTATTCCAACGTAATTTAATGTAATGCAAAAATGTATTCTGCCGTAGCACAACGTAATCGTAATAATAATACACTGTGTAATCCAATACAACTCGACATCATTTTATGTTGCCTAACGCAACGTAATCCAACGTACTGTGATGTAAGGTAATGTAAATTAAATTAACATGATGTATTTCAACGTCACGCAATGTAATTTACTATTGTATTTCAACGAAATTAAATGTAGTACAGTGACATTACATTATATAACATTACATAATGCAATGTAGGTCAGTGAAGCGCAACGTAACGCAATGTAATTTAATGCAATACGTAATGAAGAAATTTATTTTGGTGTGTTACAGCGTAATCTAATAAAATTCTACATACTACGACATAATCTATTGGAACATGGCGTCATTTAATGTTGCGGAATGCAATGTTCTCAACGTCACGTAATGTAATGCAGAGTAAATCAATAAAACATGAAGTAATCAAACATTTTTCACCAAAACTCGGCGTAATAAACATAATGTAGCACAACGTCATTTAATGTTATGCAATACAATGCATTTCAACGTAATTTAACGTAACGCAAAAGTGTGTCCTACTGTACCATAACGTAATCTGTTACATAACGCAAAGTAATTCAATGTACCGCTACGTAAAGTAATGTAAATTGAGTTAACGTGATGTATTTCTATGTCACGCAATGAAATTTACTACTTATTTCAACGAAATGAAATGTAATACAGTGCATTACAGCATATAACAATACGTAATGCAATGTAGGTCAATGAAGCGCAACGTAACGCAATGTAATTTAATGCAACATGTAACGGGGAAATTTATTTTGGCGTGCTACAGCGTAATCTAATAAAATCCTACATACTACGACATAATCTATTAGAACATGACGTCATTTAATGTTGCGGAATGCAATGTTCTCAACGTCACGTAATGTAATGCAGAGTAAATCAATAAAACATGAAGTAATCAAACATTTTTCACCAAAACTCGGCGTAATAAACATAATGTAGCACAACGTCATTTAATGTTATGTAATACCACAACGTAATCGTAATAATAACACGATGTATAAACCGAATATAATTCAACGTCATTTTATGTTAAGTAACGCAAAGTAATTCAATGTACTGCTACGTAAAGTAATGTAAATTGATGTATTTCTATGTCACACAATGTAATTTACTACCTATTTCAACGAAATGGAATGTAATACAGTGCATTACAGTATATAACATTACATAATGCATTGTAGGTCAATGAAGCGCAACGTAACGCAATGTAATTTAACGTACTCAGGACATTTATTTTGGCGTACTCCAGCATAATCTAATAAAATTCGACATATTACGACATAATCTATTAGTTCATGACGTCATTTAATGTTACGGAATGCAGTGTTTTCACTGTCACGTAATGTAATGCAATGTAAATTAATAAAATATGAATAAATCTAGTACTTTTTACCAAAGCATATAGCGTAATAAACATAATACAGCACAATGCCACTTAATGTTATGTTATACAATGTATTTCAACGTAATTTAATGTAACACAAAAATATATTCTACCGTACCACAACGTAATCGTAATAATAACTCGATGTGTAACCCAATATAATTCAACGTCATTTTATGTTACCTAACGCAATGTAATTCAATGTATTGCTACGTAAAGTAATGTAAATTAAGTTAACGTGATGTATTTCAATGTCACGCAATGTAATTTACTATTGTATTTCAACGAAATGAAATGTTGGTTAATGGAGTGCAACGTACGCAACGTAATTTAATGAAGCACGTAACAATGAAATTCATTTTGCCATACTACACCGTAATCTAATAACATTCAACATATTACGACGTAATCTATTAGAACGTGACGTCATTTAATGTTGCGGAATGCAATGTTCTCAACGTCACGTAATGTAATCATCATAATACAACACAATATCATTGAATGCCATGTAATACGATGTATTTCAACGTAATTTAATATAACGCAAAAATATGTTCTGCTCTATCACAACGTAACGCAATGTAATTCAATGTAAATTAAGTTAACGTTGTTTATTTCTACGTCACGCATTGTAATTTTTTTATAATACGAATTAATTAAACGTATTTTATGGTAACGCGGCGTACCAACATAATACAACGCAATGTAATTTATTATTACGGAATTCAATGTATTTCGATTTAGTTAATGTAATACAAAAATGTATTTTGCTTTAACACGAGGTAATCATCATAATAACAATACTATGTGTAATCCAATAAAATATAGCGCCATTTTATTTTACGTAACGCAACGTAAGCCAATGTCAGGTAACATAAAGCAATGTAAATGAGTGTAATGTAAGGTAAAGCAATGTTTTCTACTTGAAAGGTTTATATTCCAATGTAATACATTTCGCTGTGTTACATTCAAGTAAAAGCCAAACTTAATTTATTTTTGACGCACGCATAACCTTACTTTGTTTGAAGCGCCATTCAAATATGCGCTTTGAACCGTTTTGAAGGAGTTTTGTTGAATTCGTTCGCAATGTAAATTCAGTTATTTTAATGTAACGTCAGTTAACTTAATGAAATGCGGTGTAAAGTTTGAAGTTTGCAATAGGATGTAACACAATGTAAATGAAAAGTTGGCATGAGGGGGTTTGAAGATGTCCTCCCTTGGATTTCTTTTGTTTTTTTTTTGCTATTGTTTTTGACAAATGAGCAATAGACGCAATTTAAGAATTACATTGAGTTGTTTCAGGAGTGTGTCATCATTTCTCAATTTGTATTGCAATGTAATGCAATGTAATTTAATGTACGGCAATATAATCTAATTAATGAGTTAAGCGATAAATAAAATAGCAAATAAATTAAAAATGCTTCTTTTACATACACCCACCTTAAGGTCCGTGGTGTTTGTTTTAACAAATGAATTTATATACAGATCCGCCGCCTTTAAACAATTTACTTCTGGAATTTATCAGTTGTTTAACAAACGGATCATCGTCGATAAGTTAATGTATCAATCTCAGTTGTGCAATGTAATTGAATGTAACACAATGCAATCTAATGTAGCAAACATAATTTTCTAAGTAAAATTAGAAATATTTACCCAGTCTCTCTAAGAGAATTTAACTATGGCCACCCTCCGGTTAGTGATCATTTTTTTAACAAATGAATTTATGTGCAGGACTGCCGCCTTTAAACAATTTATTTACTTCCTGAAAT